>OY728159.1:210036308-210661308 GCA_963277665.1 Viscum album | reverse complement strand
GGTTTTATGAACCACTTAATATTTTAATGGAGAGACTAAGGGGTTTTTAAACAACATGATTCATTGGGATACTCAAAATCATTGTTGGTCGGAGTGGTTTACTCAAGAGGGGGGTGAATTGAGTACCAATTAAAATTTCTGTATTTAATAAAAAACAGTGTCTTAAAGACCCCCAAATAAAATAATAAATTAAACTGTAGTAAATTTATATTAAAGTAGAGGTTCTGTCAGATTCTCAAGGGATTGATTAATTCCCAGTTAATCAACACAGGAGTGTGTGATTATCCTTTGAAACAAACTTACTAATCTACACTTAACATAAACACTTGCTAATTTAATTATCAAAGTAACTTTAAAAACAGTATTGGTTTTAAAGTGATTAGCAGCGGAATAAAACTTTGGAAGAGATGGCACAACAGATGTAACCAAGAGGTTCAGTCTCAATTCGAGACTTAGTCCTCTCAAAAGTTTATATAAAAATGATCCACACCCTGGATCGGGGTTCAACAGTTTACAACTGTTCAGGTCCAAGACCTCTACCACTGTTCTTCGTGGGAAACAGTACAACAGCAACCAGCTGTCCAGGTCACACACGACCTCTACCACTGTTATTCGTGGGAAATAAAGAATGAAAGAGTTTGGTAAGGATTTTCAAATCCTTCAGATTGAGTACAGGAGACAGTGTATGTGTTAGATACAGCAGATAACACACACTGCTCGAAATGAATGATAATAAATCACAGAACAAGAGTTGTAGAGTATATATGTGGTTCGGGTGATTGCAGTGTAGATCTGGACTTCTTTGGATTCAATCAGAAGTGAGTTTGAGTCCTTTTCTCGTTTCTGTTTGAGAAACAGAGTGTCTTATGCTCCAGGTTCGTAGGTAGTGAGATGTAGTCGATGAAGCTCTTTGATATTCTTTTGAATGCACAGAACTCTTCCTGAGTAGGCTTGATTGTATATGTGATTCTGTCTTTCTTGGTTCTTCTTGTATGCACAGAGCTTTTCTTGAGTATGTCGTATGTCTTCCTTGTCTCTCTGTGTGTTGTCTCGCTACTCTCTTCAGCAGAGTCTTCTTGTATTTATGTCACGTGCAACAGGAGACAGAAAAGATTTCCTTTCTGCAGGTACGAGGTACGGGTTCCTGACATCCGACGACCTTTATCAGATATTTGACAAATCATTAAAATGTACATGATATGACCATTAGATAGATTAAATATAGGAAATAAATAAATTCAAACAGTGCATCGAGTGATCTGTAGGTGATCAGCATCGGTAGCTTGGACATCAGTAGCTTGAACATCGGTAGCTTGAACATTGGTAGCTTGATGTCATTAGTTTCTTTGACTCTATCGGTGGCTCTATGCGTCGGTTGGTACATGCTTGTATCGGTGACTTTGTTTATCGGTATCTCCATGCGTTGGTAGCACCATGCATCGGTAGCTCCATGCGTCGGTAGCTCCATGCGTTGGTAGCTCCATGCTTGTACCGGTAGCTGTGAGTCTGTCAGTTGCTTCGTCCATCGGTGACTCGTATCCCATCGGTAGCTATTTATACTTAAACTAGTAGCTCTATATTTGTATCGGTAGCTGTCTGTAAGTCAGTAGCTTACATTTATAAGCACATCGGTAGCTCTGTGTTAAGTATATCGGTAGCTCTGTGTTAAGTCTATCGGTAGCTGTCTGTCGGTAGACTGGTTACCGGTAGCTCATTATCAGTAGCTATAGGCAGATTACTTATCTGTTTTATGCAGAACACATCCTATTGGGTTAGAATAAATTTATAACTTGTATGAACATGGATAAATGAGGATTAACATATTTCAAATACTATTTTAAAAATTATTATTGGTTTGATCATAGATTTGAAAGAATTAAAGTATAGATCAATGATACTTAACAATATCATATAGAATGATAACATAATTGGGATTTTCAACACATATGAATACATGATTGAGATTATCAAAATAGGTGAGGTCAACAATCTCCCCCTTTTTGATAATCACAATTTATGATATGGGCATTTAACATAGTGAAAATATAATAGTAAAGAGTATAATATTGAATTCAATTTTCTCAGAGAAAACAGCATCAGAGATAATAGAAATAGTAAGATATAGACATAAGTTATCAGAGGTAACAATCATAAGGTACTAAATAGACATAAAGTATCAGAGGTAAAAATGAAAAAGAGGTAATTTTTCTCCCCGTATTCCTTATTTTTCTCCATTGAAAATATTTCTCATTCCTTCATTTTGTTCTCCCCCTTATGCTCTCATAAAAAGTTTCTCCCCCTTAGTTCTCCCCTTATTATTCTCCCCCTTTGTGATAATCAAAAAGTGGGAAAGCAAATATATAGGAGACAAATAAAACATGAGAAGTAAAAGGAGTTCTGTATTAGAGTAGTCAAAAAGTACAAAAACAGAATACAAAGGAATTCCTATCAAAAATCCTGGCCACTGGATCAATCCACATCTTCCACGTGAGATTTTCCTTTGGGATCAGAAGAAGGCTCGGGTGGTGAGGATTCAGGTGAAGGTTTTGGAATCCCAGAAAAGATCAAAGGAGGCTGGGCCACTGACACAGAGTCAGGCCTATAGGTTGAAGATCTTTGGGTGATCATCGGTGTGAGGCTTCGAATTTCTTGAGCAGGAGTCAGCTGGACTGTGGAAGCAGCTGAGGCAGAAGCAGGCAAAGCAGGAGGTATGATGACTGGTCTGGAATCAACATGCAAGAAGGGCAGCAGCAGATTTCTAAAATCCATAATAATTCCTCCTCCTCTTTCCATAGCAGAGATGAAATCATCTTTGTTCTCCATGAATTTCTCTAAGGCAGGAGTCAGTTCTCCTAGCTTGCTCACTTGTTCTCTGAAAGCTTGAGTGACTGGTGGGAGCTTCATGTTTTCCAACATCAGCTTGAAGTGGTGTTCGAGTTAATGCTTGGTGAAAATTTTGGTGAAGTAGTGGTCCACTTTGCTCTTTATGGCTTCCTGAGAGGCAGAGGCTTCTCTCATATAATCTTGAACAATCTTCATTATTTCTCTGGTAGAATCTCTTGTAGAAAGCACCACTCGGCTCAACTCTGATGAGTCCATAGAGCCACTGGTTGAAATAGAACCAATATCCTCCTTCAACATTGTTCGAACTTGATTCAGGTCAACTGATAGTTTGGATGTGAGAGGTCCAAGAGAGAAAGAAACAGTTTCTTTAAAACTCTTAGACAAACCACTGATTAGGCTTTGAACTTGAGAGTCTTGTAATTGAACATGATCCTTCACTGAGGTTTTGAAACTTTCAAACACCGAGACAAACTGGCTTACTACACTCTTCACATAAGCTAAGTCCTTGTCAGCTTGAGACTTGGATCTCATATAAGAATCCAAAGAAGCAACTGATGTCTTGAGAGCTTCAAGATCTACTTCGATTATAGAAGACTGAGTCTGGAACTCTTTCACTTCTTCCATAAGCTCAGACATAAAAGAAGATAAATTACAAGCCAGAGATAGCTCGAAGGATCTCTCTAACATTTTCATTTCTTCATAAAAGCTTTGCTTCATCTCAGCAACTGATACACTGAATGATTCTTTCAGCTCATTCTTCATGGATTCAAGATCAGATTTAGAGACAAAATCATTTGAGACAACTGCAGTAGATCCTATTGCTGAGGCCAAACTAACTACAGAATCAGTCATTACTGAATTAATTGAGGAAGCAAGAGAGGTTTCCATTAACTTAACTTCTTTAACAAAACTGGATTTGAGGTCCTCTTTCAGCTTATTCAGATCATGAAATCTGACCACATCATCTGGCAACAACTCAGAAGCAAGATCATAATTGATCTACGGTCTATTCACAGACATTTCATTATCAGAATCCGGATAATCCAATCCACAGACTATAAACCCTGGGTCTTCTACCCAATCTCCAAGCTCAATAGCTACTGTAACATTTCCAAGAACAGATTGATGCTCCCCCTCAATGGGTGCATTCTCATGTATCACAACAGCATTCAGTTCTGGATTCTCTTCATCAGAATCTTCCACAACAACTTCCATCTCAGCAGCAGTAAAGAGGTTTTCTGAAACAGGTACAGCTTCTTCTGTAACTCTTTCTACTTCATCAGCAGGCATAGCTGAGTTCCCAATCAAAGGTCTCATACTTAAACTACCAGAAGCAGAAAATTCAGATACATTTTCCTTTTCCTCTTCTTCTTGGTGAGGTACAGACTGGTCTTCCTCATGAGTAGATACAATTTCCTCTACCTTTCCTTTCCTAGAATAGACCAATTCTGCAACAGGACTTGGGGGAAAGTCTGGATCTCCTCCAACATCCATAGGAGTTTCTTCTTCTTCTTCTTCTTCTGTTTCATCACTATAAACAGGTTCCTCTTCATCAGGTCTCGGACTCGGATCTCTCTCATCCTTTGGTCTTGAGGGATGATCCACAGGATTAAACCTATCATAAATATTCTGATCATCACTGACCCATTCACCTTTCCATGGGTTCCAGTTAATTTTCATGTACTTGAAAATAGTCGAGGTGATTCAGAAATTGTTCTTGACTACAATTGTCTCATCCTGAGACTCAGCTATTCCTTTCACTTTTATCATCACTGAAATCAGCTTGGCAAAGAACAAAGCATTAGTCTTTGACTTTGGTTGAATCATGTCTTCCATTTGAAGCATCAACAATCTGCATAGATTGATCTTCACACCATGTATTAGCAAATGAAGAAGATAGATATCTTGATATCTCAGATTTGAAAAATCTCCTCGCCTTGGTATCAACACATGTTGAACAAACTTGAAAAGCAGTCGATTTTCTCCATCCATTTCAGTAGCAACCACTTGTCTTTGATTTCCATTACCAGTCAGCTCTTTTAAGGCGGTTTCATAATCAAAGATGTCACTGCTAGGTGGAATTGCTCTTGATACATACCCAGAGACACCTTCATGTGGTACTTTCAAACACTCATCCCACTCTACTGAAGAAAAAGACATCTCTTTTCCATTTACAAAAGAGATTACTCGATTCTCATTCTCAGACTTCTCAAAGGTTACAAACTCATAGAACTGTTTTACCAACTTCGGGTAGTATGGGTCATTGTTATTCGAGAAAAAATCCACCCATTTCTGGTCCTCCAGAATCTTGAGTACTAACGATTTGCTAGGAAGTATCCATTCCACGCACAGTTCCTTCTCGATTACTATGTCTCTATTCTGCAAGTGAGGATTCACTGGTCTCCTTCCCGATCTAGTTCTGACTTCACTAACACTGGTTTTATGTTGTGTCTTCTGCTTCTTAGCGTTTGGTTCTACTCTTTCATCTCTGACGATAGGAAGCTTGGTTTTTGCCATCGCGGGTTTAGGGTTCTTGGTCGATTTGGGAGCTAAGGTTCGAAGGTGAGGGATTTTGAGCTTGGTGAGGTAAGAAGTGGCTTAGACTTAGTTTTATCATTTAGGAATTCCAAATAAATGACTAAAATAGAGTAATAAAATAAAATAAAACGATTCGTATTCTTGGCGGCAGACAGAAGTTTTAAAAACCTTGCATCGGTGTGAGTTAATCATCGGTGAGAAAAACAAATCGGTGAGAATTTCACGTCGGTGAGAATTTCACATCGGAGAGAATTTCACATCGGTGATAATTTCACATCGGTGAGAATTTTCACATCGGTGAGAATTTTCACATCGGTGAGAATTTCACATCGGTGAGAATTTCACATCGGTGAGAATTTCACATCGGTGAGAATTTTCACATCGGTGAGAATTTTCACATCGGTGAGAATTTCCACATCAGTGAGGATTTTCACATCAGTGAGGATTTTCACATCAGTGAGGATTTTCACACCGGTTGTAATTAAACATTCCCAATTCGTGTCTTATGTAACTTAGCCTATCCGAACTTAGAGGTTTAGTGAAAATATCAGCCAATTGATGTTCAGTGCCAATAAATTCAAGAGAAATATCACCTTTTTGATAGTGATCTCTTAGGAAATGGTGTCTTACATCTATGTGTTTGGTTCTAGAGTGAGATACAGGATTCTTAGAGATGTTTATTGCACTGGTGTTATCATAGTTGATTGAAACATGTTTAAAAACATATCCATAGTCCAAAAGAGTGTGTTTCATCCACAGAATTTGTGCACAGCAACTACCAGCAGCTATATATTCTGCTTCGGCAGTAGATAATGCAACTGATTTCTGTTTCTTACTACACCAAGAAACTAAGGATTTTCCAAGCAAATGACATGTTCCTGATGTTCTTTTTCTATCTAACTTACAACCAGCAAAGTCAGCATATGAATAACTCATTAACTCAAAGGATTGTCCTTTTGGGTAAAACAAACCTAAGTTAACCGTGTGTTTGAGATATTTAAAAATTCTTTTAACAGCAAGCAAATGAGATTCTTTTGGATTAGCTTGAAATCTGGCACACATACACACACTAAACATAATATCAGGTCGACTAGCAGTAAGATAAAGTAAACTACCAATCATACCTCTGTAATTTGTTTGATCAACTGGTTTCCCAGTTTCATCTGCATCCAATTTACAGGTAGTACTCATAGGAGTTTCACTTCCCTTGATACTATCCAGACCAAAACGTTTTAAAAGATCCTTTGTATATTTACTTTGATTCAAAATAATACCATCTTCATTTTGAAATACTTGAAATCCAGGAAAGTACTTAAGCTCTCCCATTAAGCTCATTTCAAATTCATTTTGCATACTTTTTGAAAATTCAGTACATAAAGAGTGTTTAGAAGATCCAAAAATAATATCATCAACATATATTTGTACAACTAAAACATCTTTAGAAATTATTTTAATGAAAAGAGTTGGATCAGCAATCCCTTTAGTAAAACCTTTTGAAATAAGGAAATTGCTAAGTCTATCATACCAAGCTCTTGGAGCTTGTTTCAAACCATACAAAGCTTTATAAAGTTTAAAAACTTGATTTGGAAAATGGGGATTAGTAAATCCAGGTGGTTGTTCTACAAAAACATGTTCAATTATAAAACCATTTAGAAATGAACTTTTCACATCCATTTGATATAACTTGAAATCTAGATGTGCAGCATATGCAAGTAAGATCCTAATGGATTCTAGTCTAGCTACAGGTGCAAAAGTTTCCTCATAGTCTATACCTTCTTCTTGACTATATCCTTGTGCAACTAGTCTAGCTTTGTTTCTAACTATATTTCCAGATTCATCTACTGTATTTCTAAAAACCCATTTTGTGCCAATTGTCAAAGTGTCCTTGGGTCTGTCAACTAATTCCCAGACTTTGTTTCTTTCAAACTGAGTTAATTCTTCCTGCATAGCTATTACCCAGAATTCATCATTGATAGCATCGTTGATATTTTTGGGTTCTAGATGTGAAAGAAAAGCTTGATGTTCAACCTGGTTTCTTATAGAAGCTCTAGTTTGTGTTCCTCTATCAATATTACCAACAACAGCTTCTAAAGGATGATTCTTTAGAATCCTCGTTGATCTGGTAAAGGTTGGACTAGAGATTTCAGGTTCATCTATAGGTTCGGGTTCAACAGAAGCAGATTCTGGAAAAAGTCCAGAACTGGATACTTTTATAACAGGTTCTTTAGATTTATCATTAAGGTCCAGAATAGACAAATCTTCTTCAAGATTCTCAAGAGAGTTTTTAGGCTCATGTGGATCAGTTTCATCAAACTTGATGTGAACAAATTCTTCCACACATTTGGTTTTCTTATTGAATACTCTATAGGATTTACTTGAAATAGAGTAACCTAGGAAAATTCCTTCATCACTCTTGGATGCAAATTTGTCAAGATTGTCTCTAGTATTGAGAATGAAGACTTTGCAGCCAAAAACTTTGAAGTAGTTAACCTTGGGTTTCCTATGGTTCCACAACTCATAAGGGGTCCTCTTAAGAACAGGTCTAATTAAGACTCTATTAATGAAATAACAATCTGTATTTACAGCTTCAGCCCAAAAATAAATAGGCAGGTCATATTCATTGAGCATGGTTCTAGCAATTTCTTGAAGGGTTCGGTTTCTTCTTTCTACTACACCATTCTGTTGGGGTGTTCTAGGGGCAGAAAAGTTATGAGTATAGCCATTGTGTGAGCAATAAGATTCAAAATCCTGATTTTCAAACTCACGACCATGATCACTCCTCAAAGTTTTAATCTTAAGTCCACTAAGGTTCTCTACAGACTTGGAGTATTTGACAAAGTAAGAACAAGCTTCACTTTTGTGAGCTAGAAAATATACCCAAGTATATCTAGAAAAATCATCTACAAGAACATAAACATAGTGCTTCCCATTTAAACTAGAAACTCTTGATGGTCCAAACAAATCCATGTGAACCAATTCAAGTGGTTGAGAAGTAGAAACTTCTTTCTTTGATTTAAAAGAAACTTTGTGTTTTTTTCCCTTTTGATAGGGGTTACACACTCTATCATTTGGGAATTCTAATTTAGGTAGGTCTCTAACTAGGTTTTTTCTAGAAAGTTTTCTAAGTGAGTGAATGTTGCAATGTCCTAATCTTCTGTGCCATAGCCAAGATTCTTTATGAAAAGAATTCAAACAAGTAATATTCTGCTTAGCTAAAGAATTCAGATTAACAGCATAAACATTTTCATTTCTTAAGGCAGAAAATACCAAAACATTCTTAGAATTAAAAACTTTGCAAGAATCATTTTCAAATTTAACATGAAAACCATCATCACACAACTGAGAAATACTTAATAAATTGTATTTAAGGCCATCAACAAATAAAACTTTAGAGATCAAAATTGAATCAGTGTTACCAATCTGGCCTAGGCCGATGATTTTTCCTTTTGAATTATCACCAAAGGTGACAAAACCTCCATCAACTTTTACTAAGCTCTTGAAACAAGAAAAGTCTCCTGACATATGTCTTGAACATCCACTGTCTAAGTACCATATCTTCTTGTGACAGCTCTTCAAGCAGGTCTCCTACAAAAAAAAATTAGATGGGAGATGATTTTGGTACCCAGATCTTCTTGGGTCCAGTCAGGTTAGCCAATAGCACTTTAGGTACCAATATTTGTCTAATGGGTCTCATATAATTTGTAGAATTATCATTCTTTGAAAGATAAACCTTATTAGATCCATAACTATGAATATAACTGGTTGAGGCATATGAAGTTCCAGAATTAACTATCTTCTGTCCAGATTTAGGAATGAATCTAGTTTTGGCAACTTTCCTCTGTCCAGGTTGGTATCCTATACCAGTAGTATATTTAGGTGCAACTTGCTTTCCTAGCATCTGTGTTAGAGTATTCTTGCCATTTGTGAACTTCTCTAAGTCTTTTCTGAGTTTTTCATTAGACAATTTTAGTTCAGTATTCTCTTTAAGCAACTGAGCATTCTTTTCTACTTCTATATCCACATCAGATTTATGCTTAACACTTAAAGCATACTGTTTCTTTAAACCTTATATTTATCCTTAAGCTCATTACAAGTTTCTTCTAACATGTCACAGTATTCAAACAATTCAGATTTAGACATGTTATCACCTTCAGAATCATCTCCAGAATAATATGAATTTGAAGCAGGAGTTTCTGATGTTACCTCAGAAGTGCTTGTCATGAAACACATGTTGGCTCGGTTCTTTTCAGAGTCTGAAGATTCAGCTTCACTTGTGCTGTCTTCTGAAGCACTCCAAGTAGCCTTCATGGCTTTCTTGTACTTGTTATCCTTGTATTCATACTTCTTTCTATATTTCAACTTTGGACAGTCTGTTTTTATGTGCCCTTTTCTTTTTCATTCATAACAGACAACTTCATCAGTTCTGTCAGCCTTCTTCCAATCCTTTTTCCATTTTCCTTGTTGGTTATACTTTCCCTTGTAATTTGGTTTCCTAAAGAATTTATTTTTCCTATAAAACTTTTTGAATCTCCTGGATATTTGAGCCATCTCAGCATCACTATCAGAATCATTCTCACTTTCCTCACTGCTTTAACTTTCATTAATAGCTTGAGGCTTTTCTTTATCCTTATTCTTTGAGGTTGTAGTCTTGAAGGCAATAGACTTCCTTTTAGGTTCATCATCTTCTTATTTATTTACTTTAAGCTCTTCTTCATACATCATCAGTTTACCAATTAATTCCTTGACAGGCAGTGTTCCAATGTCACAGGATTCTCTAATGGAGACAGAGGTTCCTCTCCATCTTTCAGGTAGACATCTCAAAATTCTCATGATTTTTCCTTTGCTGGAACATCCTTTCCCAGAGAAGTAATTGTGTTGACAATTTCATTGAACCTGAGATACATATTAGAAATGGGTTCATCAGGCTTCATTTTAAAATTATCATACTTGATAGTATAAGTGTTCAATCTCATTTCTTTAACATTCGTTGTTCCTTCATGAGAAACAGCTAAGGTATCCCAAATTTCATATGCAGTTTTACATGCAGAAATTCTATTAAATTCTTCATCTCCTAGAGCACAGTACAGAGCATTCATAGCTTTACAATTGTTATTGTAAGCAGTCTTTGTAGGTTCATCCCAAGTAGATCTAGCAGTAGTTGGAATTTTGTATTCTGATTCAATAGCAGTCCAAATATCAAAACCTATGCTTTCTAGATGAATTTTCATTTTCAGTTTCCACTGAGCATAATTAGTTCCATTGAAGAAAGGTGGCCGGTTAGTAGCAGCACCCTCAAGTCTATTGTCCATAATGAGAAAATTTTAAAGAGATAAAAATTTAGATATAACAGAAATTTTAAGACCTTTAAAATACAACTAAAATCACAGTTCAAAAGCAGAGTACTTTTAGAAAGTATTTTCAACCTCTGATACCAAGTGTTGGTCGGAGTGGTTTACTCAAGAGGGGGGTGAATTGAGTACCAATTAAAAATTCTGTATTTAATAAAAAACAGTGTCTTAAAGACCCCCAAATAAAATAATAAATTAAACCGTAGTGAATTTATATTAAAGTAGAGGTTCTGTCAGATTCTCAAGGGATTGATTAATTCCCAGTTAATCAACACAGGAGTGTGTGATTATCCTTTGAAACTAACTTACTAATCTACACTAAACATAAACACTTGCTAATTTAATTATCAAAGTAACTTTAAAAACAGTATTGGTTTTAAAGTGATTAGCAGCGGAATAAAACTTTGAAAGAGATGGCACAACAGATGTAACCAAGAGGTTCAATCTCAAGCCGAGACTTAGTCCTCTCAAAAGTTTATATAAAAATGATCCACACCCTGGATCGGGGTTCAACATTTTACAACTGTTCAGGTCCAAGACCTCTACCACTGTTCTTCGTGGGAAACAGTACAACAGCAACTAGCTGTCCAGGTCACACACGACCTCTACCACTGTTATTCGTGGGAAAGAAAGAATGAAAGAGTTTGGTAAGTATTTTCAAATCCTTCAGATTGAGTACAGGAGACAGTGTATGTTTTAGATACAGCAGATAACACACACTGCTCGAAATGAATGATAATAAATCACATAACAAGAGTTGTAGAGTATAGATGTGGTTCTGGTGATTGCAGTGTAGCTCTGGACTTCTTTGGATTCGATCAGAAGTGAGTTTGATTCCTCTTCTTGTTTCTGTTTGAGAAACAGAGTGTCGTATGCTCCAGGTTCGTAGGTAGTGAGATGTAGTCGATGAAGCTCTTTGATATTCTTTTGAATGCACAGAACTCTTCCTGAGTAGGCTTGATTGTATATGTGATTCTGTCTTGCTTAGTTCTTCTTGTATGCACAGAGCTTTTCTTGAGTATGTCGTATGTCTTCCTTATCTCTGTGTGTGTTTTCTCGCTACTCTCTTCAGCAGAGTCTTCTTGTATTTATGTCACGTGCAATAGGAGACAGAAAAGATTTCCTTTCTGCAGGTACGAGGTACGGGTTCCTGACATCCGACAACCTTTATCAGATATTTGACAAATCATTAAAATGTACATGATATGACCGTTGGATAGATTAAATATAGGAAATAAAGAAATTCAAACAGTGCGTCGAGTGATCGGTAGGTGATCAGCATCGGTAGCTTGGACATCAGTAGCTTGAACATCGATAGCTTGAACATCGGTAGCTTGAACATCGGTAGCTTGATTTCATTAGTTGTTTTGACTCTATCGGTGGCTCTATGTGTCGGTTGGTACATGCTTGTATCGGTGACTTTGTTTATCGGTAGCTCCATGCGTCGGTAGCTCCATGCATCGGTAGCTCCATGCGTCGGTAGCTCCATGCGTCGGTAGCTCCATGCTTGTATCGGTAGCTGTGAGTCTGTCAGTTGCTTCGTCCATCGGTGACTCGTATCCCATCGGTAGCTATTTATACTTACACCGGTAGCTCTATATTTGTATCAGTATCTTTCTGTAAGTCAGTAGCTTACATTTATAAGCACATCGGTAGCTCTGTGTTAAGTCTATCGGTAGCTCTGTGTTAAGTCTATCGGTAGTTGTCTGTCGGTAGACTGGTTACCGGTAGCTCATTATCAGTAGCTATAGGCAGATTACTTATCTGTTTTATGCAGAACACATCCTATTGGGTTAGAATCAATTTATAACTTGTATGAACATGGATAAATGAGGATTAACATATTTCAAAGACTATTTTAAAAATTATTATTGGTTTGATCATAGATTTGAAAGAATTAAAGTATAGATCAATGATACTTAACAATATCATATAGAATGAAAACATAATTGGGATTTTCAACATATATGAATACATGATTGAGATTATCAAAACAGGTGAGGTCAATAATCATCTAAGTAATAATGTTCAAAATACCACTAGACCTTCTAGTTCTAAAAATAATTCATAGAGTTTTGTAAGAAAACTGATAAATATAGAATATTCTCAGTAATCTATATTTCCTAACATTTAGATTCAAATGGGACAATTTGTAGGAGACCTTGGTGGGAGAGAAAAGGGAAATCGACCTTTCACTATGGAGGTTAACACCAAATAAAATTTCATCAATATTACCATAAAAAGTGGTTAAAAAAACTAAATATTATTATAAGTTAAAATCTATGGAATATGAGACAAATATTTCAAATTAATTTGAAAATGAAAATCTATAAACTAATAAATATAGAAAACTATACTACAAGGTCCAAACTAAATTGTATGATGATTCATCACTTGAAAAAAACAATTTTAATTGGGAATTAATAAAGGGATGAATAAAGTGGGGATTGTGGATGATGTAATAAATCTACCCATTTTACCTTTTTTCCAACTATCCATTTCCCTCAAAGTGTTAAGAGAAATGATGAACATAATTCCATAAAATTCCCAGAGATATTTAAAAATTTAAACTTGAATATTCCCCTTGAAAAAACCATAAATAAAATCCCATAATATATCAAATTTCTTAAAGTTTATTTTGAAAATAAAAGAAACTAGGAAAAATATACCATAATACATATGACCAAAGAGTGTAGTACAGCCCTATGAAATACTTTTCCACCAAAATTGAATGAAATTGAAAGCTTATTTATCCATTTTATAGTAAAATAAATTTATGAGAAAATTTCTTTTCTAACATATGATATAGTGTGTAATGACCCTGACTTTAGTAGCCTAGATTCTATAGTTAATTTATTACACTAGAATAAGATACAAGGAATAGCATCCCAAAATACTGAATAGTTTCGTAGTCCTAGATAACTAGATACATACTTTAAATTAAAATTAAAATGAAAAAAAATTATATAGAATTTTTTTTATTCAAGAACGGCATATTTCCCCTTACCATATCCCAAAATATCAATAATAAAACACTCACTTGTAAAAATTAGAAGTACATAATATGAATAAGAATAAGGGGCTTAGAAAATTAGAAAAAATCAAAGATAACATACTTGAGTCTCTATAGGTTGAAGAAGAAGATAAATAGTTGCACTATATCAACAAATTAAGGCTATGTTTTAATGAATTTCATCATATTAATGTAAAATTATTTGTCATCATAATAGTTTGGAAATCACTATCACATTTGAGAGACTTGTTGTAACATTGGAACATGGATAAACCCTGTACATTATACATACATGTTGAAACTGGTGGGTCATATGGTCTCAAAGAAATATGAATCATGCCAATTACTAGACTTATAATTTTGAGAGGTGAACCTTGTAAATCTTCTTTTCCCTTCATGTGTGTGTGTGTTGTATATCGATTAAGATTAACTCTACCTGATGACGAGGGTAGTTTCTCCATGGAAACATAAAATGAAATAAAATTGATGATCCCCCCCCCCAACGATTCTTCATTGATTCTATAGGTTACTTTTCAATTGGTATCAGAGTTCCAGGTTCCCCTCGTTAGTAATTTTCTGTTTAGAGGTTGAATAATGATTCTGTTTCTATTCAGAGTGATTTTCACTAAATTTATGGTGTATTTCTTAGAACAATTTAAGTGAATAGAAAGGGGATTCCTAAATTTTATAAGAAAATCTATCATATATAGGAATATATGATGATTCCATACATGTTATCTATAAGTTATGATATGTTGGAAGTCACAACTGGTGGGTTTATTCCCTAAGCTGAATGTGTTTCTATAACAGTATTAGATAAGAGTAATTGGGAAAATAATGGTCCTAAAAATAATGTTGTTCTGTCATCCCTCTCATAAAGTGATTTTTTTAAAATCAAAGTGATCAATACCACTAAATACATCAAGTATAAACGTTAGAATATCTATGATGGTAAGACCAAAGTGAAGTGATCCAAATTTCATTTTTTGAGACTTAATTATGAAAATATTTGAAATCATGGTGATAAAACTATTGATAATTTCTTTATAATAAGGAATGGTATTGTCACCAAAATCAAAGGATGTGTTTAGAAATTTAAAGATATTGATATTATTGAAAATATTTTATATATCATACCATATTAGTTTGATTCTAATGTCTCTGATTTTAAATAAAAATATCTAAGTGATAATTCACTTTATTAATTTTATAGTGTTATAATAACTTATAAAATGAGAAAAGAAAATGATATTAAGAAAAATTTAAATATAGAAAATAAATCTATTTTAAATCAAAAAAAAGAATGTTAAAGAAGAAGGTTAGTGTTGTAGAATAATCTTGTTATTATAATTATAATTTTTATTTGGATTATAAGTTTTATAAGATGATGTAACTAATCACTATAAATTTGATAATATGAAAGGGAAGGTTTAAAGGTAATCTTCCACAAAATTATATAGGTGTGTAACTGTTTTATATTTTTCTTCAAATTGTCCTATGGTAGAATAAGATAGAGTTAATGATGAAAAAGAAGAGCCAAGGAGATTCTTTAATAATAAATCATCATTCTTTAAAAAACATGGGTTTCCTTATAAAGGAATATTAAGAATTTATAAATAACAAACAAGTGAAATTTCTTATCTAAGTGTAAAAGTATTAATATCATTGATAAAGAATAATAAATGTATATTTCAAGAGATGTTGAGGAAAAACTTTTCATTGTTAAGTTGAATGAAGAATAATTAACTAGTGAAATATATAGCAAATTCAGAGATAATGAATAAATTATGATTGAATACATTACAAATAGTGAATTAAAATAATGTCACTCAATTATTCCAAATCATGATAAGGATATTAAAATTTTGAATGTGGATGATGAATCTATCTTTGTAAAATAAAATTCAAAGTTTCTTGAAACTACTAGAATCAAATTTTTATTGTAAAAAATCAAGTCTAAAAAAAAGAAAAAACAAGATGAAAACATGTGTGAAATATAGACAAGATTTAGGGAGGACTAAAATAATGAAGCCTAATGGAATCTTCTTTCACAAAATTCACCCCCTCATCTGTTAGAGAGATCATGCTTGGAAAGAAATAAATACTTCCATGTCGGTCCACCTTTGAATGAAGTAAGTATGATAATATGTTTCCCTATCACCATTTATAGAGGACACTCATTTGATTATTAATAATTTCCCTGAACTATATAATAATGTATAATATCAACAAAATAATATTTCCTAAACCATATAGAGAGTTTTACAAAGTTATAAAAAAATTGACCACTACCAAAATGATATTCTTCTATCTTCCTAAAAGGGGAACTGTGATAATCAACAATGCCTCTACTTAGAGGTAATCCCCACTACCAAAATATTCTATGAATGTGAGAGTTAAAGCCCTCCTCTAGTCTAATACCACACCTCCTCCCCTAATAACACCCATAATAAATGATCCATCCATTTTGAGTTTTGAGCTAGACAGAAGAGGTTAACAAAGAACCCAACTTTCTATATTTCTACTTGAGGCATAGTGAGAAGAGGGACTACCAATGAGGAGCAGTCTAAGAGTGGGAGCCTATTCCTAGTTTTTAACAAGTCGAGTCATATTGATCAAGATGGTTATGGTTCTAATAAAAATGGTTCTTCCCATGGAGGAGTTGTCATCAACTTGAGCCATGTTTCGCACTTACCAAATTCTCTAACAGGTTAGTAAGAGGACCATTGCTATAGAATTCCATTCATCCCCTTGATTTATCACTCCCTAAAACTGGTAGTCTATAAATTTTTATCCTTGTACATCATGGGAGGATATTCTTTTGAAATCACTAAATGCACTCCAAATCATACGTACCTAGCCTCATTTTAATAACAGATTCTATGAGCTCTCCTCTATTTATTCCCTGCAATACAAGCTCCTTGATGCTATATTAATTCATGTGCCTTTAATATTATCATAAATTAGTAGTTCCCAGTTCCTAACTCGCCATAGAATAAAATTATACTTTATGGGGTACTCTTTACACCACAACACCTCTCCCCACCTATCCTTGTGATCAGGTCCTATCAACTACTTTCTAAAATCCTTCATTATGAATTCTCCTGATGATGTTTCTATAAAAATTAAACCTTTATGGTTCATTATTTATCTTAATAAGTTCAAACAACTCCCTTTTTTCTTTTATAATGTTTTTTTAATGAATTTTTGATACATACTTTCCCTTTTAAAAGTTATATTTTGCACCGAGCATCCAGGGAACCCAATCATGGACCCATCCTAGTTCAGATGCCAATATAAAATATTCCCCTTTCCTACATTTCAATGAATATAGATTTGGAGAGTCAATAGATGAGGGTGAATAATATTACATCAATAATTATATTGTTCTCTCTCCATGTCCTTTTCACTATTGTATTTCCCTACCATTAAACTACCTTAGAGTGTCTTCTCCTCAAGGACCTCCCATGACAGCCTCACATTCATGCATTAGTGCATATTAAAAAGGTTTTTCACATTGATTCTTCCCTCTATCATAGTCTTGGCCATTCTACCTCAGGAGGCCCAATGATGCCTGCCTTCTGAATGAGCAACCAATATAAGAGATTCCAAGACACTTTCAATAGCAGAGATAAATTCCTTTGGAAACTTATTAGTTGAGATTCAATGAATCAGAATGGAAGAAATAAATATTTTTTCAAGAGTGATTTTGTCACTAAATGAGAGGTATAAATTTTTCCAATTCAAAATTATCCCAGTGATCATGTTAAAAATTTTATTAAAGTGGTGAATGTGGTTCCTGCACAATGAAAAGAAAACACCAAGGTAATCCATAGGTAATCTCTCCTCTAAATGTCAAGATCATTAATGAGGTAGGATACCCTTCTACCTGAGCACATTCTAGAGGTATATTAAATACTTTTAGTTTGAATGATGATTTTTCCACTCCATTATTAATAGACTTTAAGGAATTTATTGAGTCCCTATACATATCTACTACTGGAATTATTCAAAAAAATGGTATCATCAGCAAGCATGATGTGGAAGATGACATACAAGCAATTCCTTAATCGATAAGGAAGTAACTCTCCCCATATGATACTCATATTGATGAGGTGGATAAATACATCTCGGTTGATGATGAATATGGTATGGGATAGAAGATCACCTTTTCTTATCCCTCTGATAACTTTAAAAAATTAGTGTTTTCCTCCCATGAATAAAATTGAGATCCAAGAAGAGTTTAAGAACTTGGACATAAGATCAGTATCCCAAGAGGAAAATCCCATTCTTCCATGCACCTTGATGATAAAATTCCACTCAAATAAGTCATAATATTTTTCCATATCTAACATGACTTCCATATTGGAGCTGGGGACCTTTTGGTTAATGTCATTAATCACTTCTTGAACAAGAAAGAGAAACTTTTATGGAAATATTTCACAGGCTTTCCAGATGATAATTCTGGAGATTTAAGGGGTTTTTTAATCATGGTAATCATGAAAAATGTATTTTCACATACCACATGAGTAAGGGACCCCCCCACCTAAAACTTCTTGGACTACATGAACTATATCCCCTCTAGTCGACTCCTATGAAGTGTTGTAGATGGACTCTGGGAACCCGTATTATCCCAACATACTCTCCAGGTTAAGACCTCCCATCACCTCATAAATCTCCTTCTATTAAAGTAATGTTTCAAAGAAAACATTATTATAAGAAGTAACCAATTGAGGAACCGCATCTAAAAAGTCCTCATAGCCTCTCAGATATAAACCTTTCATATGCGGGTTGGGACCAACATGCATTTATTTAAAATAAGAAACTTTAATACAAAATAAAATAAGAATCAAATCTAGATGTCCAAGTTTGTAGAAAAATCATATGATTTTTTACATTCTATACATTCTGAGTGCATGAACATTAATGAAAAAACTACTAAAAATGGTGAAGTCAAAAAGCCTAATAATAAGTTAGATTTAAATAATATAGTGCTAGGATTTCACAAAAATTTTGGTTTCAAAAAATGATCCAAGATTAGTTATAGGAGAAAGGTTTAAATATAGGTTTATAGTTCTGGAAGATAATATTATTTTAAATAAAAATATAATTCTTATGGGTATTTTAGGTATTATGGAGGTTTTGGACACATGTAAAGGATGTGTTGACTTAATTACTAATACAATAATGAGTTTAAATAGTTTGAAAGATATAAATTGAGGGGTTCACTACATTAAAATAAAAATAATTCAAAGATAGCCTAAGAAATATGTATTTAAAATTGAAAATAGCTTTTAAGCAAGGGAAAGTATTTATGAACGAGGTGAGAGTCTAGGTCATCTTGAAAAAACGTGTCTTATTATGATACTGTACCAAATATGTTCAATAGATAATAGTGTGTAGTATCATAACAATGATAAAGTAACTGAGAAAGATCTATTTTATGAATTTTCCTAAAACTAATCCAAAGGATAATATCCATGGATTTTCAAAATCGGTTTTTCCTCACATATGATAGGGGATCTAAATCTCCACAAGGATGTTGAAAAAAGTAAAGGAGGGTTAGTGGCCTTTTTAAGTGATGGATAACTTAATATCAAATTTGTTGGATCAGTATTAATTGGTAAATATAAATAGAAATCCAAGATCACATTGTATGTTGAAGGATAGAAACACAATATTATTAGTGTATCTCAATCATGTGATAAAGGAGATAGAGTGATTTTTTAAAAATAGGCTTTGTTATAAAGATATTTAAATATGGATGTATCTTGACAAGAGGATAGTGAATAATAGGTAATTTGTTTAAAATTAGTGATACTAGTACTTCAAAATATTTGAGTATGAAATAAGAAAACCAACTATGGAATCAAGTTTTCTTATCCAAAATAATATGTACAATCTTAATTATGGAGACAATATTTGTGATTTTATTAAGTTGCAAACAGATTTGAATTTGATGTGTTCTACTATTCAAAAGATAAATATTATGAATAATCTATAAAAGAATGATGAAATACAATCTACTCATCCATTATAGTTCATTCACTCTGATATTTGTGGCCCTATATGGAAATAATCAAAATATATAGATAAGTATGTTATTACCTTTATTGATGACTTTACTCACATGACATGTACTATTTTTATGAAGAATAAATCATAGTCTATAAAAATATTTAAGTGTTTTATGAGAAGTTTAGAGAAAGAGTGTAGCCACTTCTTAAAGATTATTCAGATAGATAATAGTGCTGAGAATACTAATAAAATATTTTAATCTTATATTGAAAAACATGGTATCCATCATGAACTCAATGAACTATACAAACATTAACAAAATGGTATGGACAAACAAAATAATATAATTCTAGTGGGGATGGCTCAAAATATGTTGTTACTGCATAATAAATCTCATTATTTCTATAGAAAATATATTGGAATAGGGTTTTATATTAAAATAATTGTATTTATAGGTTGAATTCTAATATGTCATCATAAAATATATATTACAAGAATTATCTAATTTTGAAGTATCTGAGAGTGTTTTATATCCCTTGAATCATTAAATTTAATGGTGAAAATTAGGGATAATGTGAAAGAAGTGGAGTTAATGGTATCTTCCTAGGTTATCCACAAAATGTAAGAGGATACCATTGTTACAAAAAAATAGATAGAAATGATTTTTTATTATATTTTTGTGGATGTGGTGGAATATATAAATAAAGTGAAATAACATGAAGAAGAATGTTTCGGAAGTGACAAAAATGAAACTAATTTTTTAAATATAAAGTTAAAGTCTCAAAAAATGGTGAGAATTTTTAAGAAGTTCAAGTTAAATAAGTTGATTCATAAAATTAAAGTGATGAAGAAAGATATTATTCACATCATACAAGTATGATATGGAAATTTAAAGTCCAAAATATCATTTAAAATCATGGAAAATACATTCAAACTAGATTGGATTTGAGGAAAGCCTCTCATATCTCAATATTATCTCAAGTTTAAACATGATATGTACAAGATGAAATTAAACATCATGATAGGAATGATTAAATTAATGAAGATATCTATCATATATAAAATAATGTGACATTAAACTTTTATCCAAATCCAAATTGAATAATGTAATTGGGACAAAGTGGTTGTTTTGAAACAAGTTCAATGAAAAAGGTTAAGTGGTCATAAATAAATCACAATTGGTGTGTAATGGATATTAATGGGTTAAAGGAGTTTAATTTAATGATACCTTTTCACCAGTTTCATGGAATGAAACCATAATAATTTTTCTTTCCATTACAGCATAAATTGAATTCAAGATCTTTCAAATCGATGTCAAGTCATCCTTCCTTGATGGTGAATTGTAAGAGGGACTTTATATTGAATAACCATGTAGATTATTTCTTAGTGAAGATTATAAATGTGTTTACATATTAAAAAAGGATTTATATGGTCTACATAAAACCCCAAGAGCTTAGTTTTCTAATCTTGATTCCTTCTTTAAGAATTTGACATTCATGAAAGGAAGAATTAACATAAACCGCTATATTTAATATAATAAGGAGGTTTTTATCATTATTATTATCTTTGTAGATGATATTATTTTTACTATAAATGGTGAATAATTTGGTGAATATTTTTATAAATAAATAAAGAAGAGTTTGGAAATATCTATGACCTATGATATAATTTACCTTATTGGATTATAAATTTCTCCAGAAAAGGATTGTATTTTTCTATCTAAAGATATGTATGGTAATGAAATGTAGAATAATTTTAGAATATAGGATTCAGATATATTTTATACACCAATTCCTATAGAAAATAAATTTTTTAAATATACAAAATAAATGGATGTGGATCTGAGGGAATTTCATAATCTTATTGGTAGTCTATTATACATTACATCTTTAAGACTGGATATTAAGTATATTGTTACACTTTTATCTCAATATAAAAGTGCACCAAAAGTATATAATTTCATGGTAGAAATATAATACTTAAATAAATCAAAGGCACATCAAACTATGGATATAAATATCACAAAAAGGATAGTTGGTCTATTTATTTATTCGTATGAAAATTGGGTAGGAAGTTTTGATGATAAGAAGTCTCCATCTAGTGGTTTAATATTTATTATAGAAATATATATTTTTTCAGAATTCAAATAAGTATAATTTAGTAGCCTTGAGAACTAATATGGATGAATTTGTGGCTTCCACCTATGCCTTGACATAACTTATAAAGATGAAGACTCAATTATTGGATTTAAAAATTATAGTGAAGTTTCCACTACTATTAAAATGTAATAATCAAGGTGATATTTATCATTAAAATAATCCATTTAAGCATTCAAGATCCAATAAAATTTATATTAAATATCACTTCATTAAATATCTACTGTATAATAATGATTTAAAATTATAATTTTATCCTACAAAGGATATTATTTTCGATGTGTTCACCAAACCACTATCAAAGGAAGCATTTCAAAATCTGTGGTTGAAGTTAGTTGTCCAACCTAAATATTTACAAGGATAAGTTATGGTGTAGTATTCCTTTCCTCATATTATCATTGGATATTTTTTTAAAGGGGAAGATAAATTGACAATATAAATATTTTCTTTATATTTTTCTTCCTATTTTTTTCAAGGGGGAGTATATATCTTGGGAGAGTAGCCATTTATATGTGTTAACTTTTGGGGAATTGTTTCTTGAAAGGAAGCATATATTTAGATAGAATTATTAAAAGGGGTAAGTTATAGTTTTAGAATCTGGTAATAGTTTTAATAGTTTATTGTTATTGGTATTAAGAATATTTTGGGTTTGAAAGAGTTGATGTTTTTGGTGATGAATTTCTCTTTGGAGTTTGTGAAGTTTATGTTAAATAAAATACATATAAATCACTATCTTACAGAAATAATGGTATTTTTATTTAATGTTTTTTCCTTTACTGAGTTCACTAATTTAGTATTACAATTATTGGACAGTGATAAATTACTATGTTTTTAATGTTTAATAGTGATTTAAGTTCCTTGGTTAAAAAAATCTGAAGGGGGATAATTTTTAGCCTAATAGTTCGTAGGATGGTTTTTGTGGTTAGTGAGGTTTAAGAATTGGTGAATAGGATATGGTTGAGTGTGTTGGATTTTTTTGTTAATATATAAACCATATTTAAAGTTAAATTAGTCGATTCAATGTGAAATTATATTCTTTGGTATATATCATGATTTATTTATCATGATTCAGGACTTTATGAAGATGTAAGTAGACTTTATAGTTGATAGAAGTTTCTTGAATATTAAAGATGGATTGATATTGAAGGGTCAAAACAAGAAATTCCATGCCACTTTTTTTATGGTGTTCTAGTGAAAAATGGAAAAACAGGAAGCAAAACAACTTGATGATGTAATTCCAAATGTTGAGGTGCATTGTTGGAGTGCTTATATAAAACGACCATTACCAAAATGGATGTGGCGGCCCTCATGGTGATCTTCTATTGTGCATGTGTGAAATGTTCAATGAAAAAATTGTTACATATAGTGTCCCAATGGTGTTAACTGATTATATTTGTGTGAAATAGAAAAGGCCAGTATGATCATGGAATAATCTGTAGTGTTTGCTGAGTATATCGATGCTAAATGAGAGTGCTCAAAATGATATTTTTGATGTTCGATAATTCACAGTAAATATGATCTATAGAGATATAAAATAGGAAAATGATGCATAGAATGCCTATGGTAGATAAATTCATGGTAGATAGGAATAATTTTAGGCCAAAACATCCATAATTAGAAGGATTATGTCACATTTTCACCATTTTTGGGGAAATGTATATTGGAATTTTTAACAAGTTCATGGTGCAATACGTGTTTGGGGTACATTTTAGTTATGAGTGGTTTTTCATTACATGTATTATTTGACGATCTTATGTCTCACTAACTCATTCAATGAGGTCATTTTTAAAAGCATAAATCGTATCCAGAATATCCTAAAAAAATATAAAATGGCTCAAAATTAAGTGGTAGCAGTTGAGTTGGTTGAGGGAAGTTATGTGTTTGAATTTGATTTGAAAATTTATAATTTCCTCTTATGATTTGTTGTTATTATTGTTCATGGTATGGGATGTGCATAAGAAGAGGAAGAATAAAATAGAGTGCAATAAGAGAATAATAGAAAACGTAAAATGATAAAAGAGGAAAAATAAGGTGCTATAAAAATTTTCACAAATTGAAAAGATCATGCATTAGTTTCTACTGGTTGAAGAAGAACAGAATGAGTAGTACTACAAAAAAATAATGAATTCTAGATTTATAAGGATTTATTATTGTTGATGTCAAATTATTTATCATTTAAATAGTTTTAGAGGCACTAACATAGTTAGGAGATATGTTAGAATAGGATTAAAAGGGTAAAATATTCTCATTGTACCAACATATTGAAACTAGTAGGATATATGGTCTCAGGGAAATCTTGATCATTCCAAGGAATATAATTCTCTTTTTGAGAGGTGAATCTTGTAAATTGGATTTTACCTTTATGTGTGTGTGTTGGAAAGTGATCAAGATTAAATCTATCTTTTGAATAAAGTTTTTTCACCATATAAAATAAAAACGAATAGAATCACTAATTCAGCCCCTAGTGATTATTCACTAATCGTGGAGGTTTGTTTTCAATACTGTTCAGTTTAGGTGATAATTACTCACTTGTATGTTATTAAAATGTGTAATAAATATAAAATATATTAATTTAGAATTGTTTTTACCATATATATATATATATATATATATATATTATTTATTAAAAAACATAAATTAGTAGTAAGTGAAAAAGGTACATCTCAAGAATCATCAAGATTCAAACATAACATCATCAAATATAAATAAAACAATGAAAAAGTCAAAAAAATAGGATATTGGTCATGCATCAGCATCTAAATATCATAAGTATGCTCCTTCAATCCACTATGACTCTATATCACCCAATATAATGGGATGGTTCTCACATACAACACATTTTCTTAATGATATTAGATCTCTACTGCTCACTCCACGAACTCTACATCATCCATGATATAAAACTCTCCACATTCAAGTAAATGGTAGTCATCATGAAGATACTAAAAATATTGGGATATATAACAGATTTTGTGGATCCTATCCATCTATGATAGAAGTTATAAAATATATTAAACCTTGGAAACATACCCCTGCACCTCAAAAGGCCTAAAGAACCAAAGCGAAATATTTCTCCCTCTATCAAACATCTCCCCCCTGACGAGGTCATACTCTTAGGAACACATTATCACTAACCTAAAACTACAATTAATACCACCCTAAATAATCATATTATTTTTTATGTTCCTTCACTTCCCTCATCTTCCCTTAAAACATATGGATCTTCTTGTTCATTCCCTACAATACATCATGGCCAAGAACTGTTAACTACCCAAACTTTATCCAATAAATGGTGAATAAAATGGCATACCTAAAATGAATCAAATAGATCCATGACGATGGATGAGTGGTAGTTTTTAATGTAAGTGAACTCAACTTAATTCATGATCCTTAACCTTGATCCACCAATGCCAAATCCACAATATCAAACAATCCTTCAACATATGTATGTTTCACTCTATTTTTCCATCTATCTAAGGGTAAAAAGTGGTGTTAAGTCACAACTTAGAGCCAAAGGCATGCTACAATCCTCTCCAAAACAATGAGTTAAAATGTGGATCAGAATTTGATATTATTTTCCTTAATTTCCCATTAATAATAACCACATAATCCACATATCTATTTATAAAAAATCTATAAGACATGATTCAAAAATCACTAAAAAATGAGTTGACTTCATTATTTATCCCATAATCACACAAACTGTATCGCATCCTCCCTAGTATTGGGGAAACCTGGTGAATAAATATATTAATATTTCCTCCCATTTTATCTTATGAACATTAAATATTTTTAATAATCCTCCAAGAACATGGTTTTCATCATTCACCAACTAAAAAACCAAACACTTTATCATAAGCTCTACCACTAACCATTTTATCCTAGGCCACCAAAGCTATCTCCATAATTCATGATAAATATTTTTGATGAAAATATTTACTACTAAGGGTATTCTTTAAAACTCATAGTTAAATCCTACAATAATTTCCACCAGAACAAATAACCACCCCTTGAACAGTATATTATTCTTAATATCTTATGATCTTGCCTCTAGAACATCACCATAGTCAACATAGTCACACATTACCTCTACCTCTAAGTATCCACACTATTCTCCCACAATATATTACATCATAAGAGACTCCATATTCATCTAATAAAGACAACATTGGTCAATGTTTTTCTGAATATTAGGATATGTCATTTCAGTCTTCTCCATCACTATCCAAACATCCATATATTTATAAACAATGTCTCCTCAAGAATTTTGACTCAGCATATAAGAAACTAAATTCCCATTTCTTAAAGTATAGAGGAAATCAAAATTTAAACCTAGAGACACTTTATCCACCACCAATAGAAAAAATTCATATCCTACTAATATAAAACATATTCCAGTATCGTGTGGTCCATTAAAACTAAAAGGTTCTCACCAATGAGTTAATGTCACCACAACTACTTCTAAAACACAACCATTTTCACCTCCATATTATGGGTCGCATAGTTATACTCTTGGTGATGTAACTTCCTAGACCCATAATAGATCATAAAACTTTTCTTCATCAAGACACATCCCGAACATTAATGGGAAAGTTCATATAAAACCTCAAACATCACACCCTCCTTAGGAAAAAGAATCATTGGGGTACTGATCAACTTCTCCTTCAAGTAACTACATGCTTTTTGGCACTAATCTATTCACATAAAATCCTATCCCTTACTTGTAATGGATTTGTGAAAGGTTTTAAACAAATAAAAATGGGACAAAAAACCCTGATAATATCCTATAAGAATAAGGAAACTATAAACCTCTTCTACATTCTTGGGTGAATCCCAAGAAATAATTGCATTAACAATCTATGGGTCTATGACCACACCATTGTTTGACACCATGTGCCCAAGGAAATAGACCTATCATATCCATAACTTGAACTTGTAAATATTTCAATATATATTATAGATTCAAAGGACTGTAATAAATCTCTGAGATGATCAAATTGATCCTCTTTTAACTTCGAATAGATCAGGATATAATTGATGAACATGACTATGAACTGTCCTAGGAAATCATGGAACACAGAGTTCATGAAACCCACAAACATAGCTAGTGAATTCATGTAAATGAATTAAATAAACATGAACATGAATTCATTATGACTTCACCAAAAGGAAGTCTTCATGATATCCTCATTATTCACCCTAATCCAGTGATATCATGATTTTAAGTAGACAACCAATTGGATCCCGTTAACTGGTAAAATAGATTGTGAATTCTTAGAAGAGGGAAATTATTTTGTACCATCGCCTGATTCAACATATGGCAGTATATTCAAAACCTCATACTACTATAAACTTTATTATATAACAACACTAGATACCCACAAGTATATATACTAGTTTATATGAAACCCCTCTATATCTAATTTTCAACTTGTATCCACAATTCTTGAAGATCCATATGCTCTATTTGATAGGGACCCATTAAAATCATGGATGTTCTGATTTGTAACTATATCACAAATTTATGTCATGTTAAGGGGATGGTTTCATAACAAAATCCATAAAATCATCAATAAAATCATCCATGACCTTGGGAAAATCCCCTTCCTAAGAATCCATTGATAGGTCTGCCAACTAAGATAGTAGAGGCTCCACAAGTCCTCCATCCAATTAAAACCTAAATCACCAATGAATGCCACTCACTAGACCTCCACATCATAAAAGAAATCTCTAATACATAATAGATCAATGATTTCATGCATGGAATGTAGTCAATCCACGCTAATTATAACCTCATATGGTTATATCTATTGCAAGAATAAATCCCCCACTGATTGGTGTTGCCCCATCCCTAGTTTGTATTCTCAACACACATCAAACAAAGCATTAAAACCTAAAATTATCATATATAACACTAGGGGAACAAGAATTATCTCCATATAAATTCTCAAGGAATGAAGAAAATTAGGAGAAACAAATGATTATGAGGATCTTGAATCAAATAAGGCCCAAACAAGGGTATAATATAAAATGATCATACCTCAGAATACCTCTATCCATGTTGGTACTAGTACCTCCATCACATGTATTTTACCACACCCATATCCTCTAAATCTCTAGTAAAAACCTCCATGGTTGTGATATAGCCTAGCTTCGAAAGGATGGGGACCATCACGAGGTTTACCTCTAATAGTTCCATCTACCCTAGGCAGTTGAACAATCATCAGTGGTCCCTACTGTTGAAACTTCCACTGAATGAATTATTGTTATTTTCAAAAAAGGGATTGATTTCCTATCTGAAAATTTCATTCTAGGACCATCAAAAACTGATCCTACTTGTGATCATGAACCCCTAGACAAAACACACAGATGGGAATCCCAGTGTGGTTCTTGGGGTCCACATGCCACCAGAATTTCATGTAAAGATCTACCGAGGTTGAATCCCCACCAGTATGGGACCAAACTATTTAGGGATCTATGATCCACCTCTTGGAGCCCTTCTCCATAAGAGAAAATTCTAGAAACTCTTCTGAGTCTCACCACTAAAATAAATAATCATCTAGATAATCTTTATAAAAGGACCCGAGTTTTTTCTCCTTAAATAAATATTATGTTTGATAACTTATAGTATATAGTACACCCAATGTAAATGAACCAAAACATATTAAAAGGATATTATTTATAGATATATAACAAAAATAATATAATAAACCATTAAAATATATTTCCTTTAGCCAATAAATAATTAATAAGAGTTAATATTGAAAATGGTTATTTTTTATAAAAGTCATTTTATTTATATTTTACATTCCTAAAAAAATAGAATTTAAAAATTCTAAATTTTAAATTTGATAAAAACCCAGCTTTTAACTCCACTCAAGAAAATTTACTTAGTATGTATTTTAGAATTTTTTGATAAGATTCATTTTATGTCACACAAATTGGTTTTTATGGAAATTATAATTTTTATGACTTTATCACTAAAAATTATTTCTATGAAATTCTAAAAAAACCTTATAAGTAAGAAAATATTTATTTGAGAAATAAAATTTTATATTTTAATATATTATTTGAGATTATAAACACTATTTCCAACATTTATAGAACTAAATTAAAATTTCAGTCCAATTGAAACTATTTTTGGTTTTCTTTTTCAATGAAGTATTTTCAAGGTGAGATTCGATTGTATATTTCCTTTAAAGCCTCATAAAATTAATTATATTTATAATAAATAAATTTATGTCATTTAAATTAGTAATAATGACAATTTAATCTTATATATAAATTTAATGATGAAATACTTCATATTGTTTAAAAATGTTTTTATGTGATTAAGTGTGTTTATTTAAAAATTAACTTTTCATACATTTAGAAATTTTGTCTGATAAAATGTTTTCAAAATATAGAATTATAATTCTAAAATTTGGTAATTTTTTCAATTTTAATTTTAGTAATAATAATTAATTACTAAGGTTAATAAATAATTACCCTGATAAAAATTAAAATGGTAAAAATTATTTTACTTTGGAGAAATAGCCAAAACATGTAAAAAATGTATTCAAATAGTTTTTTGAGATTAGTTTATAATTTATACTCTCAAAAACTTTACTTTTTTACACTTTTGATTCATTAACACATGAATAGTGTCATTGAATTATAAAAATAATTATGTGTGTTTCTAAGAGTGTCATTTTCCTCTCCTGTAAAAGGATATCACTTACAACCTTTCAATAATCCACTAATATTTAAAAATTTAATTGAAAACCTACCAAAAATACTCTCCTTTAGGTACTTTACATTTTTTAATTCCCCTAGTCACCAAAAATTATCCTAATTCCCTCAAATGTACATCTTTCAAAACAAGAAATTTCATGGTCTCAAAGAAGCCATCATTACTTTTTTAACAATTCTTTATTATTATTATTTCCATTATAAACTAACTAAAACAATAGTATAATAATAACATCATAATCATTAGTGATTTATATGACATCATAATAATGTAACAACCATTATTTATTCTCTTCAATCTACTAATAAAAACATGAATTGTCATTTATTTGTGTGTGCAGATTACTAACTCCATGAAGCGATGCTTTCGGTTTTTCATCACAACACCTCAAGGATGGTATTAATGGTGTTATTTATGAATAAATATGATTTATATAATTTATTTATAATTATTAAATTTTCACTTACTAATTCACCTACAACCCTCAATCATTGGGTAACAGAAACTCTAATCAAGTGTTGTGTGGACTACCGCCTCCATGAATTAACATGTTGTTCATTCCTAAATTTCCAAACATGGATGGTTTTAGTTTATAGTGGACTAGTATATATGATGTATATATATATATAAGAAATTTATATCATTAATTGTTTCTTTTTGGATAAAAAAGTCATGGTTATTATAAGGTAATCCATCAATATCAAAAAATAACCCAAAAATATTTCATTACCATTCTAGTTTTCATGAAATGTGACTAAAACACAATTGTAATGGTATTATAACACTATAAGTTTTTATGAAGCATCAATTACAATACCTTAAATGGTTTATAAATGGAGATATTTGGGATAAAAAGGAAGATCAATTCTTATTTTACAAACCAAGTTCAAAATGGTCAAGATTATTATCATCTGATGTTGAAAAGAGGTTACAAAAATCTAATAAATGAAGATAATTATTATTAATATAGATTATTAATGTAAATTTATATGAATAGTTGTAATGGCCCAGACCCTCCTGGACCATTACTTTTTCAAAAGTGAGGCTCCACCAAAACGGTGGCACCGTGAGGGTGAGACCGTGACGGTGGAACCGTGACGGTGGCACCGTGAGGGTGAGACCGTGACGGTGACACCGTGATGGTGTAACCGTGACGATGTGTAATAACCCAAGATTTTATAAGATATATTCTTTTAAATTTCTTTCATATATTCTGTTGTACAATACACCAAGATTATCTTGCACTATACGCAACATCGTATTAGCTTGCAGTATACGCAACACTAATCCTGGATCGTGTTACACACAATTTCATGTTTTTTTATAGTAGTTATTCCACGAAACATTGAGTATATATATATATATTCAATTTATTTTGTTATACTCAACAAAAAAGGAGTCTTTTACTGCACGCAACCCTAACTTGGCTTGCTTTACATGCAATCGCGGTGTTCCTCGATAGCGTGTGTTGTAAGCAATACCGGGTTTTACTAAACAATGATATATTATTATAATATTATTATGAACTAGCCGTTATAAATAGTATTAACTAAATTTTGAAAGTTATAACATTATTATTTCATCTTACACATTTTCTAGAACATGGTATGTGAAAAAAATAAATTTTTTGGGTAAAATAAGTATTTTTCAAAAAATACAGTATTGCCGCCTTTTAATGGAGCACCCAAATTAAATCTAGTTTTTGACATGTTTATAAGTTAAATTTTACAAAATAAACTTTTTATTTTGAATCAGTATATAAAAATTTACATTGGAAAAAGTTTTGATATTTTTCTGATAACTTTCATATTTTAATGAATTGTAAAAACATGCTATATTTTAATTAAAAACAACTTTTTTCATCGTAATAACTTATGTGGTTAAATTATAATATTTAATGTTTTTAAAGTATAAATAGAATATATTTTTACCATTTAATATAATGTTTGTCATTATCATTGATTTTACCTTGAATTCGTAGGTTAAATCAATTCAATCTTTTGCAATGTTTTAAAGAAAAACCCGTTTTCATTCGACAACGTGATTAATTTTAATTTAATTTCTGCAACTTTTGTGTATTGAATTTGGAAAAATGGATTCCATATTTGGAATCAGTGGGTCAAAATTATGTTAATAAGCTACTTTTTATTTTTGGGCATTATGAATAGTAACTATGGTAAATTTTATTTACCATAGTTAAAGGTAAATCGGGTAATTAAGGGTAAATATAAGATTATAAAATTACCCTAACACCTGAAAAAATTCTATTGGATGGCTAAAAGTTGACTCATATCACCTAAGGGTAAGATTAGATTCATTTTATGGACATTTTACAATAAAAATAGTTTAATTATTATTAAAACCAAAGAAAATGACAACATGTCACTCTCTTAAATCTTATAAGTATATTAATTTTAATTTAGTGATAAAATTCATGAAAATTCGAACATGAATAGTCTCAAGAAATCTAAAAAAATTATCTACATAATATGAATTTATTTATAATTTTTATGGATTAAATAATTATCATTAATTATGACACAATAGTGATGCAGAAATTGTTCATCTAGTAAAAAATAAAGAATATAGTTTTTACTAAACTAATAGTGACCGTAAAAGGCACGAAACCCTGACCAAAACTTATTATTAATATAAATATAAACCATAATCATCCAATGATCTAATATTTGACCATTTGGTGCCTTATAAAATTGATTATGACACTTATATTATTTTATTTTAAATGATTCCAAAGTTGTCACCTTCATAATTTAAAAAAATATAACAATTTAAAAATTGTGATTTTAAGATGATAAATTCTAGTACAAGTATTATAGTGAAAGGTAATAGATTTATATTCATTATAGGATTTTAGTTTTAATTTTAATGCAACAAATAAGCATATTAAATAATTATACAAAAATATTTTAGTAATTATTTTATTAAGAGATAAACCAAATAAATGGTTTTAAAAATAATAAAATAAAGATTATATGAACTATTTAATGTACTCAACTAATGTTTTAGACACATATGACCATTTATGAATCTATTAAAGCTTTTAGTTCGAACATATATTCTGTATATATTTTATTTATATTCAAATAAATGTATAGTGTCAAAATTGACACTATTGTTATTTTATAAAAATAACATATTATAAAAAATTTTAAAAATCACAAAAATATTTACAAATTATAAAATTAAATTTATATGTTCTATAATGTTATAAAGTAACCAATTATGTAAAATTCACAACAAATAAGTAATTATTTGTTATAATTTAAAATTTAGAATATTTTTACCACAAATAAAATTAAATTGATTAAATAAGGATAAATCAAGTTGATAATGTTTAAAATAATTTCATAACATGTCTAAATATTATTTTTTGACTATATTACAACCCTTCCTCATCTAATATTCGAATATGAGTCATTTTTGGAGGTTTTTAACTGGGTTTAGATTTATTATAAATTAATATTTTTAAGATTTCCAAAGGTGCCCCTCTCCTCCCTTATAAAAACGCACCTCCCCCCTCTCATCTTTACACAACATTGAGCATTAAATATCTTCCAAACCATGCCCATTTCACTTATCCACTTCCCTAGAAACATCCTAGAGGTTCTGGTCTTCTTCAAAGACCAATCTTAGTTCCCTAAAAGGAGGTTTCAAAAAGGCGGGTCGAAAGAAGAGGTAATATCCATTACCGATTCTTTCAACTTTATTTCTTCTTCTACTTATTCTTCATTAGTTGTTTCATTATGAAGTAATAACATCAGTATCACTCATATACTGATATGTTATTATAAGTATGAAAAAACCCTATTTCACCATTTATCCATCCTACGGAAAATGAAATCACTGTGCCTGCGTACGTACGGAATACCGTCTCCACGCCGTGGTGTAATCTATTTTCCACCATCACCTTGCTTGGATGGGTATAATGGTGTAAATAATGATTATATATGGTTATTGTAAAGTTATATTGATTCTAAAATAGTATACATGCACTCTAATATAATTCCACGATCATGGGAATGATATCATCGCTCGTGCGTACGTACGGACTACCGTCTCCACAAACGTGACGAGATTCATTTTCCATGATTAACCATTCAAGAATGATTATAAAGTATATATAACTAATAATAATAAAATATATGGAATAATAATGCTACTGGATTTATGTATATATATATATATATGTCATCTATTTAATTTCATTCAATTCAATAAGGAAACGAAAACAGCGTTCATGCGTACGTACGACCTACCATCTCCATGAACGGTGTATTTTATTCCTTTTATCGATCTATAATATATATATATATGATGAATATATAATATATATAAATCATGTTTTAAATTCTAGAATTGTTTAAATCAGGATATAAGTAATAATATCAAGAACGACAAGTCGAAACATATACGATAAATGAAATGATTTTACCCAAAACGCTGCTTTTACATGGAATTTACAAAAGAACAGGTAATATAACGTCATAAGTGAAAAATATATGATATAATAACAATTAATATGATTATGTAATGAGTCAATGACATTATTTAAATCATTACATAGGAGGTTCAGATACGTACGAATCATATCAGACCTAAGGTAAGGGAAAATATCACAATCTCATTTTTATCCGAGATTGTTTATACTTTGGTATTTACTGGGGTGTATTTTATCATCCACATCTATGTTTCCTCAATATTTAATATTATTTTCATCCACCTACAATTTTTTAAATCCAATTTTTCCCTTTAGTGAGTTTTTAGTAAAAGATATGAAAGGAATCTTTTGTCGTTTTTCATACGAGGTACTTTTTGAATTTTCTGACAAAAGTACGAGAAGAATGTTATTTTTTAACTTATACGGCGTGAATGGATTTTTACGGTTTCATAAAGCCTAATTTTCATTATTTTAACTCTACAATATTTTATGATTATTTTCCAAAAAAATACTTTTATTTTAAAAGTGCATGGCATTTTGTGAAAAGAAAATGATTTTGAAGAAGAAAGGATATTTTCCTCAAGAATTCATTTCAAATGTTTTATCAAAACCATTTTCCATCTAAGATGACATTATTTCATATGTGTATGTTTCAAGTTTAATGTCTCTATGATTTACATGGTTTCAATTTTCTTATGATTAAATTTCCATTTGTTTTATATGGATTATGAGATGATGGAAAGATGTTTATGAAAACCATTTTATTCTTTGGGTTATGATGAATGTTTTAAGTTTATTTTGTGGCACAAGTAAGAATGATTTCATTATGAGATAGGTGGGACCTATATCTAACTCCAATATATTTGGTAAAGATTTATATCTCATGAGATAGACATGGATGGAACGACAAGTTAAACTGGTTCAGTAATATAGAACTGGAATGAGGAGTGAACTTGATTCAGAAAGGGACTTTTCCACTAAGATGGTCTTGGCAGCAATGCCTTGGCTAATATGGAAATCATATCAGGTGATTAATGGTTTCCATGATTACATGTTTTATTCCCATGCTATTTTATCATTCTTAATGTTTATTTATAATCTATGCCTTACGTACTTCCATGTTTTATGTCATTTCTCAAGATTTTGATGTTTAAACATTATATTCATGTTTTTAAGTTAAAATGTATATGGTATGTTTTATTTTCTCCATGCTTACCCTTAATGAGCATTTGAGCTCACCCTTTTTATGTTTTCTTTTCCCCAGGATATAAAGAAATGTTTTAAGTAAGAAAAAAAAAGGGGAAGATCTTTATGGGAGATGTTGAAGATCTTTCACCACGATTAGAAGATTACGTTCCAAGTTTTCAAAGACACTAAACTATTACAGTCCTTGTGTGTCTGTTTTTGTTATGTATTAATTATCCCGAAAAATTAATGTAATTTCCATGTACGTCAAGATTCGGGTCTCTACAGTTGGTATCAAAGGAAAGGTTTAGTCAACCTTTGGAAACTAGGATGCGAAAACGTTAGTGAGATCCCTAGAGATATTTCTAAGGTATGTCTAGGGATGTCCTTAAGGATTAGTATACGTATAGTATATAGTCCTAGAACTATGGTAAAGATCTTAGAATTTAACCTAATATGTTAGATAGTGAGGGTGCTCCCCCTTTTCTATGTTGTTTTTCCAAGCATGATTTTTTCTTCTCACACTATTCTTTTTGGGTTTTAGAAAATGGTTGGAAATAGGAAGATTCATGATAATGGAGGATATGACAGAAAATGGAATGATATTCTTCATGAGAAACCAAATGAAATGGTATTTGGAAGTCCAAACATCGCTATTATCTCTAATCAGAAATCTCATAATATGATCAATAATCTAAACTTTGGTAAGTTTCCCGACTTAGATAATAAGATAAAGATGGAGTTTCATGATGATCATAGAGGAAAGAAAGTTCAATTTCCCTCATGTAAATCATGTGGGAAGAGGCATCAGGGAGATTGTTTCAAAGGAACTGGAAGTTTCTTTGGGCGTGGAAAAGAAGGACACAAAGCCTGTAAGTGAAAAGGAAAAGGTTTAGTTAACACCATGGATGAGGATAATGGTATTGCTACAACATCAACAATGGTTAAATGTTTTAAATGTGGAATGTACGGGCATTATGCAAACCAATTCCCTAAGGGAAATTCTCATGAAGAGAATCAGTACGGTCGTATGGGTAGTATTTATGAAGAGACTAAAAAAGGTATGTGAGATGAAAGAATTGTTGAAGCTCGTTCAATGGTTTAAGAAGGTAGTGGAATGATTACATGTTTATCGAGTGTAATGTTGTATAAGTAATCTCATGGTACTATGGAATAAAGAGATATCTAAGGATTTTTACACTGTTGTCTTTCCTTAAGTTTTGAAAGTGTATTATTAGTGGTACCAGTAACCATGAAAGGTTATTCAGATATTTTTGGAAAGTATATGATATGTGCATAATGAAGGGATAAAGATAAAATTAAATGATTGATAGTATTCACGGGCTCATGACTGATATAAGGAGATGGTTATATCATGGTTTGAGTATATAGAATTTTTGGATTTTTGTATGTGGAAAGAGTTAACTTTTGACAACATTCATGTTTTCACTAAGGTTTAATGGGTATTCATTTCTCAAGAGAATATATGATTAAGGTATTCACATGATTGGAATGTGACCAACAAGATATATGGGGGATAAATGATGGTATTCACATGCTTGGTTGATGACATTTCAAGTAATCATTTGCTTTATACTATGATCTTGGACCGAAGTATTTTAGATAAGCCTAAATATTGGAATGGATTATGTTGGACATAAGTTAGTTTTGTTTAAGGATATAACTTTTTTCGATATTATTGATGGGATGTTATAGTAATGTAGTTTTAGAAAAAGGACAACCTGCAGGACTGGCGGCAGCCCATCATGTCGGACAATTCTGTGGGAATCGAACCCACAACTGAAGTGCGACTGGCCTTTATCGCATACCACTGGCCTACAGGAAGTCCTTGGTTAGTAGAAACTAGTTTTATTTTATTAATTGGTATTATATATGAAGTATAAGTTCATTTTGGGAACCATATATTATTAATATAACCATAAGATGGACTTATAACTTTTTCTAACCTTTTTTTTGAAACGGATGGAATGACCCATCATTCTATCACATGATCTGCTAACACATCACAAATAACAAATTCACCTTCATTTCTTTAATGGATGAATTGGAAATTGTTAAATTAACGAACAACAATGAGATTGTACCAAAATCATGTAAGTATTTCTTTTAATTCATCAACTTTAGGGAAATGATCTTGAAAACCAAAAATGTTGTCCTAGTGACCTTATATCTGATGAATTAGATGGTACCTTTGATCATCACAAATCTATGGCTTTGTGATTTTTGGCTTTTTCATAACCATGTTCTCTACCACTCTCTATCAGAACATGATGGTTAGATTTCTCTCCCATATCCATATTTTCACCTATGTTCTCCTATGTGGAAACCCAGGGGTTAGTTTATTTGGGTAACCGTTACGTTTCATACTTTAGTTTATAAAGATAATTTTTGGTATTCCTTTTTACGATGTGGGTTTCAATTAAAGAAACTTTCAAGTAGAAAACCATTTATAACCCCGAAAAATTTTGAGGGTGAAATTCATTTTAAGGGGGGTAGAATATAATAACTCGAGATTTTATAATATATATTCTTTTTAATTTCTTTCATATCTTTTGTTGTACGATACACCAAGATTATCTTGCTCTATACGCAACACTGTATTAGATTGCAGTATACGCAACACTAATCCTAGATCGTGTTACACACAATTTCATGTTTGTTTGATAGTATTTATTCTACGAAACATTGAGTATATATATATATATATATATATATATATTCAGTGTATTTTGTTATACACAACAACAAATGGGTCTTGCACTACACACAACCCTGACTTGGCTTGCATTACACGCAATCACAACCTTCCCCGATAGCGTGTGTTGTACGAAATATTGGGTTTTACTAAACAACGATATATTATTATAATATTATTATGAACTAGTCGTTATAAATATTATTAACTAAATTTTAAATGTTATAACATTATTATTTCATCTTACACATTTTCTAGAACATGGTATGTGAACAAAATAAATTTTTCCGGTAAAATAATTTTTTTTCAAAAAATACAGTTTTGTCACCTTTTAATGGCGCACCCACATTAAATCTAGTTTTTGACCTGTTTATAAGATAAATTTTACAAAATAAACTTCTTATTTTGAATCAGGATATAAAAATTTACATTGGATAAAGTTTTGATATTTTTCTGATAACTTTCATATTTTAATGAATAGTAAAAACACACTATATTTTAATTAAAAACAACTTTTTCATCGTAATAGATTATGTGGTTAAATTATAATATTAAATGGTTTTAGAGTATAAATAGAATATATTTTTACCATTTAATATTATGTATGTCATTAGCATTGATTTTACCTTGAATTCGTAGGTTAAATCAATTCAATCTTTTGCAATGTTTTAAAGGAAAACCCATTTTCTTTCGACAACGGGATTAATTTTAATCTAATTTCTGAAAAATTTGTGTGTTGAATTTGGGAAAATGGATTCGATATTTGGAATCAGTGGTTCCAAATTATTTTAATAAGCTACTTTTTTATTTTTGGGCATTATGAATAGTAACTATGGTAAATTTTATTTACCATAGTTAAAGGTAAAATGGGTAATTAAGGGTAAATATAAGATTATAAAATTACCCTAACACCTTCCAAAATTCTATTGGATGGATAAAAGTCGACCCATATCACCTAAGGGTCGGATTAGATTCATTTTATGGACATTTTACAATAAAAAGAGTTTAATTATTATTAAAACCAAAGAAAGTGACACAATGTCACTCTCTTAAATCTTATAAGTATATTAATTTTTATTTAGTGATAAAATTCATGAAACTTCAAACATGAATAGTATAAAGAAATATAATAAAATTATATACATAATATTAATTTATTTATAATTTTTAGGGATTAAATAATTATCATTTAGTATGACACAATAGTGATGCAGAAATTGTTTATCTAGTGAAAAATCAAGAATATAGTTTTTATTAAACTAATAGTGACCATAAAAGGGACAGAACCCTAACGAAAACTTATTTTTCATGTAAATATAAACCATAATCATCCAATGGTAGAATATTTGACCATTTGGAGACTTATAAAAGCGATTATGACACTTATATTATTTTATTTTAAATGATGCCAAAGTTGTCACCTTCATAATTTAATAAATATAACAATTTAAAAATTGTGATTTTAAGATGATAAATTCAAGTAAAAGTATTATTGTAAAAGTTAATAGATTTATCTTCATCAAAGGATTTTATTTTTAATTTTTATACAAAAAATAAGTATAGTAAATAATTATACAAAAATTTTGTAGTAATTATTTTATTAAGAGATAGACCAAATAAATGGTTCTAAAAATAATAAAATAAATATTATATGTACTATTTAATGTGCTACACTAAATTCCTAGATACATATGACCTTTTATGAATCTATTAAAGCTTTTATTTCGAACATATATTCTGTATATATTTTATTTATATTCAAATAAATGAATAGTGTCAAAATTGACACTATTGTTATTTTATAAAAATAACATATTATAATATTGTTTAAAAATCACAAAAATATTTAAAAATTATAAATTTACATTTATATGGTATATAATGTTATAAATTAACTAATTATGTAAAATTCAAAACAAATAAGTAATTATTTGGTATAATTTAAAATATAGAATGTTATTACCACAAATAAAATTAAATTGATTAAATAAGGATAAATCAAGTTGATAATGTTTAAAACAATTTACTAAAATGTATAAATTTTATTGGGTGATGAGATTAAAACCCTATAGCATCTAATATTCTAATATGAGTCATTTTTTGAGGTTTTTAAGTGGTGTTAGATTTATTATAAATTAATATTTTTAAGATTTCCAAAGGTGCCCCTCTCCTCCCGTATAAAAGGGCACCTCCCCCTCTCATATTTACGCAATTTTGAGCCTTACAGCTCGTCCAAACCATGCCCATTTCACTTTTACACTTCCCTATAAACATCCTAGAGGTTGTTTTCTTCTTCAAAGACCAATCTTAGTTCCCTAAGAGGATGTTTTAAAAAGGCGTGTCGAAAGAAGAGGTAATATCCGTTACCGATTCTTTCAACTTTATTTCTTCTTCTACTTATTCTTATTTATTTGTTTCATTATGAAGTAATAACATAAGTATAACTCATATAATTATATGTTATTATAATTATTAAACAACCCTATTTCACCATCTATCAATCATACAGAAAATGAAATCACCGCGCGTGTGTACGTACTGAATACCGTCTCCACGTCGTGGTGTAATCTATTTTCCACCATCACCTTACTTGGATGGTTATAATGGTGTAAATAATGATTATATATGATTATTATAAAGTCATATTTATTCTTAAATAGTATACATACACTCCAATAAAATTCCACGATCATGGGAATGATATCATCACTCGTGCGTACGTACGGACTACCGTCTCCACGAACGCGATGAGATTCATTTTCCATGTTTAACCATTAAAGAATGATTATAAACTATATATAACGAATAATAATAAAATATATGGCATAATAATGCTACTGTATTTATATATACATATATATATGTCATCTATTTAATTTCATTAAATTCAATAAGGAAACGAAAACAGTGTTCATGCGTACGTACGGCCTACCGTCTCCATGAATGGTGTATTTCATTCCTTTTATCGATCTATAATAAATATGTATATGATGAATATATAATATATATAAATCATGTTTTACATTCTAGAATTATTTAAATCAGGATATAAGTAATAATATCAAGAACGATAAGTTGAAACATATACGATAAATGAAATGATTTTACCCAAAACGTTGCTTTTACATGGAATTTACAAAACAACGGGTAATATAAAGTCATAAGTGAAACATATATGATATCATAACAATGATTATGATTATTTAATGAGTCAATGACATTATTTAAATCATTACACAGGGGGTTAGGATACGTACGAAGCATATCGGACCTAAGGTAAGGGAAAATATCACAATCTCATTTTTATCCGAGATTGTTTATACTTTGGTATTTACTAGGGTGTATTTTATCATCCACATCCATGTTTCCTCAATATGTAATATTATTTACATCCACATAAAATTGTTTAAATCCAATTTTACCCTTCGGTGAGTTTTTAGTAAAATATATGAAATGAATCTTTTGTCATTTTTCGTACGAGGTACTTTTTGACTTTTCCAACAAAAGTACGAGAAGAATGTTATTTTTTAACTTATAGGGCATGAACGGATTTTTACGGTTTCATAACGCCTCATTTTCATTAGGCTAACTCTATAAGATTTTATGATTATTTTCAACAAAATACTTTTATTTTAAAAGTGTATGTCATTTTGTGAAAATAAATTGATTTTGAAGAAGAAAGGATATTTTCCTCAAGAATTTATTTCAAATGTTTTATCAAAAACATTTTACATCTAAGATGACATTATTTCATATGTGTATGTTTCAAGTTTAATGTCTCTATTATTTACATGGTTTCACTTTTCTTATGATGAAAGATTCATTTGTTTTATATGGATTATGAGATGATGGAATGATGTTTATGAAACCCATTTTTTTCTTTGGGTTATGATGAATGTTTTAAGTTTATTTTGTGGCACAAGTAAGAATGATCTCATTATTAGATGGGTGGGACCTATATCTCCCTCCAATGAATTGGTTAAAGATTTATATCTCATGAGATAGACATGGCTGGAATGGAAAGTTAAACTGGTTCAGTAATACAGGACTGGAACGAGGAGTGAACTTGATTTAGAAAGGGAATTTGTCCACTAAAATGGTCTTGGAAGCAATGCCTTGGCTAATATGGAAATCATATCATGTGATTAATGGTTTCCACAATTACATGTTTTATTCCCATGCTATTTTTTCATTCTTAATGTTTCTTTATGATCTATGCCTTACGTACTTCCATGTTTTATGTCATTGCTCAAGCTTTTTATGTTTAAACATTATATTCATGTTTTTAAGTTCAAATATATATGGTATGTTTTAGTTTATACATTCTTACCCTTACTGAGCATTTGAGCTCGCCCTTTTTATGTTTTCTTTTCCCCAGGATATAAAGAAAGGTTTTAGGTAAGAAAAAAAGGGGAAGATCTTTATGGGAGATATTGAATATCTTCCACCATGATTAGAAGATTATGTTCCATGTTTCCAAAGACACTAAACTATTATGGTCCTTGTGTGTCTGTTTTTGTTATGTATTAAGTATCCCACAAAAGTAATGTAATGTCCATGTACGTCAAGCTTCAGGTCTCTACACAGTGGCACCGTGAGGGTGACACCGTGACGGTGTCACCGTGAAGGTGGAACCGTGACAGTGGCACCGTGACAGTGGAACCATGTCCCCTCGCCGAGTACCTGACTTTTACACTCCTGCAACGTATGTTTTGACATAAATTAATTCTTTTAATCCTTTTAAAACCGCTTAAATCCCGTAATTAATTCTTGAAAATCCCGAGAAACATCCCTGATGGGGGATATTAAATAACACCTTAATATCATCATGTGTAACTACCCAACCGCGTGGTCAAACCACGACCCCCTCTCATGCGGTTCCACGTTCTTATATCAACCGTCCGTGAACCTTATAAACTAAAGGGTTAGGCATGGTTTCTTCTTTCCTCGATCGCAGCTTTTCACAAATAGCTTTTGGTGCATCGGGCGAGCCGCATCATTATCCGTAAAGTTTTGTGCCTGGCCTAAGTGTCGATCGTCTATCAACAATTAGGGAATTTATCCTTCACCTCTCTCTTTTGTATATCATGTGGGGTGGCCGTGCTTTTGATCCTGTAGAATTGGATAGACCAGACCTAATTAAAGATAATGAACGAATCCTGTAAAGAATGAAGGGGGGGCTGTGATGTTTGAATTTTGTTATATTAAAATCATCTTTCTGAGTTGTGTGGGCTTACAAATTCTGAAAATTGAGGTTGTTGGCGGTCGTTGTCTATGCACTAATGAACCCCTCATGATGTTTTAAATGGCTTGTTTTATAATTATAAACTCTTACTGTGAAAAGTAAATTGGTTAATCATGTATACCCGGCTGAAAAAATTAAAATCACGAGGATCAACCCTTTTGTGATAACTCTCAGTTAAAACACATGGAATTTGAAATCATAGAGTGTGTTAAATCTTATGAATTTGAAAATACAGGCGTGGCCCTGCTTTGTGTAGGAGGTAGTGGTTTTGTTTTTTCCTTTTTTAGGATGATTGTTGGAGGTGTGGGAGGGGATGGGATTCCCTGTTTTTATACTCTCGATGGTTGTGAAATTGGGGATGGGATCTCCTGTTGTTATGGATTCAGTGTTTGTGAGTTTTGAGACTGGGTGGTTACAATGTTTATATCATGAATTGGGGTGGGATCCTCTGTTGATGAAAAACCTTTTTGGGGGAGGGGACACGGGGCAGTTTCTTGGGGTTGTCTGGTTCCAGTACTTCGAGGGTTCTCACTTTTCCTTTGTTTTTGTGACTTTACAAGAGAACCGGGTGTGGATGCTTAGTTAACGTTTGGCTGGTTTCTTTTCCTTGTTTATGCTTATGGTTTAATTTCCCAGTAGTGCATAAACTTATTTGAACATTATTACGGAACATGAAAACAAGAATGGGATAAATGGGTTTTGTTGGCAAGAGTTGTGACTCGGACTTGAGCGCTATTTTGATCTATAGGCTGTCTGAAGAAAAACCTAACTTTGGGTGAGTGCTTGTTACCTATGTATATATTTGTAGTTTTTTTTCTTATTCGTGCCCCACCCAAGTTGAGCACTTAGTGCCGAACACCCCCATTTCATGGGATAGGGTTTTTTTCCAACACTATTATTAGTGGCTGGTTATTAGCTCCTTTTCTACTCCCTTTCCCGGATAGCCCAAGTATCTTCGGGAAGGATGTGATGGCCTGAGGTCCATTATTAGCCCAAGAACCTTCGAGCGAGGTAGTGTGGTGGTTGGCCAGGTGTGTGTGGCAGGTGGTTTCCCAAGTGTCTTCGAGATGAGGCTCAGGTGTCTTCGGGAGTGGCAGTGGATTTTCTAGCCCAGGTGTCTTCGGGTGTGGTGGTGGTTATTCTAGCCTAGGTGTTTACAGGCGTGGTTACATGTGATAGCTATGGCCCAAGTGTGTGCGGGCGGGTATGGCAGTGGTACTGCGGTGAGAATGGCGGGATTGTTTCGATGCGTAGGATGTCTCAATAACCAGCGGGAAAGTGGCGCGGGGTACCCAAAAATCAATGTCCTCTGATTATATATATTACTTGACTTGTGTTATTTGGGGAGTGTTCCTTGGTGAGGATTGGGTGGATAATTTACCTTGATAGGTGTTTGGTTTACTCCTTCTCTCAAAGGACTTTAGTACGTCCCCCAACTTGTGCATGAGAGTCTTTGGTTTTCCCTACTGAGTGTACTTGTATTCTCACCCTACGTATATAAAACTGCTTTCAGGTTTCCAGGAGGACTTCGGGGATTGCACAGAACCATACTAGATCTGACCTTTGGGCAGTTGCAATTGCTTCTTTTCTTCTTTGGTACTTACCTTTGTAGTCACCTTTTGTACATTTGGCTTTTAATTTTGGAACATGCATGTGGGAATGGATTACTTTTGGATTTACTTTTCTTTTACCTTGGCGTTGTTGAGTCTCATCATCTTATCTCCCGATCCTATAAAACAAAAAGGGGTAATGCCTTCCATTTGTGAAAAATTTCTATACCTTTGGTTCTAGTCGCCACTCCGGGACCTATTGAAGGCGGGTCTTGGGGGTCATTATCTCTCCTTTAACATAAAGAAGGAAGGTCCTGGAAATCTGCTGACCCTTCCCTCCTTTTTGTGAAGGCGGGTCGTGACAGAATGGTATCAGAGCGATGATTGAGGGATAGGATGGGGTCTGGAGTCATGCATAGGGGTAATTGCATGGGATGGTAGGGAAACAGTGTTGGGTGACCTCAGTGCATGAATTAGGCCAGGGAAGACTGGCTAGGATATGGGATTTTAGGGCCCCCCGTGATCCGACGCAAGGACTCTGGACCTACCGAACGACCAAGTGATGCCACACTGATTGCAGGGTAGAGACCCTAGGAAATGTACATGCATCATAATGACTTTTTTTCTCGTGTTTCTGGGGTGTTTTGGGAATTAATAATAAACAAAAAGTTTAAGAAGTTTTAAAGACAATAATATGCACTACTTGGGCTTAGGCATTCCTTGTTTACCTTGCAGTTATGGAACCTGGAAGGCAACCGCGTGTGGTACAAAAGATCAAGGCCCCACAGACTACCTTGGCCGATCGGCAGAGAGCAGACCGAGAAGAGGAGGACGAACAGTAGCAGAGGACTCTCCGGGCCTTCCAGCGACAGACCCTCGAGAAGTATGAGGGAAGCACCTCTGACATGAAGACGGAAGGCTGGCTAGAGGAGCTAGTGATAGCTTTCGGCATGATTCTGGCCCCGACCGAGTACTAGGTTCTTCTGGCCATCAGTCAGATGCGGGGAGCAGCGCGTCAGTGGTGGACGCTTTACCTGGGGAGAGGAGAGAGGCTGGGGTGGCTTGGTCAGATTTCAAGAGGGAGTTCCGAGCAGAATTCCTCTCTTCGACGATGAAGGCGGAAAAGTGACAGGAGATACTCTCCCTCCAAAAGGGGAGTATGTCCGTGAGGGAGCTAGGGATCAAGTTCAAGGACCTCTTATGTTTTTCCCCAGACCTCTTTCTTGATGAGGAGTCTCAGGAAAGACGTTTGGAGGAGGCACTCTGAACCTCCCTCCAGTATGTTGTTACCCCCTTTACCCTACCGACGTACTTGGAGGTCCAAAAGAAGGCCGAAGTGGTTGATAGAATGCACGCACTAGGAGGTGTTTCACAATAGGGGATCCAACTGGGACCATTGAAGGGGAAGGCCATCAGCACTAGGCCTCCAGCGTTAGGACCCTCCAGGTTCCGACCCTCAGGGAGCAGGCTGCAGCAGTTTCAGTTTTGATCCCCTGGTCCTCGCCCCTTTTCCTCAGGCTCAGGGCCGCGGTGCTTCATCAGTGGGAGCCCTGGACATCTCCGGATTCAGTGCCTAGACCGGGTACAGTACTGTGGTGGCAGACATCCCCAGCACCTGCCCCAGCAGAAGATTCTAGCCTGGCCTTTCCAGCAGCAGCAGCAGGGACAGCAAGATCCCGATCCTCTGAGGGCAGATGTAGGAGGAGGAGGCCAACCACATAGCGCTCCTCAGGGACCTCGACCAGGGCGTGGTCGGGGAGGTGGCAGACAGCCGAGGGGCAGAGGAGATGGGCGTGGACTTCTACACGCCGCGGAGGCAGCAGTTACAGCAGGTCCGGAGGTTTTTCGAGGTACGGTCAGTTTGTTTAGCACTCTTGCTTATGCCTTGTTCGATACTGGAGCTTCGCACTCTTTTGTTGCACCCATTCTATCCTGTTCCTTGGGTCTATATGCTGAGAGACTTCCAGTGGCCCTGGTGTTGAGCACACCAATCAAAGGTCAGACCGTATTGTTGTTTGTTTGTCGAGGATGTAGACTGATGATAGTTCCACATCAGTCGGTTTGGGATCTTCTTCTGCTACAGATACAGCCATACGATGTCATCCTAAGCATCGACTGGATATTCTTTGTGTGCATCGTCATCGATTGTTTCTGAAGAAGGGTCCTGTTCTCGGAATTGGGCGGCTGGCGTGTTACCTTCACCGGTGAGCGGACCGGTCAGAAGGGCAGCAGGAAAGAGGAACCCCTCCTCTCCTTGTTAGTCGAGCTGTCAGTAGAGTCAGTAGATGTTGAGATGGTGGGGGTGCCAGAGGTTTTCCGTGAGTTTATGGACATCTTTCCCGAGGAGGTGACGACTCAACCCCCTTCACGTGATATTGAGTTTGGGATAGACCTACATCCCGACACTCGTCTGATCTCAATGGCTTCTTTCCGGATGGCACCTTCAGAGCTACGGGAGTTGCGGGTCCAGATTGACAATCTGATGAAGAGGGGTTATGTTCGGCCAAGTTTATCACGGTGTGGTGCTTCAGTCTTGTTCGCAAAGAAGGCAGATGGTGGTCTCAGGTTGTGCATAGACTATAGGAGGATGAATCAGGTGACAATCAAGAATCGCTACCCTCTTCCGAGGATAGACGATCTTTTAGACTAGCTGAAAGGGGCAGGATGGTTCTCAAAGATCGACCTGCGGTCTGGGTACCACCAGCTGAGAGTGAAGGAGAGAGAAATCCTAAAGATGGCCTTCAGGTGCAGATATGGACACTTCATGTTTGTAGTCATGCCCTTCGGTGTTACGAACGCCCCGGTTGTGTTCATGGGGCTTATGAACTCTATCTTCCGGTAGTACCTGGATTGGTTCGTAGTTGTGTTCATCGACGACATCCGGATCTATTAGAGATCAGTGGAGGACCATAAGGAGCACCTAAGGAATGTTTTGGAGGTCCTATAACAGCACCAGATATATGGTTAGTTGTCAAGATGCAAGTTCTGGACACGAGAAGTGCACTTCCTCAGACACATGGTGTCCGAGCGGGGGGTAGTGGTGGACCCATCAAAGGTTGATGCGGTTGTTTCTTGGGCAGCACCCAAGAATGTGGCAGAGGTCCGTAGTTTCCTCGGGCTTCCAGGTTACTATCGGAGGTTCGTACCCAACTTCTCCCGAGTAGCAGCCCCTTTGACAGCCCTGACCAAGAAAGACCAGGTTTTCATGTGGAGTGAGCAGTGCGAGTCATCCTTCAGCTATCTGAAAGAGAAGTTGGTTAGTGCCCCAGTTCTATGATTACCAGAAGAAGGGGAGGCCTATGAGGTGTTCTGTGATGCTTCAGGACAGGGCTTGGGATGTGTGTTGATGCAGTGAAAAGGGGTGATCTCTTATGGGTCCAGGCATCTACGCCCTCATGAGCGTAATTACACCACCCACGACCTAGAGCTTGTAGCGGTCATTTTTTTTGCTAAAGTTATGGCGGTACTACCTCATCGGAGAATGCTTTGTGGTCTTCATGGATCACAAAAGCTTGAGATATATCTTCTCCCAGTGGGACCTGAACTTGTGATAGTGAAGATGGGTGGAGTTCCTCCAGGATTATGACTTCGAGATCTCTTATACTGAGGGCAAGGACAATGTAGTGGTCGATGGCCTGATTAGGAGGATGTAGAAGGATGCGGTCCGAGATTCGGCGAATGCCTGGAAGGCAATGGAGGAGTTGGATGCCTTACACCTGGATGCAAAGATGGATAGCGGTAGATGTTGCCTATATCAGATGACAGTGCAGTCATATCTATTGCAGAAAGTGGAAGAGTATCATTAGGGAGACCTACAGTGTGAAGTGATACATGACCGAGTTGACCAGGGCAATGCTCCAGAAGGATGGACAGAGGATGGTTAGAACCAGATGCTTTTCCAGTAAAGGTTTTTTGTTCCAGGAGTGATACGCGGCAAGGTTCTCAGTGAGTTCCACAACTCACCCCTGTCCATACACCCAAGATCATCCAAGATGTACCAGGGATGGATGAGACAATTTTGGTGGCCTGGAGTGAAGCGAGCAATGGCAGATTTTGTGGCCAAGTGATTAGTGTGTCAGCAAGTGAAGGTTGAACACCGAGTTCTAGGCGGCCTACTGCAGTCTCTAGATGTCCCTGAGTGGAAGTGGGAAGAAATATCGATGGATTTAGTCATGGGACTTCCCAAGGTCCAAGGGGCATATGACACCATATGGGTGGTAGTGGACCGGTTAACGAAATCGGACCACTTTCTGGCGATTAGGGAGTCGAGTACTGTGGATGCTTTGGCACGAAAGTATGTGGATTAGGTGGTGTGTTTTCATGGAGTCCTGAGGTCTATAGTCTCTGATAGGGATGAACGGTTTACCTCACTGGTCTGGAAAGGATTGCAGCATGCTTTTGGCACACAGTTACGCCTTAGCACTGCTTTCCATCCCCAGACAGATGGACAAATAGAGCGCACCATCCAGACCTTGGAGGATATGCTGCGGGCATGTGTCATGGACTCAGGAGGATCATGGGTGCGATGCTTTCCCCTGGTATATTTCACCTACAATAATAGCTATCACTCTACCATTGGTATTTCCCTATTTGAAGCCTTGTATGGGAGGCCCTGTCGTTCACCTATGTGTTGGGTCGAAGTGGGAGAGGCAGGCATCCTTGCCCTGGAGGTGGTGCAGAGCACAACAGAAAAGGTTTTACTCATACAGGAAAGGATGAAGGTAGCCCCGGACTGACAGAATTCGTATTCTGATACCAGGAGGAGGCCCTTGGAGTTTGAGGTTGGAGACCACGTGTTCTTGAAGGTCTCCCCCTAGCGTGGGAAGTGGAGGTTAGGCAAGGAGAGTAATCTTTCTCCCAGGTTCATCGGACCCTTCGAAGTGTTGCGGAGGGTCAGTGAAGTGGATTATCAGCTAGCATTACCACCGCCACTACTGAGGATACATGATGTCTTTCATGTGTCCCAGCTCTGTCGGTATCTGCACGATGATTCACACATCCTTGATTGGGGTGAGATGGACATTGAGGACGACGTGACCTTTGTGGAGAGACCAGTGATGATCGAGGATCGCAAGGAGAAGGTGCTTCGTGGGTGAACCATTCCCTTGGTTCATGTGTTGTGGAGGCATGGTGGGCTTGAGGAGAGTACGTGGGAGAGGGAAGCACAGATGTGTACCCAGTACCCCCAAGTAGTTTTGAGTTTTGTTCCTTGTTTTACTTGTTGTGGTAGAACGTTTTGTCTTTTTGGATATGAAATGTACTGAGTTTCTTTCCTCTGAATGTGTTTGAAAATCCCTGGCTATGGGGGAGGAGAGAACCTACCCCCCTAATCAAGAAGCATTAAGGTGGATGCGATTAAACCCGTGCGAGCGAGTCAGTGCTTCCCAAAGCAGATAATATCTTAACATGGGGGAGGAGACTCCCCAAACCACATGCCTGGGTAGTTTGGCATGGTATGTTGCTTGGTTCTTATCAGGGAAGTGTTTTTAGTTAGCATGGGTTCACTTCTAAGAGGTATCTTTCAAGGTGGTTGTTCGGACCCTCTCTTTCCTTCTTGGTTTGTTTTGATTCTTGAGGATGAGAATCGTTTAAGAGGTACCTAATGTAATGGCCCGGACCCTCCTGGCCCATTACTTTGCCAAAAGTGAGGTTCCACCAAAACGGTGGCACCGTGAGGGTGAGACCGTGATGGTGGAACCGTGACGGTGGCACCGTGAGGGTGAAACCGTGAGGGTGACACCGTGACGGTGGAACCATGACGGTGGCACCATGAGGGTGACACCGTGACAGTGACACTGTGACGGTGGCACTGTGTCCCTCGCCGAGTACCTGACTTTTCCGCTCCCGCAACGTAAGTTTTGACATAAATTAATTCTTTTACTCCTTTTAAAACCACTTAATTCCTATAATTAATTCCTAAAAATCCCGAGAAACATCCCTGATGGGGGATATTAAATAACACCTTAATATCATCGTGTGTAACTTCCCAACCGCGTGGTCAACCCATGAGCCCCGCTCACACGGTTTCACGTTCTTATCTCAACCGTCTACGGCCCTTATAAACTAAAGGGTTAGGCATTGTTTCTTCTTTCCTCGATCGTGGATTTTCACGAATAGCTTTTGGTTCATCGGGCGAGCCGCATCGTTATCCGTAAAATTCTGCGCCCGGCCTAAGCATCGATCGTCTATCAACAAGTAGGTAATTTATCCTTTGCCTCTCTCTTTTGTGTATCATGATGGGTGGGCGTGCTTTTGATCCTGTAGAATTGGATAAACCATAACTAATTAAAGATAATTAATGAATCCTATAAAGAATGAAGGGGGGTTGTGATCGTTGATGTTGTTATATTAAAATCATCTTTCTGAGTTGTGATGGCTTACACATTCTGAAAATCAAGGCTATTGGTGGTCATTGTCTGTGCACTAATGAACCCCTCATGATGTTTTAAATGGCTTGTTTTGTAATTATAAACTCCTTCTGTGAAAAGTAAATTGGTTAATCAGGTATACCCGGCTGAATAAATTGAAAGCATGAGGATCAACCCTTCTTTGATAACTCCCGGTTAAAACACACGGAATTTGAAATCATGGAGTGTGTTAAATATTATAAATCTGAAAATACAGGCGTGGCCCTGCTTTGTGTAGGAGGTAGTGGTTTGGTTGTTTCCTTTTTCAAGATGATTGCTGGAGGTGTGGGAGGGGATGGGATTCCCTGTTTTTATACTCTCAGTGGTTGTGAAATTGGGGATGGGATCCCCTGTTGTTATGGATTCTGTGTTTGTGAGTTTTGATACCGGGTGGTTACCTTTTTTATATCACGAATTGGGGTGGGATCCTCTGTTGATGAAAAACATTTTTGGGGGATGGGACACGGGGCAATGTCTCGGGGTTGTCTGGTTCCAGTACTTCGAGGGTTCTCACTTTTCCTTTGTTGTTGTGACTTTACAAGAGAACCGGGTGTGGATGCTTAGTTGACGTTTTGATGGTTTCTTTTCCTTGGTTATGCTTATGGTTTAGTTTCCCAGTAGTGCATAAACTTATTTGAACATTATTACTAAACATGAAAACAAGAATGGGACAAATAGGTTTTGTTGGCGATAGTTGTGACTCGGACTTGCGCATTGTTGTGATCTGTAGGCTGTCTGAAAAAAAACCTAACTTTGGGTGAGAGCTTGTTACCTATGTATATATTTTTAGTTTTTTGTATCTTATTTTCACCCCACCCAAGTGGAGCACTTAGTTCCAAACACCCCCATTTCATGGGGGAGGGTTTTTTTCCAACACTATTATTAGTGGCTAGTTATTAGCTCATTTTCTGCTCCATTTCCCGGATACCCCAAGTATTTTCGGGCAGGCTGTGATAGCCTAAGGTCCATTATTATCACAAGAACCTTTGGGCGGGGTAGTGTGGTGGTTGGCCAGGTGTGTGCGGCAGGTGGTTTCCCAAGTGTCTTCGGGATAAGGCACAGGTGTCTTCGGGCGTGGCAGTATATTTTCTAGCCTAGGTGTCTTCGGGTGTGGTGGTGGTTGTTCTGGCCTAGGTGTTTGTAGGCGTGGTTACATGTGATAGTTGTGGCCCAGGTGTGTGTGGGTGGGTATGGAAGTGGGACTGCGGTGAGAATGGCGGGATTGGTTCGATGCGTAGGATGTCTCAATAACCAGCGGGAAAGTGGCGCGGGGTACCCAAACATCGATGTGCTCTGATTATATATATTACTTGACTTGCGTTATTTGGGGAGTGTGCCTTGGTGAGGATTGGGTGGATAATTTACCTTGATAGGTGTTTGGTTTACTCTTTCTCTCATGGGACTTTAGTACATCCCCCCACTTGTGCATGAGAGTCTTTGGTTTTCCCTACTGAGTGTACTTGTATGCTCACCCTACGTATATAAAACTACTTTCAGGTTTCCAAGAGGAATTTGTGGATCGCACAGGACCATACTAGCTCGGACCTTTGGGGCAGTTGTAGTTGCTGCTTTTTTTATTTGGTACTTACCTTTGTAGTCACATTTTGTACCTTGTGGCTTTTACTTTTGGAACATGCATGTGGGAATGGTTTACTTTTGGCTTTACTTTTCTTTTACCTTGTTTTTGTTGAGTTTCATCATCTTATCTCCCGATCCTATAAAACAAAAAGGGGTAATGCCTTCCATTTGTGAGAAATTTCTATACCCTTGGTGCTAGTCGCCACTCCGGGACCTATTGAAGGCAAGTCTTGGGGGTCATTATCTCTCCATTAACTTAAAGAAGGGCCTGGAAATCTGCTGAACCTTCCCTCCTTTTTTTGAAGGCAGGTCGTGATAATGGTGTTCTTAAATAGTTAATTAATACGTTTATTTTTATAATACAGGTAGATAAATAACTTTATTATACATCAATGAAAAAGGTAAGTGACTTGGTAACTCAAAATATTTTCTTTGAGTTATAAAATTTTCTATTTGAACTTAATTTTTTGAATACAAGACCTTTTAAATAATTTTCTCTTTTTTACTTGTGGGAAAATAGTTTTTGAACCAATTCAATTTCAATGAAATTTTTTATTTTCATTTTTCTTAAAAATAAAGGATAATATTTTAAAGGATAATTGTAACTATGAATTTTTCAAAAATGAATAAATGCTGTTTTTTCAACATCCGAAGATTTTAGTAAATAAACACTTTCTTTAATAGAGTACATGATCCACCACATGAAGCTTAAACGAACAACTAAATATTAGTATTTCAATGTTACCATTATGACTTAGCTATTAGAATAGAAGGTGGGAACATGATTAACTGGATTCTGAAAACAGTTTTTACACATGTACATATAATTAATTCATTGAAAATTAATTATAACTGAAAATAAAACCTTTTTTAAAATAAAATAAAATCTTTTTCTAAATAAAATATTTAAATGTGCACAAGTGTGTTTTATACAAAAAAATAAATAAGTTGTTATTATTAGATTATATTAATTAAATATATAATATATTTAACATAATATTAAATAATCATCTTATTTATTTTATACACATGATATAAGAATAAGTTCAATTATACGTATAAAAGAATTATTTTTCTAAAAAGGAGGAATTGTCGCCTTTTGATGGTGTACTTGTTTTAAATCTAGTTTTTCACACTATAATAAATTATATTTTAAAAAATAAATTTCTTTTTTAAAATTGTATTATCAAAAATTACTTTGGTTTAATTTTTGGTATTTTTCATATAAGTTGCTTGTTTTGATGAATAGTGAAAAAAAATATTTCATTTTAATTGAAAACATATTTTTTTATAAATAATTTATAGTGTTAATTTATATTTTTTATTGGTTTTAAATTATAATTAGATATATTTTATAACATTGAATCCAATTTAGGTCATTTTTATCTATTTAAAATTAAATTTGGATATAAAAACATTTCAATATTTTCAATATTTTTACTTTAAAAACTCATTTTTTCATTCCATCAACTGGATTAATTTAAAATTAAATTTATCCAATTATGTGTTTTTAATTTTTAAAGATTGATTAAATATTTTTAATCATAATTTCAAAATTTACTAAATAGGTCCCTTTTTCAATATGATTAGTAAACTTTTTAATTTTATTACCACACTTAAGGGTAAATCGGGTAATTAAGGTTAAAAATAATATTATAAATATTATCAAATGACCCTAACTCATTTCCAATTTTTGTTTCATTGCTATTTTAAATCAATAATAAATATAGGATCGGTTATTTTACCATTTGATTCCTTTTGAATGATATTATAACCTTTATGATATTTTATTCAAAGAAGATTCAAACTTGTCATACTCTTGTTTCTAACAAGTGAAATATTTTTATTATGGGTTTATATAGGGTATATATTTTAATATAAATAGTATTTTTAAAGATAAAAGTTTTATATTCATTATGGAAAATTATTTTTAATTTTTAGGAGATAAAATATTACCTTAAAGGCTTACACGATGATGATGCACTAGTTGTTTAATTAAATGAAATATCAAATAAATGGTATTATAAATATTAAAATAGATCTAATTTAAGATAATTAATGTCATAAACCAATTTTATAGATGAATTTGACATGTTATTAATTTGTTAAAATATTTGTTTTGAATATATCATGGGGTTATGTAATTTTAAAAAAAATCCAACAAATGAATAGTTTCAAAATTGACATTAGTGACATTTTAAAATATGAAATATTTTATTAAATGATATAAAATTTCTAAAAATATCAAATTTGGACAATTTATTAGGATAAGGATTAAATTTTAATCAATTAAAAATTTAAATTTATTTTTTCATTTTATAATAATTATATTAACCATCAAATTTTAAATTTCATAATATCACGGTAAGAGTTAAAATTGTTAAATAAAGGTTAAGACATGAAGAAAATGATTAAAAATAATGATAACTAGTATAATATTAATTTTATGGATTTATATCAACCCAAAATAATCTTATATTCTAAATAAATCAGTTTGGTTCTATTTAGAATATAAAATTAATTTATATTAATTTAATAATTCAAATAATTCCAAGAGTGCCCATTCCCATACCTATAAAAGGGAATCCATTATTCTCTTTTCTTCATACTTAAAAACCAATTTGGTTCATTAATGATCTAATAAAATTAAATCTTATAATTTCTACAATAATTCTAGAGCTTTTATGTTAGCCATAACATTCACCTTAGAGCTGTTAAGGTGTTAATCAAAGGAGATTGTCCGAAGAAAATATATCATTTCAAATTAAGTGTTTTTGTTTTGTTTCTACTTCCACTTAATTAAAATAATAATCCACCAAATAATAACACAATTATCATAAATATAATTATATGTTATTATTTTAATTTCATCACCTGAATATATCTCTTCTTACATCAAATGGGAAAAAATTAATCGTTCGTGTGTACAGCGGTCAACCACCTCGTGAACTGATATAATTCATTTTTCATCACCATCTATCAATACTGGTTATAATGATGGAATTAATGTTTATATATTATATTAATGACACATTTACCATTATGGAAATATAATATAGAATTTTTTCTGACCATTACATGCACATAAAAATGATAATGTCATTTGTACGTATGTGTGAAATATCACCTCCAAGAAGCGATGTTATTCATTTTTCATCCCCACATCACATGGTTGATAAATATAAGTGTATTTAAATTATTAATATGATATTAATTATATTTTGAAAATTATGGAATGATAAAATAATACTTATATTTTTTCATAATGATCATTGAAAAATGGAAACGTTACGCATGCGTATGTACAGCTTATCATCTTCATGATTGTAACGTAGTTCATTTTTAGTATCCATATGTAATGTATAAAGTTAAAAGTATAATTGATCTATAAAATTTATTATTATGTAATTAATATTATTCTACATTTTATGGAATAATGACCACTTTCACTATTTACATTGTAACAATTTCATTTTGGACTCAAGTATCCAATATAGTTAAAACATCGGACATGAACTTAAATAATTAATTAATTGTTATAACATGGTAATAAGTGTTATAAAATGAATAATAAACTATAAAATGGTTTTAAATCAAGTAAATTATTATCCTATGTTTATTATTTATTAAGATAAAAGTACATACGGGATAAGTTAGACTCAAGGTAAGGGGATTCATTTCAATCTTGTTTCATTGAGTCATCTTTTAATGTTATAAACCCAACTCCTTTTAGGAGGTGTATAAACTTTACATTTGAATTTTAATTTAATTAAAATGTTTTAAAAAGAGAATATTTTTGTTTTTTCTATAAGTAATGTTTTACTTTCTATACAAATGTTAGAAAAAATATTATTTTTAACCTATATAGTGAAAAAAAACATCTCTTTCACTGTGATAATTATGTTCTATTTGGATTACTCTATAATAATTCATGTTTTTCAAATAAAAAGAAACACCTTTTTCATTTTTTCTGGATTTTTTAATTGGTTTTGGAAATTGATTTATTATTTCAGTAACATTAAATGTTTATTTATTAGTGGAAATGAAATTTTAATAGTGAGACATTGAAAATAGAATGCTTTTATGTGTTGTGATTATATAATGGTACTTGGGAATGTGATAGGTGGTTATGTGATAATATAGTGGTGGATAGTTTTGTGATAAACTAATAATATTTGGGTCTAGGATTTCCCTACAATGTATTGGGTATATAAGTCAAATGTATGGTTATTATATTTGTAAGAGTGACGTGTATTGAAGTCGACCGCATGGTTATTCCATTTATATGAATAACAAGTATAATTATGTTCCAAGATACCTTTATGTATTATCTATTCTTTGTATAGGTTTTATGGTAATCCTATGGTTACAAAAAGGATAAAAATTGATCTTATTTTCAAAATAAAATTATTTACTACTTCTTAAGGGTGAAAATAATTATTTTATGATAAATTTTTCATGGGTTTCGTATTTTAAAAGGACTAATAGATTTCCTTCTTTGTGTATCCCTTAATGAGATTTTTTTTCTCATCACAAGTCTTAAATTTTTTTTCACTGGATTTAAGGGATAATATATACAAATATGAGATCAATGGAAAATTGTGATGATTGATAAAGGCAAGAAACCATGTGTTATTTTTAAACGTTTTTGTTTTGTAAAAAAATGATATTGAGTAGAAGTGTCTAATTTGAAATATTTGAGTTTTTATGTAATATTTATGGCCTAATTATCTAAAACAATAAACTGAAAAAGATCCTAGAAGTGAAAGAAAGTAATTTTATTGACTAAAACTCATAATTATGTAATGTTTATGGTCGGGTCCTTATAGTTGGTATCAAATGATGGTTTAGACAACCTTGGAGATTAGGTTGTTTTTTAGAGTTATTGATATCATCATGGGTTTATAATTTTAAGGTTTATTATAAGTTCTATATCATAGAAATGCATTTTTATGCTTTAAGTTATGAGATGTTAAGGCAAATAATGATATTTTTGAAGAAATTTATTTTTGAGGTAATTATGGGTGATTACATTTTGGGATGAAAATGGAATGTGTGAGATGAACTTTGAGGATGAAACATGTTATGGTTATTTTTTATTTTTTACTCATTTTTGGAATTTTATAAGGATTTTATTAATATATTTTTAGAAAAAGCACAACCCGCAGTATGGGTGACAACCCATCACATCTAGAAAAGTCATGGGAATTGATCCCACAACTGAAGGGTAACAAAGGTGAATCACCTACCACTTGCCTACATGAAGTCCCAATTAGTATGAATTTTTATTTTTAGTTAAATGATTTTATGGATGAAGAATAATTTTTTTGGAAACATTTGTTTTATCAAATTGATAACCTTGGGATTGGAAGATGATTCATTGATTAAGTGATTAATGTTATTTTGGAAGAAGTTCACAATTTTGGGAACTTTATATTATAAAGGTAAATATAATACTATAGGATTTTAATTAATGAGTAAATTTTGAGTTATATTTTTAAATAATATATAATTTTATTATGGATTATGGTGATTCATGTTATTTATTAAAATGGTTAACATATATTGAAGTTTATTAGGATGATTAATTCTTAGTTTGATACTTCAAGAGTAATTGATTTTATTTGGAGATAATTAGTAAATATTGTAATGGAAGATTATGTGATCAAATAATTTGAATTTTGTGTTTAATCTTAGTTATAATATTTTTTTGATGAATTTTAAGGATAGTTATTTTTTGAATGGTCTATGTGGAACTTTTGGTATTACTATTGAATTTTTGAGATTAAAAGTAGATTCTCCACTAGTATGATAAAATGAATTTAAAATGTAAAATTATAAGTTTTAAATTAGTTAATGAGGTAAATTTTATTTTTTGTTATCAAAATTAATTACCAGACATAAAAATAGTTACATAGTAAAAACTGAAATGGTAAAAAGTATTTTACTATGGGGAAATGAAAAAAACATGTTAAAACATGTTTATAAATAGGTGTTTTAGAGGATTTTCAACTTTATATTGTCCTAGAGTCCACTTTTTCAACTTTTGAGCTATTGACCCTTTAATAGTGTCGTGGTGTTATTAAAAAAATAATGAGTGTTTCAAAAAGTGATCTTTTCTTATAATATAAAAGGATATCACTTACACCCTTACAATTAACCACTTATATTAAGATATTTCCATGAACCCCTACACTTATTTAATCTCTTTTAATTCCTCTACCCACTTTAATTCCTCTAGTCACCACAAATTATCCATATTCCCTCAAATATAAGACCTTCATAAAGAAGAAGTTCAAGGTCTCAACGTAGGCATTACATCTTTCTTAACATTTTTGTGTTCTTAATATAAACTGAACATAATAATAGTATAATAATTAAATAAATATCATTTTTTTTCTAAGATGTTATTATAATAATGTTAAACCCATTATTTATTCTCTTTCTTTTTCTAATAAAAACAAGAATCGTTTTTTGTGTCTATGTGCGGATTACCATCTCCCCGAAGTGACGGTTTTGATTTTTAATAACCAACCATCATAAGTGGTACTAATTATGTTATTAAGAAATAAATATTATTTATATAATGTATTTAATATTATATATTGATCAATTATTAATCCACATTTACTCCTCTCATTTTTTGGGTAACGGAAACTCTAATCATGTGTTCTACGGTCTATTGTCGCCATGAATAAACATGTTTTATTTTACTTAATTTCCAAAAATAAATGGTTATAGATTATATTTTATGATTATATATGAAATATATATGTAATATGTATCAATAATATAGTTATTTTTAGATATGAAAAAATAATGATCGTTATAAGGTTATCTATCAATATCGATAAATTACCCAAAACTAGTTCATTGTCATTCTAGTTTTCATGAAATGTGATTAAAAGTCCCATGTATAGGTATAATAAAATTTCAAGTCTTTATAAAATATCAATTATGGTACATTAAATGGTTTTTAAATTATGATAATTGGTAGAAAATTTATGATTAATACTGATTTTATAAACATATTTCAAAAAATTCAAGATTATTAACACCTGATGACAAAAAGAGGTTATACCATCTAATACATGAATAGAATTATTATTAATTAATAGTATAATTTAAAATATATATAAATGATGTTATAAAATAAGTAATTAATATTTTTATCTTTATAATGCTGGATTTCAATGAACTTCCATGGAAATAAAGGGTAAATTGGTAACTAACATTGTAATTCAAAATCATTTCTTTGATAGATAAAATTTATTATTTGTATATTGTCTTCCAAGACTTACCATTTTAAAATATGTTCTTTTTTATTTCTAGGAAAAAATAGTTTTTAAAACAATTCCATTTCTATGAAATTTTTTCTTTTCATCTTTCTTAAAAAAAGACATTTTTTAAAAGAGACTTATAGCTGTGACTTTTACAATGATGGATAAAATATTTTTTCAAAAAAATATTTTCATGATTTTTTTATGATCTTAAAAATGATATACCTCTACTAGTATTATATTTCATGTTTCACCCTTTGTTATTATTTTATTATACTATTATATTTGAGGATTATTTTTTCAATATTAAGAAATTTAATTTATGATGTTATTTTGATGTTTTATGATACTTATATTATATAATTGGTTCCTTAAAAAAATTGAATGGTTTAAATTCAGATGTTCTATAAAACCAATTTTTTCCATAGGTTCTTTATATGAATATTTGAAAATGTCATGAAACCCTTTTTTCGTTCTATGGGTTATTTTATGAGACAGGTGGGACCTATATCACCCTATAATGAATTGTGTAAATTATTATATCTCATGAGATATAAATGTTTTTTGAATGGTATATAAATTATCTAGATTCCCAAAGGGTGAGTTTTAAAAAATTTACCTCTACTCACAATTTTATAACTGAATGGGTTGGTGGGTATCCAGGTTCATACATATAATAAATCTTAATTTTTTGATTGTTCCACTTTATTTCTTATGTTTCATACCCCATGTTATATGATTTAAGTTTTATTTTTATCATACCATGGTAAACGTGTTCTCATTTGAGATTTTATTTATATTTTTCATGTTTATGGTGAACTCGTATTATTTTATATTCTTTTAAATGAGATATTTTACCCTTATTTGTGATTTTAAAAATGTTAATTATTTAAATTTTATAGTCTTTGATATATTGTCCCTTGCGGATAATTTAAGCATACCCCTTTTTATGTTTTCCCTTCCCCTTGATTTTAAGATGATTATGTAACCTGGGATATCAAAGAGTGAAATTTTAGTATGGTGAAATGTTCACATCATGTGAAATAAGTGTTTTTATGTTTATATTCTCCATGACACTAAAACTTTATGTCCTTTGGTTGTGAAAATATTTATGGATGTAATAATTAAAGTAAATAATAATATATTAATTATTTTTGTTTATTTTGGGTCACTTTACTTTTCTTTCTTCAACACCACTGGAAACATGGGAAGTATAAACAGGGTGAACATATACCTAATTGTTGGAAAAAACACCTCTTAAAGGAACCACACTCAATAATCCTTATCTTATAAGATATAAGTGGGATAATGAAGGTTATCCTTGAACTTGATCTCAAACTATTACACACTCACACTCCCATGCTAATAAGAGAGTGGATTTTGTCTCTTTATTGACTTCATTATTGATTAATGGAACTCCAAATTGAACAACTTATGATATTCATCACATGAAACATATTCCCCATTTCGTTGCCCAAGATACAATATATGCCAATAATGTGCAAGTCCCCACATCTAACTAACACATAATAGATGTAATGTCTTCAATTTTATGTGTATTATTTTTGGATATTATATTGATTATATTCGAGACCAGGTACTGAGAAGGCCTGTGATTTTGAGGCCTAGTGTCCTAGAAATAAATGATTGAAATATATTAAATATCATGTTCACATAGTTTTCCTGAAAAAGTGGAATACTTACAAATGGGTTATTAGAAATCTGATGGTACCATTGAGTTCAGAATGTGAGGTTTAACAAGGTGAAACATAACATTTGTCATTGTGGGTATTTTTTAGAAAAGTCATCCTAGGTGTAGAAATTAATAAAATAATCTTAATGAATTATTTTATTTCATGTTTGTTGATGTAGTGATTTAAAATATTTAAATATATTATTATATCAAAATTCCAAGGTCAGTCGCATAACCCTATAAAAATCTAGAGAACCCTTGGAGAGACCATTGGAGAATTATCTCATGATATCGGTGACAAGATCATGGATAGACGATCAACGCACATCAGATTCAAAGGATCTAACCAATGACAATAGCACAAGCCTGATATTTGTCAACAATTGATCCAAATCAAGGTAGGGCGTGTGTTTTGATTTGATTCTTCCCTATTCTTGAATTCTATGACTAATTCTAATCAATAAAAAAATATATTGATCTATGGATCATGCATATTTTGGGGATGGGATATTTTCTGGGGTTTTATGGGAGAATATATTTGTGATTTGATAATTTTGATAGTCGTTCTAATAAAAATAGATCAAGATCAACACTAACATTGGTCAAGGTTCGGTCTTCCAAGATATTTTTTGATTTTATCCCCATGTTCATTGTTCATCGTGGGATTCTTTCATTTGGAATGTGGCTCGACTAATCTTGATTAATCAATTGTTTCACACCTATTTCTTAGTGCAACGATCTGATATCATAGATCTGGCATCATCACAACATGATGAAGGTGTGATGATGAAGACAGAGCAATTCAGACAATGGGGGATCCCCAATTTCACGTTCTTCATCAGTATTCAGCAAGAAATAAATAATTACCTATAGATCCATTTTCTAAATGGATTTTATGTTGGAATCTATTGTTCGATAAATGGTCAGGATTAAGAGAGACAATCCTTGATTATCAGTGTGATTGGAGCTGAGATCTGAGGTGGAAGTGGTATAAGGCTCCTGCCTTAAACCTTACTTAATCTTGAGTTATTACAAGATTACACATTGAGGATCTTTTCAGGTTTAGAGTTTTAGATAATTAGATCATAAAACTTGAATTACATTCCACATTTAAACAAAGTGGTTACATAAAAGATAGTATTCATTTTTCCCATCAATGGAAACATATTTAAAATAAAACATGGATTCTTTCTTGACACTTCCTTGACACTATCATCATATCATGTACCCTTACCTTGACCTTTGAAAAACATTTCAAAAACTTGGGATGAGCATAAAAAGCTCAGTAAGGGATATACAAATATGGAAAGGAAACATGAGTACATGTATACATAAGAATGAAATCATACTGTACCCATAAAACATAAGCACTTTAACATACCTCATAAAATCATGAATAAATCATAGAAATCATAAGACATAAAGGTAACTTGAGGCATTCATAACATTCTTACGTAGGGAGTAACCCTCTTGGTTACGTTTGGAATACCCATCACAGTATATTACCTAAATCTCTTCGGAGAAACCTTAACGTTTAACCCCTTCGCGTTACCCAATGCATTGGAGATCTATATCGGGCTCACCCGCCCTTAGTTTTTCACGGAACCACTCGTCTTCATAATAATGCCCAAGAACCATAACATAATCGTATCACATAAAACATGCATAAAGGAAACATAACATTTAAACTTTTCAATCACAAGATATCAATACAACACATTGATATAAAAACATTATTAAAACCATTTTCAATACCAAAATAAAAGAAACGTAAAACATGGTCTTTATTTTTATTTTAAAAAAAGGTATGGCTTGTAGAGGAAGCCGAAACTCAAATAATGGTCACGGCGACAAAAACATTCCCTTTTGTCATTTAGTAAAACGCTTTGTATAAAAAAAATATTCCTTTCGGATAAAAATAAAATTCAAAGGGGTTTATACACCGTATAAAAGAAGGTTGTGTATAAAACAAAATATGCCTCAATGAAAGTAGATTGAGACGAAGTCCCATACAAAGACGGTATCCTTGGATTAAGGATAAATCAATTACATAATTATGTGTGACAAACTAATACACCAAATATAAGTGGATATTAAGTGTAAAAAAATAAGAGGTTATTCACACATATTCATAGAATGACATATTCAATGAGTACAAGCTTATCCCAAATAATCAAATTTGGGTTAAGAAGTTCCCTTGCAAAAATTTGACAGCCTAACAGCATCACTACAAAATTCAGAAAATGAGTTGATGAGAGATAAAAAGGGTATCTCATCACTTGGAAATAAAATTTAAATCACTAAGGATATATAAGAACATATCCCAACATAATGTTATGTGAATTAAAAGACATAACAAGATAGGTCTTTTAAAAAGAGGAGGGTGAAAGGTTCCCTTACCGACATGGTTATCTTTCGAAACATACACCCCGTAAAAGAAGGACAATACAACGTTGATATAAATACTCATAAATGAAATTATATTACACAATGAGTAAAATAATGGGCAGTACATACACCACTCAAAGGAAATTGTGGAAAATGTAGCATAAATCTCACGGAAATAAAAGTGAGATGAAAAATCCCTTACGAAAACTCGGCAGCCTAACAGCTCCACTTAAAACTTCCAAAAATGGATTGATGAGATCAAATAGGGTCTCTAATCATATTAAAATAAAATTTACAGTAAGAGGAATATAAAATAACATCCCCCATCATAACAAAGAGGAGATTAAAAGAAATGACATAAAGGATATTACTTAAAAAGAAAGAGAGAGGTTAGATCTCTTACTAAAATTCGCCAGCCTAACGGCGCCACTCAAAACTTCCAAAATGGATTGATGAGAGATAATAGGTTCTCTAATCATATGAACATAAAAATTACAGTAATAGTAATATAAAATAACATCCCAATCACAAGAAATATGAGCTTAAAAGGAATTACATAAAAGAGTGTACTTAAAAAGAAATAGAGAGGTAGGATCCCTTACCTCGGGTCCGACTTGACTCGATCATTCTTTAACGTCCTGAATAATAAACTTGAGTTAATTTATACTTGCATAAGAACCATTTTAAAGTTAATTATTCCTTTTATATCACTTATTGTGATGTTATAAACATTATTTAATCATTTAAGTTAATAATGTTTGTTTGGTCGATATTTGGATCCTAAGTCGAAAGTGGACTTCTTACAATTACATGTTGTTCGTGTGGTCAAAGGTTCATTATATCCAGAATGATATTCATGATTTTGATATCATATATATCATATATATCCAGAATATATATGTATTTATAATATTACATAATCATTTAGAGGTAAGAAATGAAATGCATCGTTCATGGAGACGGTAAGTCGTATGTACGCATGAACGCTACTTTCATTTCTATGTCATATTAATGGAATTAAAAATAAATGAGAGGTATGTATATTTTCATTCCAGAATTATATTCATCATTTATATGTAACATAAATCATATATAATAACTTTAAATACATCCTTTATACATCCCACATATGGAATTAACGAATAAAATCACTTTGAGGGGGCGGTAGTCCGCACTTCCTAAAATGAAATTATCATGTTTACCCACAATGGAAACCATAAAGGTATGCCACAAAAGAAAAATACAGAAGCTTAAGTAAAACATAAACATATTATATATCATATATAAATATAGTGACATCTTAATGGCCACCTTTTAAGGTGTTATATGAGTGTTGAACAATCATCGTTTCGTGAGGCAGAAATTCGTCATCCACAGAAACAGAATGTTATTTAACCATTAGATGTAGGTGTGTGTAAGTGTAGCTCAAATTCTTCTTATGAAAACATCCTAGTATATTGAATATACTGGATTTGTTACAAAATAAATGAATAAAAAGAGTTTAGGTGGTTGGAGAAGCAAAATAATACAAAAGGACTCAAGTGAAGACATTACCTTAAAATCAGTTAACTCCCTTTGGTTTGAGCTCAAAGGCTTCCTTGGGAATACTTCTGCCCAAAGTGAGGCTTCTAATAGTTAGATATGGATGTGTAGAGACAAAATGGGCTGGGGTTGGCCTAGACAAAGGCTTTGGAAGTGTGGGTAAGGAGGTAGAGGTGGGGGCCTTTTATAAGAGGAGAGGAGGGGCACTCTTGGAAAGTAAAGAAATGTTACTTTATTTGAAAATGATTTTCGGATTTAAAAGGTCCCACATTGATATAATTCGAGGTTAGGGTGATACGGTTTCTAAATACACCAATACAATAGGTTTTGGACATGTTTAGGTCATATATTTTACATTATCTTTTCATTTTATTTAAATCCTTTATTAATGAGGCAATCGTTGCATCATTATAATGTCATAAATAATTTTATTTATTTAATGTCTAAAAATTATAAAAAAACAATCATGAAGTAGGAAAGATTTTTATATTTCCAATTACTATTTATAGTCAAACATCTGACTTGTATGACCCCATGTAAAAATTGTTTTAGTAAAACAACTCATGTTTGTGTCATTTTTACTTTTACATTAAATAAAACGTTATTTATGTAATTTCCCAACCAAAGTGGCTTCATGGGGTCCCCAAGTTGACCCATGGATTTTCATGATCGTACATGACACATCCAATAAGGTTAGGACTTGTGTCAAGCTCATCTCATATTATTAAAACATTATTTTTACCTTAAACTACACTAATTACCTCTAATCGCGATTAAAAATTTAAAAGTTACTATTCACCAAAAAATTATTTTAATCCCATTGAACCACATTTTACTTCCTAATGACAACCATGTATGTCAGATTTTTTAAATTCAAAACACAGAGGTGGAAAAGTTTCATTTAAACGAAAAATCAGTTTCTCTAACTACCACTTAGTGGTTTCCCTATTCTATAAAAATTGAAGTTTTTCAGAAAAATAACAAAAATTCACCCTAAGCTATATTTGATATTATGAATTAAAAAATGAAGTATTTTTTAAAAAATTAAAAACATATAAGTTTCATTAATTAATTTAATAATTAATTCCCGCAGTCAAAACAAATAGCGTGTTTTTAAGAAATAATAAGTATCAAAAGATTGACTGTAGTTTAAGTCCAATTTCAAGATGAAATTAATTCCAATGACCACTATTGGATTAAATGGTAAAAATATATTCTAATTGAACTTTAAAACCAATTCAAAAGATAATCTAATCATATAAATAAATTAGATTAAAAAGGGGTTTTGAATTAAAATACAACATTTTTCACTATTCATTAAAAAATGAACTTTATCGGAAAAATACCAAAAATTTACACAATGTAAATTTTGATGTCCCGATTCTAAAGAAGAATTTTATTTTGTCAAATATAACACAGAAAATTGTTAAAAAGTGGATTTAAAAGAGGTTCTCCATCTAAAGGCGGTTAATCGACCTTTTAAAGAATAATAGAATGTTTATGCTTAAAAATTGGATTCATTTGAATTTTTAATCCTCTAACATTTATTGTAAAAAGTAAAAATATTTAACAAACATATATAATCATTTTTTTAGTTAGTTCTGTTCATTCCCGTCACTACAACGGCTAGGCGTTAACTACCATTTAAAATAATATTATCTTATTATTAGAGTGCAACGTAAGATTCCCAAGAAACTCGTTGTTGCGTATTGGGTACGCCATCGAGCATAGTGTTCCATTTAAAACATTATTTTTTTCAAAAATAGGGATAAATATAAAAATTTCATGTTCTTTATTTACTTGGGGTGTTACATCCTTCCCCCCTTTTGGGAATTGCTTCCTCGCAATTTTTAAAATTGGTCCTGGGAACTTCATTGAAAATCCCACATCAGAACAACAGTCAGTAAAACTATCACTTTAAAATAAAGAAAGAGAATTACAAAGGTCACCCGATTTAACCCATACTAGGATTCTATGTAGGAAAACATGGACATGGAAGAAAAAACAAAAGGTCATGTTATGAGGGAGAGTGATAGTAAACATGTTTAGGAGAAAGTTAACCACAAGAAAATCACAAACTTGTGATGGGTTAAACGGTATTCGATTCCCCAATAGGAAAAGTTAATGGACAAATTTTTTTTTTTTTTTATTGAAGAATTTATTCATAAGGAAACATAATTACTTATCATGTTGACTTTCAAATTTTATTATATTTCTTACACAAACTCATATTTTTTCCAAAAGATGAGTATTTAGGAAGACTTGTTCACTATAATCAACTTCTAGAGAATCACCTAATCCAAAAAAGAGAACTATATACTTCCCATGTATTTAGACTTTAACCAAAACCAAAACCAAAATGGTTAGTACAAGATCAGATAATCCAGAAAAGGATAACCCTTTATAAAAAGAAAATTTATTCTTAATCTCCAAAATTTGTCCAACAAAACCCAAAGTTCAATGAAGACCATTCGATAAACAATTTGTCCATAAAATTATTCAAAGTAAACCAAACTAAGATAGAAACCCAAATATTTAAAGGATTTAGTCACATAGTCTTACAAGGTACAAATTAACTTTTATCTCCAAATAACATCAGTTGCTCTTAAATTCTCATATTGAAAAGTAATTAACCTAATCACATATCTTCGATGATAGGTTAATCATTTCCATAGATAACTGAAAATAAACTTACTCTTGATTCCTAAAATCATCTAACTAAAAAGAATTAGTCAAACTAACCAGGGACTCCACGTAGTCCAGTGGTAGGTGATAAATACCATCCACACTTTGGTTGTGGGTTCGATTCTAGCAGCTTTGTCTGACGCGACAGGTTGTCACACGGTCTGCGTGTTTTCCTTTTTCCAAAACAGTATAATTCTTAAAACATTCCCCAAAATGAGATAAAATCTTCAAAAATAATTATAACATATTTTAACCTCAAGTTTATCTCATTCCTTTCATTTTCCATCATAACATATAATAACCCATAATTACCTCAAATGTAAGGATCATATAAACTCTAATGGTTACCTTTATAATTATTACCTAAACTTCCACATCGATTGGTCATCTCGTACATGATGCATTATAGATCATACCAAGTTTCAAGTGGTTGATCATGACTCCTTGATAGTTGGTTTAGAACCAACACGAGTTTCCTCATTGAATCCCCCATTTTATCTAGTATCTTAATCAGAGAATCACCACAGTTTCCTTCAAACCTGTTGTCTCTTTGGTGCCTGCTAGATCCGTCCATTCACTAAAAACAGAAATGTCATTGTGAGTATATCAAAAAAACCATCATGTACTAATGAGGAAGGTAAACACTAATATATACTTACTCATTCACTTTATCTAAAAATAAGACTCTTTCTGAAATCCTAACCATTATTGTAATGTCACTTCTGCTTAGAGAATACCCTCACCTCTAAAGTTATCTAAACCGACCTTTGATACCAACTATAAGGCCCCGGCCCTAAACCTTACTTAATCTTGAGTTATTACAAGATTACACATTGAGGAGCTTTCGTGGTTTAGAGTTTTAGAGAATTAGATCATAAAACTTGCATTACATTCCACATTTAAACAAAGTTGTTACATAAAATATAGTATTCATTTTTCCCATCAACAGAAACATATTTAAAATAAAACATGGGTTCTTTCTTGACACTTCCTTGACACTATCATCATATCATGTACCCTTCCCTTGACCTGTGAAAAACATTTCAAAAACTTGGGATGAGCATAAAAAGCTCAGTAAGGGATATAAAAATATGGAAAGGAAACATGAGTACATGTATACATAAGAATGAAATCATACCTTACCCATAAAACATAAGCACTTTAACATACCTCATAAATCATTAATAAATCATAGAAATCATAAGACATAAAGGTAACTTGAGGCATTCATAACATTCTTACATAGGGAGTAACCCTCTTGGTTACGTTTGAAATACCCATCACAGTATATTCCCTAAATCTCTTCGGATAAACCTTAATGTTTAACCCCTTCGCGTTACCCAATGCATTGGAGATCTATATCGGGCTCACCCGCCCTTAGTTTATCACAGAACCACCCGTCTTCATAATACTACCCAAGAACCATAACATAATCGTATCATATAAAAAATGCATAAAGGAAACATAACATTTCCACTTTTCAATCACAAGATATCAATACAACACATTGATATAAAAACATTATGAAAACTATTTTCAATACCAAAATAAAAGAAAAGTAAAACATGGTATTTATTTTTCTTTTAAAAAAAAGGTATGGCTTGTAGAGGAAGCCGAAACTCAAATAATGGTCACAGCGACAAAAACATTCCCTTTTGTCATTTAGTAAAATGCTTTGTATAAAAAAAGAGTCCTTTAGGATAAACATAAAAGTCAAAGGGGTTCATACACCATATAAAATAAGGTTGTGTATAAAACAAAATATGCCTCAATGAAAGGAGATTGAGACGAATTCCGATACAAAGACGGTATCCTTGGATTAAGGATAAATCAATTACATAATTATGTGTGACAAAATAATACACCAAATATAAGTGGATATTAAGTGTAAAACAATCAGAGTTTATTCACACATATTCATAGAACGACATATTCAAGGAGTACAAACTTATCCCAAAGAATCAAAATTGGGTTAAGAAGTTCCCTTGAAAAAATTTGACAGCCTAACGGCGTCACTACAAAATTCAGAAAATGAGTTGATGAGAGATAAAAAGGGTATCTCATCATTTGGACATAAAATTTAAATCACTAAGGATATAGAAGAACATATCCCAACATAATGTTATGTGAATTAAAATACATAACAAGAGAGGTCTTTTAAAAAGAGGAGGGTGAAAGGTTCCCTTACCAACATGGTTATCTTTTGAAACATACACCCTGTGAAAGAAGGACAATACAACATTGATGTAAATACTCATAAATGAAATTATATTACACAATGAGTAAAATAATGGGAATTACATACACCACTCAAAGGAAATTGTGGCAAATGTAGAATAAATCTCATGGTAATAAAAGTGAGATGAAAAATCCCTTACGAAAACTCAGCAGCATAACAGCGCCACTTAAAACTTCCAAAAATGGATTGATGAGATCAAATAGGGTCTCTCATCATATTACAATAAAATTTAGAGCAAGATAAATATAAAATAACATCCCCCATCATAACAAAGAGGAGCTTAAAAGAAGTGACATAATGGAGATTACTTAAAAATAAAGAGAGAGGTTAGATACCTTACCTCGGGTCTGACTTGACTCGATCATTCTTTAACGTCCTGAATAATAAACTTGAGTTAATTTCTACTTGCTTAAGAACATTTTTCAAGTTCATTATTCCTTTTATATCACTTATTTCCATGTTATAAACATTATGTAATCATTTAAGTTAATAATGTTTGTTTTGTAGATATTTGGTTCTTAAGTCGAAAGTGGACTTCTTACAATTACATGTTGTTTGTGTGGTCAAAGGTTTATTATATCCAGAATGATATTCATGATTTGGATATCATATATATCATATATATCCATAATATACATGTATTTATAATATTAAATAATCATTTAGAGGTAAGAAATGAAATGCACCATTCATGGAGACGGTAAGTCGTACGTACGCATGAACGCTACTTTCATTTCTATGTCATATTAATGGAATTAAAACTAAAAGAGAGGTATGTATATTTTAATTCCAGAATTATATTAATCATTTATATGCAACATACATCATATATAACAACTTTAAATACATACTTTATACATCCCACATATGGCATTAACGAATAAAATCACTTTGAGGGGGTGGTAGTCCCCACTTCCTAAAATGAAATTATCGTGTTTACCCACAATGAAAACCATAAAGATATTCCACGAAAGAAAAATACAGAAGCTTAAGTAAAACATAAATATATTATTTATCATATATAAATATAGTGACATCTTAATGGCCACCTTTGAAGGTGTTATATGAGTGTTGAACAATCATCGTTTCGTGAGGCAGAAATTTTCCATCCACAGAAACAGTATGTTATTTAACCATTAGATGTAGGTGTGTGTAAGTGTAGCTCGAATTCTTCTTATAACAACATCATAGTATATTGAAGATACTGGATTTGTTACAAAAGAAATGAATAAAAAGAGTTTAGGGGGTTGGAGAATCAAAACAATACAAAAGGACTCAAGTGAAGACATTACCTTAAAATCGGTTAACTTCCTTTGGTTTGAGCTCAAAGGCTTCCTTGGGAAGACTTCTGCGCAAAGTGAGGCTTCTAATAGTTATATATGGATGTGTAGAGACAAAATGGGTAGGGGTTGGCCTAGACAAAGGCTTTGGAAGTGTGGGTAAGGAGGTAGAGGTGGGGGCCTTTTATAAGAGGAGAGGAGGGGCACCCTTGGAAAGTAAATAAATGTTACTTTATTTGAAAATGCATTTCGGATTTAAAAGGTCCCACATTGATATAATTCGAGGATAAGGTGATAAGGTTTCTAAATCCACCAATCCAATAGGTTTTGGACATGTTTAGGTCATATATTTTACATTATCTTTTCATTTTATTTAAATCTTTTATTAATGAGGTAATCGCTGCATCATTATAACACTACTGTAAAATGGACCTATCCCCACGGTTTTCCAAAACCGTGGGTATAGGGGGGTGTATACCAACGGTTTTGGAAAACCGTGGGGATAGGTCATTAAAATTCACATATACCCACGGTTTTCAAAAACCGTGGGTATAGGGGGGGTCTATCCCCACGGTTTTCAAAAACCGTGGGTATAGGGGGGGTCTATCCCCACGGTTATGAAAAACCATGGGTATAGGTCATTTTTGTGTGCGTGGGAAATTTTTTTTTCCACGGGAAGGAAATTTTTTTGGCGGGAACCCTATACCCACGGTTCTTCCCTCTATACCCACGGTTTTTATAAATATATTTAACTAAATATATATATATACATATAGGTGATGTTAGGGTAGTGGTTAGATGCCGTGTTTGCAGTGAAGAGGTTGCAGGATCGAAACTCAGCGCCTGCATTATTTGAGGACCTATACCCACGGTTTTGAAACCGTGGGTATAGGCTGTTGACACCATGGAAATTGACTATATTTCGGTGACACGATGGCATGACACCTATACCCACGGTTTTGGAAAACCGGGGGTATAGGCTGGGGACCTATCCCGACGCCATTCCAGCCCATGGTTCCCAAAACCGTGGGCATAGCCTATACCCACGGTTTTGGGGGCTATACCCACGGTTTTGAACCGTGGGTATAGGCTGTTTTTCCAGTAGTGTAATGTCATAAATAATTTTATTTATTTAATGTCTAAAAATTATAAAAAAACTATCATGATGTAGTAAATATTTTTACCTTTCCAGTGACTATTTATAGTCAAACATCTGACTTGTATAACCCCATGTAAAAATTGTTTTAGTAAAACAACTCATGTTTGTGTTATTTTTACTTTTACATTAAATAAAAAGTTATTTATGTCATTTCCCAACCAAAGTGGCTCCATGGGGTCCCCAAGTTGACCCATGGATTTTCATGGTCAGCCATGACACATCAAATAAGGGTAGGACATGTGTCAAGCTCATCTCATATTATTAAAACATTATTTTTACCTTAAAATACACTAATTGCCTCTAATCGCGATTAAAATTTTAAAAGTTACTATTCACCAAAAAAAATTATTTTAATCCCATTAAACCACATTTTACTTCATAATGACAACCATGTATGTCGGATTTTTGAAATTCAAAACACAGAGGTGGCAATGTTTCATTTAAACGAAAAATCAGTTTCTCTAACTACCACTTAGTGGTTTCACTATTCATCAAAAATTAAAGTTTTTCAGAAAAATACCAAAAATTCACCCTAATCTATATTTGATATTACGAATTCAAAAATGAAGTCTTTTTTACAAAATTCAAAACATATAAGTTGAATTAATTAATTTAATAATTAATTCCCGCTGTCAAAACAAATAGCGTGTTTTTAAGAAATAATAAATATCAAAAGATTGACTCTAGTTTAAGTCCAATTTCAAGATGAAATTAATTCCAATGACGACTATTGGATTAAATGGTAAAAATATATTCTAATTAAACTTTAAAACCAATTCAAAAGATAATATAATCATATAAATAAATTAGATTAAAAAGGGGTTTTGAATTAAAATACAACATTTTTCACTGTTCATTAAAAAATGAACTTTATCGGAAAAATACCAAAAATTTACAGAATGTAAATTTTGATGTCCTGATTCTAAAGAAGAATTTTATTTTGTCAAATATAACACATAAAATTGTTAAAAAGTATATTTAAAAGAGGTTCTCCATCGAAAGGCGGTTAATTGACCTTTTAAAGAATATTAGAATGTTTACGCCTAAAAATTGGATTCATTCACATTTTTAATCCTCTAACATTTATTGTAAAAAGTAAAAATATTTTACAAACACATATAATCATTTTGTAGTTAGTTCTGTTCATTCCCGCCATTATAACGGCTAGGCATTAACTACCATTTAAAATAATATTATCTTATTATTAGAGTACAACGTAAGATTCCCAAGAAACTCGTTGTTGCGTATTGGGTACACCATCAAGCATAGCGTTCCATTTAAAACATTATTTTTTTCACAAAGAGGGATAAATATAAAAATTTCATATTCTTTATTTACCTGGGGTGTTACAAGTGGTGTAGGTGCATGAAGAAGGATGACTGAGGGATTCTAGAAAAACCTGATCAACACAGTATGCAATTCGGGACTACACGACTTGTGGGGCCTTGAGTGGAAGCTATCTTTTCTGGAGGAACTTAAGTATCACGTGTCATTTTACCCCTTTTAACTTGGTGTGTGGTCCCTCGTAGGTGAACATGGTGTGTACTTTTGGAAGCACACAGACATGGGGTGGAGTACACAGACTGCCTACATGGTGCGTACTTCCCCACATGGACACATCATGGACTAGTTACGTATTATAAGCCAGGTATTGGTATACATACAGATGTAGATGGGCTAGAGCTATGTACTGTCACATGGTTATACTACACAGGAAACCTACAGATTGTGTAGTACTACACATACATAGATTGATGACATGGGATATTTACTCAAGAAGGACCCTAGGTCAAGGTAAATTGCATGTGACCCCTACTACACGTCATGTACTCCTTTATAAATGGCCTGGATCTCTCATCCTTCGTATCTTGTACAATTTTTGCTAGAATTTTTCCCTTTTATTATTTCCTTGAGGGTTGGTATAGAATTATCTCTTACTCCTAGGAATACAATCCCTTCAAGAGTAATTCCTAGATAGATTCATTGGAATCCCTCTGAAAGGACCAAAGTGAGATCCGCTATTAATATTTATTTCCTAGGTGGATTTATTAGTATCATATTGACCAACACAACGAGGACATCAATCCTCTACTTATCGGGTTAATCCTAATTGAGTTTTTTGTATCACCCCATGGCCATTGAAGTGATCCTATTTTATGTATCATACAATATTTGGAATGTCATCATGTTCTTTATCAAGATGAGTCCTGATGAGAAGTACCTCTCATACGGACTTAGTTAGTTCTTTCATTCTTAAGAGTGTGTTCTATTAAATGAGTGTTGTGTGGAATATTCAAGCTGGAATCCTAGGGTAGTATACTATGGCTGGGGATTACCTCTACAATACATTTATTTAATGAGTATATCTTGATATTCTTTTTGTATGTGTTATAAACATATACCTATGTAGAGATAACTCTATTTACTTTGTTGTATGCTTTGTGGTTTCGGGGTGTCAGGCTTAGTATTGTTATACTCACCCACACAAGGGATTTTCATGCATATGTCTTTTCTTGTAAATATGATCAACCTTATAACATATTCCTAGGTGGGATAGTACTAGATGGTGCTTATTGAGACCAAAAAGACTGATTTCTGCTCTTACGGGTTTATGAAATTAGTTTGAGTACTTACATTTAGGTTGGACTTGTGTTTTCAGACTCTTTGTGATGGGATTGTATTTGGACCTCTTTAATTTTATTTACTTTCATTTGTACTCTGGTTATGGGATTTATATGCATTCATGCTTAGTTGTTCAGTAGTTTTTATATTTCAACATTATATAGGCTTTGAGATGTGTGTGTGTGTGAATATGTACTAAGGCTAATGCCTCCCATGTCAGTGATATGCCTTCACAGCGCTAGTCTTGAGTCCCTGGCCTATTAGAGGTGAGCTTGGGGATTCATAGCACTATCCCCTATTGGATGGTTCATGAAATAGTGGTATCATAGGGGGTCAGTTCTACTTTAGCACCAAGAGTCTGTGATATTGGTTTGGGGAAACAATGTTAAGTGTTTTGAGTTCAGATTTCAGGATAAGGACACTAGTATTGGTGTGGCGTTCGACGTATCCATGCACCAGAACTCTAGTCACATTCTTTTCTACTTGGTATATAAGGACACTAGTTGTATGGAAAACAATGGTACATGCATTATATAGGAATGATTTTTGGTTTCCATGTCCTTTCTAAGTTATCTCCCTAGATATACTCATAGGTCATGGTACATATTTTTTGTTTTATGATTCTTCTACAATTTATTCTTATTATGATTCAATATCAGGATCACAAGCACGATCCCCTCAGTTATGAAATGTTGATACATAGACCAATTCCCATGGTTTTACCTCTAGGTGGTTCACCATCCATTCCACCTATAGAGCAGCACGTGGTACCCACAATACAAGCAGATGAGGTGTGTGGGATGATTGTGCTTCATAAGTTTTAGTGATAGATACCCCTTAGGTTCTGAGGTGAGAATAACCCATAGTAGTTTGAGAACCAGCTTGATGAATTGACCTGATTTTTCTGTCTAGTCAGGACATCAACAGACTATTCTGGGGTCCTGGTAGAGAGCCTTCTCTATGACTTGGCAAGGCGATGGTGGGGGTTCATTACCCAGTCTTACAGTGAGGTGACTCTTTTATGTATAGAGTTTGAGAGCCTTTTTAGATAGGATTTCTCAACGGTTACGCTAAGGGATGTTCTCATATAAGATCTTATGTAGCTCCATAAGGGTAGAAAGATAGTATATTAGTTTTCATTAAGGTTTACCAACCCCTATAGGTACTCGATGGATATGGTTTACGACCAGTTCTTCAGTAATCAGACCTTCAAGTGAGGTCTATGTAGATAAATTAGAGTTAGTTTTATATATTGTTGAATTTCTAACTATGCTGAGGAGCTAGAGTGATATTTGGTGGTTCATAGTTTCTTGGATGAGCAGATATAGCTAGTGGTTGTCAGCAGTGGGAATGTAGGAGCAGAGACCTTAGTAGTAGGGAACTGATGTTAGTCTCAAGGACCTGGATGTGTGATACGTTTTAGGAGGAGATCATGGGATAGAGGATTTGTAGTTAATGTCTCAGAGGGTGTGTCCAGATAGCCCAGAGAGAGGAGGTTCTACTCATGTGATGGAAGAGGGCATCTTTCCTAAGATTTTTTGGCCTGCACTACAGCTGAAAGAGAGACTGTGGGCGTTCCACTAAGGTAGAGAAGTCAATAGGAAAAGTTTGGTGAAAGAGCGTTGTCGTGGTCACCCTTAAATGATTAATGTGATTTTGGGGTACTTAGGTGCAACAGAGTGGCTGACCAAGGTCGTCTCTCAAAGGAGGAAGTGAATTTAACAACTTATTAAAGGTATTCTAAAAATAAAATAAAAGAGAATAAAATAAAAACACTACTTTAAAGGATTGGGGTTTTCTATAGTTTATGAATCTAGAAGAATTTTTCTAGAAGAAGATTGCATATTTTTTTGTTTTTAGTTTTGAAATGAATTTTGATTAAAATGACACAACAAGAAGATATTTTTTTTAGAAATCTATTTTAAAAGGAGTAATCGATCTAACTCTAAATCTTCAATCACTTATTAATCATTATAATTTAAATCAATATCCACTTAATTATGATCCCCTAATTTGTTATCCCTATAACCCTACGAGAGTTAACTTAACCACAAAGATGAAATTACTTAAACCTTAGGCTAGCTTCGGAACACGCAATCGCAGCACCCTGCTTTGATTGTTGTTCTAAGGATAGCTTATGGTCAGTGGTTAATTAGAGCACATATCCATTCTGGAAATGAGGATGAATTTTTTTTAGGTATTTTATTTTAACTCTACAAATTTATCTCGTGTGGTCTTGTATTACCGATTAAGATTACACTCTCACAATTTACACAAAATCCCAACCTCACGTGTTTTTGTTTTAATTGTTCAATTGCTTGCTTAGTTTCTTGTAATTTAAAAACACAATTCATGGATCATATTATGTGAATTAAATTAGCTCATTGATTCAAAATAATTAAATGAAGAGGGTAGAAGATAGATAGATTACTAAAAGACTACTCTTCCATGGGTGGCGTAATTATCGTAGAAGCGTTTTGCATGTGCAAAGGTTTATAATGGGTATAACCCAATAACACTTCTACTCAAGAATTCCAGCCCAAAGAGGAAGATTAAGAGAAGAATAAATTTAAACAAAACAGAATAAAAGAGAAGAAATAAAAGAAGAACAAAGAAGTTTATTACACAAACAAAATCATTACAACATGAAGGAGAAGAAGAAGGCTTCGTCGAAGGGATCCTTGCTTAAAAAGATACCCTTATTGAAAAGGTTGGATAATTGGAGTGGATCCACTTCTCCTCTGCCCTCAACTTCCCAAAAAACGACCCAACCCCACAAAATGAGAAAAACACCAATTTATAGAGTGGTGGGGAGGCTAGGTTCAAATTAGTTTCAAGTGTGAATAGGGAATATCGGCCAAATATTTTATGCCAAATTGCACCGCCCATTTGACCACCAAAACGCATGAATAGGCTGGCCTTCCAGAAGGATCAAATGTGGAGATATGTGTCCTATATCTCCTATCCAAATTTGGGCTTAATCCAGACCCATATGAAAGAGTTATGCCAAAATACAGATGCTTCTCCATTCTGGTGAGTCCATCCCAACTTTGACTTCATGGACCATTTTCAACTACCAAATGCACTCTTTAGCACTAGTGTCCTGAATAAAATTTGTATATAATTAAGTTATAGACACTATTACAAAAGTTAAAATTCACATAATAAATATAAAAATATATATCTTTGAAATACTACAGTGAACTATAAAGGGTAAAACTGGAATTTTCATCAAATATTCATATGAATGATCTAATCCCAAATACTTTCTAATTAAACATATTTAACTGAATGTGAGGAAATTATATCATTTATTATAAATAAAATATTCAATAAAATAGTGTTTTATCAACTCCCCCACACTTACCCTTTTGCACTCCTTGGAAAAACTTCATATCAAGTAAACATCAATATCAAATCAAAACCAATTTTAACACACATATCCTTGAGATCAATCAATTTCACACCAAGAATAAAAAGATATCATGCCTCATAAAAAGCCTTATTTCAAGTTCCCCATTTATAACATTCAATATATTTCCACTTCATTTATCATCCCATGCACAAAACACTTACGTCTCTTGAATTTTCTCTCATCACTCAAATATCAATTTTTTTAAATGTCTTTCTCATCCAAACTCATACAAGGGTCACCATAGGCTTGATAGATTCCTACATTGCTACCTGATGTGATTCAAGGACATATGTTTATCATGAGGACTTTTCAGGGTTATTATGTGGCTTTCGGTTGGTAAGATTTAGATGTGAAAAATTATGAGGCTGAATAAGGAGGGCTTGACTCTTTTTGAAGAAAAATTGCATTAATCTAATTTTCACTTAAATATGGTCTTCTCCTCAATCCCCATAGTATCAATTCAGCTCCATCATCATGAAAATTCATGAAAGGTTTACACCATTCATCATTTCAGCATCAAAAATTTCAATCTTCTCAAACATGATTTTCTTGAAAGCTCCAGATGGGCACAGCTTTCCACCTCAATTAGAAGCTCTAGAAAAGGCACAGCTTCACATGTCCTGAAAGATCCAGAAAAGGAACATATTTCAATATAATGAATTTCTTCAGTAGAAATCACATCTCTTAAGAATTTAATTTTAAACCCAAAGTATCACAGAATGTGGTGGTACAACATAAGATAGATTCCCCCACACTTAAGCTCAACTAGATTATGCAATTTCACTTCAAGAGTTGGTTGGATAGGGAAAATTGGATTGTAATGTGGCTAACCTAACAGGCTGTGCATGGCTTATAAGGGCTACAAGGATTAAATATTAAAGGTAGGCCATTATAAAAAAGGATTCTTTGAAATAGGGGCTTTAATACCAAAAAAATTCCTGAATCATTTAAACATATGTACCTCAAACCCTCAAGTTTTGAATGGAATAGATCAAATTCTGTTTAAATCAAGCATGGTTTGGTTCTCTCAATAACTGAGGTGAATGTAAAGAATATGAAAATAATGGTTTATAATCCTCACAAGAAAGTGATTTCAAATATAAAGACAGTGAGATGTGTCAAGGGATTAAAAATTCAGTGTACTTTCAATGAAATTACTAAATATTTGAACTTGAAACAAAGTCATTTTCAGCATTCATTTAAGCTCAGTTTCATGGGATAAATTTTTTCACTAATTTATATTCATTTTAAAATTGTGATGAGAATCATTTTAGCTCAAAAATTTCAAAAACACAAAGAAAATTGAAAAATAAACACACAAATTTTGAAAAACACAAAAGAAAAATTTTGTTTTTTTTTAACAGGAAAAAAATTGAAATTACTAAATTAAAAGGTTCCCTCCCCCACACTTAAAATATTGCATTGTCCTCAATGTGAACCCCTGAGATGATATATGCACATGAAATTCATAATTTTTAAATAGGATAAATAATATAAAAGTGAAAGGGTTAGGAACCGCCTGATGTGCTCAAGTGATGATGGGGTCATGCAGTGTGATAAAATCCACTACATCAGTAGGAAGTCCCTCGATGTATCTCTTCAAACGTTTCCCATTGACTGTAAATCTCCTTCCAGTGTCCTCTTGTGTGATCTCCACTTCAACATAAGGAAAAACATTTGACAAAATATAAGGACCTAACCATCTGGAACGCAACTTACCAGGAATCAGCTTCAGTCGTGAACTGTAGAGAAGGACTTTCTCTGCAACATTAAACTCCCTTTGTTGGATAATTATATCATGATCTGCTTTTGATCTTTCCTTGTAGAGCCTTTAGTTCTCATAAGAAGACAATCTAATCTCCTTAAGCTCTTGAATTTGCAGCTTCCTTTGGATTCCAGCTTCGGCCAAATCCATGTTACATTTCTCTATAGCCCAATATGCCCGATGCTCGACTTCCACTGGGAGATGAAATGCTTTCACAAAAACAATCCTAAATGGGGACATACCAATGGGTGTCTTGTATGCTATCCTATAAGCCCAGAATGCATCATCCAAGCGCTTGCTCCAATCCTTCGTATTTGGCAGCACAGTTTTCTCTAATATTTGTTTCGGCTCACGATTTGAAACCTCAGCCTGGCCATTTGTTTGGGGGTGGTATGGTGTTGATGTTTTGTGTGTCACCCAGTACTTCTGAAGGAGGGAAGAAAAATTACTATTGCAAAAGTGTGTCCCTTGGTCACTGATGATGGCCTTTGTTACTCCAAACCTGCAAAAAATCTATGCTTTGACAAAGTCCACAACAACATGAGAATCGTCAGTCCTGGTGGCCTTGGCCTCCACCCATTTACTCACATAATCAACAGCAACCAAAATATACAAAAATACAAATGAACTAGAAAAAGGACCCATAAAATCAATGCCCCATACATCCAAAATCTCACAGAATAGTATGGGTTGTTGGGGCATCTCATGTCTCCTAGAAATATTCCCAGTGTGTTGGCAACGAGAGGATGACTTACAAAACACATGGGCATCATGGAACAAGCTAGGCCAATATAATCCAGAGTCCAAAACCTTCCTAGACATCCGTTGGGGTCCAAAGTATCCACCAAAAGATAGTGTATGACAGAAATGAAAAAAAGACTCAAACTCATGATCGGGAACACATCGCCTAATGACTTGGTCACTACACATGCGCCAGAGGTAAGTATAATCCGACACATAAAGCCTAGACTCACTTTTTAATTTTTGGACTTGATGTTTCTTTAAATTTAAAGGGACTTCAAAGGAAACAATGTAGTTAACTAAATCTGCATACCAAGGATGCATACCTGAGATGGAATAAAGATGCTCATCGGGGAAAGTGTCCCGAAGTGGTACCTGGTCCAAGGTGTCATCCTCTAGTGTGTGAGTAAGCCTACTCATGTGGTCTTCCACCAAATTCTCTGAACCCTTCTTTTCCTTTATCTCAAGGTAAAACTCTTTAAGAAGGAGCATCCAACGGATAAGTCATGGCTTTGTATCTGGCTTCTTCAGGAGGTACCTCAAAGCTGCATGGTCAGAAAAAACAACTTCTTTAGAACCCAATAAATATGAACGGAATTTATCTAAAGCAAATATGATAGCAATAAACTCCTTTTTCATGGTTGTGTAGTTTGATTGGGCTGAATCTAGTGTCCTTGATGCATAGGTGATCACATGTGAACGTCCTTCCACCCTCTGAGATAAGACAGCTCCAACCGCAAAGTTGGAGGCGTCACACATAAGCTCAAATGGAAGGTCCCACCGTGGGGGCTGTATGATTGGTGGAGTGGTCACACACTTCTTCAGCTAATCAAATGATACCCTACATGAATCATCAAAATTTAAGTCAATATCTTTTTGAAGCAATCAATATAAGGGTAGAGCGATCTTACTAAAATCTCTGATGAAGCGTCGATAAAATCCAGCATGTCCAAGGAATGATCGAACATCACGCACACATGTAGGATATGAGAGGGATGAAATAATGTCTACCTTAGATTTATCAACTTCAATGCCATTTTGTGAGACTATATGACCTAAGACAATTCCCTTTTCGACAATGAAATGACATTTTTCACAATTTAGGACCAGATTCTTCTCAATACAACTATGAAACACATCACCCAAACTAGAGAGACATTCATCAAATGAGGACCCATAAACTGTAAAATCATCCATAAATACCTCCATGTAGGTCTCAATGAAATATGAGAAAATACTCACCATGCATCTCTGGAAGGTACCTAGGGCATTGCAAAGTCCAAATGGCATCCTTTGGTAAGCAAAGGTACCGAATGGATAGGTGAATGTCATCTTCTCCTGGTCCTCTACTGCAATGGGAACCTGAAAATAGCCAGAAAATACATCCAAGAAACAATAGTGTGTCTTCCCAGCTAGTCTCTCAAGCATCTGATCAATAAATGGGAGGGGGAAATGGTCTTTGCGAGTGGAATGATTTAGTTTCCTATAATCAATACACACATGCCAACTGTTTTGTACCCTCATTGGAACTAATTCATCTTTCTCATTTTTAACAATAGTAACACCAGTTTTCTTAGGTACAACCTGGACAGGGCTAATCCATTGTGAGTCAGAAATAGGGTAAATTATACCTACCTCGAGCAATTTTTCAACCTATTTTTTAACAACCTCCAGAAGGGTTGGATTGAGTTTTCTTTTTTGGTTGCCTCACCGATTTAGCCCCATCCTCCAAGAGAATCCTATGCATGCAAATGGATGGTCTAATACCTGATATGTCTGCCAATGTCCAACCTATTTCCCTAATGTTATCTCTCAAAAGATTCAAAAGTTTTTCTTCATGTTCAAAAGAGAGATTGTTAGCAATGATAACAGGTAATATATCACCACTCAGCAGGTATGCATATTTAAGATTTGGGGGCAATGGCTTGAGTTCCAATGTAGGGGGTGATGTATAGATGGAGAAATTGATGCAATGGACATATCTGCAAAAGAACATCATTATCAGAATAAAAATCATCACAATTAGAAAATAATGCATTAAATCCATCAGCGTACTCAACAGCCATGTCATAATTAGAGTTCACATGATCAAAATCAGAATATGATTCCATTTCAAAATCAAATCTTAGAGAGTCTTGTTCCTTAGAAACAGGTGTGGAAGTAATCTTAAACATCAAACTAGAACCAATACTCACAATCTCCCTAAGAATAGGACAATCCAATTCCATGGTGTTTTTACTTGGTGGTTCAAAATGGGAGATAAAAAAAGCAGAATGGTCCTCTGAGGGGTACTTCATGGATTCCATGACATTAAATACCACAACTTCATCTCCAAACTCCATGGAAAGTGTATCCTCATTGAAATTTATGATATTTTTTGCAGTTTTGAGGAAGGGCCTACCTAAGATAATGGGGGAATGAGAACTTACCTGATCATCCTCCATGTTAAGCATATAGAAATCTATTGGAAAGATCATGTCTCTTACCTGGAGAAGTACATCCTCAAGAACTCCTACTGGATATGTTGTAGCTCTATTTGCCAACTGCACCACTACTCTTGTCAGCTTCAACTCACCAACCTGTAAATAAGAGAATACAGAGTGAGGCATCACATTTATTGAAGCTTCTAAATCACAAAGAGCATCAGAGAAGTGCAACTACCCTATGGTACATGGGATGGTGAATGTCCCGAGATCCTTTCACTTTGTTGGCATTGCTAGAGTTGGTGTAATGAGTGCTGAGATATTCCTTCCAAGGTTGATCCTCTCATTTCCCTTGAGCCCTCTTCGATTGGTAAAAAGTTCTTTTAAGAATTTTTCATACCTTGGAATTTGCTTAATGGATTCAAGTAGAGTAATGTTGATCTCCACACGCTTGAATGTGTCCAAAACCTCCTTTTGCATTGCTTCTTCAGCCATCTTCTTGGTTTGAACAACCGTTTTGGGAAAAGGAAGGGTTTTAGGAGGAACATCATCAATATTTTTCTTACCTTTATCTTTCTCCTTGGATTGCTCATCAGTTGGTATGGAATGCAGCTTCTCTAGAGTTGAGGTGAATCCCGGTGGAATGGTAGGTACAGATTTATCGTTCATTTTCTTCCCACTTCTCAATGTGATGACACTAACATTCCCCTTTGGATTTGGAGTGGGTTCGAAGGGTAGATTTCCAGAATTCTTACTCACAAGTTCATGGAGGGCAGTGGCAATCTGGCTCATTTGAGTCTTTAACTCCCTCATCTCCGAACCATGACTCTTTAGCTCATTCTGTTGATTAAGAAAAATTTGTTTCAAAAGATCATCAGTGTTAGAGTCTACCTTGTGTTGGATATTCCCTTGTTGCTGACTCGTTGATGTTTGAGCTTCAAATCTCCTTTGGGGTTGTTGAAAACCCTGTTGGTAAGATGGAGGCTTCTGGAAGTTTGGTTGAAAAGGGGGCCTTTGTTGTTTTCCAGAGCCATACCTCATGTCCGACTGATCTTTCCACCCTTGTTTGTATGCTGGATCAACCTTCTTTTGGGGATATGGTTGTTGTTGTTGCTGCTGATATGGTCTCCCAGGGAACACTACTGCACAATCTTCTGTTTCTTGGAGGTGTGGGCAACAGTCTGTTGGGTGGCTTGTCTCAGTGCAAATACCACAAGGCCTTGAAGGAGGGGGTAGAGATGTTTTTTATGCCAAAGAAATTTGCCTCACCATAGTGGTCAATTCTTTCAACTTATTATCAATCAAATGACTTTCAAGAGAAGAAGGACTTACCTGATGTACTCCCCTGACATGTGGTGTACCTCGATCACCAAATTTTTGGGATTTTTGGGCCATCTTGTCGATCAATGCGCGTGCGGCTACTGGTGTCTTGTCCACCAATGATACTCCAGCTTCAGCATCCACCATGCTCCTCTCCATGGGTGTGAGTCCTTCATAGAAGTATTGGATGAGGAGTTGCTCACTGATTTGGTGATGTGGGCAGCTTGCACACAACTTCTTGAATCTCTCCTAGTACTCATACATTGACTCCCCTTGGGCTTGCTTGATCCCCGATATCTCCTTTAGAATGGACGTTGTCCTTAATGCTAGAAAAAATCTTTTCAAGAAAATACATTTCAAATCATCCCAACATGTTACATCTTTAGGTTGCAAATAATACATCCAATCTTTTGCAGCTCCATCAAGTGAGAATGGGAATGCTCTTAATTTGATTTGGTCTTTATATAAATTTCTTGGTTTCAAGGTTGAGCAAACCACATTAAATTCTTTCAAATGTTTATTGGAATCCTCACCAAAGAGGCCATGAAACTTTGGAAGTAAGTGAATTAACCCAGATTTCAGTTCAAAGTCCGATTTGAGATTTGGGTATGCAATACAATTTGGTTGATAGTTAATATCAGGTGCAGCCAATTCTCAAATGGTTCTCTTAAGTTCATTTGCATTATTTTCAGCCATTGTTTCTTCTTTTATGTTTCAATTTGAATAACTTCCAATTCCAATGTTTCCAGAAGAGAGGGATTCACCAACTGGTTGAATATTGAAACTTCCCGTAGACTGAGAGTGTCTGATTCATGCCCTAAGGTTGCGTTCAATCTCAGGGTCAAGATCTAAGAGATATTTGGGATTAGTTCGTTTCGTAAATAAAATAAAAATGAAAAGAAATAAAGTGGACCATAGTAAAATAAAAATGAGAAGTTTGAGTTGATGGCCCAAAAATAAGTAGAAGAAAATAAAAGAAGAAGAAGAAAAATCAGATTGGGTAAAGAAGAAAGAAAGAAGAGAGCAAGAGAATAAAATGTAAAATAAAATAAATACCTATAATTGGTTGAAATAATTACTTGCCTCCCCAGTAATAGTGCCAATTTTAAAGAGCGTTGTCATGGTTGCCCTCAAATGATTAATGTGATTTTGGGGTACTTAGGTGCAGTAGAGTGGCTGACCAAGGTCGTCTCTCAAAGGAGGAAGTGAATTTAACAACTTATTAAAGGTATTCTAAAAGTAAAATAAAAGAGAATAAAATAAAAACAATAATTTAATGTATTGGGGGTTTTTTATATTTTATGAATCTAGAATAAGTTTTCTGAAAGAATATTGTATATTTTTTTGTTTTTAGTTTTGAAAAGAATTTCGATTAAAATGACACAACAAGAAGATGTTTTTTTTAGAAATCTATTTTAAAAGGCGTATTCGATCTAACTATACCTATTCATTAACTTATTAAACATTATAATTTAAATCAATATCCACTTAATTATGATCCCTTAATTTTTTATCCCTCGAAACCAACAAGAGTTAACTTAACCACAAAGATGAAATTACTTAAACCCTAGGCTAGCTTCGGAACACGCAATCGTAGCACCCTACTTTGATTATTGTTCTAAGGATAGCTTATGGTAAGTGGTTAATTAAAGCACATATCCATTCTATAAATGAGTATTAATTGTTTTTAGGTAATATATTTTAACTCTACAAATTTATCTCGTGTGGTCTTGTATTACCGATTAAGATTACGCTCTCTCAATTTACACAAAATCCTGACCATGCGTGTTTTTGTGTAAATTGTTCAATTGCTTGCTTAGTTTCTTGTAATTTAAAAACAAAATTCATGGATCATATTATGTGAATTAAATTAGATCATTTATTCAAAATAATTAAATTAATAGGGTAGAAGATAGATCGATTAATAAAAGACTACTCTTCCATGGGTGGCGTAATCATCGTAGAAGCGTTTTGCATGTCCAAAGGTTTATAATGGGTATAACCCAATAACGCTTCTACTAAAGAATTCCAACCCAAATAGGAATATTAAGAGTATAATAAATTTAAACAAAACATAAGAAAATAGAAGAAATAAAATAAGAACAAAGATGTTTATTACACAATCAAAATCATTACAACATGAAAGAGAAGAAGAATGCTTCGTCGAAGGGATCCTTGCTTCAAGAGATACCCTTATTAAAATGGTTGGATAATTGGAGTGGATACACTTCTCCTCTTTCCTCAACTTCCCAAAGTACGTCCCAACTCCACCAAATGAGAAAAACACCAATTTATAGAGTGTTGGGGAGGCTAGGTTCAAAGTGGTTTCAAGTGTGAATGGGGAATCTCGGCCAAATATTTTATGCCATGTTTCACCGCCAATTTGACCACCAAAACGCATGAATTGTCCAGTCTTACAGAAGGATCAAATGTGTGGATATGGGTCCTATATCCCCTCTCCAAATTTGGGCTTAATACATGCCCATATGAAGGCTTTATTGCCAAAATACAGAAGCTTCTCCATTCTAGTGAGTCCATCCCAACTTTGACTTAGTGGCCCTTTTTGAACAAACAAATGCACTCTTTAGCTCTAGTGTCCTGAATAAAAGTTGTATATAATTAAGTTAGGAACACGGTTACAAAATGTTAAATTAAAATAATAAATATAAAAATATATATCTTTGAAATACTACAGTGAACTATAAAGGGTAAAACTGGAATTTTCATCAAATATTCAAATGAATGATCTAATCCCAAATACATTCTAATTAAACATATTTAACACAATGTGAGGAAATTATATAATTTATTATAAATAAAATATTCAATAAAATAGTGTTTTATCAACTCCCCCACACTTACCCTTTTGCACTTCTGGGCAGAACTTCATATCAAGTAAACATCAATATCAAATCAAAACCAATTTTAAAACACATATACTTGAGATCAATCAATTTCACACCCGGAATAAAAAGATATCATGCCTCATAAAAACCTTATTTCAAGTTCTCCATTTATAACATTCAATATATTTCCCTTTCATTTATCCTCCCATGCACAAAACACTTACCTCTCTTGAATTTTCTCTCATCACTCAAATATCAATGTTTTTGCAATGTATTTCTCATCCAAAATCATACAAGGGTCATCATAGGCTTGATAGATTCCTACATCACTACCTTATGTGAGTCAAGGACATATTTTTATCATGAGGACTTTTTAGGGTTATTTTGTGTCTTTCAGTTGGTAGGATTTAGATGTGAAAAATTCTGAGGCTGAATAAGGAGGGCTTGACTCTTTTTTAAGCAAAATTGCATTAATCTAATTTTCACTTAAATATGGTCTTCTCCTCAATCTCCATAGTATCAATTCAGCTCCATCATCATGAAAAGTCATGAAAGGTTTACACCATTTATCATTTTAGCATCAAAAATTTCAATCTTCTCAAACATGATTTTCTTGAAAGCTCTAGATGGGCATAAATTTCCACCTCAATTAGAAGCTCCAGAAAAGGCACAGATTCACTTGTCATGAAAGCTCCAGAAAAGGAACAGCTTTCAATATAATTACTTTCATCAGCAGCAAACACGTCTCTTAAGAATTTAATTTTCCATGAAATGTATCACATAATGTGGTGGCACAACATAAGATATATTCCCCCACACTTAAGCTCAACTAGATTATGTAATTTCACTTCAAGAGTTGGTTGGATAGAGAAAATTGGCTTGAAATGTGGATAACCTAACAAGATCTGCATGGATTCTAAGGGCTACAAGGATTAAATATTAAAGGTAGGCCATTATAAAAAATGATTCTTTGAAATATGGACTTTAATACCAAACAAATGCCTCAATCATTTAAACATATATACCTCTAGCCCTTAAGTTTTGACAGGAATAGATCAAATTATGGTTAAATCAAGCATGGTTTGGTTCTCTCAAAAAGTGAGGTGAATGTAAATAATATGAAAATAATGGTTTAGAAGCCTCACAGGAAAGTGATTTCAAATATAAAGACAGTGATATGTGGCATGGGATTAAAAATTCAGTGTACTTTTCATGAAATTACTAAATATTTGAACTTGAAACAAAGTCATTTTCAGCATTCATTTAATCTCAGTTTCATGGGATAAATTGTTTCACTCATTGATATGCATTTCAAAATTGTGATGAGAATAATTTTAGCTAAAAAATTTCAAAAACACAAAGAAAATTGAAAAATAAACACACAAATTTTGAAAAACACAAAACAAAAATTTTTGTTTTTTTTAACAGGAAAACAATTTAAATTACTAAACTAAAAGGTTCCCTCCCCCACACTTAAAATATTAGATTGTCCTCAATGTGAACCCATGAGATGATATATGCACATGAAATGAAGAATTTTTAAATAGGACAAATAATATAAAAGTGAAAGGGTTAGGAACAGCCTGATGTGCTCAAGTGATGATGGGGTCATGCAGTGTGATAAAATCCACTGCATCAGTTGAAAGTCCCTCAATGTATCTCTTCAAACGTTGCTCATTGACTGTAAATCTCTTTCCAGTGTCCTCTTGTGTGATCTCCACTGCACCATAAGGAAAAACATTAGACACAATATAAGGAAATAACCATCTGGAACGCAACTTACCAGGCATCAGCTTCAGTCATGAACTGTAGAGAAGGACTTTCTCTCCAACATGAAACTAACTTTGTTGGATCATTCTATCATGAGATGCTTTTGATCTTTCCTTGTAGAGCCTTGAGTTCTCATATGAAGACAATATAATATCCTCAAGCTCTTGAATTTGCAGCTTCCTTTGGATTCCAGCTTGGGCCAAATCCATGTTGCATTTCTTTATATCCCAATATGCCCGATGCTCGACTTCCACTGGGAGATGACATGCTTTCCCAAAAACAATCCTAAATGGGGACATACCAATGGGTGTCTTGTATGTTGTCCTATAATCCCATAGTGCATCATCCAAGCGCTTGCTCCAATCCTTCCTATTTGGCTGCATGGTTTTCTATAATATTTGTTTTGAGCTCACGATTTGAAACCTCAGCATGGCCATTTTTTTGGGGGTGGTATGGTGTTGATGTTTTGTGTGTCACCCCATACTTTGAAAGGAGGGAAGAAAAATTACTATTGCAAAAGTGTGTCCCTTGCTCACTGATGATGGCCTTTGGTACTCCAAACCTGCAAAAAATCTGTGCTTTGACAAAGTCCACAACAACATGAGAATCGTCAGTCCTGGTGGCCTTGGCCTCCACCCATTTACTCACATAATCAACAACAACCAAAATATAAAAAAAAATCTAAATGAACTAGGAAAAGGACCCATAAAATCAATGCCCCAGACATAAAAAATCTCACAGAATAGTATGGGTTTTTGGGGCATCTCATGTCTCCTAGAAATATTCCTCGTGTGTTGGAAACGAGAGAATGACTTACAAAACACATGCGCGTCATGGAAACAGATAGGCCAATATAATCCAGAGTCCAAAACCTTCCTAGTCGTCTGTTGGGGTCCAAAGTGTCCACCACAAGCAAGTGTATGACAGAAATTCAAAACAGACTCAAACTCATGATCGGGAACACACCGCCTAATGACTTGTTCACTAAACATGCGCCAGAGGTAAGGATCATCCCACTCATAAAACCTAGACTCACTTTTTAATTTTTGGACTTGATGATTCTTTAAATTTGTAGGGATTTCAGGGGCAACAATGTAGTTAACTAAATCTTCATACCAAGGATGCGTACCTGAGATGGAATAAAGATGCTCATCGGGGAAAGTGTCCTGAATTGGTACCTCGTCCAAGGTGTCATCCTCTAGTGTGTGTGTGAGCCTACTCATGTGGTCTGCCACCAAATTCTCTGAACCCTTCTTGTCCTTTATCTCAAGGTAAAACTATTGAAGAAGTAGCATCCAACGGATAAGTCATGGCTTTGCACCTGGCTTCTTTAGGAGGTACCTCAAAGCTGCATGGTCAGAAAAAAAAACTACTTTAGAGCCCAATAAATATGAATGGAAGTTATCTAAAGCAAATATGATAGCAAGAAACTCATTTTCCATGGCTGTGTAGTTTGATTGGGCTGAATCCAGTGTCCTTGATGCATAGGTGATCACACATCCCACCGTGGGGGTTGTATGATTAGTGGAGTGGTCAGACACTTCTTCATCTCATCAAATGATACCCTGCATGAATCATCAAAATTGAAGTCAATATATTTTTGAAGCAATCGAGATAAGGGTAGAGCGATCATACTAAAATCTATGATGAAGTTTCGATAAAATCCAGCATGTCCAAGGAATGATCGAACATCACGTACACATGTAGGATATGGGAGGGATGAAATAATGTCTACCTTAGATTTATCAACTTAAATGCCATGTTTTGAGACTATATGACCTAAGAAAATTCCTTTTTCGACCATGAAATGAAATTTTTCAAAATTTAAGACCAGATTTTTCTGAATACAATGATGCAACACATCACCCAAACTAGAGAGACATTCATCAAATGAGGACCCATAAACTGTAAAATCATCCATAAATACCTCCATGAAGGTCTCAATGGAATCTGAGAAAATACTCACCATGCATCTCTGGAAGGTACCTGGGGCATTGCAAAGTCCAAATGGCATCCTTTGGTAAGCAAAGGTACCGAATGGGCAGGTGAATGTCGTCTTCTCCTGGTCCTCTGCTGTAAAGGGAACCTGAAAATAGCCAGAAAATCCATCCAAGAAACAATAGTGTGTCTTCCCAGCTAGTCTCTCAAGTATCTGATCAATAAATGGGAGGGGGAATGGTCTTTGCGAGTGGAATGATTTAGTTTCCTATAATCAATACACACACGCCAACTGTTTTGTACCCTCATTGGAACTAATTCATCTTTCTCATTTTTAACAACAGTAACACCGGTTTTCTTAGGTACAACCTGGATAGGGCTAACCCATTATGAGTCAAGAATAGGGTAAATTATACCTGCCTCGAGCAACTTTTCAACCTCTTTTTTAACAAACTCAAGAAAGGTTGGATTGAGTCTCTGTTTTGGTTGCCTCACCGGTTTAGCCCCATCCTCCAAGAGAATCCTATGCATGAAAATGGATGGGCTAATACCTGATATGCCTGCCAATGTCCAACCAATTTCCCTAATGTTATCTCTCAAAAGATTCAAAAGTTTTTCTTCATGTTCAAAAGAGAGATTGTTAGCAATGATAACAGGTAATCTATCACCACTCAGCAGGTATGCATATTTAAGATTTGGGGGAAATGGATTGAGTTCCAATGTAGGGGGTGATGTATAGATGGAGAAATTGATGCAACGGACATATCTGCACAATGAACATTAGTATCAGAATAAAAATCATCACAATTAGAAAATAATGCATTAAATCCATCAGCGTACTCAACAACCATGTCATAATTAGACACTAGTAGAATACTAACCTATACCAACAGTTTGGAACCGTTGGTATAGGCCTCCAAACCGTTGGTATAGCCTATACCAACGGTTTGGAGAACCGTTGCGAAGTAAGTCGTTGGGATAGGTCTATACCAACGGTTTTCCCAAAACCGTTGGTATAGACCTATCCCAACGGTTTTCAAAACCGTTGGTATAAGTAATATGAAAATCTATTCCAACGGTTATAAAACTGTTGGTAAATGTATTTCAAAAAAAACATGTGCTGGGATTTGATCCCACGACCCCTTGTTTATAATCGAACGACTTAACCAATAAGCTAACATCACTTTTGTAAACATAATTTCATAAATATATATATGTATTATCATAATTATTTAAAATTTATATTTATATAATGTTCTCGGGTAGCAGACCTGGAAGAAATGAAAGAATCTATCCCAACGGTTCTCAAAACCGTTGGGATAGGCCTATCCCAATGGTTCCCAACGGTTCTCTCAAACCGTTGGGAAAGGGGGGGTCTTTCCCAACGGTTTGAGAGAACCGTTGGGAAAGGGGGTGTCTTTCCCAACGTTGGGAAAGGGGCCTCAAAACAGCACTTTCCCAACGGTTCTCTCAAACCGTTGGGAAAGGGGGGGGGGGGTCTTTCCCAACGGTTTGGGAGAACCGTTGGGAAAGGGGCCTCAAAACACCCCTTTCCCAACGGTTCTCCCAAACCGTTGGGAAAGGGTGTATATAAGTGTTGGGAAAGATATGATTTCCAGTAGTGAGAGTTCACATGATCAAAATCAGAATATGATTCCATTTCAAAATCAAATCATAGAGAGTCTTGTTCCTTAGAAATGGGTGTGGAAGTACTCTTAGACATCAAACTAGAACCAATACTCACAATCTCCCTAAGCATAGGACAATCCAATTCCATGGTGTTTTTACTTGGTGGTTCAGAATGGGAGATAACAAAAGCAGAATGATCCTCTGAGGGGTACTTCATGGATTCCGTGACATTAAATACCACAACTTCATCTCCAAACTCCATGGAAAGTGTACCCTAATTGACATTTATGATTGTTTTGCAGTTTTGAGGAATGGCCTACCTAAGATAATGGGGGTATGAGAACTTACCTGATCATCCTCCATGTTAAGCACGTAGAAATCTGCTGGAAAGATCATGTCTCTTACCCGGACAAGTACATCCTCAAGAACTCCCGCTGGATATATTGTAGCTCTATTTTCCAACTACACCACTACTCTTGTCGGCTTCAACTCACCAACCTATAAAGAAGAGAATACATAGTGAGTCATCAAATTTATTGAAGATCCTAAATCACAAAGAGAATCAGAGAAGTGCAACTCCCATATGGTACATGGGATGGTGAATGTCCCAGGATCCTTGCACTTTGTTGGAATTTCTAGAGTTGGTGTAATGAGTGCTGAGACATTCCTTCCAAGGTTGATCCTATCATTTCCCTTGATCCCTCTTTGATTGGTATAAAGTTCTTTTAAGAATTTTTCATACCTTGGAATTTGTTTGATGGCTTCAAGTAGAGGAATGTTGATCTCCACACGCTTGAATGTGTCCAAAACCACCTTTTGAATTGTTTCTTCAGCCATCTTCTTGGTTTGAACAACCCTTTTGGGAGAACGAAGGGGTTTAGGAGGAACATCATCAATATTTTTCTTACCTTTATCTTTCTCCTTGGATTGCTCATCATTTGGTATGGAATGCGGCTTCTCTGGAGTTGAGGTGAATCCCGGTGGAATGGTAGGTATAGATGTATCATTCATTTTCTTCCCTCTTCTCAATGTGATGGGACTAACATTCCCCTTTGGATTTGGAGTGGGTTCGGAGGGTAGATTTCCATAATTCTTACTCACAAGTTCATGGAGGGCGGTGGAAATCTGGCTCATTTGAGTCTTTAACTCCCTCATCTCCGAACCATGACTCTTTAGCTCATTCTGTTGATTAAGAACAATTTGTTTCAAAAGATCATCAGTGTTAGAGTCTACCTTGTGTTGGAGATTCCCTTGTTTCTGACTCGTTGATGTTTGAGCTTCAAATCTCCTTTGGGGTTGTTGGAAGCCCTGTTGTTAAGGTGGAGGATGCTGGAAGTTTGGTTGAAAAGGGGTCCTTTTTTGTTGTCCAGAGCCATACCTCATGTCCGACTGATCTTTCCACCCTTGGTTGTATGCTGGATCAAACTTCTTTTGAGGATATGGTTGTTGTTGTTGCTGCTGATATGGTCTCCCAGGGAACACTGCTGCACAATCTTCTGTTTCTTGGAGTTATGGGCAACAGTCAGTTGGGTGGCTTGTCTCAGTGAAAATACCACAAGGCCTTGAAGGAGGGGGTAGATATTTCTTTTGTGCCAAAGCAATTTGACTCACCATAGTGGTCAATTCTTCCAACTTAGTATCAATCAAATGACTTTCAATAGAAAAAGGACTTACCTGATGTACTCCCCTGACATGTGGTGTACCTCGATCACCAAATTGTTGGGAGTTTTGGTCCATCTTATCATTCAATGCACATGTGGCTGCTGGTGTCTTGTCCACCAATGCACCTCCAGATACAGCATCCACCATTCTCCTCTCCATGGGTGTGAGTACTTCGTAGAAGTATTGGATTAGGATTTGCTCACTGATTTGGTGATGTCGGAAGCTTGAACAAAACTTCTTGAATCGATCCCAGTACTCATACATTGACTCCCCTTGGGCTTGCTTTATCCCATATATCTCCTTTCTAATGGATTTTATCCTTGATGCTGGAAAAAATATTTTCAAGAAAAGATGTTTCAAATCATTCCAACATGTTACATCATCAGGTTGCAAATAATACATCCAATCTTTTGCAGCTCTATCAAGTGATAATGGGAAAGCTCTTAATTTGATTTGGTCTTCAGATACATTTCTTGGTTTCAAGGTTGAGCAAACCACATTAAATTCTTTCAAATGTTTATTGGGATCCTCACCAGAGAGGCCATGAAACTTTGGAAGTAAGTGAATTAACCCAGATTTCAGTTCAAAGCCCGATTCGAGATTTGGGTATGCAATACAATTTGGTTGATAGTTAATATCAGGTGCAGCCAATTCTCGAATGGTTCTATTAAGTTCATTTCCATTATTTTCAGCCATTGGTTCTTCTTTTATGTTTTAATTTGAATAACTTCCAATTCCAATGTTTCCAGAAGAGAGGGATTCACCAACTGGTTGAATATTGAAACTTCCCGTAGACTGAGAGTGTCTGATTCGTTCCCTAAGGCTGCGTTCAATCTCAGGGTCAAGATCTAAGAGATCTTTGGGATTAGTTCGTGTCATAAATCAAATAAAAATTAAAAGAAAGAAAGTGGGACATAGTAAAATAAAAATGAGAAGTTTGAGTTGATGGTCCAAAAAGAAGTAGAAGAAAATAAAAGAAGAAGAAGAAAAATCATATTGGGTAAAGAATGAAGAAAGAAGAGAGGAAGAGAATAAAATGTAAAATAAAATAAATACCTATAATTGGTTGAAATAATTACTTTCCTCCCCGGAAATAGCGCCAATTTGAAAGATCGTTGTCGTGGGCGCCCTCAAATGATTAATGTGATTTTGGGGTACTTAGGTGCAGCAGAGTGGCTGACCAAGGTCATCTCTCAAAGGAGGAAGTGAATTTAACAACTTATTAAAGGTATTCTAAAAATAAAATAAAAGAGAATAAAATAAAAACACTACTTTAAAGGATTGGGGTTTTTTATAGTTTATTAATCTAGAAGAATTTTTCTGGAAGAAGATTGTATATTTTTTTTGTTTCTAGTTTTGAAATGAATTTCGATTAAAATGACACAACAAGAAGATGTTTTTTTTAGAAATCTATTTTAAAAGGAATAATCGATCTAAATCTACCTCTTCATTCACTTATTAATCATTATCATTTAAATAAATATCCACTTAATTATGATCCCCTAATTTTTTATCCCTCAAACCCTACGAGAGTTAACTTAACCACAAAGATGAAATTACTTAAACCCTAGGCTAGCTTTGGATCACGCAATCGCAGCACCCTGCTTTGATTGTTGTTCTAAGGATAGCTTATGGTCATTGGTTAATTAGAGCACATATCCATTCTGTAAATGAGGATGAATTGTGTTTAGGTATTATATTTTAACTCTACAAATTTATCTCATGTGGTCTTGTATTACCGATTAAGATTACGCTCTCACAATTTACACAAAATCCGGACCTCGCGTGTTTTTGTGTTAATTATTAAATTACTTGCTTAGTTTCTTGTAATTTAGAAACACAATTCATGGATCATATTATGTGAATTACAGTATCTCATTGATTCAAAATAATTAAATGAATAGGGTAGAAGATAGATCGATTACTAAAAGACTACTCTTCCATGGGTGGTGTAATCATCGTCGAAGCGTTTTGCATGTGCAAAGGTTTATAATGGGTATAACCCAATAACGCTTCTACTCAAGAATTCCAGACCAAAGAGGAAAATTAAGAGAAGAAGAAATTTAAACAAAACAGAATAAAAGATAAGATATAAAAGAATAGTAAAGAAGTTTATTACACAAACAAAATCATTACAACATGAAGGAGAAGAAGAAGGCTTCGTCAAAGGGATCCTTGCTTCAAGAGCTACCCTTATTGAAATGGTTGTAGAATTGGAGTTGATCCACTTCTCCTCTGCCTTAAACTTCCCAAAGAATCTAACAACCCAACCAAATGAGAAAAACACAAATTTATAGAGTGGTGGGGAGGCTAGGTTCAAAGTGGTTCCAAGTGTGAATTGGGAATCTAGGTCAAATATTTTATTCCAACTTTAACCGCCCATTTGACCGCCAAAACGCATTCATTGGCCGGCCTTCCAGAAGGATAAAATGTGAGTATATGGGACCTATATCTCCTCTCAAAATATGGGATTAATACAGACCAATATGAAGGAGTTATGGCCTAAATATAGAAGCTTCTTCATTCTGGCGAGTCGAGACCAACTTTGACGTCATGGCCCATTTTCAACAACCAAATGCAATCTTTAGCTCTAGTGTCCTGAATAAACGTTGTAGATAATTAATTTAGGAACACAGTTACAAAATTTAAAATTCAAATAATAAATATAAAAATATATATCTTCGAAATACTACAGTGAACTATAAAGGGTAAAACTGGAATTTTCATCAAATATTCAAATGAATGATCTAATCCCAAATACTTTCTAATTAAACATATTTAACACAATGTGAGGAAATTATATCATTTATTATCAATAAAATATTCAATAAAATAGTGTTTTATCAGTTGGATTATAGGGTGGCAGATGTGGATGAGGAGATGAGAGAGAAATAGGAGGTGGTTGATGTTTTGACTTGTTACCATCCCCCTGTGTGGTCCACATTAGGCTTAGGGAACCAGAGGAAAGGATCGAGGATAGATGTAGGTAGCGGAATCTTATAACCTAGAGGCTCTACAAGTGATACAAGGTACGATATGTTTCTTTCCAACATTATATACAGTACCAATAGACAAAGGTTCCAGACATTCCTTTCTTTCCACATACCTTGTATATGACATAGATATTTTGGTTGAACCTTTTTCTCTACCCTTACTCTTAGAGACTCATACTGGAGAAGACTCGGTGATCATACACTTTTGCTCAGAGTGTGACTCGAATCTTGGAGGTGAGAGTTTCTATTGGAATGTACTGTCCTGAGATATTTATTAAAATTTATTTCCTAATTTTTTGTGTTTTGTTTATTTTATACTCAACAAATATATATTATTTAATTAATGAAGTGAGTATAATTAAATAAGACCTTTGGTTTTTGACTGTTATATGACTATTGGTCAATATGACTGTTGGAATCTAAACTCTTAACGTTAAAATTTTAGTTCATAAATACAAGTGATCTTGGTTAATTAACACATAAAGAAGATTTGATGTCCTCATCCAGTAGACTTGGGCCATTCAAAGCCCATCTGATGGAACTTGGGAAGGAGGTAGCACCACTGGTCTTTGCTCTGGACCAAACCCAAGCTAAACTTTATCATGTGAATCTTGAACAGAATCACCTACGAGAGAATTTCGAGCTGATAGAGTTCACCACTCAGGCAATGTTGGCCAAGCTGCCCCAAGATTCTATCACCTTAGCACACCTTACACTTAGGTTCTATGCTGATGTTATAAGGGGCTATGTAATGAGACCTTAGCTACTTTGTGTAATCCTTTGATATAAATAAAGTTTTTTTTTTCAAATTATAGTGAATTTTGTGAATTTCAAATTTCTGGATAAATATAGGATATATATGAATTTTGGAAAAAAGGGATATTTTAAAAAAATTATGTAAACCTTAAATAATTAATAATGTGTAATGATTTTTAAAATATTATCTTCTACATTTGTGTTCAGTAGAAAATTTAGAGTCAAATAAGATCAACTTAATTTTTGTTGAATAGTAAATTATGAATAGTAATTTTTTTCTTATGATTAGTAATGTGACCAAATGGATTAGTAACCTCACTTAAGAAATTATTAATATAATTTAGGCACCTTTATTAGTTAATGTGATTCAATAAAATAAGTAAATAACTATTTTAGAAATTATTAGTTATGTATTAGTTTTCTTTCAGGTGAATAGTGTTTTTATTTAAAAATTAAATTAAAAATATTTAGAAAATTATTTTCATAAAATGGATTTTATTTTTGAATTCAAATCATCTATATTAGGTTAATGTAAATTATGGGGATTTTTCACAAACAGTTGAATTTTCAGTGAATAGAGAAATTACTGTTTTGAGTTTCGGGTGTTTAATGACATCATTATGGATGGAATAATTATGTAATAATTCTGGTAGAATTATGAATAGTAAGATATGCTGTGAGTTGTCTCATGTGGCCAATACCATGGTCAAGCCCATGGTTTTTCCCATACCACCGATGAGGTGTCCCTTGGAAATTAATGACTTGTTCCCTCACTTCTCCTATAAATACTAAGCCATTCCCACATCAATTTCATTCCAAATTCCTACACAAAAAATTTATGGTCTCTTTACCTCCCATTTAGTCCTCCAAGGGTACCCTCAAGCCTCCCAAGGTCCTGACCTTCAATATTTTGAAGTTACTTTTCAAGGTAAGGGCTCCTTTCACCCTCCTCTTTTAAGTCATGACTTCCTTTATGTTGTGTCTTCTAGTTTCCATATATTTATGTTGAGGGTATGTTCTTATATGTTCTCATTACTTTCCATTTCATGTATAATTTTTTAGAGACCCTTTCCACTCTCATCAATTTATTTTCTAAATTTTTAAGTGACGTTGTTAGGCTGCCAAAATTTTTGTAAGAGAAATTGCATATTCTCTTTTCTTTCAAGTATCATTTTCATATAGTATTTCCTTAAAATATCCATACCATTATATTATTTATTTTTATTATATACTCATAATATATTATGAGTTTTTTGTGAGTGGGTTACTCCTTTCCCATCTCTTTTATTGTTTTCTAAAACCATGTTATATAGTCGTTATGCTGCAGAATGTTCATCTCAAAATCTCTCTCTTTTTCTCAAGAAATTATCTTATTTTATATATGTGAATATCCATACATATTTTGTTTCTATGGTTGTTCATAGTTATATAGAAATTATATATTTTATTATTTAATTGACATATATGTAACCCTCACTCCCTTTCTATGGGTTATAAATGACTTAACAATCTTATTTTTAAGAACTTTTAAAACATCACGATTTTGAAATGAACCCATTTCTTTTATTATCTATGGGTTATTTTTAAAATTTTTGATTATGAACTATGTTAATCACATGAAAGTAAATACATATTAAGGGGGAACCTTGATAGTGCTCCAATGCATTGGGTAAGGAATTAATCTCTAGATATGACAAGTTTAATGATACCTTGATGAATAACATGAGTAATGTTTATGACACCTTAGTGATGAACCTTGGTGATATGTTCATGAATGTATAAATGAAATTTTGTATCCACATATTTAAGTTATGATTCATGTTATTTTTATCATGATATTCCTATTCTTCCATTTCACATGTCTTTATGATTTTTATCATGTTCTTATTATTATTGCTCAAGACCACATGTCAACTGTTTCATTTGTTTTTCTTTACTAAGCCTTTTTCTCACCCTTTCCTTTGATGTATGTCTCCAGGTTATGAGATGTAGTATTTTTACTTAGTAAGAACTTATTATTAAGCCTTAAAAGTGGATTATAAGAATGTTTTATGTTGTTTTAAAGTGTTTTTGTTCCTTATTTCCAAGACACTAGACTTTAAAGATCCTATGTTTGTAAAATGTAATGAAAAGTTGTGTATTAAAAAGGCGGGATGCCATATGGAATATCTTCGGTGTAGAATCTAGGCCTTAAAAAATCATTCTTGGTATGGATTTCTTATTTATATTTCATTCCCAGATTAACTATTTTAGGTAAAGGGTGTAGTGTTTCCATCGTTTTAAGCATAGAGATTATGTCATTGAAACTCAAAAATATTAGAGGGAGTGGTTATTCTTGTTAGACTAATCCTAAGAATGAAATTGAAATATAAATACATAAAAATAATGTAAAAATATAAGTCTTATTATGATCCCCCATGTGGAACTTGAATATTTTCTACCTCCATATGACTGTATTAGTTGTTATCCATAGTCTGATGGTGGGTGGATTTTCTTGGATTTGAACAAACACGTGTGTAATTTCACAGCTTTTGATTCCTTATTAGTAGTGAGAAATAACCCATGGATATAGTATACCATATCTTACCCTTTCATAATTAAGTAAAGTTTTCATGGTTTGGGTAGGATGAAGTATGGTTCATCCTCTAACTTGGTTACTACTTGGGAAATCTTCTTTGTATTTTTAAGTGTTGCATCAACATGTTATTCAGGAATATAATATTTAAAGGCAAAATTATCATGTAAAATTATTTTAAAAAAAAATTAAATTTTAATTATTAATAAGTCATTTATCCTTTTAAATATGAGCAAACTATGTATTGATTTCCTTAGGCTCAATAACTTTGAATTCTTTATGGGCATCCTCAAATGTGTGTTCATCAAAATTAGGGCCCTCCATGTGTTCCTAAACATGTCTATGTCCAATTTATTAATCTTACTCTAATCCATGGAAATAATTAACCAAATATGAAAATTAAAAATAATAAGGAGTGTTAATCAATTCATATTGAATAAGATCAAAAATAAAATAATTTAAAATAAGATTATCTTCCTGGGCTGTTTTTTGGTTCAACATCTTTTCCAATGATGATTTCTTATTGAAGTTAGATCTTAGTGGATAGAGGTAGGTATTCAGGATCCTCCATATTTTCTTTAAATTCCATCACTTTTAGGGATTCCTCCTCTCCCATGACTTGAAATAGGTAATTAGGTTCTGGTTTTTCAATCTTATATATGGGAAGATCTCGTTGTATATCATCTTCTTCCCAGTTACTCCAAAAATAATATGAATATTTTCCCATATTCTTATCAATGTGTTAGTCTTCTAATTTACTCTATAGCTCTTCATTGTACTCCCCGATTAGGTCTTTGTGATAGTTGGGATGTCGATGGTCCTTATTTTGGAAAACAACCTATTTGATATCTTTAGTATAATTATGATAACTAGTGGCACTTCCTTCTTAGTCTCAAATATTTTCCAGTCAATTCAGGGTTCATCGACGATGCCCATCAAATATTTAGTACAGATTCTTGTCTTTTGGCCTCTTTGGTTTTGTGTTACCATTATCATAAGAGAAATCGTCCTTTATTAGATGACCTCCTCTGTATATTATGTTTCTTATTCTTGCACCTATGAATAATTTCTCCATGAATTGAAAAAATAATCATTTGAAAACATCATTGAAGTAGAATTTTATTTATTTATTTTTTTAGGAAATGAAAAAAATATAAAATGTAAAAGAAGGAAAAATAATAAGACATGGATTGGATCCCTAGAAATGGTACTAGTGTTAACAATATTCCTTTTGTGAGGTGTGAAAACAGAAAACATACTTTTCTAATTCCTCACAAAATCTGACTAAGGTCATCACACTTGAGGAGCTTCCTCATTTGTTCACTTACTTAATCCAATTCAACCAAACTAGTTATTTTTGGTTGTTTATATTTATATTATTAATGTAATTAAAATTTTGAAAATATATGAAATTCTAAAAGGTAAACTTACATGAAATTAGATAATGTGATTAGTAAAGAAGATCATGGACTTTGTGATATGGTTTATGGGTTCCATCATTCTCCTTTTTGGTATTTAAATTTAGTTTGATATTTTAATCCTGAAATCTCACTCTTAAACTACTACTATTTTATTTAGTGGTGTGAAATCTCTAATTCCTTCAAAAATCTTAATTCCACCTCCTCTTATAATCAAGGTTGATGACAAATCTCAATCGAGAATGTGACACCTTACATGATCAGACTCCATCGAATGTCATTTCATCCACTTAATGGATAAACATTTTCACATGAAAATATTATTTTTTAGTAAGGGAGGGAAAATATTTTAACAAATAATATAAATAATTTTTATTTCATAAAAGTTTTGTATAATATCCATACTCATTCACTTCACTCTTTCTCACCAAAAACACAATAAAACATAATAATTTACATGCATAATGAATAGAAAACACCACATACCTCCCCTAGGAAAAGCCTCGGGTTAGCCCTTCATTTTTTTATGGTATAGGGTAATTGTGGATAGAAAAAGTGAAAGAGAATAATATAGAGAAAATAAAATAAAAACAGAAGAGGGGTGATGAAGAATAAAATAAAGTAAAATAAAATAATAAAATAAAATAAAATAAAAAAAGAATGTTAAAATAGGAATAAGAAGAAGAATAGAAGAAGAAGAATAATAGAATAATATGGTGGGACATAAAATTATAAAAAATAATGAGTTATTTAATTCAGGAATTAAAATTACATTTAAATAAAAACTAAAGAAAAAAATAAAAATTAAAGAAAAAAATGACAAAGGTAGTAGCTTCAACCTCGAGAAGTTTTTACCTATTTGGTGGTGTGCCAACTCTTAGAATTAGTGGATGGATTATTTTTATATTAAAGGGGATCATACTCTACCTCCAAAAATACTCGTGGAAATTCCTTTAAAATAACACCTTCATGAATTGGGGTATCTTCAACAATACACCCAAGGTTCTTAGGTTCTTTAATATTTCAATGTGAAAGAAATCCATATGTGGAAAATTGTGAACTAGGTGACCTTGTGGGATATATTTAGACATCATTTTTTCATGTATTAGGTGAATGAGGCATCAATGGACTCATGTGAGGATGTGGAAACTTCTATAGTGGCATAGAAGTGGTGCGGTGATAGTGATTAGCGAGGTAGTGGCAAGTAGTGCGTGTATCATTTTCCTCAACCACACTAGTCTTCAAAGTGGAAAGAGGGAGAACATTGCGATCGAACGATGTCCCAAAAAGGATCCATGGTAGAATTGGATATATATCTAAGCTCTCCAATGTGGAAATGGTGTCTTTGGATAATTATATGTGGTGGTTTCACAAGTAAGAATGTAGAAAGTGAAGAGGAGTGGTAGCATGGCATGTGCGAGGGTGAGGTGCATGAACTGGAGAAAAAGATCACTATTTTTTGTAAAAAATTAATATTATACCATTTTTCCTCAGTCCCACATCAAAACATTCCATGGGGGAGGATGGGGTTTATCAATCAAGGTGCGAGAACACCACCCAGACCCACCTGGAGTGGGGATGGGCTCACACAAGACATCATACCGACATAAATGTGGGTCACATGTACACTAGAACCATGTGGGTATTCAGTCCCACTATGATCCCTGTAGGATTCTCAACATATGGTCCACCGCATGGGTTTGATGCCCCCATAATATATCGTGTCTTATGTCGGCCCACTTTTGGGATCACATAGCCTAGTGGTGCATTACAGGACTACCTATATTTAAATATATCAGAATTTTATAATTGAACACTATTCATACCTATAATATCATAATGGTTTACTTATAATATCTTATCACCCATTCATTAATAACTATTTTTTAAAATCACTATTCAATGTGATAACAGTTTCATTTTTCATGACTATTTCAGATCAACATTTATGGTCCTCGTAATGTGATCATGGTTCCATCATATCCATAATTTTTAATCATTATATAAATATTTATAATCATTTATAAAATGTTGAGATAAAAAATGAATTACACTTTTTATGGATATGGTAGTCCTAAATACACTTGAACGTCATTTTCATTTTCTAACAAAAATATATAAATAAGGATAAATAATATTTTTTTCATTTCAAAATCATTATCATATAATAAATATCATATATATGTATTAAATTTGTCATTATAAATGATAATTAAATACGCTTATGGAATATGAATCATGTCACTATGTGGAGGTGTAGTCCACGCATATCCACGAGTGATACTTTCATTTCCCATTTGATGTAAAAAGGTGTAAAATGATTATTCCATCATAATAATAACATCAAATTATATTTATGATACTGGTTTATTCATGTTATAATGGATAAAATATGATTAGATAATGTGTAAGAAGAAATAAAATTGAAAGTACTTGATTAAGAGTTATACTTATTCATTGAGAAAACTCCTTTGGACTACACCATAGGCCTTGAATTAATGGTATTGTGATTAATCAAGTACCATTAAGAAATTTTAAAGGATTTTCTGATCGTATTAGGTCAGATATTGGATGATATATAAGGGTTAAACTTTGTGAATTATGGGGAAGAGGAATCACCCATTTATAAGGGAGGGAAGGGGTATCTTTATAATTACCTAAAGTATTAAATTAATATAAATTAATTTTAATGTTAAAGTAGAAAAAATTGATATATTAAAATATAGGATGATTAGGATTCTAAATCCCCCCATACAATAAAATTTATACAAGTTTAGGTGATGTTTTAACACTTATATATTAGTTTTAACCCATGTTAATACTTTTAATGGCTACTGTGATATCAATGTTTTTTACTCTTTAGGGGTCATGAAAGTTAATATAAAATGAAAAGTAACCCATAACAAGGTAATGGGTTATTTTCTAAATCATATCACACTAACTTGGACAAAGATATTTTTTTATATATTTTAATGCATTTCATAATTTATAATTTAATATACGATACCATTAAAGTCATTTTCGAGACTATTTACATTGTTTGACATTAAAGAAAACAATATAGAAATGAAATTCGAATAAAAAATTTAACACAAAACTAATATTTTTTATTTATAAATAAAATTCATGGAGTATAATAATTCATCCAACTTTTATTACTTTTAATATTATAAAAATTATTTATTTGATTTTTAAATTACTTGAACAAGTATTGTGTTGTTTTTGTGTAAGCATTTAATGTAATTATTCCATAACTAATTTTTTAAAAAATTTCAATGATAAAAATATTCATTAATATTTCAAATAACCATTTATAACTAAATATAAAATCATTTAATCCCTATTAAAAAAATATTAATGTTATTAAAAGAAAGTGACATTTTGAATTTATTCTTTAAATAAAATAATATTAAGGTCCTTATCAAAGAAAAATTGCACCTAGTTTCCATATATTCAAATATTGTAATATTATAGTCAAAATAAAACCATCCAATTGAAATAAGTCAGGTGTTATATAGATTGTTAAATCCTTATCTTGTTATTTTTAACCTTAATTACCCGATTTACCCTTATCGAGGTGACACATAATTACCACAGTTACTATTCATAATGATAAAAAATAAAGTTGAACTATTTGATTAATTTTTACATATTAATTAAAAATATGGAATATATTTTTAAATATTAAATTTCTAGAATAGGTGAAAACCCATTTTAAAATAAGTGCACAAAACACAATGAAAACTGTTATTAGATAAATGTGTTTTTGGCATAAAATTTGATTTATTATTATTCACCACATATTAAAATTCATTTAATTAATTTTAGAAGATTTTATTGATTATAATATATATATATCATTTAAATCATACATCAATAATGATTAATTTAATTTATTATGTCAAAAACACATTGCATGCATAAAAAAGTTTTTTTATGAAAACATCTATTTTTTACTATAAAATGATTTTATCACTTAATAATCAATTAATTTGTTCTATAAATGAGTAAAAATATATTTTTTAACATATTTAGTGATATTTATACACTCCAACCTAATGTATATGCTATAACTATCAGATTAAATAATAATAATTCAGTAGTATAACGTGGTTAATTTAAAATCACTGAAATAAATTGATCTTATTTCAAAGGAAATACATATAAAATCTCTGGGTGTTACACACCTACCTCATCAAGTGTAATATCAATAAAAACAAGTCATATTCAGCAGAGAATGCACAACCGAGCATGGAAAAGTCCTCATAAACTCCTAAACACCCAAAAAACCTTTATTAGAACCACACATAACCCTAATCCAAGCCTAATATATGATTAGGGTTTGTAAAAGAGATATAAATTAGGATTTAATGAAGGAGAAGTTAGAGTATGAGTAAAGTCGGAGCATACATAGAGAAATCCACTTGAAATTGATGATAAGAGTGACTAAAAATGATGAAGGAGGAGAGGAGGAACTCCCTCACATTCTATAGAGATCGGTTGAAGCAAGGGAGAGGTAAAATAGGGTAAAAGGCCTTAAAATAATGGAGGGTAACACTATAACAAAACCAGCCCCTAGCGGCGGTTTTTTTTTCATTTGGTGACGGTTTAAACCACCGCTATAGGGTGTGGCGGCGGTTTACAAAAACCACCGCGAAATTGGGCGTCGGCAATCTATTAGCGGCGGTTTTTACTATTTCACGGCGGTTTAAGAAAATCATCGTAGATGCCTCTTTTCGCGACGGTTTTTGACCATTTAGCGGCGGTTTTATGCGTATATGACACTTTTTTTTCACGGCGGTTTTAACCGCCACTATATTCTGGCCTTTGATGCGCCTATGTTGCGGCGGTGAAAACCGCCGCTAAATTTAAACATAATACATTTAGCAGCGGTTATAACCGCCGCTAAATACTAACCAATAAGGCATTAGCGGCGGTTATAACCGCCGCTAAATACTGACCAGTAAGGCATTAGCGGCGGTTAAAACTGCCGCTAAATGTTGACCTGGAAAAAAAATAATTCTGCTCCTACCACACCACTACCCTGAAAAACAAATCAAACCAGAATATTGAACAGGAGACACCATACAAACAAATAACATGGTAGTATTCATTGAAAAATATGATATGAGCAAATGTTGCATGTTATGGAGTCCAACCTAAGGAAAGTTATGTATCAAAATTTGGTGAGTAACCAATCCATGTGACCCCCAAGATGTATATGTGTTTTTAGCTTCTTTAATTTCGTATGTGTTTTAAGAAGGGTTGATTTATATTATATGGATACTAATACTCTATATAATAAATGGTTATGAATTTTGATACAATTTATGTGATCATGCTAACCATGGTGATGTGTAATGATATGTAATTGGTTATGCTCTAAGTTGGCCGATATAACATTCATGGGTGGATTGTGATATGGGTTGAGTTTTTTTAACAATGGATTTGTGTTATGGGATAGAACAAATTATGTTTATATGGGTATAGAATTTGTTCCAAATATGGATGTTTGAGTAGTTATAGAATGTATGTTATGGTATGGTTTGTTGTGTGTTTTGGGTTGGTTGTTAATTCCTACTATAGAAAATGGGTAACTTGTGAATTGGCGTGTGTTTTAGGTTGGACAACACGCTAACCGTGCTTGGTGGTTGAGAGAGTATGGTTTATGATCTTGTAGGTTATACATGATTCCTATTGAGGATTTGAGTTATGTCATTGGATATGAGATAAGATTTTCATGTATACATCCCAAGATGGTCATCATGTTGCAAGTTGGATGGGATGCATCATGATATAGTTGTTATTGACTTTGTTAAAGAAAATAGGTTTTAGTTTTTTAAAATTTCAACAACTTATCTAATGTTTTCCTAAATACATTATTGGTGGAATTATACTTAACCAAACCAAATGATATTGATTTTTCACAATAGTTATTATCATAAGATAATGTCATTAATATATATGTGCATGTATGTGATCTTTATCCTTCAGGGGAAGTATGGTGTGTTGATTTCTAGTTAGGATTAGTAACATATATTTCATAGTGGGATTGGGTATGGGATTTGTGATATGCATGAGAACCCTTGAGTGGGTATATTGGCCTATGATTTTCCTCGTGATATTTGAGATGGGTTCATAGATGCTTCTCCTTGAGTTGTATCCTATATAGGATGTGACATGTGAACTAGGGTTGAGAGAGACTAGTAATATTGAGATGTATCTTGGGATATTGGTGATTGGAGTGTTCTAATCAAGTGAAATAGCGGTTCTCATTTCCACCTGATGATGGTTTTCTTCTATGTATGTAATCCAAGAGAGGACTTATCCTAGGTCTATGAGTTCATTAAAAAAATGAAATTAAGTTTAGACACTTTGTTCTATAGTGATGGTATATAGGTGGATTGTGGTTTGGTATTCAGTTAGTAATATCATTGTATTTGTTATTGTGAATGTAAAAGCATGGGTAGTGCTTGTGTTTTGTTAAGTCTAACATGAATAATTGACATGGTTATTTGGGGGATAAGTTAAGTTAAACTATGATTATTTGGATGTTATTGTAATGATACATATTAGGTGTTCTAATAGAGTGTATACATGCTTAGATTCATGTTATACTGATAACAGTTAAAGTTAGGTACTGTGGGAGGCTTCCAAGATACACTCTTTCCATGTCAGTAAGAGCGTGACTTCTTTATCAGCATAATTGGTATGTTGGTTGTATAGTCTAAGATTAGCCTGTCAGGTGGGAATTTCTTCATGACTGTGTAATGTGTTGTGGCTCATTGGGCCTTGATAGTGATGGTATGAATTGGGCTTACACAACTAGGATACCGAGGTGCTGCTATGGAGAAATAATGATATGAAGGGGACTTACACAGTTGGAATGCCTAGGTACTTCTATGAATCAGTTATGGTATGAATCGAGCTTACACAATGGGGCTACCTGAATGCTGCTATATAGTAGAAATGGTATGAATATGGGTTACATATATGGTATTCTCATTGGATGTGGTACCAATTCAAACATAGGCCTAAATGGAATGATGTATACCACACTCGAGAAATCAAGACATAAAATGAAACATCATAAATAAATAAAATGCACAGAAGTAAACATGAGAAATCAAAAAAAATGTTAGGACATGGAAATGTTTGGTGGAAACTATGTGCCATATACATGTTACATATAAAAACCAACCGTTCTCATACTTGTTCAACACATCAACAACACTACTACTCATCATCTGATGCTGCATCGTCACCCTCTCCACCTTCATCTCCACTACCTGCTACCACCTATAAGAACATTATATTGAAAATTAAATATTGTTTCATATTTATAATTAAACTTAAAACTAATAAGAGTGTGAAAACTAAATGATTTTGATTTTTTTTGTGATTTACCTGCTCACCACTAGCCGATGCACTACCACTGGGGGCATATTTGCTCATATGATGACGTATTTCAAGCAACTCTTTCTGCAAAGCAGATATCTGATCCCCCTGCCGGTGAACTGTGTTTCATAGAGAAGACATCTACCTATGAGTATCTTCAGGTATGAAATGACCAGAACCAGGAGTATATGTAGCTGAAATCCCTGATGGCCTGCCAAATACCTCAGATGGTACGGGTCCAAAACCCATCCCGTGCACTCTACCAGGATGCTCCTTCCCAAGGACTTTACCAACCGGGTCATCCTGGGAGACTGAGTAGGATTGCTCAGGATTGACATCCCATATTTCTTTAATTTTTACCTATAAATCAAATATCAATATATATTAACACAATAAAAACTGATAATAAGTTATTATAATAAATAATTGACATCATACCCCAACTTCTCTGGCAGGTTCATTAACAAAACTTCCATCTGTTTTTTTATGAACATCCACCCACAGTTCTGTTCGGGATGCTTCATGCCCTAAACTCTGTGACTGCATTAAACAAAGATAAATCAACAATTAAATATGTTAAATAGATAATATTTTCTTATAAATATTTAAACTAATTAAAATATCACCAATGACATTCGTCTTCTAGAAAAGCTTTTTGAGCCCGCAGTGTGCGGGATGACTTGTTTTGCCCGGTTTGATGCATTCTGTCTTGAGAGATCCTGAAATAAATAAAATTCAATTTAACAGTAATGTATTCAATGTCTATATCCTCTTCATGTACATGTATAAATGTAAAATGAGGATAATATAATAATATATATTTCAATACCATCCGCTTCTCATCACGATGGCTATCGATAAAAACTTTCCACTGTTCTTTCGGTACCCCACTGGGTAGCTTCTCATACATCTGTTTCACGGTCAACGAAGTATCATTGGCATCACACCACAAACTCCATTTGAAATCTTTCCATTTTTTTCCAAGATTTGTCAATGTCCACTTCTGTGCTATCACATCAGCAACGGTAAAGTGGAAGAACATCTGTATACAGAAATTCATTTTGAATATATTAGTAACATGACATTAAATTAAACCATAAAGTAATAAAATTACCTTTATCTGAGAATCAAAAACTTCATTTTTCTTGTTTGGAGGCATATGCCTCCAATCATCATATGAAATAGGCAGGGAAATGGGCTCCGCTGCCAGCTGATCTATAATCTGACCAAGTAAACCTGCGGCGTCATCCGTCGGGACCCCATAAGAATCAAATGGCACCACTATCTTCTCGCCATTCATGTTCCAAACATCAGAACTTTTTAAGCGTTTTTTCACAGTTGCATTTTTTTCATCTGCAATTAGCAAACAATTACTATAAACAAAATGCAATAAATTAAGTTAATTAAAATTTGTACCTATGACTGTGACCCTCCAGAATGTCTGTGTTGAACTGGAAGGGGTGGGTCGCTGCCCCGCTGCTGAGGCTCCTATAGGGGGAGGTGATGACTCATCCTCTAATGAGACATCCATTGACGGTGTCAGAGATGGTGCAGGGGGAGATGATGCAGGGATGTAGGCAGCTGCTGCCTCAGATGCCGTGGGGACAGACGGATCGTCATCTGTCGCAGAAGTAGATGAAATGGTGTATCGCTTCTTCCTTGGCATTCCTGTCATTTAATCAAATAAAATTAAGTTCAGAATATATATTTCAAAAAAATTATGCAGAAAAAAAAATTAAAAATGATAATAGATGCCTAGTACTAACAAACAAAATATATATAACAATGATAATGAATGACTACAGAAATGAAACAAGTGGTTGCTGAATGAATACATAATTGTACATACAATCATTTTCCCCTTCAATCATGTCGGTTTCCTGCTCCATTGCTTCATCCACTTCATTCATCTTTTCTAGACTAATATTTTCAATATCATGATGGACAAATAATTCTGCTTCCTGTTGTTGATGAAATTCAATTGTAGAGGTCAAATCTTCCACTTCATCACCAATATCATACAAATCTCTTTGTATTACGTGAGTAACTACACTCCACCCTTCATCCACAACATCATTCACATAATATACCATTTTTTCCTGCGATGCTAAGATATATGGATCATGCAGTTCACGATCACCAACATCCATCAAGCGAGAGAAGTTTACAGAAGTAAATTGCAAGGAATCTCTTTTAACACCTCTGATAATATCGACCCATTTTCATTTGAATAAAACAACAGAAAAATGCCCGTGGTAGTTTAATTCAATAATATCATGCAACTTTCCATAGTATTCCACTTCAGAAAATGTAAATATACCACAATTCTGTGTTTTCAAACCCATTTCTCGATCAACTGTACGAAATCTAAAACCATTCACATTATAAGCGTCGAACTTTCTAACTTGTTTTATAGGACCTCTAGCAAGAAACTTCAAATCTTCTGACAAGTCTGCTCGAGTATCAGTATTCATGATCTGAAGAATAAAAATATAATTTAATATATTTTCAAATTGTATGTGTCAAACTAATATTCGTATTTATTGCAATATTTATAAACTTACACGTCGTGCAAACCATTCTACCAGCTCTTTATTCACAGATTTCGTTATATCTTTTTCATTTCGTGTTCGGCCTCTCATTCGTCTCTTTGTTTGTATCCTCAACTCTTCAATAAATGGATCTGCAATTTTACTATTCAGTATCACATATCTATGTGCCTGTAATAACTCCAATTCTGTCAGTGTCACGTATGAGGTCCTCCCAACTGATCGGCCAATAGCAGGAAATATTTTTGATTTCTGATGCATTTGATATTGAGTTGATGTGTCATCAACACATCCAACTCGATTAAATCTTGTCTCAATATCATCCAAATATCTGGAACAAAAGGTGAGACACTCCTCGGCCAAATAGCCTTCAGCAATATAGCCTTCTGGTTGAGCTTTATTTCTCACGTATGCTTTCAAATGCCCAAGATATCTGTGAAAAATAATAATAATATTATGCATTTATTTAAATTCCAAATATTGTTTACTTAACTGGAAACATATAAATAAAATACCTCTCAATTGGATACATCCATCGATAATGAATGGGGCCTCCTAATTTAGCTTCGTCAACCAAATGCACAGTTAAATGCATCATGACAGTAAAAAATGATGGAGGAAAGATCATCTCCATTGCACAAAGGGTCAATACAAACCTCTCCTGTAGGTTGTCAAGCTGTAAAGGATGTTGAGTTTTCTCAAATAATTGCCTGAAAAATGTGCAGAATTGCAGTACAACAACAGTAACTTTTTCAGGTAATAATGTACGCAATGCCAATGGTAGTAACTGTTGTAACAAAACATGTGAATCGTGACTTTTCAATCCATATAACTTACGATTCTTCAAATCAACACACCTCTAGATGTTACTTGAATACCCATCAGATACTTTCACATTCTTTAAAATTCTAAGGAATGCATCTTTATCCCTATTTTTCATTGAAAAAATGGCAGGAGCATACTTTTCATTCTCATCTAGCCAGATATCACGTTTTATGTTCATTACTTGTAAGTATTTGCGAGTATTGAGATGATCCTTTGACTTTCCATGCTCATTAAGTAATGTGAAAATCAAATTATCACATACATTCTTCTCAATATGCATCACATCAAGATTGTGGCGCAAAGAATTAAATTCCCAATACGGAAGTTTGAAGAATATACTTTTTTTCTTCCATTTTTGCGTTCTGATTTCACTTGACGATGCAATTTGAACTCGTTTTCCACTATCAGTCAAATGATGAACCTTCCCAAATTTTGTTTTAACATTTTCAAGCTGTGTCAATATTTCAGAACCGGTTAACAACTTTAGAGGTGGTCTACGATCAATGGAGCCATTAAATTTTGATTTTTTCAACCGAAATCTATGAGATGCATCAAGAAATCTTCGATGACACAAGAAGAACCATTTTCTACTGTGATGTAGCCGTTTGGGCTCGAAATCAAAGTTACAAACAGGACAAGCCAAACCTGTATAAGTGTTCCAACCAGATAAATTCCCAAGCCCAGGGAAGTCACTAATGTTCCACATTAAAGCAGCATGCATTTTGAACATTGTTTTAGAAGAAACATCAAATGTCTCAACACCATTGCTCTATAACTCCTGCAATTCTTCAATCAAAGGCTGCAGGTATACATCAATATCATTTCCAGGCATTTGTTTTCCAGGAATAATCATCGAAATGATAAAAGACATTTTTTGCATACACATCCATGGAGGCAGATTATAAGGGATCAAAACAACTGGCCAAATGCTATAACTCGTACTCAAAGTCCCAAATGGTTTGAATCCATCATCAGCCAATCCCAATCGAACATTCCTAGGATCATATGAGAAATATGGATGTAATGAATCAAATGTCTTCCATGATTGGGAATCTCGTGGATGTCTCATTAACCCATCATTGTTATTATCTACAGAATGCCACTTCATGTGTTCGGCGGTTTTTGATGACCTGAATAATCTTTGCAATTGAGGCTTCAAAGGAAAGTAACGCAAAACTTTTGCAGGTGTGTTCCTTTTCTTCTTCTCCATGAAATTATGTCCAGTCATACTTCCAACATCACCTTTTGAATGCCATCTAGAAGAAGAACATTTCTTACAATTATGTCTACTTGAATCCTCTCCCCAGTAAAGCATACAATCATTGGGACACGCATGTATTTTTGTATAATTCATACCAAGCTTGTTTACAACTTTTTTCATCTCATAAAACGATTCTGGGATTTTTGCTTCAGGAAATGCATCACGAATCAATTCCAATAACATGTACATTTCCTTATTTTTAATTCCACATAGACATTTGATATGGTACAACTTCAGCGGAAATGAAATATTTGAATATTTCAAACACCCACTATACAACTCTTGATTTCCATCGTCAAATAAATCATGAAACGCATTTTCCTCACTGAGGTTTTCCCTTACATTTGGCTCCACAGAATCAATAGGAGGATCCAATGATATGTTACAATCTTGATCTGCTTTTGTTACAGTCTCAAAAACATCACTTGTCACGTTGCAATTTGTACCACCCTCTTCTGGTTGTTCTGATATGTTTTGATGCTCATAGTGGTGTCTTGTAGTGCCGAATGCATCATTTATGAGGTTTTGCATTTCATTTTCCATTGGCGAAAAACTTGGGACCTCATTCTATGGATTAACATCAGTCCTCAATCTTTCTGAATTGTTTGATTCTCCATGCCAAATTCAACACAAATATTGATCAGGGAATTGCTTCAGAATTAAATGTTCATAAACTTCATCTCTCTTCAACCATGTTCTAAATTTACATTTAGGACATAGACATCTTATTCTCCCTTCAACGGATCGATTAGAAATTGCAAAATCTAAAAACTCATTCAAACCCTTAACATATTGAGGTGTGTTCCTCGGTAATGTGATCTATCTTTTATCCATGTATATCACAATGTGCCTGTACAAAATATAAGATAGTGTAAGATTACAGAAACATAATATAATAAAGATGAACCATTGATCATAAAGTATGCATAATATAATAAAGATGGTTCATTGATCACATTTACAACTTCAGACCAACCGAACAAGTCTGGTCCATAAGAGACAGCGTCAACACCTCATTGAGGAGAAATAAGAATATCGGGTTACACACTTATCATAACACTATCTACCCAACTATTTTTTATGGTTTCCAATGGGATATTTTTACAGAACATGAAGCACAAAATTAATTCATTATCCATGATAAGACATGTCGTTATGGACCAAATTTACACGGGAGAGAAGTCACATAGATTTTTGTAAAATAAACCATTGGAATTGAAATTGGTCTATAGGATGGGATTTAATCTATTGAACATATCTATATTCTTGGAAATAGTTGAGGTGTAAATAATATTAAGTGATATCCCAAAGGAACCAACTGCTCCATATAAATTCCAAGAAATTACTCAAATTTTGGATGGATATTCTCACTTTTAGTAATGAATACATGAATAAATGTAGGAGAAATATATAAACCACAAAAATAAATAATCCACAATTACTATGCATGACTTATCCGTCATTTATGAGAAGCAATCAAAGAATCAAGGAAGAACTAAAAATGACCAAAGTCGAAAGGGGTCGCGGGGGGCGCCGGGGGGTGCGGGGGTCGCCGGAGGCCACGGGGGGCGTGGGGGGTGTCGGGGTCAATAAACAAATTACACCCATGAAAATACAATAGAGAATTCTCACTAAGCATATACCTAGGTATGAAATCCATACTATAAAACCATTCATGGAAAACCCAATACACATAATATGAAATCATACCTTCTTTAAATAAAAAAATAAAGATAAAGTGATGGTCAAGGTTTCTATAATGACATGACCTTTATTATAAGTTTCAAGACACATTTACGAAAACTCATTCCTCCATATCAACATAAATCTTAACATCACATTGGAGGCCTCGTTATTGACCTTATAATGCATCCTTGGCTTTGGTCAAATAATAATAGGTGTAGATGTCAATATATTTTTTAGCTCATAAAATGAATCTTTTTATTTATCATCCCACTAAAAATTCACTCCATTCCAAGTCAATACTATATTTTTAATGAATATGTGAGAAAACTCTAAGATAATGCAATAATAAGAAACCACATGACCAATGAAAATATGAATCTCAAAAATATTAGTATGAATCTATTAAGAAATTATAGATTCTACTTTCTCAATATCCCCTAATATCCTAGATTTAGAGAACTCACGACCAAAAAATGTCACCTATTGATTATAGAAATAACATTTCAATATATTGGCATATAAATGATGATATCTCAATGTGTCTAAGAACATAACCAACAATTCTTCATGCTCCTCATAGGATCATGATCATACCGATATATCATTGATAAATATATTCCCGAATGAAAAAAAGGATAAAAAATGGTTTATCAAAGTTATAAATACATATGGTTTCTCCATTACCCTAAATAGAATTACCAAAAACACAAAATTACTATATAGTGTTTGAAATTCTATCTTGGAAACACCTTTAGCTCAAACCTTTAACCGCTGATAACCTAATCGATGAACAATCTTCAAAATCCATAAAGAATCTCTAAAATGATTGAATAAATCATAAATTCATAGAAAAGGATACCAATTATTAAGAGTAACATGATTTAATTTATAATAGATAATATAAAATCAATAACTCACTCTTGCAATATTGGTAAAAAGAAATGGATAACCCTATGTAGACACACTCAGATTAATAAATCCATTGGATTAAAGATCTCCCAACTAAATATTTATCTATCTAATAAATCACCCAAATAGAACCTCCATGTTTCCCCTAAAAAATCCAAGATCCAACCAACCACCAGATAGATACACCTCCTTTATAGCTCCAAATATGAGACTACGATTCACAACATGTAAAGAAGGAGGTATTTTATTTACATTTTTGTGTTGTATATAATCTAAATGTTGACCAATATGGGAATATATGGGATATTAAAGGAAAAAAGTAGGATATCCCTCAAAAATATCATGTACCCCATATAAATGATAAACCAAAAACATTAAATTCATTTTATAAAATATTACCTAAACCCATGGCATTTTCCTAAAACAAAATATAGATATTAAAAATTAAATAAATAATCAATATTTTCCATTAACTGTTTCCAAATATATAAACATTTCCATTTTTATAAAAAAACACCATAAAAACCCTTCTATTTTTAAAAAAGACTAAGGGATACCTTATAAAATGATTTCAACCATGAGTACTTCTTACCCTTGAGTAGAACAACTACCCAACCATTTCTATAAACCCTACCAAATGAGATGGCGCACCAATGGTTAATCTAGATTTATGTCATCCTAGTCTAACCAAATAAGGATCCCACACTAAAGTTTTAATCTTAAATAATGTCTAAGACCTCACCCAAAATCATCACATCAATATTATCAACCATATAAAACTTCATAGAAATCTATAAATTCAACTTTTTATGAAAATAAAATAATAGAAACATATAATGGAAAAATCAGGGGGGTATAAAGAAGTATATCCCAAGTGGATGAGAAAGATCTCATGGGGATCCCCCCACACCTTCCTATCATTTTATTACATCTATATATATAATCTATAATTACTATACAAATATCAAATGGGATCTTGGTACATAATATCTCTTAATTACCTAGGCTGTAATACTATTTTTTTCTTGAACCAACTTTGGGTCACCAATGACCTGGGCACTAGAGTTGGCCCATGACATACCCAAGGCACACTCTTAATATCATTAGTCTAGATACTAGTTCTAAGGAATCATATAGGAACTCATGGGAATTGGTTTTCAAAATAAATGAAATTAAGACTTAACACTTCCACACAAAAATATAAAATAACCACTCAATAAATCAGAGGTCCATGTTTCCGTGGAATGAGACAAAAAAACAAATATGCAGTACCTAATTAAGCATGATGAATATACAGGGAAACTAGATCAATGGTTAATAATTAAACTAAAAACAATAATATATATTCTAGGGGTCACCGGTGGTCGAGGGGGGGCACAGGGGGGTGTGGGTTTCGCCAGAGGGCTTCGCCGGAGGGCGCAGGGAGTGCGGGTTTCGCCGGAGGGCTTCGCCGGAGGGCGCGGGGAGTGCGGGGGTCGCTGGAGGGTGTGGAGGGTGCAGTGGTCGCCGAGGCCGGGGGGGATCGGGGAGGGTTTGGGGAACGCGGTCGAAGAGGGTGAAAGGGTCGCGGTGTTTCTGAAAAAATTTGGGTTTCGCAGCGGTTTATTAAAAATCGCCGCAAAACCTTCACCGAAAATGTTTAGCGGCGGTTTTGTGAACCGCCGCCACAAAACCGCCACTAAACCCAGTTTTTTTTGTAGTGTAATATTAAAAATTTCGCAATTTTTTAAAACTAGGTAGATTTTATGATTTAGACAGAAAATTGTTTAAACAATGCGCATGACATTGTCTAAGAACAACACTCTCGAATGGTTTGGCCATAATGTGAAAAAACTATGAAAACCACACAAAAATTACATACCCCTTATACACACTTACCATATGATTTTTTAAAATTTGAATAATCCATGTGCCATTTACCACAAGAACTAAAGTTCCTATACGGTTTCCACTAAGCATCGCATTGTTTGGACAAAATAATGTGCTATATTTGTAAAAAAATCACTAAACAGAAGGTGATGAAAATAGTATCACACATGGATAACTTCATATTTTCCACTAAAGAATGCATGAAAACCATGTACATAAGAAAAATTTCTATATTATCAAGTTTCAAGATGAGAATTCATCAAAACATAAATTACCCCAAATTAATATGAAATAATATAAAATATAAATTAAATATTACGCAAGGGTGTCAGATTTATGGTTTCTTGTAATTAATTTACTCACTTATTCATTAGTTGTGTCTAATTATTATTTATGCTAAAATAAGTGAGTCTAATCACTATAAATAAAAAACTAAATTTGAAGGAATAATCTAATAAAAGTTTATGTTCTATTAAATCCATAATTTTTTTTTAAAAATTCAATCATCTTTTTAAAATGGAAACCATTTTTTGAAAAAAAACATTATTTCAAGAAGATAAATATAATATTTGTATTTGGGATATTCCATATGAGAAAAAATATTTTAAAATCATATTTTGTAAGAAATGAAAATATTTATTTTTTAAGATCAATTAGTTTCTACAGAATTTGATTAATTGATTTCCTAAGAACAAATAATGAGTTAATTATATGGAAACTTGATGTGGTTTTATTTAATACATGTTTAAAAAATATATTATAGTGAAATATTTAATATTTCATGTCAAAATGTATTTTTAATTTAGAAATTTTAATCCTTTATCAATACAGGATGAAAATATAATTCTTTCAATTTTTGAATGAGAATGAGTTTTCTTAGGGATTAATTAACCAATATATATATTTTAAAAAATTTATACATTTTAAGATCAAATATTTTGGGTTATTATATTGTTACTTTAGTTAAAATAATATTTTATAAGTAATTTCGAAATTGGTGTTGCATTTTGGGAATAATTTTTTAAATATTCCATGTTTTTTACTTTAAATATGTTTGTTGAAACAATTTTTATTTTGATGTGTTGATTTTTTTAATTTATTTAACATTGAATAATTTTTCATTTCTTTATAATTTTAAGACTATCTATAATACTTTTCAAGTCTATACGCATAAGATGTCCCACTTCACATGAATTTGGTTTCCTTTCATATGACCTTTCTCACCCCATAATACTTTCTTATAGTCTCATATAAATTTACCATTTTGTGTATAAATTTACAAATATCATAAGTATTTTTCATTATGAATTTCTTTTTATGTAAATTTTTATCACTTTTTATATAATTTATGACTTCAAAATTTTGTGTATGACTTTGGCAGCACCCACCACTCATGCATGGATTTTGGAAGACCACATATGAATTAAATCACCCTTTTTTAAAAAATAACTACTCATAATCTACGAAAAATTAAAATGAATTCCATGATGGAATAAAATTATATATCCATAATTTTTTCTTGAATCAAACAAAGTTGTATTGAATTAGTTTATTTAGCTTACAAAACTAAAATCAAGAAGGAATCTCGTGAGGCATTCTAGATATTCTTCAGAGAATTGAAATAAGATGGGATATGCATTTAGATTTATCATGATTGGATATGAAGTCTGACCCATGTTAGATTATCACATTATATTATAATTATTATCACAATTCACTATGAGTAATAATATTTACAATAGTATATTATATTTGTAGATCAGTGATTTGAGGTCGAAAATGCTAACTTTGAGCTATAGAAATGGGTGGTGGTGAATGATTTAATTTTAAAAACCAAAACCTAGAAATTTTAGGGGGGAAACAGTGGATCAAGGATCCATAATTAAGATGGGTATAGTAGGTATTGATTATTTATAGATAATAACTTGAGGATATGTTTTAGAGGTAGCTGAAGATGGAGAGAGAGGCATTCTCTATAGAGAATCTCTCTTTTTTCTTTCTTCCTCATTCCATTGTTTACCTATTTCAAGATACATTTATTGAATATTTTTAAAAATATTTTGATCATGTATAAAAGTTTTTGATTCAAGTGAATTTAATTTCATTTTCATATTATTTATTTATTTTTTCATAGACGCCAATTATTCTCCTTTGGTCTTTTATACTACCTTATTTTTTTATATTTCTAATTAAGTTTTGGAAAATGAAATTATATCTTGAAAATTTCTTGGTAGATGAAAATTAATTCAATATTCACAAATATATATAGATTATGGTGAGTTTCATAGGGAGTTATATAGTGTTTTTTGTTTCATCCAGTATTCTCATTTTCTTTTCTTCATGAGTATCCTTTCTACATGACTTCATAAACTAGTTGTTCAAGAGTAGTAAACATTAAACCCTAGGAGATTTAACTGAATTAATTTAATTTAAAAAGTTTTATCTTTTTTCTATATGAAGTAATAATCCATTTATTTAGTGTTGATAAACATATAATCCCTTAGGAGAGATTACTAGGAATGGTTTATCACCAAATAATATTAATGTGTTTAAATATATATTTTCATATTTTTATAGCACTATTATGTTTATTTTTTATACAAGAGAAGAAATATTTTATCAATTTATTTTAGTTTAGATTCCTCTAAATACATCATTATTCACCATTTCTATATTTTTCTTCTATTTTATCCATTTTCAATTTACATTTTCACTGTATTTCTCTACTATTTACTTTATTCTTATTTTGTTTTTATGTTACTTTATTTAGATTTCACACAATCATTCTTATCTATGGTTCGACCCAATTTACCACTAGTTAGGTTAAGTAGGTTTTATAAATATTATTTCAAATATTAGTTTATTGCCCCTATAAAAATTTGGAATAACTTTTAGGGAGGGAATATATGACCAATAAAAAAATTAAAAACAAAACACAGAATATTCTTAAAATAACTTGTAAGTCTTATTAAAATTTAAAATATGAAAATTTTCTAAATATACTTGATTTTTCAGTATTTTGTGATGATTTTTAAACTATTTTTACTTGAAATTGTTTTCACTCTAGGTCATCTTTCACATCTTATATTGAAACTTTAATACATGAAATTAGAAAAAAAATATATACTACCCTAAGAATAATGAACAATCATGAAATGGGAAACCCTAAAATTGAGACATTTGAGAACCAAAATGAGAATTATATTCCATATCAACCAATTAATCATAATACTGAGAGGGTAAAACTTAGGGATTTAAATAATCCAACAAGTTCTATTAACCCATGTTGTATAAAATTATCCCCATGTTCTAAATTGTATGATATGAAACAATAATAATAGTCTATGCTACCCTCTTTTCATGGACTACCCAATGTGTATTATTCGGGGTTTAATAAATATTTTTATAGTACAGTTCAATAATAAATTTTACACAAACTTATTGAGGATGATCTAAGGTTGAGAGTGTTACCATTCTATTTGAAGTGTGAGGACAATAGTTAGTTCTAACAACTGGATGAAGTTATTTTTGATACATTACACCATATATTAATTTTTTGTTATGAAATAATATTTAGAAACACAGACAATGGGGTGAGGTATAAGGTTACTGATTTTTTCTGAGGCACCCCAGACCTGTACTCCTTGGGGTAGTTCTAAAAAATATTCTTTAAACTCTAGTTGTGTTAAAAAATAATTTTATACAAGATAAACATACATATATTTTACATATGTTAAAAACTACATCTCATAATAAAATCGCAATCCCATTGAATGGTCGGTTTAGTGTCATTGAGGATTAACTACATAAGAAACTTTTTTATGATTCTTTTGAACATTTCTCAATAATAGAACCACACTATATTCTCTTATCGAGCCCTCATAGGTTTTACTCAACTTCCTATCCTAGGGAACACAAACATAATAATGGTTTGATATATAATTATTAGTAGGGGTAAATTCATCAACATGTCATCAAGCATCATATCAAAATCATATGAGAAACATGGGTTGAGGAGAAACGTCTTATCAAAATGAACATTTAAAAATAATATTTTTAATAAATCATGATATAAGGAGATGTAGTCTCAAATGAACAAACATGTACTATGATATAAGGGTGTGAGATAATGAACATTATCCATGAAATCATATATTAATCATAAGACATAAGATAGTGGAATAAATATAAGCATAGAAAATCATTAACTTACTAATGTCTAACTGACAAGTCTACCATAAATTATTGGATAGAGGCCCTTATTATATTTGGTTCACTCTCTATTCCCATAAACATATTTTAAAGAGTCCCATAGGGGATCTTTTTTACTCCTCAGTCCCTTAACCATAGTGGAAAAAGTCTTATAGTAGATTCGGTCCACTCCACGCCCCCTTTCACACTACCACATGAAATTTCCTACATCACCCAATGAATTCAAGGATTGTATAATATTTGTCTCACCCATCACATAATTAAAATCATAAATATATGTTCTACTTGAAAAAAATCACTCATCATATCATAAAGAACACATGGAATGAAAAAGAGATTCCTAATATGTCCAAATGGTATCCAAAAAATTGACCTCAAGAATATAAATGATTGCTACTAAATATTCAATCTCCCAAAAATGTAATTTCAAAAGATAATTTAGAGAGTGATTCTTGAAAATTAATATCTAAGGAAACAAATCTTTTAGAGATAAATAGTAATATAGAAGATAAAATGTAAAATAGGTTATATAAAATGTTTTTATATTTAGTGTAAAAGTTGAAGTTATAGGTAAATGTGAAAAGTAATCTTCAAAAGGGTGAATTGATAAATTTTAAAATATAAAATTTACTTTCAAAAGTAATCATAAATAGTGTATCCTTGAAAAATACATAAATATTAACTCACGAAAATGTGGAGTGGAAGGTAAAACATATTACTGAGAATGTAAAATCCCTCTTAGTATGTAAAAATACCATTCTCTAAACCCACATAATAAAAAGTGATAAAAACATAGTTTTAAAATAGGAAAATAGAAAATTAAAGGATACATGAGATAGAAAAAAATGGTATTACAAATATAAATGAGACCATTGGATGAAAGGGAAAATATGGACAAGGAAGAAAAATCATTACTAAAGAGAATGTGAATTATTATAAATAATGTTATACTTTTATTGGGAATAAATTCAAAGAGGAGAAGTATTTGAGTAAAAATTGTTTTTTCCCATAAATAAAGAGAAATATTAATATAAAATATTAAATTAGGAAAATTCATTGAAGTTAAAAGTTCAGTATGAAACATTATAACTCAAAAATGAAGTTTGAGATAACAAAATCTATTATGAATTCCAAATCACTTGAATCAAAAAAAACATATAAAGATAACTTTATATAGATTTTTTGAATTACTAGAATTTAATGAGAGTTATTATAAAAGTAAATCATAGGCCATTAGATACACCACAAACAATAAGTGGTGAATATAGAATGTGTCTCAAAGAATGAAAACTAAGATGAAAATCCCTTACAAACATCATTATTCATGGAATAGGAAACATTTTTAAATGTTTTTTTATATAAATGTAAATAAAAATAAAATAAATTTAAATTAAACATAATAAAATTATAGGGTAGAATATACACAACTTATAAGAATAAATTTCATGTATAACAATCAAAGATCAATTAATGAATATTGAGTTTGGAAAAACACTTACCTTAGGTCATAATTCTCTTGGTGCATGCACTTGAGTTCAGGAATAATCAAATTAAGTTTATCAAATAATTTATTTAGAACCTTTTTCATCTATATTTCATTTTCTAAGTTCCATTTATCATTATATATTATTTCTATATTATATAGTTTTTTTGTATGTCGATTACTTGTGGTTGTTCGGTCAATGTTTCTCGTAAATATTTCAATTTGTTGAAATGGTCAAATGTGTTGTAAAATAGCTTCATAATATCCAGAATTTTATAGGTTAATGTATTGTATTATTATATGGGAATAAAATTTTAACATTTTAATAGTTTTTCCAAAATGGATTCAAATTAAGAAAGGTTCATTGATATGTTCATTTTTTTGAGGATGAGTTTACTCTGGCCATTTTTTGTTAATATCACTTATAGAATTTACAATATTATATTTTAATAATTTTAATAGTTTCATAAATATAATTATTATACATTAACTAATTTTTTTAAAATAATACTTGTCATTAATTAATACAAAATGAAATATTCTGTTTTGTGGAGGTGGTAATCCTCATGTACACCTGGATAAAACTTTCATTTTTCATTGAATGGGAGGAGGTAAAAAAATTAAAAAATTATTATTTTTGAATCTTAGTTATTTTATAAATATTATATTTTTTTATTTAATAACTCTTTCAGACATCCATGTAAGGAGTTTATGAAAAATATAACATGTAATTTAGGGAGGTAGTAATTCGCACATACGCATGCCGATATCTTCATTTTTCAAATGATTTTGGATGAAGGTAGAAAACTGATATTAAATTCATATAATTACATTTTAATACATTAATAATATTTATTTTATCATAATTCCTAGGATAAAATATATTTTAGAGGGTATAAGAATTAAATAATTAAGAGAGTTCGATTGATAACATTACCTTTCATGTTGGATGTTCTCCCTTGGGTAACACCTTAAGGATCCATAGATTGGACTTCTGTAAAGATAAAGGATTATAGGTCCTAAACAGAAAGTTTAAGACCTAATAGGGAATAGTTTCTATTGAGATAAGACATTATAAAGGGTGGGTAAATGGGGTGGATTTTAGTATCTTTTATAGGTGATGGAATTAAAATTTTTGTAAATAAAATAAATGACAAGTCACAATTCAAGGGCCAAAAGGATAAAATAATAGAAAATAATTGAGATGGGATTATTCAAGGTCGATATAACTCTTAATAACTAGCTTTAAGACATGTTATTAACAATTATTAATTTTATTTCCCTTGAATAAACTATTTTTAAATTAATTTACCATTAGTGCGATAACTAATTTTTACCTAAGTAATTTAATTTTAATGTCTAAAAATAAAATGTGCCTTATTATATAATTTTAACATAATTATTCTAAATATGATATAATTATTATTGAATTAAATTTATAACTGTGAAAAAAAATAATTTTAATAATAACCCAATCAACACATAAAACACCATTTTAAGATGAAGTGTATTTTATGTATAAAAATTATATTTAGGTTAAAATTATCAATATTATTTATTTTCATGACATTAATAGGTATATTATTAAAAAAATAATAGTTATATGGATTAAAAAGTTATCATGACCTAACCCACCTAGGCATGTCTGGTTGGTGGTAAATATATAATGGCAAGCCATGCCCACATCCAATAGGTCATGGGTTGGAGACTAGCACCGAGTGGGCATGTCACACAAATTGGAGGCCTTAGCCTAATGTTTCTATACCCATGCAGACATATCCAAACACTAGAAAAAATAGTAAAATATAAACAACTAATACTATAAATGCATTGAATTATGAATAATCTTACATCAGATTATGAAAAGGGTACAATGATTATAAATGGGCCAAATAAAATCCCACCAAAACTATAGAAGAGTCTAAACAGCAAACAAAATGGGTGAATACTACCAAAATTAAACTCATGAAACTATCAGTGGTAATTTAGGGACAATAAACTCCCTCCACTCATGGAATTCCTAGGACTCTGATGAAAGGACTATTATTTGTATAGGATGTTGTATACATGGGAAGAACCCATGATGGAGTTAGTATAAGCATAATCAGTAGAAAACCCTAAAATCACCGAACAAAAAGAATTAATGGGAATTAAACACTAAAAAATAGATAAAAATGAATAAATAAGATAACCTATATATTCTCAAAGGAATTATCTAAGTATCGAGGTGATAACATATCCTCACAATCTTCCTAGTATTTTAATAGAGGATCAAATATAAAATCTTTCTAATAGAGAACACAAATTAGGTTTTTCTATAATGATGGAACTTATCCAATATAACATAATAATTGGGTATTTCAATTAAGAATCACCAAGGAAACTAAGAGGTATCATTCAAGATATGGACTATATTAGACTAGGATTCACCATAAGACAAAAAATGTTCAATAAATAGATATGGGATCATGATTAGGTCCAATGGTGATCCCATAAGAAATTGAATGGGGTACACCTCATATACTTTAAAAAGTAATTGGTCATGGTTATATAACACATGCCAAGTTATTTCCTAACATATACACATTGTGCATCATGAAATCACATTGTATATATAGGGAGGTACATGCCATGTGAGAAGGTAGGACATAGGAAGTTCCAGACTCTAGGTGACACATCGCGTACCCCATGGGACATGTCATGTACTTTTCTAGAGAATGTTAGATTCCTTATTCTCCTCAGTCCAGTTTAGTATAAACGTGGGTGAGTTACCTTGAATGGTATCAATGTCAGTGATTTCCCTTGGTCTTCACCAATTATCTTGTTTTTATAAGAAAGTGGATAATCCTTAGCCTCCCCCAAATCTATGTGGAAATCCATTTAAAATCACACTTGAAAAACATGGGATATATTTAGAGATACACTTGAGTTTCTTGAGTGATTAAGTATTTTATAATGGAAGAAATTTATATGGGTCACAATGTAGACTAGGGGTTTTTATGGGGAAGCTTCAGCCTTCATTTTTACATGGATTTGGAGAATGAGGCATGCATGGGCTCGCATGAGGATGTGGAAACTCTTGTGGTGGTATGGCATCATTTAAGTGGGGGTGATAAGTGATTCAGTGGTGATTTCTCCTATTACTCAACCCCTATAGCCTTTTAAGTGGCTAGAGGGAGCTCATTGTGGTTGGAAGATTATCTGAAGGGGGTTTATTGTGGAAGTTGATCTTGATTTAATCTCTCCAGTGTGGTAATGGTGTCTTAGAACATTTTTTGGTGGTGGTCTTATGGGGATGAAGTTGGTAGGTTGTGAGGAGTGGTGGTGTGAGTTTTTCAAGGGAGAGGCATGAAAACTAGAGATAAGTTTCACCGTTTTTTGTAAAAAAAAAATTAACCCTGACCCATTTTTTCACTATTCTAGGTCAAAAATATCGATGAGGTGGGGGATGATAGTTTATCAATCGAATTTCAGGATCACCATCTAAAATTTACAATTTTGCGAATGCAATCACATAAGACATTACACCCACATACTAGTAGTTCTCACAAAAACATATCATGCATGGGCCTTTAGGCCCACTATGTTCCCCATAGGATTTACCACCCATGGCCCACAACACAGGTTGGATTCCCCCATTCTATATCACATCTTTCACTGGACACCAAATTATTGGGTGACCCCTTTGATTGATTACTATATGGAATGAATTCCAATGGTTTAGGTATGGCCATGCTTGCATGATTTATTAGAACCTAAAAAAGTTTAACACTTAGAAAATTTCAAATGACATAACAAAACATAAAATAAACAATTTATTAAGTCTAAAATTTATTTCTAAATTCAAAATCATCACATTTTTAACCATTTGAATTAAATTCAATTCTTCACTCATGAAAACCTAATTTTAAATAAAATATTGACTTGAATAGGCATTTATATTGAAAAAGTTACAAAATCACTAAAAAAATTCAAAAATATGCATGAAATTTGTGTATGTAAAATACCCTTACACATAAACCATGATTTTCCTCAGGAAAAAAATCTAAACATATAATTATAGAGGTCTCCAAGTATACCAATATTAAAATTTCAAAGAAATGAAATAAAATAATTATCTATGTTATATAAAATTTTATTATTCCATATGACATATCAAATTAATTTCTCAATTATCAAAGAAACAGTCAACTCAAATATTTTACATTTCCCATTTTAATAATGATGGAACTCCTCATTCATTAAAGTTACTCAATTTATTATTATTAAACATACCAAATCATGATTTACCTCATAGTTTAATCTTTTCACACATCTCTCATGATATAATTCAGTTAGATTTATTCTCATATCATGTGAACATGATTCTTACCCATGGCCTTGTAAAGGAACTAATTTCCTCTATTTTTAGAGAAAAATTAAAAATAACATCTTTAGGGCTTGAAATTAAGGTTTAAATTAATTGGAGGATTAAGGTAGGTAGTAATTGATGAGAAAAATTAAGGCTCAAAGAGGAGGTTTATCTCTTAATGTACAGTGTATGATATCCAAGTAAAATATAAATGAAATTATCCCATTCAAATTTTAACAAATCTAACTTCCCCAAAAACTCAATGTAAAGGTCATGATTAAATAAACCTTAATGAATCATTCGTGGACCCTCTTGAATTTTTTTCTTTTCTAATTTTAAAATATTTAATTTCAAATTACTTTTTCATTTTTTTCTTTTTAAAAATTTATGCTTAGAATAAACTTCACATCCACCACCTAACCACATATGATAAAAATCATCATTCTAGTAATGAAGATTTTTGGTTTTCCCAAATCACAACCCATTATTTTTTTCATATTTTTCAAGAAGGGAAAAAACAAATTATAGTGAATGAAAACCTTTCTCAATATCCTTATATAGCATCCCCAAACTTCTTCCTTACAATTTAAATAATAACTTTATTCATAAATTTCTTAACTCCAACACTTCAACTTTAAAATATCATAAAAATACTTAGAGGAGGGTAGAAATAGATAAAAATTAGCTTTAAACATCACTCATTCCTAACAAGTTAATTCATGGTCTCTATGGGATAAGCAAGGATTGATTTATATGTGGTATTTTAAGGATAACATTTTTTCAAAATATGCCTCAATCATTTTTTTTGCACAGTCATATCTTTGATGAGTTCTAATGTATGTTCTAGTTGGTGAAATTTCCTAAGACCACTCAATAAATATGATCAAGAAAGAATTGGTATCACCTGATTTAGAAAGAATATTAGGAATGAGACATTTGGTTTTGGAAAATCACTCAAGGCATGATTAAAAATAACAAAAAAATCACATAAATTTCAAAAATTAAAATGGTAAAAATGGTTTGCATCTTGGAAATGTTTCACATTCTCGATTGAGGTGTGTTATATACCTTCATTATAGGAGGAGGTGGAATTAAAATTGCTTAAGGGATTCTCGATTTTAAACCACAAAATAAAATAATAGTATTTTAAGAGTTATATGTCATGATTAAACTATCAATTAAAATTTAAACAACAATAAGGAGAATGATGGAACCGATAAACCAAACCACGATGTAAAATTTATTTCTTTACTAATCACATTATATCATTGCATGTTAGTTTACTCTTTATCATTTCATATATTTTTTAAAAATTTATTTCCTTCATATAATAAATAAAAAGAACCAAAAATAATTAGTTTACTCTAAATGGATTATGTAAGCAAAAAACTAAAGAATCTCATCAAGTGAGATGACTAGGGTCATCCTCTATGCTATATTATTAAAATAAATTTATTTTTTCATTCTTCACAATAAGCATGAAATAATAAATCCATAAAAGGGATATATAATTATGGGCTCTACACATCAACTGATTATGTAAAATTATATCACTATAAGATTCATAAATAAATTTTATTTTGTTTCCTAAGGAACCTCCTCCCCAATAAAACATAGCTACCTTTAAATTTAGAAATAAAAAAATCAAATGCATAACCAAATTGTATTAACAATAAAAAATCATCAAGAATTCTAATAATCTTTCCAATGTCAATAAAAGTGATAAAATTATTATAACCCAATTAGAGAAAAAACCTTAATGGTCAAACATTAAAAATTAAACTTTACAATAATCATCCATATTGTAATAACAATATACAAAATGATAATAATGTTTCCCATGTCAATAAAAGGGATAACATGATCATAATCCATCAAGATGAAAACGTTTGATCGTTAATAAATACATATTGAACTTAAAAATAATAATCTATATTGGAAGAGAAACATACATAAAAACAATAAATTTCTCCTTGTTAATAGAACAATATACTTTCTAGGTTAACATAATCTAAGAAAAATTATGTATAATGTGATGTTTAACGTCTGTAGAGAAGTTGGTATATAACTAAGTCAATACTGGAATAAAATTCTCTTAATAAATATATATAAATAATGTTGATATTTCAAAATAATATAACCCCAGTGAAATAAGTAAACATAAAATGGTGTTGACATAAATGAAAATCACCCTCAGAAAATAATTCTTTGAAAAATATTACTAGAATCGAATTTTTTGATACCATGAGATTAATCCCCAAAATGGTAAAATACATATATCATGAAAAATAAACCCCATTAGTGTTAATACTTTTGAAAATTATAAGTGAAATAGAATAGAAAACATAAATATATTTTAGAATATATTTTTATAATTGACGTAAAATAAAAATTTACATATCACTTTTAAAGGTACCTTTTGAAAATGTGACATGAAATACTTTAAAAACCAATAATTTTAAAAAATATCTCCAATAATGGAGCCTTGAAAGGGCATAAAGTTTATCTTTGAGAAATTAGGAGTGAAGTAAAAACATGTGAAAGTGAAAGAAAAACCCCTTTTTATTATTTTTAAAATAATATTCGTTAAAACTAATATTGTAAAAGGGTAAAATACATTCATTTGTATTAAAAATTAATTTTACAAAATAGGATTATGGAATAAAATATAATATAATATTAGGGTGGGAGAACCCAGAAATAGAAGGAATATTTTAATGCCGAAACAATATAACTCCCAGGAAGGACACTTGAGTTATCAATATCCCTTATAGGAAACATACTCCATGAAGCGTGAATCATTTGAAAATGGGTTTATTCAATTAAAATGTAATAAATGAGATAATAATACATAATAAAATAAAAGGCTATAATGTAACTAACTTATATAAGATAAGTTCAAGTGAATGATAGTATCTTAATGAACAAAATTTAAGTTACCAAAAACACTTACTATTGGGGTAACACTTGAGTCAAAAGACAAGAGAAGAAATGAACTTGATTTGGATTAGTTTATGTAATGAATAAAATGTAAAGAAAGTATAGAATATTAATGGGTTATAAAATCAATAGTATACTACACAAATGAAACATGGGGTATAATATATATAATATCTCAAATAATCATAATTGAGAACAAGAAAACCCTTATGGCTTGATTAACACTCTAACAAAACCTCTTGAAAGAGAGGGCTTATAATTGAACTTCAAATAAATAATAAAACAAAATTAATGGTATTATATCAAATATAGGTTGTATATATAGATCATAAATTAAACATGGAGAAAATATCAAACATTTCTTAAATGGATGAAAATGTAACAAAAACCTTTACCTCGATCCTGATTTATTTTGAACTTGCATCAATTTTCCAAGATAATTAAATTAAGCTCATTAAGTACATAAATATGAAACTTATTAATAAATATTATCATCTATAAAACTCATTTATAATCATCTAATATATATATATATATATATATTAGTTAGTTTTTACATATTTTCAACCCAATGTGTAAGTAACCATTATCACTTTTGGAAAAGCTTCATAAAAGTTTCCTTGATATATATTATTTTTATAAAATACCAAATTTTTAGATCAATTAAGGTATTATAATAGATATTTTTAGATATTTTATAAATATATAATCTCATTTCATGGTTTTTGAGGTTATGATTAATGAGGTTGAAATTAATAAAAATCATGTTTTGGTGATTTTTAATGAAAGAAAGGGATTTATTAATTATTGACTTAAATGTTGATATAACAATTCCAGAACAAAAAAACATAATTTAAATATTTATATCATAATATACTGGTAAATAATTTCTCATAGTCATCCATGATATTCATGGATAGTATTTTTTAAGTGAGTGATTAAACCTACCCAAACATGAACCTACCATGGTTAATGGATGATTATGAGGAATTTTAGTTATAATTTCATTATAATAAAAGAATAATGATATTATTTAGTATTTATTAGTGTAATATTTAATAATTTTAATTAATTATAAATACGATATATTTTATATAAAGTCATTACTTAAAAAGAAGAGATCATTTTTATATTAATTCTCTCTTTTTAAATGATTGAATTAATATTAATAATTTAATGATCATATCATTAATATGTTTTAAAATTTGTCATAAAAACATTAATGATATCATAAAAATCATGTGTATCCATTACACCCATTCTTAGGAGCTTTCATGAATAGTGGTAATGAAAATAAAAAAATTGAAATCAATTGCTCCATAGAGGCTATGGTCCACACATAAGCAAGGATGACGATTTATTTTTACACAGAAATGGGTAAATTTATGATATTTTTTATAATTTAAAAATATAAAATATGATATAAATATAATAATTATATTTTAAATACCTTATTATTACCATACTTTTATAGTGGTGACGGAAAATGAAGCACGTCGTGTCGCGGAGTCAGTAGTCCTCACAACGCACGAGCGATTTTTTTACTTAATAGAAAAGGGATCAATTGTTAATGATTTTAACTTAATTATAATAACAAAATAGTATAATAATTATAATTATTTTATTATTTTAAAATGTTTAAAATTAATTTTATGAAGAACAAAATCATGTAAATAAATAGGAAAAACAAATAGAGTTTAAGAACTTATACCTCGCTTCTTAAAATATATCCTTTACAATGGGGGTTAATCCCATGAGAGATTATGTTCTAAGAATAAAAAACCTCTTTAAGGAATATAATAGTATTTATGAGAGTTTTTGGTAGAGTTTTGTTTTCTGAAATATGGGGCTTTTTTTGTGATGGTAAGTAAGGAGAGTAGTGTCCCTTTTATAAGTGAAAATGAATGAAATTTTTGTAAACACCACAAAGCCATCAATAATGGGAAGTCAATATTAAGGAACCTAGCTAGAAAATTGATTAATAACATAGAGGATATTTTATAAGGTCGATGAAGTCCTGAAATAGACATTAAAACACTTTTAAACAATTTTGAGTTCTTTTACACTTATATTCATTAATTTTATCATTTAGATTTTAATGTGGTAACTAGTTTTTACCTGAGGTAACTATTCATTTTTTTCAAAAATAAAATTTTCATTATTATATAATTTATAACCAATGATTCAAAATTTAAAATTTATATCATTTTATTTATTTTATAAAAGTGATAAAATTAATTTTAAAATAAAAAATGTATAATGTATTAAATACAATTTTTTAGAAACTATTACTTATGTTCAAAATAAAAAATACAAGTTTTTAAATTGAAAACTAAATTTTAAAAATTATAAAGTCACATATAAAATAAATATTTGACCTCATAAAAGGTTATCATGAATTTAAAATTCATACTTATATTCTAATAATGTCATAAAAGGCATGTTATTTATAAAAATAGTATTTTTTCCTATCCACCTAATAAATAATTTTTTTAGAAAAATATAAAAAATAAATACTAATATTATATTATTATAATAAATCCTGAAATTATGTACATTTTTCCAAATTAAATCTCTAAAACTTTTTATTCCAATTTTTAAATAAAATCATAAAATAGAGTGGAAAACTATTCATATCTGAAAATAAATGTTTAAAATGATAATTATTCCTTATTATTTTTTATGATAAATTACATATTAATTTATTGATAATATATTATTTATATTATCAATATATATTTTTATGTAATCGTAATATACTTATTTTCTTGAAATAAAACTATAATTTTAGAATAGTTTATTTTTAAGCATAAAATGATTTTATTATTTTATTTAGCTATAATAATTGAAATTAATTCATATCAAAAGTATTGATTATTTTATTTGTATGAAAATTTCATATATAATTCACTCTTATTAGTTACAACTAATTCAACATCTAGGTTTTAATGACCATACTTAATATTTTTATTTATATTAAAATATATTATAGTTTAATTTTAGTTCATTGTTGTGTGCAGAGAAATCTATCAAACACATTGACTTATTTAAACGTAATAATATATTAAGATCTTGAGGTGTTACACCATATCAACTTTTTTTATCCAGACATGGATTTCATTAATAAGGAAACACAAAATCTTCAAATCATAATCTCCAAAAATAACTAAACCCTACTATGATACCAAAAAAGAGGACCCAATCATTACATACATAAATATTACATAATTTTATATTAATATTAAATACATATCATAATAATATATTCCCTATAACCATAAAGGTTTTGTGTCTTTATAGACTAGATACACAATCAAATTATGTCATGAAATATCTTCAATATCTCCAAAAAACTTCTTGTCATATAGTATCCCTCTCAAGAATAACCTATTTAAAACCTTTATTCATATCCCAATGAAAAAGAAACATAATATAGAGTGAGCTCATATTCTCATTAATGGAAAACATAGAAGATATCAATTCGTGATCATAAGTGATCATACGATAAGCATAAGGGTATGAGAACATGATCATAACTTATGAAAGTCACACCTAATAAATATATAATTATTCATAGGTCATAGAATAATGATTTTTCATTACAAAATACACATTTCAAAAGAGTTTGGAATAATAAATAATTAATCATGATCAATGAGAACATATCATAAACATAATACAAAAGTTTCGGGATATAAATAAGTATGAAAAATAATTTCCTTAGTAAATGATTGATACCAATACTATCATAGTGTATAGAGTCCTATATTGGATTGGTTTAACTCCCCCAAACCTTTATTTCCATAGTCAAGGCTCTCTATTAAGATTATCATGGTGGAAAACAACCCTTACTAAATATGTTTAACTCCACATTTTTGTTCATATTAACTCATGAGATTTCATTATTTTACCAATTCATTAAAGTTGTATATAATTATTGTCCCACCATTCACAAAATAAAAAACATATAAGTTATACATATGATTAAAAAACCATTCATCATTTCATCATAACATAACTCATGTAAAGGAAACATTTTCATAAATATTCCATCATAAATTAATTAACTCGGGGGGAACATACAAGTTTAATGAAATCATGCTCAAAATGCATTCATCATAATCCATAAAAATAAATAAGGTGGATAGTATCATAAGATCATATCCTTAGTTAATCATACCAATCCTTAAAGGATGTTAAAAAAGTTGAAAAATACCTTTAAAATATTATTAAATCATTTATTTGAAAATAGGGAAATTATTCTTTTTTCTTTCGGTATCTTTAAAAACAAATTCCTAGAATATTTAAGAAAATATTTTCAATGAAAAAAACCATTTAAAAATGTAAATAAATATTTAAATATAATAACTATCATGATGGTTATAAAACCCATTCATTAAGTAAACATTAAAATAAATAATCCTTTCATAATTTTTATAAAAAATCATAAATATCCAGTTTGGAAAACATTGTAAAAATTCCCTTTAAAATTTGAAGATATATTAAAATATGTTTAAATATTTACATAAAAAATAATTGGATTATATAAAATAACATTATTTTAAAAATATTTTAATGAACATATACAAAGAGTAAAAATATTCCCAACCAAAAAGAAAAATAAGGTAGACTTTTCTTAAAAACCTTTTCTCAATATTTTTGAGTAAAAATGAGAGAAAAAATAGAAATTATAATTTAAAAGCCTATAAATTACTATAGTATAAGAAAAAATATGGATTTAAAAATATAAGGATTATATAATTTCTATTAATAAATATTTAACATAGATAGTCCAAAAAATGATATTGTACATAAACCCTTATCGCTTTGGTAACTTTTGACTCATTCATCCCTTGAAATAAATAAATTAAAATATAGATTTAAATACCATGAATATTAATATATTCATGATATGAAATATTAAATTGAAATCTTTTACACCATATAAACACAAATATGTTCATATCATGAAACATGTCTTAATGAAACAATATTGAGATGATGAATCCTTACCTCAAGTTGCGTCTTGGTTCATATGAGTTCAAACATATTCTATAATAAATATATATTTATTATAAAAATATTAAATAACTATATTCATATATAAATATATATATATTAATATATATAATTTCCTTATAATTTCAAATTACCTTATTTTTAACAATTTTTCATTAAAGTTATTATTCATGTGAAAATGGTCTATTTTATATGAATTTTTCGGTTTGATAGTTCTAATCCTTGAACATTTTACATGCTATAACAATCTATATAATATTAATAATTCTATAATAATCAAATATATTAATTATATACAATTTTATAACCTTCTACATTAGGTGGTGACGAAAAATGATTTACATTATTTATTGGAGACAGTAGTTTGTATGTATGCATAAGTGATGCTTCCAATTTTCAAAGGATATAATGAAATAAATGTAAAAAATAATTAAAATTTAATGAATAATAATTATATAAATAATATAATATATATTCATTAAATTAATCTTTATAACCATCCATGTAAATAGTTAATGAAAAATTAATCACATCGCTTCGAGGAGGTGTAAGTCCACATGTACGCACAAGTGTCTTTATCATTTTCTAGAGGATGAAAGGGAGATAGAAAATGGATATAAAATAAATATAAAAAATATAATTATATTAAATATACTTATTCCATCATTTTAATACTATTATAAAACATTTTTATGAAGTTTAAGAAGAAACAAACTTGAAAAAGGCTATTAAGAACATATATCTCTTCTTCGGGTTTCTTCCTTTCAAATGCACATTAAGGATTCTAATATGGGTATAATGAAAATAAAAGAACCTCAAGGAGATTTATAAAGATATTTTTAGAGCCTTTTGGTAGGTATTGGTTGATCTAAAATTATAATTTTTTTTGGATAAGTAGGAAGATGTCGTTCCTATTTATAAGTGAGGTAGTTGGAAAACTTCTAAATACTTAAAACTTTATTTCATAATATATTCATTACACAAGTAAATTGGATTAAAAGTACAAAATATGTAAATATAATAAGTTTAGGTAATTAATACCATTAAAAAGTCAAATAAATTCAACTTTTTTGTATAATTTAAACCTCATCTCCTATCTTAACCCCCCCCCCCATTAACCTTTTTTAACATTTACCATTGCGATAAATTTTTACCATGCTTATTGTTAATTATGATAAAAAATTAAGTTAACCTAATAACCTAATATTAATTATTATGATTAAAAGTATACAATATGTTTTACCATATTAAATTACTAAAATTTGATTAAATTAATTCTAATGAAAATCACAAAATCCGAGGAAACATTTTTTATGAAATTTATTTCAATAATAAAGTGAATTTCCTTACATTATATACCGAGTTACCACCATTAGATGAATAATTATTTATCTAATTAATTAAATTATTAAAAATTAAATTAACAACATTCATCTATAGTGATTAATTTAATTTAATTAGATAAAATTCATTGCACATATAAAAAAATTCTAAAAAATAAGTCCTTTTAATTTCAAATGAATTTATATTTACTTATAAGAAATTGATAATCAATGTGTGAATAATTATTAATAATTTAAATTAAATAAAAAAAATATTTAATCAAAATAAAATTTTATTAGTGATAAAAATATATAATATATTTAAAAATAAAATACATTAAAATTTTGACCTTTTAATTTAAAATGATGTTTATAAAATTGAGTACTTATTTACTAGGCATTAATCGATAGTTTTTCATTAAGGGAAACTTATACACCTATTTCTAAAAATTTAAATCCTATTTATATTTTCTAATCCAATTAATACATGATAATAATCATAAATAATATTATTACTTCAATAGTATATTAAAGTTAATTTATGCTTGGTGTTTCATGTAAAACAAGTTATCAAACATCTAAAAGTTATTTAAAGAGTAATATACAATAAAATATTGGGGTGTAATAGATACTATGATTAATTATTACCAACCTATTTTTGAACATATCACTTCATTAGAGTTAATTGAATAATCTACTAAATTTATCTTGAGTGCGGGATTTGATTTCTTTAGTTGGGAGCCTATTGTAATGCTTGACTTTATGTGTGTTTTAGATTTATTTTATAAAAATGATGAGAAAGATGTAGCTGGTTATAGAGTTGTTTCTGATTTTTTTCAAACCTATAGGTGTGAGGGTATCTATGAGAGTTTTATGACCATTTAATGGATTTTTATTGACTACAATAATCCCTTTTAAGAGTTGATGGTGAGGCTTCAATAAGTCAAATTAAACTATACAATATGGTATGCCTTCTGTTTTGGGAAATTTCCCAAAAAAAATATTAACTAATGGATTTGGAGAATATTGTAGGAATCCTATCGAACCTTTCGTATAAAATAAAAGTTTACCCAATGAGATATTTCCCCCAACTAGTGATAATGCTTATATTTTAAGGGGGATTTTGGCTGAGGACTCTAAACATAGCTCCACATAGGGGGAAACCCAAGGTTTTTGAATTATTTTCTAATTGATTTAAATAGATTTTCCTCATTGTTTATTTTAAAAACAATTCCTATTTCACCCTTCTCTAATGAAATATTAATTTCATGAATTTTAGTTTAACACTATCACTTTTTCTGGGTTTTATTTTTCACATATATAATTCTTGAATCTAATGATTAAACTGACCTATACTTTTTGGTACATAAATCGGATAAACGAGGAGGATCTTGAAGTGTGAAGAAGGGTGAAATTTTTAATTCATATTAGAAACAAAGAAACGGCTCAATATTTATGTAAATATTTTGATTTTCTCAATATTCCTTGAATTTTTCATGTTTTTTGATCTTATATATTCTCCCTTAAAAGTTTAATTAAATTTTTTATGTAAATATTTATTCAAAATATAGTCATGGATGGAAATTAATTGAAGGGGGGATGTTATTAATATTGAAACTAATTGTGAAATTAATTTTATTATTCAATTATGGTTGATACACTTTCTTTAATCTATGTTGTTAAAAATCATTCAGAGTCTATTTTAGAATCTTGTCTTAACACCCTTAAACTTATTTGATTTGTTAGAATTGTTTGAAATTTATAATTTAAGATCCAAAATCATTTTTCTAACATGATATTTTTTTATTTGTTTTTAAAACTCACGAGTCTATCCATAATGAATAATCATGTTCATTCTAAAACCTACATTTGAAATTTTCTAGGAAATTATGGTAACATAATATTTTTAGTCTTACTGTGACTCTAAATCATTTTTTTAAAGTGATGAATTGACAACCTTTTTGAATTATTTTAAAATATTTCTTCCACTATGGAGTTCTTATTGAGGACAATATTGATATTTAAGTGTGTAGGGTGGATCATAGAATGTTCTAATCTATATTTCACTATGAATACTTAGAATCTCTTAACGTTTTTTTTAAATTGACTATTTTCAAGGATCGATTAATATTATAAGTGGTTGTAAATTTTTCTTAAACATGTGGAATATTTTTCCACTTTGATTGATTAGTCATTTATATTCAACCATTTATTAAAAAAAATAACATATTTTTTATTTCCTCTTGAAAATAATTTTTTGGTCAAATTCAAATAATTTTTTTATAATTTTAATTGGGTTTAAGATTTTTGGTGGGACTTATACTAATAAAATTTCCATTCAGTTGGGATGAAAATACGCTCTTAATCCTAGGTTGATCTTTTTACTCTTTAAGGAAAATTTTTAGAATGGGTTAACTATTATAACAAATCATTGTAGGCTGACCTAAAACGTGTTGGTACCACTTTGTGTATGAAGATTGAGTTTGTTGTCAATTCTTCAACATTCTCTAAAATGATCATGTCAATGTAAAAATTAGAGTCTTCTATCTTCTCCCCTTTCACTTTGCAACTTTCATTTCACTTTCTCTCCCACTTATTAACAAAAAATACAAAGTTTATAGTAGAGAGGTTATTAGTACAAAATTAAGAAAATTTGCCATCAATCATTTCACTCTAATTCTACTTGAGAAATGATCAGTGTAGAAATCTAGAGGATTTTATCTAGAAAACAAAGTTGTCCATTATCCCCTGATCATGATACCACATGTGATGAGAACTCAAGTACTTGTCTTCAAGGTCCTTTCCAATTTTATTATGTCACTAATTTATTTAGTTACTCCCCCTTTTTAAAATAATTTTTATTTTTAGTAACCAAGGATGGGAGATTGAGAATTGACATACCTTTTCTAATGACTTGATCTTCATACAATCTTCAGAGTAATTGATTTTGATACCAACTGAAGTTTATACTAATTGAAATAATAACTCTGGTAGCTTCTTTATGTGTCTCCCCCTCAAGGGAACACTTCCTAGGTTCTCCCCCTGAGTTCTTGCTTCACATTTAATTACCTAAAAAATTTGTACGATACATAATGTGTTAAGGGAATAAGGTGGATCCTCTTTGCTTCTTCAATGTGATCAGGAAGGATGAAATGATTTTCTCAACCAAGATGCTCTATTTTCTCCACTCCTCAGACTTCCACATTTGATATTCAGTTCTTAATTTGGTTCTGTGGATCTCAATATTTCTTCCATATCTTTGAAAGTGATTCTTCTTTCTTCAAGAGCTTTCAAAGAACTAGAATCTCTTAGTGAAACTTTCATATTCTTGAGGAATTCTTCTTAAGCTAGAATAAATGCACTAAAATGTCTAATAGTGTGACCAAACTTTTTTCACCTAACACATAGGAATTCTCTATCTTCTTGTATAATATTTTTATTTACTATTTCACTAGCCTTAGGATGTGCATATCCTTTCATTATTTTTATTTCCAAATCTTCAGGATAGATAACCAATATGTCTCTGGGAACTATGGCAGCAAGTTTTTATTTTCCGCCAAGACTCTTCTGAGTGTCATCTTTTTTAATAATTAATTTGGATGAACCACTCTTTAACTTATTGGATTTTTAATCCAAGTACTTCTTACCTTTCCTTCTTGGAGTCTTCTTGGGAGAATTTTCTTTTGCAACATTCTTATAATTTCTTCCCAAGGTAGCTTCTTCTTTATTAGCTAGCTTATGTGTTCATATATTATTATCAACTCTAGATATATATTGAGATAAGAATCCTTGATTATTGTGACCCCTCCCATTTCATACATCATATATGTTTTCTAGAATTCCAAATTTGTTTGTAGTATACAGATACTTCTGAATCTGTTGATGTTGCTTCCTCTTCTCTGGTTTGCTCCCCCTTAATATGGGCTTCCTTTGTGCTTTTTCATTTTTAGTATTGTACCAACAATCTAATTCATAATTCCCAAACCTATTGCAGTACCATCATTAGCCCACAAATCTTGACTTCTTGATATCTTTTGGATAAGGTTGTTGGGCCTTATTCTTGATTTGGTGTGCTCTCTGTGGGGAACCATATTCCACCTTCTTTTTCTTTCTATCTACCCTAGCCATGGTGGTAGGTATCTCATCATCTTTCCTTATCCATACTTGTTTATAATTTTTCTTCCACCCTATACTTTTTGTAGACATAGTTTTAGAAACATTAGTACAAGATGGTATGGATGGTACCTTTACATTCTTATCTACTTGTGATAGATCATTGAATGAATCCATGATATTATTATCAAATGTTGAATGTTCTTTGATAATAGAATACTCAAATGAACATTGAGTGATAGTAACTACTGTTTTCTTATTTTTTGGAGACTCAATATGTGTCTTCTCAAGATTTGTCAAATGAGCTTCCAATTCTAGACATCGCATATTGAGGATGAATTTGTGGTCTTCAATCATAGTCATCTTCTCTTCACCAGCATCAGTTATTCTTTTAACTTCAACTTCATGTGACTTAACTTTGTTTTGTAACAAAGAGTCAAGTTCCTTGATCTTCTTGGAAGTTTATTTTAAATATAAACCTTTGTATTCATTGCTCTTATTCATCTCATTTTCAAGTGCATGTATCCTTTCTTCTAGAGTCTTATTGACTCCTTCTTTATTTTCAAAGGACTCAATCTATCTGGAGAGCTTATAACATTCTGAAATTTTTCCTACTAAATCCTTTTCCATATTGTTAGCCTTTTTTTCCATTTGGGTGATTTCAACCTACATGCATTGAAATTTTTTACAAATATCAACAACTCTTTCTTTAGGAGTATCATGCAGATAGGTTCTTAATTTCTCTTGATCACTTATAAGCTCATGTGAAGTAATATTTTGATCAACATAACCACATGTGATAGAATCCCTATTTTTTGGGTTTACCTGAGCCACCTTCTCTTTACTTTCTAAACCTGATATTTCTTTATTATTTTTAAGACATGTAGAACCAAATACGGTATCTTTTTTAGAAAAGAGGAACTTCTTCAACTGATTATTCTTTTTACTTTTCCTATTTGTTAGGGTCTTGTTGGATATACACTTCTTCTCAGATTTTACTAAATATTTATCAAGACTGCACTTCATTATTGACTTATAAAAGAAAGGTAAAATCATACACTAAATAGATTTACTGTAATGTATCCAACATACTTAAAACTGTTCCCTCTGATACCAATTTAAGCACCCTTGACCACCCTGAGAAGGGGGATGAATCAGGGTGACAATTTTTTATCTTCTTTACTGGATCTCATTATTATGTTGGTAAGAACTTTTTTTAACCCTGTATGATAGATATGTGAAGTAATTACAACATTCACATATAGAAGGACAGCACCAGACTTTTACTTGGTTCACCACTAAGGTCAATATCCAAGGAGCATACACCAACAGGTTGTCGATCATACCAAATTCCACTAATATTCACTAGCTGTGGATTAAAAGGGTTCGGGAATAGTCACTCTATCTCAGGATCACTACATAAATGTTCAAGGATATCTCACTTATTCCCTCAGATCACTTCCGTTGACTCCCCCTGCCTCACTACATTGGGTGAAGTCTCGCTCAGTTTATAGATATGAAGGTCTATTCAACGGATAAGCATGGAATTATTTGTCTCTTATTCAGCATGAGAAATTGCTTGCATTAGAGCCCTAAATTTATACTCTTTTTTATTCTATCTTATCTTTTAGTGAAGTAACTGAATGAAATAAATATCCTTCTTCTCTTCTTAACCCAAATCACAAAATCTAATGTGATTGTTCCAGTAATGAAGATCAGCTTATTTAGAATCATCGGAATCAATTCTTTCCTTCTGTTTAGGTATGCATGTGATCATGCATGTGTCATTTAGGTTGAACCTTTCTTTCTTCTACTTCTTATTAGTCTTTTCACATGTGCACACATTTTTTTGATTCCTTATTTAATTGTCTTCACGTTTTCATGTTCATGAATGAATGAATCCACATTCCTCTTCACTTTCTTCTGTGAAAACCTTAATGAGTATACTTCCTTAAGAGCACACACACGACCTCCTCTCTTCTCTTTCTCTTCTTTATCTTGCACATAGTTAATGTGTTTCTTTAGTTTTATATGTTTGTTTTTTCAAACCCAAATGGGTGAATCCCTTTAGTCAATTTATTCTTCTTCCTTCCTTCTACTTCAATTATGCACACACACTACCTTCTTCACATATGAGTGTATGTGTATTCACAAAACCTTCTCTCGTAAGTCCTATTCTTCACATCACTAAAAAAATCATCAAACTTCTTTACCTAAAAAATAAACCCCCGCAAACAATAGGTTATATCGTGTACACCTGAGGGAGTTATTCTTCACCTCATGAAACTAGGGTGGCCACAGGTCTTCTTTCTCGTGCAAGAGATGCACAAGTGCAGCCTCGAGAAGCACAGATCTTCCAATATCCTAAGTGAAATGGAGATTGAAAATTTAGATGATTGATGCACTGATCCTAAGTTCCAAATATGTGTATCAGGAGTGATACGTTGTCTGAAACAATTAAGGGTGGTTGGAGTGTCCTTTAGAAGTAGTAAAATAAAATGAGAAGAAGAGTCTATGGAGGAGGCTTGGAATTCTAAGGTGGCCATGCAAGAGTTTTGAGATAGAAATTGGTCATACATTTCAATCCATACCTAGTTTTCTACTTAATTATTTTTGTAAGCCTTAATTAGAAAATACATCCATCCTAGTATTTATCCAGCCAGCCTCAACCCGAGGCTCATGCGGGACCACATGGATCAACCGCGCCCACAAGGAAGCTAGCCAGGTCATTCTAAAAGAGGCATAGTGGACCCAGAGCATTCCCATAGGGAGAAAATGGTAGGAACAGATCACGCCCATAGAGAACATGGTACATGGTAGTACCATGGAGGAATAGGAAGTAATATGGCTTGTATGTGGGAAGAGTTTATTGATAAACTGTGGAAATTCAGCATCTTTGTTTTGATGTGGTATGTGTTTTAAAAAACACGGACGCAATCTCAGTCGTTCATATAATCATGTATATCACTCAACCACCTGATAAATTTATGACATAGGGATCTAATCATGGTCATCCATCATCCTAAACAATAGTAAATTGAACAAAGACCATTGATCTTCCATGAAATTTGAATAATTATACACCATCATCTTCTTCCTCCAACCCTCTCCGGTGCTGCTGCATCTCACCAGAGATAATGAAGAACCATGATCCAGTCACCATAGATTATCATTTCAGTATCATGAGAACCACTAGAACAAACCAAAACCATGCATGCATTATACATCTTGCAGGCATTCAATATCTCAAGGATGAAGGTTCGGCTAGGGAAAACGGAGTTGTCGAGGCCATGTGGATTCGAGTGATGATTTAAAATGTGATGAATGTGATCTTTAAACACATGTCTATGACTCAGAAATGATGCTCGATTGAAATGGAAACACCCAAGATATCTGTTGGATCTAAAATGTGGGTTTAAAGATTTACAAATTCAAATAATCTCATGCATTCAAACTAAAATCTCCACGGAATATCTTGAATATTTTGACTGCAAAAAAGATCCTCTGGTCACCTATAAAATAAGCCGCACCCAATCTGAGAGATGTTGTTGTCATACACATTCTCAATATCTTCTGTCAAAAAACAGATCTTCTATTTGATCCTTCGGTTAGCAAAGGGAAAGTAAGGAGAACCGTTATACTTTAATACTTCGCAATGGAAGGATTTTGTAGGCCCTTAGTAAAGTGCTTTGCACCCTTGAGTGAGCTTTTCAAAGAACCATGCTCTGCAATGAAAAGGGACAGTTCACTGTGTCTCCCTTTCCTCTATGATGAACTGAGATCCATGAAACCCTCCTAGTTCGCAAATATATTCAGAGCACCATGAGATAGTGTTCCTATTGAGCTTCGTGAAAACCACACATCATGTGTGTGTAAGTTCTATGATTTGCGAGGCTGAACTTGTGCATATTTTTCATAAGAAAGAAGACTTGTAACCACCTTGGTTTCACAAGGTGAAGAAGAACTCCCTCAGGTGCACACGATATACCAGATTGTTTTCAGGGTTTTATTTTTTAGGTGAAAAATTATGAGGCCATGCATGGTGATGTGAAGAAGAGGACTTGCGAGAGAAGGTTTTTTACATACACATACACTCATATATGAAGAAGGTAGTGTGTGTGCACAATTGAAGTAAAAGGAAGAAAAAAGAATAAATTGACTAAAGGGTTTCACCCATTCGGGTTTGAAGAAACACACATATAAACCTAAAGAAACACCCTAAATAAGTGTAAGAGAAATAATAGAAAGAGTAGAGATGAGGTCATGTTTGTGTGTTCTTAAGAAACTATACTCATTAATGTTTTTACATAAGAAAGTGAATAATAATGAGCATGCATTCATGGATGCACCTATACACTTGAAGAAAATTAAATAAGGAATCAAAATATTGTGTTCTTGTGTGAAAGGACTAAGAAGAATTTGTAGGAAAAAAAAGGTTCAGCCAAAATTCCACATGCATGATCACATGCATACATGAACAAAAGGAAAGAATTGATTATGATGATGCTAAGTAATCTAATCTTCATCACTTGAACAATCACATAAGATTTTTTGATTCTGTCCAAGAAGAGAATAAGGATATTTAGTTCATTAGGTTACTACATCAAAAGAAAATATTGAATACAAAATAGCATCAATCCAGGGCTCTAATGCAAGAAAAGTCTCATGGTGAATAGGAGACAAAGACTTACATGCTTATCTGTTAAAGAGACCTTCATGTCTATAAACTGAGTGAGACTTCACCCAAGGAAGTGAGCTTGGGGGAGTCAAAATAAGTGATCCAAGGGTATTAGTGATATATACTTGAACCTTTAGTCAGTGAGCTTTGGATTGAGTGACTACTCATGAACCCCTATAATCTATATCTAGTGAATATTAGTGGAATTTGGTATGATTGGAAACATGTTGGCATATGATCCTTAGATGTAACCCTTAGTGGTGAACCAAGTAAAAGTGTTGTGTTGTCTCTCTGCATGTGAATGTTTTAATTGCTTCACATATCCATCATACAAGGTTAAACAAGTTCCTACCAATGTGGGAACAAGATCCATTAAATAAGAGAAAAATTCAGCACCCTGATTCACCCCCCCCCCCCTCATGGTGGTCTAGGGCCCTTTAAAACGTCACTTGACTTGACATGACACTAAGCCTGAACAACATTATTAATCCCCATGGGCAGGTAACTAGTGACCAAGTATCAATAATGTACACTTGGGAACAATTTCACCCTCACATATCCAACTAAACAAGTAGTGACAACTGCCATAAATATATAATGGATTGTCTAGGTGTTATAATTCCATGAATATAAAATAAGTATAAAGAGATAAACAAACCAAAAAAAGTTATAAATTAAATAACCATCAATATAAGATAAATAAATGAATTAATTACAATGGAAGTAGGTATAAATAAATAAACTAGGCTGAATTGGTTGATACAAAATCCAAAATTAAAAATAAATGGAACCCAAAAAACTCCAAAATAACCACTATTGACCCGCAGTCACTCACCACATCCATTCATCCATCAACATACTATTATTAACCTCAATAAATAGAAATAGAGTAAGGCATCTGTGAGTGAAAATTAAGAAACTGCATACATACCCACACACTAGTGAATATACAGGGTGTGAGATAAACATACCCATAATGATATCACTAATTAATCTATGAAATTCCATTAATAAGGTAGTCTATAAAATGCATGTTTGAGCATAAGATATAATATATATATTTTTCATAAGATCTCACAAGATAAACTAAATAGCACATCCTTTAAATTAATTAGCTACACAATATTTTTAAAATAAATAAGGTTCAAAATTATTTAATTAAACATTTTCAACACATGAAAAGAGGGCCTTTAAAACCATTGAAAATAAAAAAAAAAGTTCACCTCTTTTACTCAATCCCCAAACATTTCATGAAATTCAATTTTAATAAATAATCATTCCATTGTTTTAAATCAAAAGTTTATAAACCTTTTTAGAAAATAGTTTTAAAGTAAAAGAACAACACACTCAAGGTTGAATGAAATCATAAACTGGAACCTAGGTATCAATAACACATAATAAAATGGACTATATCAAGCATAAGTGTCACACAATCAAGAACTAGGGGATATAAATTAAGTGTGATGAGATCCCCTAAAGTGTCCAATGAAGGAACTAAACATCATGGGAAAATTCTAAGGCTCAAGTAATAAGGCTTCAACTGGTGATGTGAAACCTAGGCCAGACTAAAAGAACCCACTCATCATGGTAGTCCCATCGAACTAGCTGTGACCTATAACCATTTAGAAGCATGAAGCTACCATGGGTCTAGGAGAACTCAACAACTATAATTCATATCTCTACATAGACACAATATATACTAGATTTTCACTTATACAAGTCATTTAATAACTCCTTCAATTACCATGACATCAACTAAGACATGTGAAAAATCAATAAAATCACAAATAATAAGTATAAATCATTTAAAAACAACTTTATCACACCTCCTAAAGCCTTTCATGAAATATGACCTTTCATAACATTCATAAGTATTAAAAAGATATATATCAATATAAATAATTCCCCAAAGGGGGTTAAATCAATTACAAGTATAAAAATCATACAAGGAACAATTGAGGGTTTGATATGTTTTAGAAATAATTTATTTAAAAGTGCCCAACATGATTTCAAATTAAGCTCAAGAATCTTAGACATTTTACACCTTTTGAAATCTCATTTCAAACATTAATTGAAAATAAAATTGTTAAATCATCATTTCAAAAACTCTTTTGGAAACACATAATTTTCCACAATACATTTTTAAAAAAATTTCAAGATACTGGAAAGACAAAATGACCTTAATAAATTTAAAATGAATTCCAACCCTGATATTTTTATAAAACATACCTTTAAATCACCACACAACTCGTTTAAAATTGAAACAGCTTTCAAACACCCTTTTAAAACATTTAAACCCATTTTAAAAGTTCCAATCATGCATTTTGATGAACACTTGGTATGGTAAAAGTATATTTCAAGTGTTTAAATAATTTAAATACCACTTCCAACCCATAAATGGTTTTATATAGACCTATAATTTTAAAATAAAGTAATTTAAAACATCCAATAAATTTATAATATGAATTATAAAGAAAATATAATGAAACAATGACCTCTTCAGGTTGAATACCTATTAACAAATGTCACCTTCAATGGTGAACGAACAACAGAGCAAGGATAAACCCTCAAAAAACCACTAAAACCCCAAATCAACTTCACTAGAACCATAAAAACCCATAAAAAACTAGAACAATGATTATGGTTTTTTAAATAGAGAAAACTTGAGAAAATAGGGAAGGATAAGAGTAGGTAATAGGAAAGGAGGTTCGTAACTAGAGAAACACACATGAAATCAATCGAAGGAGGACAAAAAATGTATAAGAGAGGAGATAAAGAACTCCCTCATGTTCCATGAAGTTCGGTTGAACCGAGAGGGAGATAAAAGAAGGTAGAAGGTGTTAAAATCATAGATAGGTATATGAGGAACGTTATAATTTTAGAAAATTGATCATACCTCATGGTTTGGAAGAATAATTTTACAAACCATGCACAAACTTTGTGGATAGAACTACTTAAGCACAAAAAATAGTACAAATTAGCCACATGGTTTACCAAACCATGTGCTAACCATGAAAAATCACATTGAAAAATTACAAGCCTCTTCTACAGGCTTGTTGCATAGTTTTCCTAACCATTTTAAAGCCATGAACGGGTACCCTTATGCACCAAAGGTCCCCACTATAAAATCCTTTCACCAATTCACTCTATAATAACTATATTAGGTTACCACATATGCTCAGACATGCCTCCTAGTTTACCAGTGGATGTTGACTAGCAGTTAGAGTCTTAATTATGATAGTGAACAGACTATACCCTCATATTAGATTAACCATAACATCATAAATAAATAAAATATCATGAAAAATAATAAATATAAAATATAGTACATAGAAAAAATTAACAAAAAAAACAAAAAAAAATAGATGTAATCATACATACAAATAGATATACTGGTGGACCACTAGGATGATCATATATATAAAATATGAAAGAAGGAAATAAAATATAATAAGGCTATACTATACCCCTATACCTTACCTAATCCTAGTCTCCAATCCAATTTGACCTATCCTATTGATAAATCTACTCTTGGCCTCTTCCTAACCTGAAATTTTGAACAGTGAAGGTTTCTCAGGTACCCAAGTACAATAGCCACCTTAGCAGGTCATGAGTATGTAACACAGTAGGGAACCACCAATGTGATATTGTATATAACTAGTAAATATAGTGATATGTTCATGTGACACTATCAATAGAATAAATAAATAATTAAATAAAAATAAATTAATTAAAACATTGATCCTCGGAGTCTAATGCAGTACTCAAGATCAACCCTGACAGCTTCATCCAGTGCAAGATGTATCTGAGCATGTCGTATGACCGTGGAAACTCAATATTGTCTGGGCTCTAAATTCATGGTATCCCCAAATAGGAATAATCTTTAATATAGGGATAAAACCCATGTAAACACAAAGAATATAATATGAGATCCAAATCCATGGTATCTCTAAATAGTATCCTTATGAAACTGAAGATAAATCCCCATACAACCCAAACTATATAGTATGGGGGTTTTGTACCCTACTCGCGATCCCAATGATCATGTCCAATTAAATAAAGTAAACTATAAATATCAATGTATATACAAACCCTATATCTCATAACCACATCTAAGGTATCTCTCAATAATATAAATATAGTAATGGGTACACTATATCTAAGGAACTGCAACCTTGGTCTGCCAACTATATATATAAATATATAATGGTTACACTATATTCATATAACTACATCCATGTTCTCCCAACAAAATATAAAATATGGGAACACCGGGTCTATAGAACAATGTCCATGTTCCCCCAATCATATATAAATAACAAGCACACTAAATCCGTGGGTCTATATCCTTAGTCCACAACCATATATAAATAATGGTCACACCAGATCCATGGAACTACATCCATGGTCCCTCAACCATATATAAATAATGGTAACACTTGATCAATGGAACCCATGGTCCCCAAACCATATATAAATAGTCACACACTCAACTAATTTCGTTAATTAATACTTCAATATTTATTTCATGTCTTGAATATTAGTACATGTATGAATAATCCTTATAAAATAAATAAATAAATAACTAACACCTTTCCTAGGTAAAATCTCATTGCTCGGGGTTAACACGTTCCTTGGTTACAATCCAAATGAAAATAGTTCACTCTATCCTCTTAGATCTCACCTAATCAAATCCATGGGTTTAAGGTGACACTGAAGGCTAACATAAATTGTAAATCATCAATCACAACCTAGGTAAAATGAAAAGGTACTTATCTAGGTCTTCTAAATTCATTCATCCCATTCTCATCTCATATAGTTTGAAGGCTCTAGGAATCACACAATTACATAAGGCCAACTTGGGCCAATTATCCCTTTTTTACAACTCAGACCTACCCAAGGGGTCTATGGAAACCTATCAGGTCCACTATTTTCATAGAATTATTTATTAAGAACCCCTCATGTGATTAATGTATCATAAGGGACATTATTATAATTATATTTTTGGACATCAGTGGTCAGGATTCCTAATTAGTTATCAAGGGTTCATTGGGGTCCTTGACATCTTACTCATATCATTATTAGAAATTTATTTTAATAATCTCACAATCCCATGAATGGAAGGTTTAGTGTCATTGAAAATTAGCTATATAAGAAATCTTTTCATGACACTTTTGAACATTTATTATTAATTGAAGCAAACTAGACTCCCTTCTAGACTCCTCATAGGTTATACTCATATTCATAACCATGGGAATGAGAATATAATAAAGGGTGAGCTCAAATGATTAGTATGGGAAAACTCATCAAAATTTTATCAGGTTTTAGATCAAAATCATATTATAAAACATGGGAATGGGAGAAATATATTATTAAAATGAACATGGAATAGTAAACGTTATTCCTAGGTAGTGATATAATAATATTTAATCTCAAATTAACAAACATATACATTGACATAAGAGTGTGAGATAATAATCAAGATTCAGGGAAGAAAATAATAAGAATGTGACATAATATAGTGGAATAAAAATAAGCATATAAAATCATTTACTTGGTCAAGGATAACTTCCAAGACTAACATAACAAAGTGTAAATATTCCCTTATTAGATTGGGTTAACTCTTTATTCCTAGAAAAATTGTGTAAAGAGTCTTAGAGTGGATTGATTTTACTCCCAACTCCTATAAACATAGTGGATAGAGTCTCATAGTGTATTTGTTTCAATCCCCATCCCTTCTCATATCATCTCAAGAGATATGAAACTTAACCTAATATATTAGTTGGCAATATAATTTTGGGATTACCCATAACATAATGAAAACTATTCATATTTTTTTAGCATCCCCTGTTTCAAATACATGTCCCTTTAATATTTTATTTTGATTATATATAGTGTTTGAGTTATGTTTTTGGATGTCCTAAGTGGTTTTGGAATGTTTTGGAGGATTTTATTGGTGTATTATTTGTGCACAGTTAGTAGAAACCTTGGAAAAATTCTATAAAACTTTGTAAGGGATGATAGTAGACATTGGGTAGGCACACAGTTGGCACATGATTTATCCAAACTGTGTTAATTCCCAAGAGAAACTATGTATCTTAAAATATAGGTTAAAACATGGGCGGTGCATAGTTTTCCTAACCATATGAGGAAACCAGGAAAGGTGTGTCCTCAAAATAGTATAACCCCACAGTTTGAACATGGTTTGAAAACCATGTGGAATAAATTTGGCCCTCCTTAAAAAGTAGATCTAATATTAATTAAGTCTTTTGACCCCCATTTTTTCACCAATCCTCCCATAACTTGACTTTTTTTCTTCCAAGGTTTGATAGATGATTACCTTCAATCCAAGAGTGATCAATAGGTGATTCAAAGTGCGTTAGAGGCCCATGTTTTTTGGTAAGTTCCCATTTTTCTTTTTTATTATTAGATCCAAGGTTTTCCTATCTCTATATCTATCTCATAAACATATATATAATATGTGGTGGATATATCCATGCTCTATGATGGGAATATTTAAGGATTATTATTGTTTTAATTGAAGAGAAGAAGATCTATGCCCTGATCAAGAGAAGTGCAATTTAATCCTTCATTTTTTAAAACTATTGTGTGGTATGTGGATTATATCTCAACTCCACATGATTTATATTTGTAGTATTAGTTTTAATTGATTTATTTTCTTGAAATGATAGAGAAATCCTTGTGTGATTCTTGATGGAAATTGTGATTTGGTACTAGATTGAAAATTATGTAAAGTGATTGGTTATTTGGAAACCCCAATAGTTAATAATTTTAGAATTATGATTTTAAAATTATGGTTTTGTTAGATTCATGTAAAGTATTATTTGAAATAATTTAAAAGTAAATAGAGGTTTTGAATTAAATTACTTAGCTTGATTTTTTCATAAATAGTTGGGCATGAGATGAATTTGATGGATAATGGTCATGAAGTGCCACCATCAATGGGATGGAGTACGGATGTGAAGTTACACCATCAATGGAAACACTAATCTTGTGAGTTTTTGTGTGTGTGGTTGTATTTTTTTACATGGAAAATAATATTCTAAATCAAATGAGAAATGGTTTACAGAACTTTTTGATGCTTTCCTTGGAAAATGTTTTTATGGATTTGATATAAACTATATATACTTCTTAATGGTACTTTATAAAATGCGATAATGAGTTTTTTCCTAGTATAATGAGTTAGGACATCATTGGGGAAAACCTTCTGAGTTTATACTCAGCCCTTTCTTGGGAAGTGTTGTGAATTTACAGATGTCATCTATTAAGACATTGGTAAATACAAAGTATTTCTGTTCTATAGTGATACTTATTGATATTGTTGGATTGGCATGTGGAGTGGAACTTAGAGTGGGTATCATGTTTCTAGTTGATGTCACTTTGGAGTTTTGATTTTTGTGGTTGTTTGTTCCACTTGAGTATGTATTTTACTTTCTTATTGTACTCTGATATAGTTTATTGGTTTGGTTTTTCTTTGAGTTGTATTTTATACACATGAATCATTTATAATTTTGGATTTTCATTGTTTTTTTGGTTTTTATATTTTACATTTCAATTGAAAAATCATCCCCCAAGTGTTCTTTCAACCCTTGAAATTTATTTCCATCCATTTCTGCCTTAGGGTTTCACTTAAGGCCTAATAGTTCCCCAATCACTCCTCAAACTAAGGATGAGGGGTGAGATGTTTCAAATGGTATCAATATTGGTAGGTCCAAATATCATTTGAGACAGATGGTATCAGTATGGGTTAGTCCAAATATATTTTTAGACAAATGGTATCAGGCTTGGTTGGATAAAATATCTTTTTGAGACAAATGGTATCATATTTGTTCATTCCAAATATCTTTTTGGGATAAATGGTGTCAACATTGTTAGGTTCTTGACATAAGAAATTGTGTTAGTTTTGTTTGATCATATAGTTGGTAATATTATAATTCTATCTCTTGGGATGGTATTAATGAGTCGGATTTTTGAAAAATGAAATGTAGAGAATAAAAAGACATAGCTAACCACTTTATTTTGAACTTAAAGTTACCATGCTGTTTGGGTACATTAGTGTTTTAAGACACTTCTAGGTGAGTTGTCACATCACCATCATGGGTTTAACCAATGATTTTTTTCATAACATGAATTAATTTTAAGACTTACCAATAGTATTTAATTGATCATTTTGAGTCAAATGGTTTATGTAATGGAAAAAATGTGTTAATTTTTTAAAATGGTAAAAATGGTTGATTTTGAAAGTCATGGTTGGAGTGTTTATAAAAAATATTAAAATTTTAATGATGATTGAATTGTGTAAAGATATTTTTTAATATGTGTTGATGTGGTAGATTGAAATTTATAATCCTTTAGTTTCTAATGGGTGATAATAAATGGTGTTTTGTTCTTGTTATAGTGAATGGCCTTAGGTAAGCCTTATAGAAACCAACTAGAAGAGGATGCATACAATGTGGTTGCACCGGAACCATTGGTTTACCAATAGTCGGTTTAAAGAATTTATCAAGATTTATAATCCATGGATAAGGGTAAGATAAATGATGAACCACTATAATTAGACCATTTAGTTCATCTCCAAAAGCAGAATCCACCCATATATTGGGGGGATTTTGAGCTACAAACTTCACCAATAACCATTGGTCAAATAAGTCATAAATTCTCAGAGGTGGATACTTGTTTTAAAAGTGACTTGTTTTAGGTTATTTTAATCCAAAAATAAACTCGAGACCTCATCACCTCCTTGGAAAGAAACACTAAATATTCCTATAGTAATAGACTAGGTCTACCAAGCCCCCAACTATAAATATCCATTAACCACAACAACATCTCTCAAAGTTATATATGGTTATCTAATATGTTGGAACATATATCAGACCATACTTAGGTGAAAAAAAATATAGAAGTCAACCTTTTTATATGGTGGTAATCCTAGAATATACTCACGAATGAAACTCTCAAATTAATCCTCTACCATAGGAAACTAAATGCTCGTAGAATTTTCTAGTGCAAGGTTCATATGAGACAACTATTAGTAAATCAGCTCTATCCTCATGTATATGATCTTGTCCTTCTCTACCATATATTACTTCTACCCAAATAATAAATATTTCACCCCACCAACTTGGATACACTACAACTCATGGTCCACCCTCACCTATAAATAATGGGGGGTTTTGTGACTAAAACTCCCCCATCCAAGACAGATCGACTCCTAGTTCTACTCAATCAATACTATGAATGAACCACAATAATATTTCCTTGAGCTACTCCTCTATCCATTACTAGAACTCTACTTCTCATTGTGGCCATAACCCCTCCACACACTTTAGTTATCCAGCATACCTCAAAGCCTCCTTATATGGCTCATGCTCACCCCTACCCTTAGGGGCCCCATCCTTTGCATTCCCTAGTTGCACCACATATCTGACCTCTAAATTATCCACTAGAGTCCATATAGGTGGAACCACACTGGGAACTAAATACCATGATCAACACCAATAATAATAGTTCAGATATCAAAAATAGGAAAAATGTAATATGAATCCCATCTCACCACCCTTACACTTAGCTACCACACCCATATCACATGTCATCTGGCCTTATGGCCTCCTACCATACTATATCACATTCTAGAACTACATGCCCCATATACATGTAGGATCACATACAAATCACACTAGGAAACACATACATGGGCTAGATGAGTAAAATAACACAAATAGGCTATGTAAGAAAACACTATTTAGATTATTTCTAACACTTTAAACAACTCAAACCCCTCTAATACACACACACCCAAAGGGTTGGTCACTAAATATTTTAAAAATATCATCAACCTAATTGGGTCAAACTATGTCATCCTAGGTTCAGTTATATAGGTATCCATTCCCAAGTTATATAGGTAATACTCTATAAGTTACAATTGGAAGCCTATTTAAGTGTAACCCATCAATAACCTCTTGGATTTATTAAAATAAATATCAAATCCCACTTTGTATATCTATATGCCTCTAAACCATAGCCTTCATTATTGAAATCTAACTCTCATCCAAAAATCCTCTCCTTAACTCAAGGATGGATACTCAATTCTATATCCCCCCCAAATGTCTATGTTCTGGTTTTTTAAAGAAAATTACATGAAAACTCCCATCATCATGACTCTAAGTTAGTATTTTTTTCCCTTAAATCATAGATCTCTATATAGTGGTCATCACTATTTATCTTATTTCTCATGATGAATTGATCTAATACTTTTAACAAAATTTTCTCCTCCAAAATGGGACACACTTTAGCTCAAAAAATGATTGATATAGACACACATCTAGGCTCAATTGACTTATCTAAAGTTTCTCCTATAAGCTTCAGTAGCACCCTTCTTGATTTTAGATTCATGGACTTCAGAAAATTCATTGAATACCCATTTTATATTCAATAAAAATGGGTTGATTTTTAATTTTAATCCACGAAAGCATTCAATCTTATTTGGACTAGTTTTTTGAATTGTAAAAATTTAGCAAAGTGTGATAAATGTATACAATGTGGTCCAGATGTTGTACATGGTTGGAAGGTTAATCTAAAGTCTTATTCCACATTCTAAAGTCTTAATATATATAAAATATCATATAAAATTACTTAAAAAGTAATATAGAATTATAAATACTTATTGTATTGTAAAATTCAGAAAAAATATGGTAAGGTCATAAAAAACATCAAGAAAGGATTTTATGGTGAGTAGAGTCATATGAAATAAATACAAAGTTAAAAGAAATGGTAGGACTTATAGTAATATATTGAAAAGATTTTAAAAACATACTTTTAAGTCCTATAGAATGAAAACTCAACCAGTTTACAACATATTAAAAAATAGACACATTAAAATAATAAGTGTTATATGAAGATAATTTAAAGTGAATTATTTTAACATTGAAATAATTATTTTGAAATGTCAAATCCCTTTCAAAATTACTTCAAAATATTATTTCAATTAATATAAATACAATAATCAACCAAAAAATGATCCTAAAATGTATAAAAATTAAAACAAATATGTTTTTATAAATTAAGCACTAAAAACACCAATTTTAATTCAAAAAATTTAATAATTATATTTTCAATATGGATTTATAAAGAATTAAAAATTTTCCATTAAAAAACATTTTATCATCAGATATGAAATAATTCTTTAAAATAGTTGTGGAAAAAATGTATCAAATAAACACCACATAAATTCCACCACACTTAACCCATTTCTTTTCCTAAATCAATAAATTCTTCAAATTTAGTGGATTCCAATTGACCATAAAAATAAAATTGTTTCATTTCCAACAAAAAATGATCTTAAAAAAAATTCTTCATGAAAACTCCTAAATAAAAATGGATTATTTTTATTCATAAAAGGATGATTTTTTAATATAGGTTCTAGTTTTACAATGATGATATAATTTTAAAATTTTGAAAGGAGTTAATATAGCTTAACATTACATTCACTTATTCCTTAAAATTTATCTATTTCTCCATGAGGAGAAGAATCACATATTTTAGCATACAAAATAATTAGGCACAACTCATTAATCAGTGAGTTAAATATTTACAATTAATCATAATTAACTCATAAAAATTTTTTATCTTAAATAATATAAAGATCAACCTAGGATTATTATTTCATTTCTCACCCAATTTAAAGAAAATTTCATTAGTTTAATTCTAACCAAAATATTTAAACATAATTAAAATTATAAAAACTTCTCTAAAAAATAGGTAAAATAAGTGTTTTTCAAGCATTAACAGAAAAGATATTACTAATTTAAATCCATTGTTGAATAAAATATATTATTAAATCAAAGTAAACAAATATCCTCTATGTTTAAAATAAAATTACAACTACTAAAAATATACATTCATCCTCAAAAAATATAAATCTTAGAAAAAATTAAGGGATACAGAATGTGTTCTAAATGAAGTATAACTTCTCTCATTTTAGGACCCATCCCACACACTTTTAAAGATACTAGATCTCATTATATTTTATTATCTACTTAAATATATATGAAACCCATGTATTTTATAGAATATTAAGTGTTTTGGGTTATGAGAGTGACCTAGGGGAGGTTCAAGGTTAATCAAACGGCCTGGAGGCAAAAATGTCTTCAGCCTATAACAATTCATGATGTGAACATGTAGAACACAATTTCAATTTGTTAGATAAGGATATCCCGTATGTCCCAAGTATTTATATCATGAACCTATGGTTCATGCCATGAAAAAAAAATTATATCCCTTAAAAAAGAAAAAACATAATAGAGAAAAGAGTAATGGGAATGGCCATTCATCTATAGGTAGAAACGGTTTCCTCCCTTATTCAACATAGTGTTTCAAGAGTGTTTCTCCCTTTTTTTATAATTTTTTAGTTTCTTTTATCAGAGGAGGTATAATGGGTAAGGATAAAACTCCATCTTCCTTCTTCTCTTATTTCTCTCTCTCTCTCTCGAGGTATTGTATCAATCATGGAATTGAGCAATATTTTTGGGGTTTTTATATTATTTTTAAATTTCCATTATATGAATCCAAATCAAAGGATAGTAATCAATGAGAATAAATTTATGAGTATAAGTTATTTGGTGGCTATATTTCTCCTAATTATACATGTGATATGTGGCACATAGTAAATAGGTGTGAGTGGTGTTTCCTGAGTGTGATTGGATTTATACTTATTTTATTTTCTATTGTTCTTGGGAGATGTTATAGGGTACTCACATGTGTGATAGGGTATGTTTGAGACTTGTATAGAATAAAAGGTATGATTTTTGTTTCAATGATTGTTTTTTCAAGATGTTTTTAATTATGTGATTTTATTAAACTATGTCTACGACTACATTAATTCCATGGGAACCCATGATGAATGGGTCGTGAAACATTTGGTGATTTTGATCAATAGAATTGGTTATGGTGGAGGTTCTAATTAGGTATGACCTATGATTTTTAGTAATTCTTTATCATTGTGGTTGTTTGATATCATCTTTAGCATCATGTTCAAATTGGATAAGGGCCTAGTTTGGTGGTATTGAACACTCAATGTGGGTGTAAGACTCTATAGATCTAACTATATATAGAGTGGTAATAATCATAATTACGAAGGAGGTTGTCACTATAGATGGACATAGGTGATACTATGTGAGGCCATTAGATAGGGGATGAGTCTCACCCACATTCTTAGGTGGATGGACTAGAAATATTAAAGGACAGATATCATCATGCCTTAGAATATCAGGCTACTAAGCTGACGGTGATTGAATAAGTGGAAGTATGATGTACTTGTGATATGTCTATGGGCATGATATTGGGATTTCAAATTAACGTGATGGGATTTAATTGATTTATAGGAAGGTGGTGAAATTTTGTTTAGGTAGTAAAGGTTGGACCATAATTTCATGTGGTACGTAAATTGATCAAATACTGAGGATTATTTTAGGATGATAGAACATGGATGCATTATTCCACTCTGACATTGGCCAAAGTAGGTAAATGATCCCTTTTACTTTTTAAGACTAAGTGAAGTGGATTATGTGATGTGTGAGTTTTTATTATTTATTTATGTTTTTTGTACATTGTTATTTGTATGGGTGTAATCTGGGGACAACATTGGTGGTGGACTACTAAGTTCATACTCACACCCATAATAGGCCCCTCAGGATCTATACATGATTAATGTATTTGAGTATAATAAAGGGACCAGGATCCTGTTTTCAAGCTTACTGAGAAATGATGATGTTGATCTGAATTAGTGTATAAAGTTTATTTATCATGATTTGGGTTGTGAGTATTCTTCTGGAAGGTGTCAAAATGAATTTTACGATTAATGGGTGGTCGTAATCTAGAAATCGGTGGATATATAGCCTTAGACAACAATGATACTTGAAGTTATGGATGTCTTTTGTAGCTAGAGTGATGGAGATGGTGGAAAGGGAAGATACACATGATGATTATAAGTTTATATGAAACTATGAACTACAGAACATGTAGTTCTTAATGTCACACTCCATGTGAACCCCAATGTGTGATGGATAGGGTTTATGTGTTGAGTTAAATATTAGACTCTCAATAACCCTTAGACACAAGTTCATCATGTACATGGATTACACACCCAAGAGTGCACATAAACGCACACACCGTGTGATAGAGGACACCCCAAGTACTTCAGAAAGTATAAAGGCATGTTCATATGACACACTTTAAGTTCCAATACAACTTCTAAACACCATGTGTTGTAACAACACATCATGTATATAGGGAGGAAAAAGTTGTGTGAGAAGGTAGGTGATGTGTAGTTCTGTACTTGTTGATACGGGTCATGTTCCCTAATGAAATCACCATGTACTCCTTCTATGAAAGGTCAAATCCCTTGTTCTCCCAAGTCCAAATATAGTATGAACTTGGGTGGGATACCTCAAACCATATCAGTGTGGGTGCATTCCCTTGGTCTACCCCTGAGAGGGTATAGTAAGGTATTTTTTTCTAATCATAAGATGAGGGATCTTCTCAATGAATTATTTCTGAATATATTTAGGTATCCCTCTATGTGTCTTGAGGTGTGATCCTCTATCATCCTTCCCTAGGTAGAGATAGGTATCCCATTTTCAACATCAAGGGATTTTGAACTGCTTCTTAGTGGGATAATCTAGTTAGGGTTACTTATCCTCCATAAGCCATGGGAATGATCCCCTATCTATTTGTCAAAAAAATGTTGTATTTTGGTGAGTTTTAGTCTAATTGAGTGTGTATCTTGGATGACCCCTCTTAGTTTTCTTGGTCCTTCTTCATAGAATAAATCAAAGAGTATATCCTCTAGGAATAGTTCCATCAGTATAGTGAGTCTCAATAAGTGATTTTTCTAAATATAATTTTACCTTTTATACTCTATTAGAATCCTAGCCTAGGAGTGATGATGTGACTTCAACTTGAGACTTCTAGTTATCCTTTGATTATATATGGGTTATCTTGTTTATTCATTTGTCTTTGTGATTTAGAGCTGACTTCCCCTTGATGCTTCTTGTTTTGGGATTTTTGGGTGTTCTATTAGGTATTCATAAACTCTCCCATACATGGTCTTTATCGATAAAGGTTTTTTATTATGAAGATGATAGAAATTTTATGAGAGTCCTTGGAGGACCATTAATAGGTGGATATTAGTTGTGCTATACAGACCATGATTGATTTCGGGAGTAGAATTTTGAAATAGACCCCCTTTTTGTTAGTTAGTTAGACACATTTAAATTTTTTTTGGGACTATATTTGGCCCTTTTTTATTTTTTGTACCCTTTATCATGCTCTGATGTTGGATTCTTCATTATTAATACATTTACAGTATCGATTGTTTATTTTTTCTACAATATGTTGATGTGGGGATATGTGTGTGTGTATATGTACTTTATCCTAACGCCTCCAATGTATGTGATATTCATAATTTATGCTATTCATTATCCCCTTACCTATTGGAGGTGATCCTAGGTATCATTATCCACTTACCGCTATCCAAATAGGCATCGGTTGGTCGGGTCATAATAGAGTAGTATTTGAGGAGGTTATCTTAGGACCAGAGTTTGAAGATAGTCTAACTATGTGGTTTTGACTTGGGAACTTGGGAAATAGTGTAAATGTTTCTTAAGTTTTTCTCTCAAACTAGGGAACCTATTGGTGGTTTGGCAACCAACTTATCTATTCACTAGGACTATGATAACCTTCTTATTGACCCAACAAGTATAGTCACTAGTTATAGGGAAAACATTGGTACATGAATCATATAGGAGTGGGTTGTGGTTTCAATTTCCTTCTTGATTCGACTAACCAAATAATCCATTTTTATTATGGTGCATTATGGATATTAATGGATGACTACATGATAACAACTATCACGGATTCTGTAGTAAGATCATGATTATGATCCTCTTGGAACTGAGTCTTTAGTCTAAGGACATGTACTATATGTGGTTAATTTAGGTGGATATCTAGCAGTACCTCAACAAACTGACCAGTATATTAACCCACTTTTAAGGTCTTGTGTGGATATTTCCCATCATGTTTATCAGTAGTCAGTTTTGGAAGTACTAGAAAATGACATGCATGTACTTTTTGTACTTCAGAAGTTTCAAAGGCAGATACCGCATAGGTTTCTTGGTGACCCAGACCCCTCCTCGGGCGATAGAGTAATAGTTTACATCTATGGTGTGAGTGTTACACATAGTTATAACCCCTATTGATGGTAGTTCTAGTTGAGTTAATTATCTAAGGTAATGCAGGAAATTAGTGGAGCACTATGTTATTAATATTTGAGACTATTTTTTATGTGCTAATTTGTCAGAGAAAGCCCTATTTTTAGAGAATTGTTTGGGAAGATGAGGAAATACTTTAGACAGTAGGGGATTGTGACCTAGATGATTCGGGTGTGTTTCCCTGGGAAAAATAAAATAAAATAAAGGGGTGATCTCAAATGCTTAGTAAGGGTATGCATATAGTGAATGTTATCATGAATAAATTAGCATAATCAATATGAAAAGGAAAATAATTGAAACACATTCCATTCAATCAATTAATTGAGCATAATATGGTAGAAATAAATGATGATCAAATAATTCCATAAAAATAATCACATGATCTTGAAACTTAACCATGTATATTATAAATAATTGAATAATTGCATGTAACATCAAAAATTAATCTCATAATGGGGGAATTCACAATGATGAACATCTAAAAAATATGGTCAATACCTTTCATGAGACAGTTTTAATCTATGGGTAAAAACCCATTTAATTTATCCAATTTATTTATCTCATAATACATACATATGCATCAAGGAGATGTGTAATTTCAATACCCACGCATCACTAAATAAGTATAATGAATTCCTTATATGAAAATGGTGAAACATAATCAAAATAAATATTCATATTGAAAAACCAACATAGGAAATGTCAATACTTACCCCAATCAATAAACATAATCATAAACCATCTATATTAATATAGAGAATGGTAATAAAATTGTACATCTCTAATCAAACTTATCATAAACCATCTAGAGAAATAATAAGGACGGTATAAATAGAAACTATCCCCAGTGGATCCTAAGTAAAATAAATATTGATGTCATTGATGAATATAAATACCATAAAATACCATTAAAAACATTTTTTAGGAAAATATACTTTTCATTTTGAAAAAAAATTAAAACATAAATCATTTTAAAAAAATATTCCTTTTAATATGTTTGATAAAATACAAACACATATTGTTTGGAAAACAACATGGTGATTCTATTAAAAAATAATCTAAAAAATGAGTAAAATTTTCATTAACAAACCATTTAGATAATGTTAAAAACATTTTTGATTTTTTTTTATAAATCATGGTTTTGGAAGAAAAATGATTTTCGATTGAAGAGATAAATAAAGTAGAATATTCTTAAAAACATTTTCATAATCATTTTAAGTACCATAGAGAGTAAAATTGTACTATTACCTAAGAATTTCATAAATAACCATACGAGAATAAAATTAATGTGTTTATTTAATGATAAATCATAATATATAATCATTGTATATTTAATTATAAACAATCCTGAAAAATGATGAGATTGTAAAATAAACAATTAACACTTTAGTAAATTTTGAATCCTAAGATCCGTGAAATAAATAACTTCAAATGAAACATTAAATATCGTGAAGATAAAATTATCCATTGTATAAAAAATAAAAGGCATAGTATATTCACCACACAAAGTAACTAAGTGGTGAATATGGTATACGTATCATGGAAGGAAAAGTGAGACAAGAAACCCTTATCATCAGCCTCATTTCGTTTTTAACTGTTTGAACCTCCTTAATAATAAATATATGCTTATTATAAATCTATTATAGAATCAAAATAAAATATTTCATATCATATATATTTACTTATAGTCTTTTATGAACTTTTTACTAACAATCCTTTGTTTAAATCACTATTTATGGTGATAATTGCATCATTTTTCATATATATTTTGGTTTGTTAATTTATTTACTTTTATATTGATCATGGTAACATCATCTCTATGATTTTAACGATCATATAAATGTCATATATATTCATTATATATGTATTTAGAGTAATCTATAAAATTTAGAGATAGATAATGGATTACACTATTCGTGGACATGGTAGGTTGTAAATATGCATGAATGATGTTTCCATTTTTCTTGATGGATGTAATTAAATGAAAATAAATTTTAAGTCAACATTAAATAATCAGTAAAAATAAAATAAAAACCATTTCGCGTTTCTATGTGGGGGCGGTAGTCCACATGTACGCACGAGCGATGTTATTGTTTTCAAACGGATGAGAAGTTAGGAATTTATATGTGGTATTATATTTCCAAACATATGGAAAAAAGTCATAAATATCACATATATTTATTAAATTTATCCTTAATATATTCCATTTAATGTATAATAGAAAAATGAATCACATCGCATCACGAGGTGGTAGTCTGTTGTACACACGAGTGACATTATCGTATCTCCAATGGAATGGAAAGTAAGAAGGTATATATGATATAATAATTATATAAGTATAATAATTTCACTAATATCATATAAATATTTTAAATACATCATTATATCTAGTATTTAAAGGTAGTGATGTCAAATAAATTACATCAATTCTTGATGTGGTGGTATGTCGTACACATGATCAACAGTTTTGTTTCCCATTTGATGGATGTGGAGATGGATATGGGTAATGAAATTAAGATAATAAACTATAATTATATAGTAGATATGTTTTTTATAATATTATAATATTTTAATATTATTTTAAGGAGTTGTAAGAATAAATAAAATAATTACACACATTTAATAATTTTACTCTTCTTCAGGGAGCCTCTTCAAATTTATACCTAAAGACTTATTATGATGAATTCCTAATAAAAAATGACTCTAGGATATGTGAATAGAAGTAAATAATATATTTTTTTATTTATTTTTTTAACCAATGGGTTTTTAATTGTGAATAATAGAGGATAGTGTGTGGCCTTTTATAAGTGCGAGAGAGGACACATATGGAATTTTTGAAAAGATAAAGTGATTCCCATTTTTTTATCATATAAAAAGCCTCAAAATGAGTAATTATCAAAAATTATAGGTGATAAGGTATAAATATATCCATACAATTTGTTTTGTAATTTTTTTAGGTCATTTTTAACACTTATCTTCTTAGTTAACCCCCTGACCTCTCCCCTCACAACCACCCTTGTTCCCCTTCGATGTTGCCCCAGTTCCCCCTCAATTTAACCCCTATTCCCCCTCATCACTACACCCAGTTCCCCCAAACCACTCCCCCTACCCCTAGTTCTCCAAATAACCCCCCCCCCCCTCCTTCTCCCATTTTTGGTTCATCGCATCCCATGTTTGAACCCTAACGCATTTGGATGCTTTATTTTGTTGTTTTTTGGTTCTTAGGGTTTGTGTCAAGTGATATGAGACCCATTATAGAGAATTTCATGAAATGTGGTAGTTTTCACCCTATTTAAGGTAGGATTTTAACTTTGTATTCAAATTTGGGTCGAATTAAATTAGGTCTTTTGTGATATTTAGGTTCCTATTACTTTTTTATAGTGGTGTTGGTAGTTTTGAGGTGGAATTTAATCATCATTTTGAAGGGTAGTGAGTTTCAGAAAATCTAAATATATTAATTAATTAATTAAATATGTTTAATCATAATTTCAAAATTTACTAAATAGGTCCCTTTTTTCAATATGATTAGTAAACTTTTTAATTTTATTACCACACTTAAGGGTAAATCGGGTAATTAAGGTTAAAAATAATATTATAAATATTATCAAATGACCGTAACTCTTTCCCAATTTTTGTTTCATTGCTATTTTAAGTCAATAAGAAATATAGTATCAGTTATTTTACCATTTGTGTCCTTTTGAATGATATTATAACCTTTATGATATTTTATTCAAAGAAGATTCAAACTTGTCATACTCTTGTTTTTAACAAGTGAAATTTTTTTAATATGGGTTTATATAGGGTATATATTTTAATATAAATAGTATTTTTAAAGATAAGATTTTTATATTCATCATGGAAAATTATTTTTAATTTTTATGAGATAAATAATTACCTTAAAGGCTTACACAATGATGATGCACTAATTGTTTAATTAAAGGAAATTTCAAATAAATGGTATTATAAATATTAAAATAAATCCAATTTAAGATAATTAATGTCATAAACCAATTTTATAGATGAATTTTACATGTTATTAATGTGTTAAAATATTTTTTCGAATATATCATGGGGTTATGTAATTTCAAAAAAAATCCAACTAATGAATAGTTTCAAAATTGATATTAGTGACATTTTAAAATATGAAATATTTTATTAAATGATATAAAATTTCTAAAAATAGAAAATTTGGACAATTTATTATGATAAGGATTAAATTTTAATCAATTACAAATTTTAAATTTATTTTTTCATTTTATAATAATTGTATTAACCATCAAATTTTAAATTACATAATATCACGGTAAGAGTTAAAAATGTTAAATAAAGGTTAAGACATGAAGAAAATGATTAAAAATAATGATAACATGTATAATATTAATTTTATGGATTTATTTCAACCCAAAATAATATTATATTCTAAATAAATCAGTTTGGGTATATTTAGAATATAAAATTATTTTATATTAATTTAATAATTCAAATAATTCCAAGAGTGCCCATTCCCATACATATAAAATGGAATCCATTATTCTATTTTATTCACACTAAAAAACCAATTTTGTTCATCCATGATCTAATCAAATTAAATCCTAGAATCTCTGCAATCATTCTAGAGATTTTATGTTAGGCATAAAACTCACCTTAGAGCTGTTAAGGTGTTAATCAAAGGAGATTGTCCGAAGAAAATATATGATTTCAAATTAAGTGTTTTTGTTTTCTTTCTACTTACACTTAATTAAAATAATCATCCACCAAATAATAACACAATTATCATAAATATAATTATATGTTATTATTTTAATTTTATCACCTAAATATATCTCTTCTAACATCAAATGGGAAAAAATTAATCATTCGTGTGTACGACGGAAAACCACATCGTGAACCGATATAATTCATTTTTCATCACCATCTCTCAAGACTGGTTATAATGATGGAATTAATGTTTATATATTATATTAATGACACATTTAACATTATGAAAATATAATATATCATTATTTTCTTACCATTCCATGCACATAAAAATGATAATGTCATTTGTACGTATGTGTGAAATATCACCTCCAAGAAGTGATGTTATTCATTTTTCATCCCCACATAACATGGCTGATATATATAAGTGTATTTAAATTATTAATATGATATTAATGATATTTTTAAAATTATGGAATTATAAAATAATGCTTATATTTTTTCATAATGATCATTGAAAAATGGAAACGTTACGCATGTGTATGTACAGCTTATCATCTTCATGATTGTAACGTAGTTCATTTTTATTATCCATATGTAATTGATGAATTTAAAAGTATAATTGGTCTATAAAATTTATTATTTTTTAATTAATAGTATTCTACATATTATGGAATAATTACCACTTTCACTATTGACATTATAACAGTTTTATTTTGGACTCCAGTATCGAATATCGTTAAAACATCGGACATAAACTTAAATAATTAATTAATTGTTATAACATGGTAATAAGTGATATAAAATGAATAATAAACTAGAAAAAGGTTGTAAATCAAGTAAATTTTTATCCTAAGTTTATTATTTAGTAAGATAAAAGGACATACGTGATGAGTTAGACTCAAGGTAAGGGGATTCGTTTCAATCTTGTTTCATTGAGGCATCTTTTGATGTTATAAACCCAACTCATTTTATGAGGTGTATAAACTTTCCATTTGAATTTTAATTTAATTAAAAGGTTTTCAAAAGGGAATATTTTTTTTCTATATGTAATGTTTTACTTTCTATACAAATGTTAGAAAGAATATTATTTTTAACCTATATGGTTAAAAAAACTTCTCTTTCGCTGTGATAATTATGTTCTATTAGGATTCCTCTATAATAATTCATGTTTTTCAAATAAAAAGAAACACCTTTTACCTTTTTTCTGGATTTTTTTTAAATTGGTTTTGGAAATGGATTTATTATTTCAATAACATGAAATGATTCTTTATTAGTGGAAATTAAATTTTAATAGTGAGACGTTGAAAATTGAAAGCTTTTACGTGTTGTGATTATATAATGGTACTTGGGAATGTGATAGGTGGTTACATGATAATCTAGTGGTGCATAGTTCTATGATAAACTAATAATAGTTAGGTCTAGGATATCCCTACGATGTATTGTGTATAGAAGTCAAATGTATGGTTATTATATTTGTAAGAGTGACGTGTATGGAAGTTGACCGCATGGTTATTCCATTTATATGAATAACAAGTATAATTATGTTCCAAGATACCTTTATGTGTTATCTATTCTTTGTATAGGTTTTGTGGTAATCCTATGGTTACAAAAAGGGTAACAATTGATCTTATTTTCAAAATAAAATTATTTACTACTTCTTAAGGGTGAAAATAATTATTTTATGATAAATTTTGCATGGGTTTCATTTTTTAAAAGGACTAATAGATTTCCTTCTTTGTGTATCCATTAATGAGATTTTTTTTCTCATCACAAGTTTTATATTTTTTTCAACGGATTTAAGGGATAATATATACAAATATGAGATCAATGGAAAATTGTGATGATTGATAATGGCAAGATCCATGTGTTATTTTTAAATGTTTTTGTTTTGTAAAAAAATTATTTTGAGTAGAAGTTTCTAATTTAAAATATTTGAGTTTTTATGTAATAGTTATGGCCTAATTATCTAAAACAATAAACCGGAAAAGATCCTAGAAGTGAAAGAAAGTAATTTTATTGACTAAAACTCAAAATTATGTAATGTTTATGGTCGGGTCCTTATAGTTGGTATCAAATTATGGTTTAGACAACTTTGGAGATTAGGTTGTTTTTTAGAGTTATTGATATCATCATGGGTTTATAATTTTAAGGTTGATCATAAGTTCTATATCATAGAAACGCATTTTGAGGCTTTAAGTTATGAGATGTTAAGGTAAATAATGATTTTTTTGAAGATAATTATTTTTGAGGTAATTATGGGTTATTACATTTTGGGATGAAAAATGGAAGGTGTTGGATGAAATTTGAGGATGAAACATGTTATGTTTATTTTTGATTCTTTACTCATTTTTGGAATTTTATAAGGATTTTATTAATATATTTTTAGAAAAGGGACAGCCCGCAGTATGGGTGAAAACCCATCACATCTAGAAAAGTCATGGGAATTGAACCCATAACTGAAGGGTGAAAAAGGTGCATCACCTACCACTTGCCTACATGAAGTCCCAATTAGTATGAATTTTTATTTTTAGTTAAATGATTTTATGGATGAAGAATAATTTTGTTTTGGGAACATATGTTTTATCAAATTGATAACCTTGGGATTGGAAGATGATTCAGTGATTAAGTGATTAATGTTATTTTCCAAGACGTTCACTATTTTGGGAACTTTATATTATAAAGGTAAATATAATACTACAGGATTTTAATTAAGGAGTAAATGTTGAGTTATATTTTTAAAGAATATATAATTTTATGATGGATGATGGTGATTCATGTTATTTATTAAAAGGTTTAACATATATTGAAGTTTATTAGGATGATTAATTCTTGGTTTTATACTTCAAGAGTAATTGATTTTATTTGGAGATAATTAGTAAATATTGTCATGGAAGATTATGTGATGAAATAATTTTAATTTTTGTGTTTTAATCTTCGTTATATTTTTTTGATTAATTTTAAGGATAGTTATTTTTTGAATGGTCTATGTGGAACTTTTGGTATTACTATTGATTTTTGAGATTAAAAGTAGATTCTCCTCTAGTAGGATAAAATGAATTTAAAATGTAAAATTATAAGTTTTAAATTAGTTAATGAGGTAAATTTTATTTTTTGTTATCAAAATTAATTACTAAGCTTAAAATAGTTACTTAGTAAAAAGTGAAATGGTAAAAAGTATTTTACTATGGGGAAATGGAAAAAACATGTTAAAACATGTTTTTAAATTGGTTTTTTAGAGGATTTTAAACTTTATATTGTCCCAGAGTCCACTTTTTTCAGCTTTTGAGCCATTGACCCTTTAATAGTTTTGTGGTGTTATTAAAAAAATAATGAGTGTTTCAAAAAGTGATCTTTTCTTATAATATAAAAGGATATCACTTACACCCTTACAATTACCCACTCATATTAAGATATTTACATGAACCCCTACCCTTATTTAATCTCATTTAATTCCTCTACCCACTTTAATTCCTCTGGTCACCACAAATTATCCATATTCCCTCAAATATAAGACCTTCATAAAGAGGAAGTTCAAGGTCTCAACGTAGGCATCACATCTTTCTTAACATTTTTTTGTTCTTAATATAAACTGACCATAATAATAGTATAATAATTAAATAAATATAATTTCTTTTATAATATGTTATTATAATAATGTTAAAACCATTATTTATTCTCTTTCTTTTTCTAATAAAAACAAGAATCGTTTTTTGTGTCTGTGTGCGGATTACTATCTCCACAAAGTGACAGTTTTGGTTTTTAATAACCAACCATCATAGATGGTCCTAATTATGTTATTAAGGAATAAATATTATTTATATAATTTATTTAATATTATTTATTGATAAATTATTAATCCACCTTCACTCCTCTCATTTTTTGGGTAACGGAAACTCTAATCATGTGTTCTACGGTCTAATGTCGCCATGAATAAACATGTTTTATTTTACTTAATTTCCAAAAATAAATGGTTATAGTATATATTTTATGATTATATATTAAATATATATGTAACATGTATCATTAATATGGTTATTTTTAGATATGAAAAAATAATTCTTGTTATAAGGTAATCTATCAATATCGATAAATTACTCAAAACTAGTTCATTGTCATTCTAGTTTTTATGAAATGTGATTAAAAGTCCCATGTATAGGTATTATAAAATTTCACGTCTTTATAAAATATCAATTATGGTACTTTAAAAGGTTTTTAAATTATGATAATTAGTAGAAAATTTATGATTAATACTGATTTTATAAACATATTTCAAAAAAGTCAAGATTATTAACACCTGATGATAAAAAGAGGTTATACCATCTAATACATGAATATAATTATTATTAATGAATAGTATAATTTAAAATATATATATAAATAATTTTATAAAATAGGTAATTAATATTTTTATCTTTATAATGTTGGATTTCAAAGAACTTCCATGGAAATAAAGGGTAAAGAGGTAATGAACATGGTAACTCATAATAATTTCTTTGAGAGATAAAATTTCTTATTTGAATATTGTTTTTCCAAGACTTACCATTTTAAAATATGTTCTTTTTTATTTATAGGAAAAAATAGTTTTTAAAACAATTCCATTTCTATGACATTTTTTCTTTTCATCATTCTTAAAAAGGAAATTTTTTTAAAAGAGACTTATAGGTGTGACTTTTACAATAATGGATAAAATATTTTTTCAAAAAAATATTTTCATGATTTTTTTATGATCTTAAAAATGATATACCTCTACTAGAGTTATATTTCATGTCTCACCCTTTGTTATTATTTTATTATACGATTATATTGGAGGATTAATTTTTCAATATTAAGAAATTTAATTATGATGTTATTTTGATGTTTTATGAAACTCATATTATATAATTGGTTCCTTATGAAAATTTAATTGTTTAAATTTGGATGTTCTATAAAACCAATTTTTTCCATAGGTTCTTTATATGAATATTTTAAAATGTCATGAAACCAATTTTTCATTCTATGGGTTATTTTATGAGACACGTGGGACCTATATCACCTTATAATGAATTGTGTAAATTATTATATCTCATGAGATATAAATGTTTTGTGAATGGTTTAGAAATTATCTAGATTCACAAAGGTTGAGTTTTATGGAATTTACCTCTACTCACAATTTTATAACTGAATGAGTTGGTGGGTATCTAGGTTCATAAATATGATAAATCTTAATTTTATGATTGTTCCACTTTCATGTTATATGATTTAAGTTTTATTTTTATCATACCATGGTAAACGTGTTCTCATTTGAGATTTTATTTATATTTTTCATGTTTATGGTGAACTCTTATTATTTTATATTCTTTTAAATGAAATATTTTACCCTTATTTGTGAATTTACAAATGTTAATTATTTAAATTTTATGGTCTTTGGTATATTGTCTCTTGCAGATAATTTAAGCATACCCCTTTTTTATGTTTTCCCTTCCACTTGATTTGAAGATGATTATGTAACCTGGGATATCAAAGAGTGGAATTATATTATGGTCAAATGTTCACAGCATGTGAAATAAGTGTTTTTATGTTTCTATTCTCCATGACACTAAAACTTTATGTCCTTTGGTTGTGAAAATATTTATGGATGTAATAATTAAACTAAATAATTAATATATTAATTATTTTTGTTTATTTTGGGTCACTTTAATTTCTTTCTTCAACACCACTGGAAACATGGGAAGTATAAACAGGGTGAACATATACCTAATTGTTGGAAAAAACACCTCTTACATGAACCACACTCAATAATCCTTATCTTAAAAGATGTCAGTGGGATAATGAAGGTTATCATTGAACTTGATCTCAAACTCCTACACACTCACACTCTCATGCTAATAAGAGAGTGGATTTTGTCTCTTTATTGCCTTCATTATTGATTAATGGAACTCCAAATGGAACAACTTATGATATTCATCACACGAAACATATTCCTCATTTCGTTCCCCAAGATACAATATCTGCCAATAATGCACAACTCCCCACATCTAACTAATTCATAATAGATGTAATGTCTACGATTTTATGTGTATTATATTTGGATATTATATTGATTATATTCAAGACCAGGTACTGAGAGGGCCTGTGATTTTGAGGCCTAGTGTCCTAGAAATAAATGATTGAAATATATTAAATATCATGTTCACATAGTTTTCCTAAAAAAGTGGAATACTTACAAATGGGTTATTAGAAATATGATGGTACCATTGAGTTCAGAATGTGAGGTTTAACAAGGTGATACATGACATTTGTCGTTGTGGGTATTTTTTATAAAAGTCATCCTAGGTGCAGAAATTAATAAAATAATTTTAATGAATTATTTTATTTCATGTTTGTTGATGTAGTGATTTAAAATATTTAAATATATTATTATATAAAAATTCTAAGGTCAGTCGCATAACCCTATAGAAATTCAGAGAACCCTTGGAGAGACCATTGGAGAATTATCTCAGGAGATCGGTGACAAGATCATGGATCAACGATCAACGCACATTAGATTCAAAGAATCTCACCAATGACAATAGCACAAGCCTGTTATTTGTCAAAAATCGATCCAAATCAAGGTAGGGCATGTGTTTTGATTTGATTCTTCCCCATTCATGACTTCTATGACTAATTCTAATCAATAAACAAATATATTTATCTATGGATCATGCATATTTGGGGATGGGATATTTTTTGGGGTTTTATGGGAGAATATATTTGTGATTTGATAATTTTGATAGTCGTTCAAATAAAAATAGATCAATATCAACACAAACATTGGTCAAGGTTCGTTCTTCCAATATATTTTTTGATTTTATCCCCATCTTCATTATTCATCGTGAGATTCCTTTGTTTGGAATGTGGCTCAACTAATCTTGATTAATCAATCGTTTCACACCTATTTCTTAGTGCAATGATCTGATATCATAGATTTGGAATCATCACAACATGATGAAGGTGTGATGATGAAGACAGAGCAATTCGGACAATGGTGGATCCCCGATTTCATGTTCTTCATCAGTATTCAGTAAGAAATAAATAATTACCTATACATCCATTTTCTAAATGGATTTGATGTTGGAAACTATTGTTCAAGAAACGGTCAGGATCAAGATAGACAATCCTTGATTATTATTGTGATTGGAGATGAGATTTGAGGTAGAAGTGGTGTAGGTGCATGAAGAAGGATGAACGAGGGATTCTGGAAAAACCTGATCAACACAGTATGCAATTCAGGACTACACAGCTTGTGGGGCCTTGAGTGGAAGATAGCTTTTCTGGAGGAACTTAAGTATCACGAGTCATTTTACCCCTTTTAACTTGGTGTGTGGTCCCTCGTAGGTGAACATGGTGTGTACTTTTGGAAGCACACAAACATGGGGTAGAGTACACAGACTGCCTACATGGTGCATACTCCCCCACATAGACACATCTTGGACCAGTTACGTATTATAAGCCAGGTATTGGTATACATACAGATGTAGATGGGCTAGAGCTATGTACTAGAACATGGTTATACTACAGAGGAAACCTACATATTGTGTAGTACTACACATACATATCTTGATGACATGGGCTATTTACTCAAGAAGGACCCTAGGTCAAGGGAAATTGCATGTGACCCCTACTACACGTCATGTACTCCTTTATACATGGCCTGGATCTCTCATCCTTCGTATCTTGTACAATTTTTGTTAGCATTTTTCCCTTTTATTATTTCCTTGAGGGTTGGTATAGAATTATCTCTTACTCCTAAGAATAAAATCCCTTCAAGATTACTTCCTAGATAGATTCATTGGAATCCCTCTGAAAGGACCAGAGTGAGATCTGCTATTAATATTTATTTCCTAGGTGGATTTATTAGTATCATCTTGACCAACACTACACGGGCATCGATCCTCTACTTAGCGGGTTAATCCTGATTAAGTTTTTTGTATCGCCCCATGGCCATGGAAGTGATCCTATTTTATGTATCATACTCTCTTTGGACTGTCATCTTGTTCTTTATCATGATGAGACCTGATGAGAAGTACCTCTCAGACGGACTTCGTTAGTTCTATCATTCTTAAGAGTGTGTTCTCTTAAATGAGTGTTGTGTGGAATATTCATGCTGGAATCCAAGGATAGTATACTATGGTTAGGGATTACTTCTACACTACATTTCTTTATTTAGTATATCTTGATATTCTTTTTGTATGTGATATAAACATATGCCTATGTAGAGCTAACTCTATTTAATTTGTTGTATGCTTTGTGGTTTCGGGGTGTCTGGCTTAGTATTGTTATACTCACCCACGCAAGGGATTTTCATGCATGTGTCTTGTCTTGTAAAGATGATCAACCTTATAACATATTCCTAGGTGGACTAGGACTAGATGGTTCTTAGTGAGACCAAAAAGACGGATTTGGGCTCCTACGGGTTTATGACAGTAGTTTGAGTACTTACATTTAGGTTGGACTTGTGTTTTCAGACTCTTTGTGATGGGATTGTATTTGGCCCTCTTTAATTATATTTACTTTCATTTTTACTCCGGTTATGGGATTTATATGCATGCATGATTAGTTGTTCAGTAGTTTTTATATTTCAACTTTATATAGGCTTTGAGATGTGTGTGTGTGCGTGAATATATACAAAGGATAATGCCTCCCATGTCAGTGATATGCCTTCTCAACACTAGTCTTGAGTCCATGGACTATTAGAGGTGAGATTGGGGAGTCATAGCACTGGCCCCTATAGGACAGTTCATGAAATAGTGGTATCATAGGGGGTCAGTTCTACTTTAGCACCAAGAGTCTGTGATATTGGTTTGGGGAAACAATGTTAAGTGTTTTGAGTTAAGCTTTCAGGATAAGGACACTAGTATTGGTGTGGCGTTCGATGTATCCATGAACTTGGAATCTAGTCACATTTTTTTCTACATGGTATATAAGGACACTAGTTGTAGGTAAAATAATGGTACATGCATTATATAGGAATGATTTTTTGTTTCCATGTCCTTCCTAAGTTAGCTCCCTAGATATACTCATTGGTCAAGGTACATCTTTTTTGTTTTATGATTCTTCCACAATTTATTATTGTTATGATTCAATATCAGGATCACAAGCATGATCCCATCAGTTATGAGATGTTGATACATAGACTAATTCCCATGGTTTTACCTCTAGGTGGTTCACCATCTATACCACCTATAGAGCAGTATGTGGTACCCACAATACAAGCAGATGAGGTGTGTGGGATGATTGTGCTTCATAAGTTTTAGTGATAGAGACCACTTAGTTTTTGAGATGAGCATGACCCATAGTTGTTTTAGGACTACCTTGATGCATTGACCTCATTTTTATGTCTAGTCAGGACATCAACAGACTATTTCAGGGTCCTGGTAGAGAGCCTTCTCCATGACTTGGCAAGGCGATGGCGGGGGTTCATTACCCAGTCTTACAGTGAGGTGACTCTTTTATGTATAGAGTTTGAGAGCCTTTTTAGATAGGATTTCTCAAAGGTTACGCTAAGGGATGTTCTTATATATGATCTTATGCAACTCCATAAGGGTATAAAGATAGTATATTAGTTTTCATTAAGGTTTACCAACCCCTATAGGTACTCGATGGATATGGTTTGCGACCAGTTCTTCAGCAATCAGACATTCAAGTGAGGTATATGTGGATAAATTAGAGTTAGTTTTATATATTGTTGAATTTATAACTATGCTGAGGTGCTAGAGTGATATTTGGTGGTTCATAGTTTCTTGGATGAGAAGATACAGCCAGTGGTTGTCAGCAGTGGGAATGTAGGAGCAGAGACCTCAGCAGTAGGGAACTGATGTTAGTCTCAGGGACCTGGATGTGTGATACGTTTTAGGAGGAGATCATGGGATAGAGTATTTGTAGTTAATGTCTCAGAGGGTGTGTCCAGATATCCGAGAGAGAGGAGGTTCTACTCATGTGATGGCAGAGGGTATCTTTCCTAAGATTGTCTGGCCTGCCCTATAGCTAAAAGAGAGACTATGGATGTGCAACTAAGGTAGAGAATGCAATAGAAAAAGGTTGGTTTATAGGTTGGTGTATTTGGATAAGAAGATGGGAGACAAATAAGAGGTGGTTGATGTTTTGACTTGTTACCATCCCCCCTGTGTGGTCCACATCAGGCTTAGGGAGCTAGAGGAAAGGATCGGGGATAGCTATAGGTGGCCGAATCTTATAACCCAGAGGCTCTACAAGTGATTTGAGGTACGATATGTCTCTTTACAACATTTTATACAGTACCAATAGACAAATGTTCTAGTCATTCCTTTCTTTCCACATACCTTGTATATGACATAGATATTTTGGTTAAACCTTTTTCTCTACCCTTACTCTTAGAGACTCATACTGGAGAAGATTCGGTGATCATACACTTGTGCTCAAAGTGTGACTCGAATCTTGGAGGTGAGATTTTCTATTGGAATGTACTGACCCGAGATTTTTATTAAAATTTATTTCCTAATTTTGTGTGTTTTGTTTATTTTATACTCAACAAAACTATATTCTTTAATTAATGAAGTGAGTATAATTAAATGAGACCTTTGGGTTTTGACTGTTATATGACTATTGGTCAATATGACCATTGGAAGCTAAACTCTTAACGTTAAAAGTTTAGTTCATAAATACAAGTGATCTTGGTTAATTAACACATAAAGAAGATTTGATGTCCTCATTCAGTAGACATGGTCCATTCAAAGCCCATCTGACGAAACTTGGGAAGGAGGTAGCACCACTGGTCTTTGCTCTGGACCAAACCCAAGACAAAATTCATCATGCGAAGCTTGAACAGAATCGTCTACGAGAGAAGTTCAAGCTGATAGAGTTCACCACTCAGGCAATGTTGGCCGAGCCGCCCCAAGATTCTATCACCTTAGCACACCTTACACTTAGGTCCTATGCTGGTGTTATAAGGGGCTATGTAATGAGACCTTAGCTACTTTGTGTAATCCTCTGATATAAATAAAATTGTTTTTTCAAATTATAGTGAAGTTTGTGAATTTAAAATGTCTGGATAAATTTAGGATTTATATGAATTTTGGAAAATAAAGGATATTTTAAAAAAATTATGTAAACCTTAAATAATTAATAATGTGTAATTATTTTTAAAATATGATCTTCCACATTTGTTTTCAGTAGAAAATTTAGAGTCAAATAAGATCAACTTAATTTTTTGTGAATAGTAAATTATGAATAGTAATTTTGTGCTTATGATTAGTAATGTGACCAAATGGATTAGTAACCTCACTTATGGAAGTATTAATATAATTTAGGCACCTTGATTAGTTAATGTGATTCAATAAAATAAGTAAATAACTGTTTCAGAAATTATTAGTTATATATTAGTTTTCTTTCGAGTGAATAGTGTTTTTATTTAAAAATTATATTAAAAATATTTAGAAAATAATTTTCATAAAATGGAGTTCATTTTTGAATTCAAATCATCGATATTAGGTTAATGTAAATTTTGGGGATTTTTCAGAAACAGTTGAATTTTCAGTGAATAGAGAAATTACAGTTTTGAGTTTCGGGTGTTTAATGACATCATTAAGGATGTAATAATTATGTAATAATTCTGGTAGACTTATTAATAGTAATATATGTTGTGATGTGTCCCAAGTGTCCAATACCATGGGCAATCCCATGGTTTTTCCAATACCACTGATGAGGTGTCCCTTGGAAATTAATGACTTGTTCCCTCACTTCTCCTATAAATAATAAGCCATTCCTTCATCCATTTCATTCCAAAATCCTACACAATGAAGTTATGGTCTCTTTACCTCTCATGTAGTCCTCCCAAGGTACCCTCAAGACTCCCAAGGTCCTGACCTTCAAGCTTTTGAAGTTACTTTTCAAGGTAATGGGTCCTTTCACCCTCCTCTTTTATGTCATGACTTCCTTTATGTTGTGTCTTCTAGTTTCAATATCTTTATGTTGAGGGTATGTTCTTATATGTTCTCATTAATTTCCATTTAATTTCTAATTTTTCAGATACCCTTTCCACTCTCATAAATTTATATTCTAAATTTTTAGGTGACACTGTTAGGCTGCCAAAATTTCTGTAAAAGAAATTGCATCTTCACTTTTCCTTCGAGTATCATTTTCATGTAGTATTTCCTTAAAATATCCATACCATTATATTATTTCTTTTTATTCTATACCGGTACTATATTATGAGTTATTTATTAGTGGGTTACTCTTTTCCCCTATCTTTTTATTGTTTTCTAAAACCATGTTATATAGTCGTTATGCTGCAGAATGTTCATCTCAAAATCTCTCTCTTTTTCTCAAGAAATTATCTTATCTTATATATGTGAATATCCATACATATTTTGTTTATATGGGTGTTAATAGTTATATAGAAATGATATATTTGATTCTTTAATTGACATATATGTAACCCTAAATCCCTTTCTATGGGTTATAAATGACTTAACGATCTTATTTTTAAGAACTTTTAAAACATCACGATTTTGAAATGAACCCATTTCTTTTATTATCTATGGGTTATTTTTGAAATGGTTGATTATGAACTATGTGGATCACATGAAAGTAAATACATATTAAGGGGGCACCCTGATAGTGCTCCAATTCATTGGTTAAGGAATTAATCTCTAGATATGACAAGTTTCACGATACCTTAATGAATAACATTAGTAATTTTTATGACACCTTGGTGATGAACCTTGGTGATATGTTCATGAATGTCTAAATGAAATTTTGTAGCCACATATTTAAGTTATGATTCATGTTCTTTTTATCATGATATTCCTATTCTTCCATTTCTCATGTCCTTATGATTTTTACCATGTTCTTGTTATTTTTGCTCAAGACCACATGTCAACCGTTTCATTTGTTTTTCTTTACTAAGCCTTTTTCTCACCATTTCCTTTGCTGTATGTCTCCAGGTTATGAGATGCAGTATTTTTACTTAGTAATAACTTATTATTAAGCCTTAAAAGTGGATTAAAATAATGTTTCATGTTGTTTTCAAGTGTTTTTGTTCCTTATTTCCAACACACTAGACTTTAAAGATCCCATGTTTGTAAAATGTAATGAAAAGTTGTGTATTAAAAAGGTGGGATGCCATATGGAATATTTTCAGTGTAGAATCGAGACCTTAATAAATCATTCTTGGTATGGATTTCTTATTTATATTTCATTCCCAGATTAATTATTTTAGGTAAAGTGTGTGTTGTTTCCATTTTTTTATGCATAGGGATCATGTCATTGAAACTAAAAAATATAAGAGGGAGTGGTTATTCTTGTTAGACTAATCCTAAGAATGAAATTGAAATATAAATTCTTAAAAATCATGTAAAAATATAAGTCTTATTATGATTCCCCATGTGGTACTTGAATATTTTTTACCTCCATATGACTGTATTAGTTGTTATCCATAGACTGATGGTGGGTGGATTTTCTTGGATTTGAACAAACACGTGTGTATTTTCCCAGCTTGTGATTCCTTATTAGTGGTGAGAAATAACCCATGGATATAGTATACCAGATCTGACCATTTCACAATTAAGTATAGTTTTCATGGTTTGGGTAGGATGAAGTATAGGTCATCCTCTTACTTGGTTACTACTTGGGAAATCTTCTTTGTATTTTTAAGTGTTGCATCAACATGTGATTCAGGAATACAATATTTAAAGGGAAAGTTATCATGTAAACTTATTTTAAAAAAAATTAAATTTTAATTATTAATAATTCATTTAACCTTTTCAATATGAGCAACCTATGTCTTGATTTCCTCCGGCTCAATAACTTTGAATTCTTCATGGGCATCCTCATATGTTTGTTCATCAAAATTAGGGCCCTCTACGTGTTCCTAAACATGTTCATGTCCAATTTATTCATCTTACTCTAATCCATGGAAATAATTAACCAAATATGAAAATTAAAAACAATAAGGAGTGTTAATCAAGTCATATTGAATAATATCAAAAATAAAATAATTTAAAATAAGATTATCTTCCTAAGTTTATTTTTGGTTCAACATCTTTTCCAATGATGATTGCCTATTGAAGTTGGATATTAGGGGATAGAGGTAGGTATTCGGGATCCTCCATATTTTCTTTAAATTCCATCACTTTTAGGGATTCCTCCTCTCCCATGACTAGAAATAGGTAATTAGGTTCTGGTTTTTCAATCTTGTATATGGGAAGATCTCATTGTATATCATCTTCTTCCCAGTTACTCCAAAAATAATATGAATATTTTCCCATATTCTTATCAATGTGTTAGTCTTCTAATTTACTCTATAGCTCTTCGTTGTACTCCCCGATTAGGTCTTTGTTATAGTTGGGATGTCGATGGTCCTTAATTTGGAAACAACCTATTTTATATCTTTAGTATAATTATGAAAACTAGTGGCACTTCCTTCTTAGTCTCAAATATTTTCAAGTTAATTCAGGGTTCATCAACGATGCCCATCAAATATTGAGGACAGATACTTGTCTTTTGGCCTCTTTGGTTTTGTTTTACCATTATCATAAGAGACATCGTCCTTTATTAGATGGCCTCCTCTGTATAGTTTGTTTCTTATTCTTGCACCTATGAATAATTTCTCCATGAATTGAAAAAATAATCATTTGAAAACATCATTGAAGTAGAATTTTATTTATTTATTTTGTTATGAAATGAAAAAAATATAAAATGTAAAAGAAATAAAAATAATAAGACATGGATTGGATCCCTAGAAATGGTACTAGTGTTAACAACATGCCTTTTTTGAGGTGTGAAAATAGAAAACTTATTTTTCTAATTCATCACAAAATCTGACTATGGTCATCACACTTGAGGAGCTTCCTCAGTTGTTCACTTACTTAATCCAATTAAACCAAACTAGTTATTTTTGGTTGTTTATATTTATATTATGAATGTAATTAAATTTTTGAAAATATATGAAATTATAAAAGGTAAACTTACATGAAATTACATAATGTGATTAGTAAAGAAGATCTTGGACTTTGTGATATAGTTTATGGGTTCCATCATTCTCCTTTTTGGTATTTAAATTTAGTTTGATATTTTAATCATGAAATCTCACTCTTAAACTACTATTATTTTATTTAGTGGTGTGAAATATATAACTCCTTCAACAATCTTAATTCCACCTCCTTCTCTAATCAAGGTTGATGACATGTCTCAATCGAGAATGTGACACCTTACAGGATCAGACTCCATCTTATGTCATTTCATCCACTTAATGGATCAACATTGTCACATGAAAATATTATTTTTTAGTAAGGGATGGAAAATATTTAAACAAATAATATAAATAATTTTGATTTCATTAATGTTTTGTATAATATCCATACTCATGCGCTTCACTCTTTCTCACCAAAAAAATAATAAAACATAATAATTTACATGCATAATCAATAGAAAACACCACATACCTCCCCTAGGAAAAGCCTTGGGTTAGCCCTTCATATTTTATGGTATAGGGTAATTGTGCATAGAAAAAGTGAAAGAGAATAATATAGAGAAAATAAAATAAAAACAGAAGAGGGGTAATGAAAAATAAAATAAAATTAAATAAAATAATAAATTAAATTAAATTCAAAACAAGATTATTAAAATTGGAATAAGAAGAAGAATAGAAGAAGGAGAATAAGAGAATAATATGGTGTGACATAAAATTATAAAAATTAATGAGTTATTTAATTCAGTAATAAAAATTACATTTAAATAAAAACTAAATAAAAAATAAAAATGAAAGAAAAAAATGACAAAGGTAGTAGCTTCAACCTCGAGAAGTTTTTACCTATTTGGTGGTGTGCCAACTCTTAGAATTGGTGGATGGATTATTTTTATATTAAAGGGGATCATACTCTACCTCCAAAAATACTGGTGGAAATTCCTTTAAAATAACACCTTCATGACTTGGGGTATCTTCAACAATACACCCAAGGTTCTTAGGTTATTTAATATTTCAATGTAAAAGAAATCCATATATGGAAAATTGTGAACTAGGTGACCTTGTGGGATATATTTAGACATCATTTTTTTATGGATTAGGTGAATGAGGCATCAATGGACTCATGTGAGGATATGGAAACTTCTATAGTGGCATAGAAGTGGTGCGGTTATAGTGATTAGTGAGGTAGTGGAAAGTAGTGCGTGTCTCATTTTCCTCAACCACACAAGTCTTCAAAGTGGAAAGAGGGGGAACATTGTGGTTGAACGATGGCCCAAAAGGGATCCATGGTAGAATTGGAGATATATATAAGCTCTCTAGTGTGGAAATTGTGTCTTTGGGTAGTTATATGTGGTGCTTTGATGAGTAAGAATGTTCAAAGTGAAGAGGAGTGGTAGCATGGCATGTGCGAGAGTGAGGTGCATGAACTGGAGAAAAATATCACTATTTTTTGTAAAAATTAATAGTATACCATTTTTCCTGAGTCCCACATCAAAAAAATTCCATTGGGGAGTCTGGGGTTTATCAATCAAGGTGCATGAACACCACCCAGACCCACCTAGAGTGGGGATGGGCTCCCACAAGACATCATACCAACATAAATGTGGGTCACACATACACTCGAACCATGTGGGTATTTAGTCCCACTATGATCCCTATAATATTATCAACATATGGTTCACTGCATGGGTTTGATTCCCCCATGACATACCGTGTCTTGTGTCATCCCACTTTTGGGATCACATGGCCTAGTGGGGCATTACAGGACTGACTATATTTAAATATATCATAATTTTATAATTGAACACTATTCATGCCTATAATATCATAAATGGTTTACTTATAATATCTTATCACCCATTCATTAATAACTCTTTTTTAAAATAATATTCAATGTGATAACAGTTTCATTTTTCATGACTATTTCAGTTCAACATTTATGGTCCTCGTAATGTGATCATGGTTCCATCATATCCATAATTTTTAATCATTATATAAATATTTGTAATCATTTATAAAATGTTGAGATAAAAAATGAATTACACTTTTTATGGAGATGGTAGTCCTAAATACACATGAACGTCATTTTCATTTTCTAACAAAAATATATAAATAAAGATAAATATTTTTTTTTCATTTCAGAATCATTATCATATAATAAATATCATATATATGTATTAAATCTGTCATTATAAATGATAATTAAATACGCTTCTGGAATATGAATCATGTCACTATGAGGAGGTGTAGTCCACACATATCCACGAGCGATACTTTCATTTCCCATTTGATGTAAAAAGGTGTAAAATGATTATTCCATCATAATAATAACATCAAATTATATTTCTGATACTGGGTTATTCATGTTATAATGGATAAAATATGATTAGATAATGTATAAGAAGAAATAAAATTGAAAGTACTTGATTAAGATTTATACTTATTCATTAAGAAAACTCCTTTGGACTACACCATAGGCCTTGAATTAATGCTATTATGATTAATCAAGTACATTTAAGAAATTTTAAAGGATTTTCTGATCGTATTCGGTCAGATATTGGATGATATATAAGGGTTAAACATTGTGAATTATGGGGAATAGGAATCACCCATTTATAAGGGAAGGAAGTAGTATATTTATAATTACCTAAAGTATTAAATTAATATAAATTAATTTTCATGTTAAAGTAGAAAAAATTGATATATTAAAATATAGGATGATTAGGATTCTAAATCCTCCCATACAATAAAATTTATAAAAGTTTAGGTGATGTTTTAACACTTATATATTAGTTTTAACCCATGTTAATCCTTTTAATGGCTACTGTGATATCAATGTTTTTTACTCTTTAGGGGTCATGAAAGTTAATATAAAATGAAAAGTAACCCATAAGAAGGTAATGGGTTATTTTCTAAATCATATCACACTAAATTGGACAAAGATATTATTTTATAGATTTTATTGCATTTCATAAATTATAATTTAATATATGATACCATTAAAATCATTTTCGAGACTATTTACACTTTTTGACATTAAAGAAAACAATATAGAAATGAAATTCGAATAAAAAATTTAACACAAAACTAATATTTTTTATTTATAAATACAATTCATGGAGTATAATAATTCATCCAAATTTAATTACTTTTAATATTTTAAAAATTATTTATTTGATTTTTAAATTACTTGAACATGTATTGTGTTGTTGTTGTGTAAGCATTTAATGTAATTATTACATAACTATTTTTTAAAAAAAAATTGCAATGATAAAAATATTCATTAATATTTCAAATAACCATTTATAACTAAATATAAAATCATTTAATCCCTATTAAAAAATATTAGAGTTATTATAAGAAAGTGACATTTTGAATTTATTCTTTAAATAAAATAATATTAAGGTCATTATCAAATAAAAATGGCACCAAGTTTCCATATATTAAAATATTGTAATATTATAGTGAAAATAAAACCATCCAATAGAAATAAGTCAGGTTTTTTATAGATTGTTAAATCCTGATCACGTTATTTTTAACCTTAATTACCCGATTTACCCTTATCAAGGTGACACATATTTACCATAGTTACTATTCATAATGATAAAAAATAAAGTTGAACTATTTGATTAATTTTTACATATTAATTAAAAATATGGAATATATTTTTAAATATTAAATTTCTAGAATATGTGAAAACCCATTTTAAAATAAGTGCACAAAACACAATGAAAACAGTTATTAGATAAATGTGTTTTTGGCATAAAATTTGATTTATTATTATTCACCACATATTAAAATTCATTTAATTAATTTTAGAATATTTTATTGATTATAATATATATATATATATATCTTTTAAATCATACATCAATAATGATTAATTTAATTTATTATGTTAAAAACACATTGCATGCATAAAAAAAAATTTCATAAAAACATCTATTTTTTACTATAAAATGATTTTATCACTTCATAACCAATTAATTTGTTCTATAAATGAGTAAAAAATATATTTTTTAATATATTTAGTGATATTTATAAACTCCAACCTAATGTATATTCTATAACTACAGATTAAATAATAATAATTCAACAGTATAACGTGGTTCATTTAAAATCACTGAAATACATTGATCTTATTTCAAAGGAAATACATATAAAATCTTTGGGTGTTACACACCTACCTCATCAAGTGTAATATCAATCAAAACAAGTCATATTCAGCAGATAATGCATAACCAATCATGGATAAGTCCTCATAAACTCCTAAACACCCCCAACAACCTTTATTAGAACCACACAGAACCCTAATCCAAGCTTGATATATGATTAGGGTTTGTAAAAGAGATAGAAATTAGGATATAATGAAAGATAAGTTAGGGTAAGAGTAATGTACGAGCATAAATAGAGAAATACACTTGAAATTGATGATAGGAGTGACTAAAAATGATGAAGGAGGAGAGGAGGAACTCCCTCACATTCTATAGAGATCGGTTGAAGCAAGGGAGAGGTAAAATAGGGTGAAAGGCCTTAAAATAATGGAGGGTAATATTAAAAATTTCACAATTTTTTAAAACTAGGTAGATTTTATGATTTAGACACAAAATTGTTTAAACAATGTACATGACATTGTCTAACAACAACACACTCGAATGGTTTGGCTGCAATGTGAAAAAACTATGAAAACAACAGAAAACTTACATACCCCTTATACACAATTACCATATGATTTTTTTAAATGTGCATAATCCATGTGAAATTTCTCACAAGAACTAAAGTTCCCATACGGTTTCCACTAAGCATCGCGTAGTTTGGACAAAATAATGTGCTACATTTGTAAAAACATCACTGAACAAAATGTGATGAAAATAGTATCACACATGGATAACTTCATAGTTTCTACTAAAGAATGCATGAAAACCATGTATAGAAGAAAATTTTATTGATTATCAAGTTTCAAGATGAAAATTCATCAAAACATAAATTACCCCAAAATAATATGAAATAATATAAAATATAAATTAAATGTCACGCAAGGGTGTCAGATTTATGGTTTCTTGTAATTATTTTACTCACTTATCCATTAGTTGTGTCTAATTATTATTTATGCAAAAATAAGAGAGTCTACTCACCATAAATAAAAAACTAAATTTGAAGGAATAATCTAATGAAAGTTTATGTTTTATTAAATCCATAATTTTTTTTAAAATTCAATCATGTTTTTAAAATGGAACCCATTTTTTGGAAAAAAAATATTTCAAGAATAGAAATAAAATATTTGTATTTGGGATATTCTATATGAGAAAAAATATTTTAAAATCATATTTTTTTAAGAAATTAAAATATTTATTTTTTAAGATCAATTAGTTTCCACAGAATTTGATTAATTGATTTCTTGAGAACAAATAACGAGTTAATTATATGGAAATTTGATGTGGTTTTATTTGATACTTGTTTAAAAAATATATTATATTAAAATATTTAATATTTCATATCAAGATGTATTTTTAATTGAGAAAATTTAATCCTTTATCAATTCAGGATGAAAATATAATTCTTTCAATTTTTTAATGAGAATGAGTTTTTTTAGTGATTAATTAACCAACATATATTTTTTAAAATTTTTATACATTTTAAGATCAAATATTTTTGGGTTATTATATTTTTACTTTAGTTAAAATATTATTTTATAAGTAATTTAGAAATTGGTGTTTCATTTTGGGAATAATTTTTTAAATATTCCATGTTTTTTACTTTAAAAATATTTGTTGAAACAATTTTTATTTTGATGTGTTGATTTGTTTTAATTTATTTAACATTGAATAATTTTTCATTTCTTTATAATTTTAAGACTATCTATAATACTTTTCAAATCTATACGCATAATATGTCCCACTTCACATGAATTTGGTTTCATTTCATATGACCTTTCTCACCCCATAAGACTTTCTTATAGTATCATATAAATTTACCATTTTGTGTATAAATTTACCAATATAATAAGTATTTTTCATTATGAATTTCCTTTTATGTAAATTTTTATCACTTTTTCTAAAATGTATGACTTCAAAATTTTGTGTATGACTTTGGCAGCACCTACCACTCATGCACGGCTTTTGGAAGACCACATATGAATTAAATCACCCTTTTTAAAAAAAATAACTACTCGTAATCTTGGAAAAATTAAAATTAATTCAATGATGGAATAAAATTGTATATCCATAATTTTTTCTTGAATCAAACAAAGTTGTATTGAATTAGTTTATTTAGCTCACAAAACTAAAATCAAGAAGGAATCTCCTGAAGCATTCTAGATATTATTCAGAGAATTGAAATAAGATAGGATATGCATTTAGATTCATCATGCTTGGATATGATGTGTGACCCATGTTATATTAGCACATTATATTATAATTATTATCAGAATTCACTATGAGTAATAATATTTAAAATAGTATATTCTATTTGTAGATCAGTGATTTGAGGTCGAAAATGGTAACTTTGAGCTATAGAAATGGGTGGTGGTGAATGATTTAATTTTAAAAACCAAAACCTAGAAATTTTAGTTGGGAAACAGTGGATCAAGGATCCATAATTAAGATGGGTATAGTATGTATAGATTAGTTTTATAGATAAGAACTTGAGGATATGTTTTAGAGGTAGCTGGAGATGGAGTGAGAGGCATTCTGTATAGAGAATCTCCTTTTCTCTTTCTTCCTCATTCCATTGTTTACTTATTTCAAGATACATTTCTTGAATATTTTTAAAAATATTTTGATCATGTATAAAAGTTTTTTATTCAAGTGAATTGAATTTCATTTTCCTATTATTTCTTTATTTTTTCATAGACACCAATTATTCTCATTTGGTCTTTCATACTACCTTATTTTTTTATATTTCTAATGAAGTTTTGGAAAATGAAATTATATCTTGAAAATTTCTTAGTAGATGAAAATTAATTCAATATTCACAAATATATATAGATTAAGGTGAGTTTCATAGGGAGTTATATAGTGTTTTTTGTTTCATCCAGTATTCTCATTTTCTTTTCTTCATGAGTATCCTTTCTACACAACTTCATAAACTAGTTGTTCAAGAGTAGTGAAAATTAAACCCTAGGAGATTTAACTGAATTAATTTAATTTAAAAAGTTTTATCTTTTTTATACATGAATTAATAATCTATTTATTGAGTGTTGATAAACATATAATCCCTTAGTAGAGTTTACTAGGAATGGTTTATCACCAAATAATATTAATGTGTTTAAATATATGTTTTCATATTTTTTTAGCACTATTATGTCTAGTTTTGATACAAGAGAAGAAATATTTTACCAATTTATTTTAGTTTATATTCCTCTAAATACATCATTATTCACCATTTCTATATTTTTCTTATATTTTATCCATTTTCAATTTACATTTTAATTGTATTTCTCTACTATTTACTTTATTCTTATTTTGTTTGTTTTTTTACTTTATTTAGATTTCACACAATCATTCTTATCTATGGTTAGACCCAATTTACCACTAGTTGGGTTAAGTAGGTTTTGAAAATTTTATTTTAAATATTAGTTTAATTCCCCTATAAAAAAATGGAATAACTTCTAGGGAGGGAATATATGACCAACAAAAAAATTAAAAACAAAACACAGAATATTCTTAAAAAACTTGTAAATCTTCTTAAAATTTAAAAATATGAAAATTTTATAAATATACTTGATTTTTTAGTATTTTGTGATGATTTTTAAACAATTTTTACTTGAAATTGTTTTCACACTAGGTCATCTTTCACATATTATATTGAAATTTTAATACATGAAATCAGAAAACAATATACTACTCTAAGAATAATGAACAATCTTGAAATGGGAAACCCTAAAATTAAGAGATATGAGAACCAAAATGAGAATCATATTACATATCAACCAAGTAATCATAATATTGAGAGGGTAAAACTTAAGGATTTAAAGAATACAACAAGTTCTATTAACCCATGTTGTATAAAATTATCCCCATGGTCTAAATTATATGATATAAAACAATAATAATAGTCTATTCTACCCTATTTTCATGGAATACCCAATGTGTATTATTTGGGGTTTAATAAATATTTTTATAGTATAGTTCAATAATTAATTGTACACAAACTTATTGAGGATGATCTAAGGTTGAGAGTGTTACTATTCTATTTGAAGTGTGAGGCCAATAGTTGGTTCTAACAACTGGATGAAGTTATTTTTGATACATTACACCATATATTAAGTTTTTGTTATGAAATAATATTCAGAAACATAGACAATGGGGTGAGGTATAAGGTTATAGATTTTTTCTGAGGCACCCCAGACCTGTACTCCTTGGAGTAGTTCTAAAAAAACATTCTTTAAATTCTAGTTGTGTTAAAAAATAATTTTATACAAGATAAACATACATATATTTCACATATGTTAAAAATTACATCTCATAATAATATCACAATCCCATGAATGGTGGGTTTAGTGTATTCAATGATTAACTACATGAGAAACTTTTTTTATGATTATTTTGAACATTTCACAATAATAGATCCACACTATATTCTCTTATCAATTCCTCATAGGTTTTACTCAACTTCCTAGCCTAGGGAACAAAAACATAAGAATGGTTTGATATATAATTCTTAGTAGGGGTAAATTCATCAACATGTCATCAAGCATCAGATCAAAATCATAAGAGAAAACATGGTTTGGGGAGAAACATCTTATCAAAACGAACATTTAAAAATAATATTTTCAATAAATCATGACATAAGGAGATGTAGTCTCAAATGAAAAAACACGTAATATGATATAATGGCGTGAGATAATGAACATTATCCATGAAATCATATATTAATAATAATATATATTATAGTGGAATAAATATAAGCATAGAAAATCATTAACTTACTAATGTCTAACTAACAAGTATATCATAAATTATTGGATAGAGGCCCTTATTAGATTTTGTTCACTCTCTATTACCATAAACATATTTGAAAGAGTCCCATAGGGGATTTGTTTTACTCCTCAGTCCCATAACCATAGTGAAAAAAGTCTTATAGTAGATTCGGTCTACTCCACGCCCCCTTTCACACTACCTCATGAAATTACCTACATCACGCAATGAATTCAAGGATTGTATAATATTTGTTCCACCCATCACATAATTAAAATCATACATATATGTTCCCCATGAAAAAAAATCACTTATCATATCATAAATAACACATGTAATGAAAAGAGATTCTTAATATGTTCAAATGGTATCCCCAAAATTGACCTCAAGAATGTAAATGATTAATACTAAATATTCAATCTCCCAAAAAGGTAATTTCAAAATATAATTTAGAGGGTGATTTATGAAAATTAATATCTAAGGAAATAAATCTTTTAGAGATAAATAGTAATATGGAAGATAAATTTTAAAATAGGTTATATAAAATGTTTTTATATTTGGTGTAAAAGTTGAAGTTATAGGTAAATTTGAAAAGTAATCTTCAAAACGGTGAATTGATAAATTTTAAAATATAACATTTAATTTCAAAAATAATCATAAATAGTGTATCCTTGAAATATACATAAATATTAACTCACGAAAATGTAGAGTGGAAGATAAAACATATTACTCAGAATATAAAATCCCTCTTAGTATGTCAAAATACCATTCTCTAAACCCACATAATAAAAAGTGATAAAAACATAGTTTTAAAAGAAGAAAATAGAAAATTAAAGGTTGCATGAGATAGAAAAAAATGGTATTCCAAATATAAATGAGACCATTGGATGAGAGGGAAAATATGGACAAGGAAGAAAAATCATTACTAAAGAGAATGTGAATTATTATAAAAAATGTTGTACTTTTATTGGGAATAAATTCAAAGAGGAGAAGTATTTGAGTAAAAATTGTTTTTTCCTATAAAGAAAGATAAATATTAATATAAAATATTAATTTGGAAAAAATAATTGAAGTTAAAAGTTCAGTATGAAACATTATAACTCAAAAATGAAGTTTAAGCTAACAAAAACTATTATGAATACCAAATCACTTGAATCAAAAAAACATATAAAGATAACTTTATATAGATTTTTAAATTACTATAATTTAATTAGAGTTATTATAAAAGTAAATCATAGACCATTAGATACACCACAAATAATAAGTGGTGAATATAAAATGTGTCTCAAAGAATGAAAACTAAGATGAAAATTCCTTACAAACATCATTATTCATGGAATAGGAAACATTTTTAAAAGTTTTTTTATATAAATGTATATAAAAATAAAATAAATTTAAATTAAACCTAATAAAATTATAGGGTAGAATATACATAACTTATAAGAATAAATTTCATGTATAACAATCATATCTCAATGAATGAATATTGAGTTTGGAAAAACACTTACCTTTGGTCCTAATTCTCTTGGTGCATGCACTTGAGTTCAGGAATATTCAAATTAAGTTTATAAAATAATTTATTTAGAACCTTTTTCATCTATATTTCATTTTATAAGTTCCATTTATCATCATATATTATTTCTAGATTATATAGTTTTTTTGTATGTCAATTACTTGTGGTTGTACGGTCAATGTTTCTCGTAACTATTTAAATTTGTTGATATGGTCAAATGTGTTGTAAAATAGCTTCATAATATCCAGAATTTTATAGGTTAATGTATTGTATTATTATATGGGCATAAAATTTAAACATTTTAATAGTTTTTCCAAAATGTATTCAAATTAAGAAAGGTTCATTGATATGTTCATTTTTTGTAAGATGAGTTTACTCTGACCATTTTTTGTTAATATCACTTATATAATTTACAATATTATATTTTCATAATTTTAATAGTTTCATAAATATAATTATTATACATTAACTAATTTTTTTAAAATAATACATGTCATTAATTAATACAAAATGAAATATTTTGTTCTCTGGAGGTTGTAATCCTCACGTACACCTGGATGAAACGTTCATTTTTCATTGAATGGGAGGAGGTAAAAAAATAAAATAATTATCATTTTTGAATCTTAATTATTTTATAAATATTATATTTTTTTATTTAATAACTCTTTCATACATCCATGTAAGGAGTTTATAAAAAATATAACATGTCATTTAGGGAGGTAGTAATTCGCACATACATATACCGATATCTTCATTTTTCAAATGATTTTGGATGAAGGTAGAAAAGTGATATTAAATTAGTATAATTACATTTTAATACATTAATAATATTTATTTTATCATAATTCCTAGGATAAAATATATTTTAGAGTGTATAAGAAGTAAATAATTAAGAGATTTCGATTGATAACATTACCTCTCATGTTGGATGTTCTCCCTTGGGTAACACCTTAAGGATCAATAGATTGGACTTCTGTAAAGATAAAGGATTATAGGTCCTAAACAGAAAGTTTAAGACATAATAGGGAATATTTTCTATTGAGATAAAACATTATAAAGGGTGGGTAAATGTGGTGGATTTTAGTATCTTTTATAGGTGATGGAATTGAAATTTTTGTAAATAAAATAAATGACAAGTCACAATTCAAGGGCCAAAAGGATAAAATAATAGAAAATAATTGAGATGGGATTAGTCAAGGTCGATATAACTCTTAATAACTAACTTTAAGACATGTTATTAACAATTATTAGGTTTATTTCCTTTGAATAAACTATTTTTAACTTAATTTACCATTAGTGCGATAACTAATTTTTACCTAAGTAATTTAATTTTAATGTATAAATATAAAATGTGCCTTATTATATAATTTGAACATAATTATTCAAAATATGATATAATTTTTATTGAATAAAATTTATAACTATGACAAAAAATAATTTTAATAATAACCCAATCAACACATAAAACACCATTTCAGGATGAAGTGTATTTTATGTATAAAAATTATATTTAGGTTAGAATTATCAATATTATTGATTTTCATGACATTAATAGGTATATTATTAAAAAAATAATAGTTATATGAATTAAAAAGTTATCATGACCTGACCCACCTAGGCATGTCTGGTTGGTGGTAAATATATAATGGCAAGCCATGCCCACCTCCAATAGGTCATGGGTTGGAGACTAGCACCGAGTAGGCATGTCTCACAAATGGGAGGCCTTAGCCTAATGTTTATATACACATGCACACATATACAAAAACTAGAAAAAAAATAGTAAAATATAAACAACTAATACTATAAATTCATTTAATTATGAATAATCTTACATCAGATTATGAAAAGGGTACAATGATTATAAATGGTCCAAATAAAATCCCACCAAAACTATAGAAGAGTTTAAACTGCAAACAAAACGGGTGAATACTACCAAAATTAAACTCATGAAACTATTAGTGGTAGTTTGGGGAAAATAAACTCCCTCCGCTCTTGGTATTCCTAGGACTCTAATGAAAGGACTATTATTTTTATAGGATATTTTATGCATAGGAAGCACCCATGATGGAGTTAGTGTAAGAATAATCAGTAGAAAAACCTAAAATCACCTAACAAAAAGAATTAATGGGAATTCGACACTAAAAAATAGATAAAAATGAATAAATAAGATAACCTATATATTCTCAAAGGAAGTATCTAAGTATCAAGGTGATAACATATCCTCACAATCTTTCTAGTATTTTACTAGAGGATCAAATATAAAATTTTCCTAATAGAGAACACAAATTAGGTTTCTCTATACTGATGGAAATTATCCAATATGAAATAATCATTGGGTATTTCCATTAATAATCACCAAGGAAACTAAGAGGTATCATTCAAGATACAGACTCTATTAGACTAGGATTCACCATATAACAACAAATGTTCAATACATAGATATGGGATCCTGATTAGGTCCTATGGTGATCCCATAAGAAATTGAATGGGGTACACCCCATATAATTTAAAAAGTAATTGATCATGGTTAAATAACACATTCCAAGTTATTTCCAATGATATACACATTGTGCATCATAAAATCACATTGTATATATAGGGAGGTACATGCCATGTGAGAAGGTAGGACACAGGAAGTTCCAGACTCTAGGTGACACATCGCATACCCCATGGAACATGTCATGTACTTTTATAGAGAATGTTAGATCCCTTATTCTCCTCAGTACAGTTTAGTATAAACGTGGGTGAGTTACCTTGAATGGTATCAATGTTAGTGAGTTCCCTTAGTGTTCACCAATTATCTTGTTTTTAAAATAAAGTGGATAATCCTTAGCCTCCCCCAAATATTAGTGTAAATCCATTTAAAATCACACTTAAAAAACATGGTATATCTTTAAAGATACACTTGAGGTTCTTGAGTGAATAAATCTTTCAGAATAGAAGAAATTCATATGGGTCACAATGTAGAACAGGGGTTTTGTGGGGAAGCTTCGGCCTTCATTTTTACATGGATTTGGAGAATGAGGCATGCATGGGCTCGCATGAGGATGTGGAAACTCTTTTAGTGGTATGTCATCATTGTAGTGGGGGTGAGAAGTGATTCAGTGGTGATTTTTCTTATTACTCAACCCCTATAGCCTTTTAAGTGGCTAGAGGGAGCTCATTGTGGTTGGACGATGATCTGAAGGGGGTTCATTATGGAAGTTGATCTTGATTTAATCTCTCCAGTGTGGTAATGGTGGCTTCTAACATTTTTCAGTGGTGGTCTTATGGGGATGAAGGTGGTAGGTTGTAAGGAGTGGTGGCGTGAGTTTTTCAAGGGAGAGGCATGAAAACTAGAGATAAGTTTCACCGTTTTTTGTAAAAAAAAATTAACACTAGCCCATTTTTCACTATTCTAAGTCAAAACTATCCATGAGGTGGGGGATTATAGTTTATCAATCAAAGTGCAGGATCACCATATAAAATTTACAATTTTGCAAATGGAATCTCATAAGACATTTCACCCACATACTAGTAGTTCTCACAAAAACCTAGCATGCATTGGCCTTTAGGCCCACTATTCTCCCCCACAGGATTTACCACCCACGGCCCACTACACAGGTTGGATTCCCCCATTCTACATCACATATTTTACTATACTCCACATTATTGGGTGACCCCTTTGAGTTATTACTATATGGAATGAATTCCAATGGTTTAGGTATGGCCATGCTTGCATGATTTATTAGAACCTAAAAAAGTAATAGCACTTAGAAAATTTCAAATCACATAACAAAATATAAAATAAACAATTTATTAAGTCTAAATTTTATTTCTAAATTCAAAATCATCACCTTTTTAACCATTTGAATTAAATTAAATTCTTCACTCATGAAAACCTAATTTTAAATAAAATATTGACTTTCATAGGCATTTATATTGAAAAAGTTAAAAAATCACTAATAAAAATTCAAAAATATGCATGAAATTTGTGTGTGTCAAATACCCTTACACTTAAACCATGATTTTCCTCATGAAAAAAATCTAAACATGTAATTATATAGGTCTCCAAGTATACCAATATTAAAATTTCAAAGAAATGAAATAAAATAATTATCTATGTTATATAAAATTTTATTATTCCATATGACATATCAAATTAATTTCTCAATTATCAAAGAAACAGTCAACTCAAATATTTTACATTTCCCATTTTAATAATGATGGAACTTATAATTCATTAAAGTTACTCAATTTATTATTATTAAATATACCAAATCATGATTTACCTCACAGTTTAATCTTTTCACACCTCTCTCATGATACAATTCAGTTATATTTATTCTCATATCATGTGAACATGATTCTTACCCATGGTCTTTTAAAGGAACTAATTTCCCCTATTTGTAAAGAAAAAGTACAAATAACATCATTAGGGCTTGAAATTAAGGTTTAAATTAATTTGAGGATTAATGTAGGTAGTAATTGATGTGAAAAATTATGGCTCAAAGAGGAGGTTTATCTCTTAATGTACAGTGTATGATATCCAAGTAAAATATTAATGAAATTATCCCATTAAAATTTTAACAAATCTAACTTCCCCCAAAACTCAATGTAAAGGTCATGATTAAATAAATTGTAATGAATCATTCGTAGACCCTCTTGAATTTTTTTATTTTCTAATTTTAAACTATTTATTTTAAAATTACTTTTTCATTTTTTTCTTTTTAAAAAATTATGCTTAGAATAAACTTCACATCCAACACCTAACCACATATGATAAAATCATCATTATAGTAATGAAGATTTTTGGTTTTCCCAAATCACAACCCATTCTTTTTTTCATTTTTTTCAAGAAGGGAAAAACAAAATATAGTGAATGAAAACCTTTCTCAATCCCCATATATAGCATCCCCAAACTTCTTCCTTAAAATTTAAATAATAACTTTATTCATAAATTCCTTAACTCCCACACTTCAACTTTAAAATATCATGAAAATACTTATAGGAGGGTAGAAATAGATAAAAATTAGCTTTAAACATCACTCATTACTAACAAGTTCATTCATGGTCTCTATGGGATAAACAAGGATTCATTTATATGTGGTATTTTAAGGATAAAATTTTTCAAAATATGCCTCAGTCAATTTTTTTTGGCACAGTCATAGCTTTGATGAGTTCTAATGTGTGTTCTAGTTGGTGACATGTCCTAAGACCACTCAAGAAATATGATCAAGAAAGAATTGGTATCACCTGATCTAGAAATAATATTAGGAATGATACATTTGGTTTTGGAAAATCACTCAAGGCATGATTAAAAAAAACAAATAAATTCACATAAATTTCAAAAAATAAAATGGGAAAAATGGTTTTCATCTTGGAAAGGTGTCACATTCTCAATTAAGGTGTGTTATATACCTTGATTATAGGAGGAGGTGGAATTAAAATTGCTTAAGGAATTCTCGATTTTACACCACAAAATAAAATAATAGTATTTTAAGAGTTAGATTTCATGATTAAACTATCAATCAAAATTTAAACAACAATAAGTAGAATGATGGAACTGATAAACCAAACCACAATGTAAAATTTATTTCTTTAATAATCACATTATATCATTTCATGTTAGTTTACTCTTTATCATTTCATATTTTTTAAAAAAAATTATTTCCTTCATATAATAAATAAAAAGAACCAAAAATAATTAGTTTACTCTAAATGGATAAAGTAAGAAAACAACTAAAGAATCTCCTCAAGTGAGATTACTAGGGTCATCCTCTATGCTATATTATTAAAATAAATTTATTTTTTATTCTTCACAACAAGAATGAAATAATAAATCCATAAAGGGGATATATAATTATGGGATCTACACATCAACTGATTATGTAAAATTATATCACTATAAGATTCATCAATACCTTTTCATTTGTTTCCTAAGGAACCTCCTCCCCAATAAAACATATCTACCTTTAAATTTAGAAATAAAAAAATCAAATACATAATCAAACTATATTAATAATAAAAAATCATCAAGAATGCTAATAATCTGTCCAATTTCAATAAAAGTGATAAAATTATTATAACCCAATTAGAGAAAAAACCTCTAGGTTCAAACATTACAAATTCAACTTTCCAATAATCATCCATATTGTAATAACAATATACAAAATGCTAATAATTTTTACCATGTCAATAAAAGGGATAACATGATCATAATCCATCAAGATGAAAAAATTTGATGGTTAAAAAATACATATTGAACTTAAAAATAATAATCTATATTGGAATAGAAACATACATAAAGCCAATAAATTTCTCTTGTTAATAGAACAATATACTTTCTAGGTGAACATCATCTAAGAAAAATTATGTAAAATGTGATGTTTAACGTCTGTAGAGAAATGGGTATATGACTAAGTCAATACTGGAATAAAATTATACTAATAAATCTATATAAATAATGTTGATGTTTCAAAATAACATAACCCCAGTGAAATAAGTAAACATAAAATGGTGTTGACATAAATGAAAATCACCCTCACAAAATATTTCTTTGAAAAATATTACTAGAATCAAATTTTTCGATACCATGAGATTAATCCCCAAAATGGTAAAATACATATATCATGAAAAATAAACCCCATTAGTGTTAATCCTTTAGAAAATTATAAGTGAAATAGAATAGAAAACCTAAATATATTTTAGAATATATTTTTATCATTGATGTAAAATAAAAATTTACATATCACTTTTAAATGTAACTTTTGAAAATGTTACACGAAATGCTTTAAAAACCAATAATTTTAAAAAATATCTCCAATAATGGAGCCTTGAAAAGGAATAAAGTTTATCTTTGAGAAATTAGGAGTGAAGTCAAAACATGTGAAAGTGAAAGAAAAAACCCTTTTTATTATTTTTAAAATAATATTATTTAAAACTAATATTGTAAAAAGAGTAAAATACATTCATTTGTATTAAAAATTAATTTCAAAAATAGGATTATGGAATAAAATATAATATAATATTAGGGTGGGAGAACCCACAAATGGAATTAATAATTTAATGTTGAAACAATATAACTCTCAGGAAGGAGACCTAAGTTATCAATATCCCTTATGGGAAACATACTCCATGAAGCATGAATCATTTGAAAATGGGTTTATTTGATTAAAATGTAAGAAATGAGATAATAATACATAATAAAATAAAAGGGTATAATGTAACTAACTTATATAAGATAAGTTAAAGTGAATGATAATATCTTAATGAACAAAATATAAGTAACCAAAAACACTTACTACTCGGGTAATAATTGAGTTAAAAGACAGTTGAAGAAATGAACTTGATTTGGATTAGTTTATGTAATTAATTAAATGTAAAGAAAGTATAGAATATTAATGGGATATAAAATAAATAGTATACTACACAAATGAAACATGGGGTATAACATATATAATGTCTCAAATAATCATAATTGAGAACAAAAAAACCCTTATGGATTGATTAACACTCTAACAAAACCTCTTGAAAGAGAGGGCTTATAATTGAACTTCAAATAAATGATAAAAAATAATTAATGGTATTATATCAAATATAGGTAGTATATATAGATCATAAATTAAACCTGGAGAAAATATCAAACATTTCTTAAATAGTGGAAATTGTAACAAAAACCTTTACCTCGATCCTAATTTATTTTGAACTTGCATCAATTTTCCAAGATAATTAAATTAAGCTCATTAAGTACATAAATATGAAACTTATTAATAAATATTACCATTTATAAACCACATTTATAATCATCTAATATATATATATATTAGTTAGTTTTTACTTATTTTCAACCCAATGTGTAAGTAACCATTATCGCTTTTGGAAAAGCTTCATAAAAGTTTCCTTGATATATATTATTTTTATAAATTACCAAATTTTTAGATCAATTAAGGTATTATAATAGATTTTTTTAGATATTTTATAAATATATAATCTCATTTCATGGTTTTTAAGGTTATGATTCATGAGGTTGAAATTAATAAAAAGCATGTTTTGGTGATTTTTAATAAAAGAAAGGGATTTATTAATTATTGACTTAAATGTTTATATAACCATTCCAAAACAAAAAAACATAATTTAAATATTTATATCATAATATAATGGTAAATAATTTCTCATAGTCATCCATGATATTCAAGGATAGTATTTTTTAAGTGAGTGATTAAACCTACCCAAACGTGAACCAACCATGGTTAATGGATGATTATGAGGAATTTTAGTTATAATTTCATTACAATAAAAGAATAATGATATTATTTAGTATTTATTAGTGTAATATTTAATAATTTTAATTAATTATAAATAGGATATATTTCATATAAAGTCATTACTTAAAAAGAAGAGATCATTTTTCTATTAATTCTCTCTTTTTTAATGATTGAATTAATGTTAATAATTTAATGATCATATCATTAATATGTTTTTAAATTTGTCATAAAAACATTAATGATATCATAAAAATCATATGTATCCATTACACCCATTCTTAGGAGCTTCAATGAATAGTGGTATTGAAAAGAAAAAAAATGGAAATCAATTGCTCCATAGAGGCTATGGTCCACACATAAGCAAGGATGACGATTTATTTTTACACAGAAATGGGTAAATTTATGATATTTTTTATAATTTCAAAATATAAAATATGTTATAAATATAATACTTATATGTTAAATCCCTTATTATTACCATACTTTTATAGTGGTGAATGAAAATGAAGCATGTTGTGTCGCGGAGTTGGTAGTCCTCACAACACACGAGCGATTTTTTTACTTAATAGAAAAGGGATCAATTATTAATGATTTTAACTTAATTATAATAACAAAATCATATAATAATTATAATTATTTTATTATTTTAAAATGCTTAAAATTAATTTTATGAAGAACAAAATCTTGTAAATAAATAGGAAAAAGAAATAGAGTTTAAGAACTTATACCTCGCTTCTTAGAATATATCCTTTACAATAGGGTTAATCCCATGAGAGATTATGTTCTAAGAATAAAAAACCTCTTTAAGGAATATAATAGTATTTATGAGAGTTTTTTGTAGAGTTTTTTTTGAAATATTGGGATTTTTTTGTGAGGGTAAGTGAGGAGAGTAGTGTCCCTTTTATAAGTGAAAATGAATGACATTTTTGTAAACACCACAAAGTCATCAATAATGGGAAGTCAATATTAAGGAACCTAGCTAGAAAATTGATTAATAACCTAGAGGATATTTTATAAGGTTTATGAAGTCCTAAAATAGACATTAAAACACTTTTAAACAATTTTGAGTTCTTTTACACTTATATTCATTAATTTTATCATTTAGATTTTAATGTGGTAACTAGTTTTTACCTGAGGTAACTATTCATTTTTTACAAAAATAATAATTTCCTTATTATATAATTTAGACCCATTGATTCAAAATTTAAAAATTATATCATTTTATTTATTTTATAAAAGTGATAAAGCTAATTTTAAAATAAAAAATGTATAATGTATTAAATACAATTTTTTAGAAAATATTACTTATGTTCAAAATATAAAATAAAAGTTTGTAAATTGAAAACTAAATTTTAAAAATTAGAAATTCACATATAAAATAAATATTTGACCTCATAAAAAGTTATCATGAATTTAAAATTCATACTTATATACTAATAATTTCATAAAAGGCATGTTATTTGTAAAAATTGTATTTATTATTATCCACCTAATAAATCATTTTTTTATAAAAATATAAAAAATAAATACTAATATTATATTATTATAATAAATCCAAAAATTATGTACATTTTTCCAAATTAAATCTTCGAAAATTTTTATTCCAATTTTTAAATAAAATGATAAAATAGAGTGGAAAACTATTCATATCCGAAAAAAGATGTTTAAAATGATAATTATTCCTTATTATTTTTTATGATAAATTACTTATTAATTTATTGATAATATATTATTTATATTATCAATATATTTTTTTATGTAATCATAATATACTTATTTTCTTGAAATAAAACTATAATTTCAGAATAGTTTATTTTTAAGCATAAAATGATTTTATTATTTTATTTAGCTATACTAATTGAAATTAATTCATATCAAAAGTATTGAATATTTTATTTGTATGAAAATTTCATATATAATCCACTCTTATTAGTTACAAATAATTTAACATCTAGTTTTTAATGACCATACTTAATATTTATATTTTTATTAAAATATATCATAGTTTCATTTTAGTTCATTGTTGTGTACAGATAAATCTATCAAACACATTGACTTATTTAAACGTAATAATATATTAAGATCTTGAGGTGTTACACCATATCAACTTTTTTTATCCAGACATGGATTTCATTAATAAGGAAACACAAAATCTCTACTTGACCAAAAATTTTGGATTTTAACCTATACTTTAACATATCCTCAGGATTTTCACCAATATTTTCAAATCATAATCTCCAAAAATAACTAAACCCTACTATGATACCAAAAAAGCAGACCCAATCATTACATACATAAATATTACATAATTTTATATGAATATTAAATACATATCATAATAATACATTCCCTATAACCATAAAGGTTTCGTGTCTTTATAAATTAGATACGCAATCAAATTATGTCATGAAATATCTTCAATATCTCCAACAAACTTCTTGTCATATAGTACCCCTCTCAAACATAACCTATTTAAAGCCTTTATTCATATCCCAATGAAAAAGAAACATAATAAAGAGTGAGCTCATATTCTCATTAATGGAAAACATAAGAGATATCAATTTGTGATCATAAGTGATCATAGGATAATCATAAGGGTATGAGAACATGATCATAACTTAATTAATATATAATTATTCATAGGTCATAGAATAATGATTTTTCATTAAAAAATACACATTTCAAAAGAGTTTGGAATAATAAATAATTAATCATGATCAATGATAACATATCATAAACATAATACAAAAATTATGGGATACAAATAAGTATGAAAAATAATTTCCTTAGTAAATGATTGATACCAAGACTATCATAGTGGATAGAGTCCTATATTGGATTGGTTTCACTCCCCCGCACTTTTATTTCTATAGTCAAGGATCACTATTAAGATTATCATGGTGGAAAAGTTCCCTTACTAAATATGTTTAACTCCATATTTTTGTTCATATTAACTCATGAGATATCATTATTTTAGCAGCTCATTAAAGGTATATATAATTATTGTCCCACCATTCACAAAATAAAAAAACATACAAGTTTTATATAAGATTAAAAAACCATTCATCATTTCATCATAACATAACTCATGGAAAAGAAACATTTTCATAAATATTTCATCATAAATTAATTAACTCGTGGGGAACAAAAAAGTTTCATGAAATCATGCTCAAAATGCATTCATCATAAGCCATAAAAATAAATAAGGTCGATAGAATCATAAGATCATATCCTTAGTTAATCATACCAATCCTTCAAGGATGTTAAAAAAGATGAAAAATACCTTTAAAATATTATTCAATCATTTATTTGAAAATAGGGAAATTATTCTTTTTTTTCTTTCGGTATCTTTAAAAACAAATTCCTAGAATATTTAAGAAAATATTTTCAATGAAAAAAAACATTTAAAAATGTAAATAAATATTAAAATATAATAACTATCATGATGGTTATAAAACCCATTCATTATGTAAACATTAAAATAAATAATCCTTCCACACTTTTTATAAAAATTTATAAATATACAGTTTGGAAAACATTGTAAAAATTCCTTTTAAAATTTGAAGATATATTAAAATATGTTTAAATATTTATTTAAAAAATAATTGGATTATATAAAATAACATTATTTTAAAAATATTTTAATGAACATATACATAGAGTAAAAATATTCCAAACCAAAAGGAAAAATAAGGTAGACTTTTCTTAAAAACGTTTTCTCAATATTTTTGAGTAAAAATGAGAGAAAAAAATAGAAATTATAATTTAAAAGCCTATAAATTACTATAGTATAAGAAAAAATATGGATTTAAAAATATAAGGATTATATAATTTCTATCAATAAAAATTTAACATAGATAGTCCAAAAAATGATATTGTAACATAAACCCTTATCGCTTTGGTAACTTTTGACTCATTCACCCCTTGAAATAAATAAATTAAAATATAGATTTAAATACCATGAATATTAATATATTCATGACATGAAATATTAAATTGAAATCTTTTACACCATATAAACACAAATATGTTTATATCATAAAACATGTCTTAATGAAAAAATATTGAGATGATGAGTCCTTACCTTAAGTTGCGTCTTGGTTCATATGATTTCAAACATATTCTATAATAAATATAGATTTATTATAAAAATATTAAATAACTATATTCATATATATATATATATATATATTAATATATATCATTTCCTTATAATTTCAAATTACCTTATTTTTAACAATTTTTCATTAAAGTTATTATTCATGTGAAAATGGTCTATTTTATATGAATTTTTCGGTTTGATAGTTCTAATCCTTGAACATTTTACATGCTATAACAATCTATATAATATTAATAATTCTATAATAATCAAATAAATTAATTATATACAATTTTATAACCTTCTATATTAGGTGGTGATGAAAAATAATTTACATTATTTATTGGAGACAGTAGTGTGTATGTATGCATAAGTGATGTTTCCAATTTTCAAAAGATGGAATGAAAGAAATGTAAAAAATAATTAAAATTTAATGAATAATAATTATATAAATAATATAATATATATTCATTAAATTTATCCTTATAACCATCCATGTAAATAGTTAATGAAAAATTAATCACATCGCTTTCGGGAGGTGTAAGTCCACATGTACGTACAAGTGACATTATCATTTTCTAGAGGATGAAAGGAGATAGAAAATGGATATAGAATTAATATAAAAAATATAATTATATTAAATATACTTATTCCATCATGTTAATACTGTTATAAAATTTTTTATGAAGTTTAAGAAGAAACAAACTTGAAAAAGGCTTTTAAGAATATATATCTCTTCTTCAGGTTTCTTCCTTTCAAACGCACATTAAGGATTCTTAGATGGGTATAATGAAAATAAAATAATCTCAAGGTGATTTATAAAGATATTTTTAGATTCTTTTTGTAGGTATTGGTTGATCTAAAATTATAATTTTTTTTGGATAAGTGGGAAGATGTGGTTCCTATTTATAAGTGAGGTAGTTGGAAAACTTCTAAATGCTTAAAACTGTATTTCATAATATATTCATTACTCAAGTAAATTGGATGAAAAGTACAAAATATGTAAATATAATAATTTTAGGTAATTAATACCATTAAAAAATCAAATAAATTCATGTTTTTTGTATAATTTATACCTCATATCTTATCTTAACCCCCCCCCCCCCATTAACCTTTTTTAACATTTACCATTGCGGTAAATTTTTAGCATGGTTATTTTAATTATGATAAATAATTAAGTTAACCTAATAACCTAATATTAATTATTATGATTAAAAGTATACAATATGTTTTACCATATTAAATTCATAAAATTTGATTAAAATAATTCTAATAAAAATGCACAAAATCTGAGGAAACATTTTTTATGAAACTTGCTTCAATAATAAAGTGAATTTCCTTGAATTATATACCTAGTTACCACCATTAGATGAATAATTATTTATCTAATTAATTAAATTATTAAAAATTAAATTAATAACATTCATCTATAGTGATTAATTTAATTTAATTAGATAAAATACATTTCACATATAAAAAAATCTAAAAAATAAGTCCTTTTAATTTCAAATGAATTTATATTTACTTATAAGAAATTGATAATCAATGTGTGAATAATTATTAATAATTTACATTAAATAAAAAATATTTAATCAAAATCAAATTTTATTAGTTATAAAAATATATAATATATTTAATAAAACAATACTTTAAAATTTTGACCTCTTAATTTAAAATGATGTTTATAAAATTGAGTACTTATTTACTAGGCATTAATCGATAGTTTTTAAGGGAAACTTATACACCTGTTTTTAAAAATTTAAATCCTATTTATATTTTCCAATCCAATTAATACATGATAATAATCATAAATAAGATTATTATTTCAATATTATATTAAAGTTCGTTTATGCTCGGGGTTTCATGTAAAACAAGCTATCAAACACCTAAAAGTTATTTAAAGAGTAATATAAAATAAATTATTGGGGTGTAATAGATACTATGATTAATTATTACCAACCTATTTTTGAACATATCACTTCATTAGAATTAATTTAATAATCTACTAAATTTATCTTGAGTGCAGGATTTGATTAATTTATTTTGGAGCCTATTGTAATGCTTGACTTTATGTGTGTTTTAGATTTATTTTCTAAAAATGATGAGAAAGATGTAGCTGGTTGTAGAGTTGTTTCTTATTTTTTTTCCAACCTATAGGTGTGAGGGTATCTATGAAAGTTTTATGTCCATATAATGGATTTTTATTGACTAAAATAATCCCTTTTAAGATTTTATGTTGAGGTTTCAATAAGTCAAATTAAACTAGAAAATATGGTATGCCTTCTATTTTCGGAAATTTATCAAAAAAATTATCAACTAATGTATTTGGAGAATATTTTAGGAATCATATAGAACCTTTCTTATAAAATAAAAGTTTACCTAATGAGATATTTCCCCCAACTAGTGATAATGTTTATATTTTAAGGGGGGTTTTTGGATGAGGACTCTAAACATAGCTCCACATAGGGGGAAACCCAAGGTTTTTGAATTTTTTTTCTTATTGATTTAAATAGATTTGCCTCATTGTTTATTTTAAAAACAATTCCTATTTCACCCTTCTCTAATGAAATATTAATTTCATGAATTTTAGTTAAACACTATCACTTTTTCTTGGATTTATTTTTCACATATATAATTCCTGAATCTAATGATTAAAATGACCTACACTTTTTGGTACATAAATAGGATAAACGATTAGGATATTAAAGTGTGAAGTAGGGTGAAATTTTTAATGCATTTTAGAAACAAAGAAACAGCTCAATATTTGTGTAAATATTTTGATTTTCTCAATATTCCTTGAATTTTTCATGTTTTTTGAACAACTATATTCTCCCTTAAAAGTTTAATTAAATTTTTTATGTAAATATTTATTCAAAATATAGTCATGGATAGAAATTAATTTAAGGGGGGATTTTCTTAATATTGAAACTAATTATGAAATTAATTTTATTATTCAATGATGGTTGCTACACTTTATTTAAACTAGTTTGTTAAAAATCATTCAGAGTCTATTTTAGAATCTTGTCTTAACACCCTTAAACTTCTTTGATTTGTTAGAATTGTTTGAAATTTCTAATGTATGATCCAAAATCATTGTTCTAACCTGATATTTTTTTATTTATTTTTTAAAACACATGAGTCTATCCATAATGAATAATCATGTTCATTTTAAAACCTACATTTGAAATTTTCTAGGAAATTATGGTGACATACTATTTTTAGTCTTACTGTGACTCTAAATCATTTTTTTAAAGTGATGAATTGAAAACCTTTATTAACTTTTTTAAAATATTTCTTCCACTATGGAGTTATTATTGAAGACAATATTGATATTTAAGTGTGTAGGGTGGATCATAGAATGTTCTAATCTATATTTTACTAAGAATACTAAGAATCCCTTAACGTTTTTTTAAATTGACTGTTTTCAAGGATCGATTAATATTATAAGTGGTTGTAAATTTTTCTTAAACATGCGGAATATTTTTCCACTTTGATTGATTAGTCATTTATATTCAACCATGTATTCAAAAAAATAACATATTTTTTATTGCCTCTTGAAAATAATTTTTTAGTCAAATTCAAATAAAATTTTTATAATTTTAATTGGGTTTAATATTTTTGGTTGGACTTATACTAATAAAATTTCCATTCAGCTAGGATGAAAATACCCTCTTAATCATAGGTTGATCTTTTTAATCTTTGAGGAAAAAATTTTGAATGGGTTAACTGTTATAACAAATCATCCTAGGCTGGCCTAAAACGTTTTAGTACCACTTTGTGTATGAATATTGTGTTTGTTGTCAATTCTTCAACGTTCTCTAAAATGAGCCTGTCAATGTAAAAATGAGAGTCTTCTATCTTCTCTCTCCCTTTCACTCTGTAACTTTCATTTCACTTTCTCTCCCACTTATTAACAAAAAATACAAAGTTTATAGTAGAGAGGGTATCAGTACAAAATTAAGAAATTGTGCCATCAATCATTTCACTTTAAGTCTACTTGACAAATGCTCGGTGTAGAAATCTAGAAGATTTTATCTAGACAATAAAGTTGTCCATTATCCCCTGATCATGATACCTCATGTGATGAGAACTCAAGTTCTTGTCTTCAAGGTCCTTTCCAATTTTATTATGTCATTAATTTATTTAGTTACTCCCCCTTTTTAAAATAATTTTTATTTTTAGTAACCAAGGATGGGAGATTGAGAAATGACATACCTTTTCTAATGACTTGATCTTCATACAATATTAAGAGTAATTGAATTTGATACCAACTAAATTTTATACTAATTGAAATAATAACTTTGGTAGCTTCTTTATGTGTCTCCCCCTCAAGGGAAAACTTCTCTGGTTCTCCCCCTGAGTGCTTGATTCACATTTAATTACCTATAAAATTAGTACGATACATAATGTGTTAAGGGAATAAGGTGGATACTCCTTGCTTCATCAATGTGATAAGGAAGGATAAAATGATTTTCTCAACCAGGATTCTCTATTTTCTCCACTCCTCAGAATTCCACATTTGATCTTCAGTTCTTAATTTGGTTATGTGGATCTTAATATTTCTTCCATCTCTTTGAAAGTGATTATTCTTTCTTCAAGAGATTTCAAAGAACTAGAATCTCTTAGTGAAACTTTCATATTCTTGTGGGATTATTATTAAGCTGGAATAAATGCACTGGAATGTCTAATAGTGTGACCAAACTTTTTCCACCTAACACATAGGACTTATCTATCTTCTTGTAGAATCTTTTTATTTACTATTTCACTAGCCTTATCATGTGCATATCCTTTCATTATTTTTATTTCCAAATCTTCAGGACAGATAACCAATATGTCTCTGGGAACTATGGCAGCAAGTTTTTATTTTCCACTAAGACTCTTCTGAGTGTCATCTTTTTTAATAATTCATTTGGATGAACCACTATTTAACTTATTGGATTTTTAATCCATGTACTTCTTACCTTTCCTTCTTGGAGTCTTCTTGGGAGAATTTTCTTTTGCAACATTCTTATAATTTCTTCCCAAGGTAGCTTCTTCTTTATTAGCTAGCTTATGTGGTCTTCTATTATTATCATCTCTAGATATATATTGAGATAAGCATGCTCGATTATTGTGACCCCTCCCATTGCATACATCATATATTTTTTCTAGAATTCCAAATTTGTTTGCAGTATACAGATACTTATGAATCTGTTGATTTTGCTTCCTCTTCTATGGTTTTCTCCCCCTTGAGATGGGCTTCCTTTGTGCTTTTTTATTTTTAGTATTGTACCAACAATATAATGCATAATTCTCTAAACTACTACAGCACCATCATTGGCACACAAATCTTGACTTCTTGATATTTTCTAGATAAGGTTGTTGGGCCTTATTCTTGATTTTTTGTTCTCTTTGTGGGGAACCATATTCCACCTTATTTTTCTTCCTATCTACCCTAGCCATAGTGGTAGTTATCTCATTATCATTCCTTATCCATACTTGTTTATAATTTATATTCCACCCTATACTTTTTGTAGAGATAGTTTTAGAAACATTAGTACAAGATGGTATGGATGGTACCTTTACATTATTATCGACTTGTGATAGATCATTGAATGAATCCAGGATATTATTATCACATATTGAATGTCCTTTGATAATAGAATACTGAAATGAATATTGAGTGCTAGTAACTAATGTTTTCTTATTTATTGGAGACTCAATATGTGTCTTCTCATGATTTGTCAACTGAGCTTCCAATTCTAGACATCTCATATTGAGGATGGCTTTGTGGTCTTCAATCATAGTATTCTTCTCTTCACCAGCATCATTTATTCTTTTAAATTCAACTTCATGTGACTTAACATTGTTTTGTAACAAAGAATCAAGTTCCTTGATCTTCTTGGAAGTTTATTTTAAATATAAAAATTTTTCTTCATTACTCTTCTTCGTCTCATTTTCAAGTGAATGTATCCTTTCTTCCAGAGTCTTATTGACTCCTTCTTTCTTTTCAAAGGCTTCAATCTGTTTGGAGAGATTATAACATTCTGAAATTTTTCCTACTAAACCCTTTTCCATATTGTTAGCCTCTTTTTCCAGTTGGGTGATCTCAAATTACATGCATTGAAATTTTTTACAAATATCAACAACTCTTTCTTCAGGAGAATCATGCGGATAGGTTCTTAATTTCTCTTGATCACTTATAAGCTCATGTGAAGTAAGATTTTGATCAACATAACCACTTGTGATAGAATCTCTATTTTTTTGGTTTACCTGAGCCACCTTCTCTTTACTTTCTAAACCTGATATTTCTTTATTATTTTTAAGGCATGGAGAACTAAATACTGTATCTTATTTAGACAAGAGGGACTTCTTAAACTGATTATTCTTTTTATTTTTTCTATTTGTCAGGGTCTTGTTGGATATACACTTCTTCTCAGATTTAACTGAATATTTATCAAGACTGCACTTCATTATTGACTTATGAAAGAAAGATAAAATCATACACTGAATAGAATTACTGTAAAGTATCCAACATACCTAAAACATTTCCCTCTGATACCAATTTAAGCACCCTTGACCACCCTGAGAAGGGGGATGAATCAGGGTGACAACTTTTTATCTTCTTTACTGGATCTTATTCTTATGTTGGTAAGAACTTTTTTTAACCCTTTATGATAGATATGTGAAGTAATTACAACATTCACATGTAGAAGGACTGCACCAGACTTTTACTTGGTTCACCAATAAGGTCTATATCCAAGGATCATACACCAACAGGTTGTCGGTCATACCAAATTCCACTAATATTCACTAGTTGTGGATTACAAGGGTTTGGGAATAGTCACTCTATCTCAGGATCACTGCATAAATGTTCAAGGATATCTCACTTCTTCCCTAAGATCACTTCCGTTGACTCCCCCTGTCTCACTACCTTGGGTGAAGTCTCACTTAGTTTATAGATATGAAGGTCTCTTCAACGGATAAGCATGGAATTATTTGTCTCTTATTCAGCATGAGAAATTGCTTGCATGAGAGCACTAAATTTATGCTCTTTTGTATTCAATATTATCTTTTAGTGAAGTAACTGAATTAAATAAATATCCTTCTTCTCTTCTTAACCCAAATCACAAAATCTTATGTGATTGTTCAAGTAATGAAGATCAGCTTTTTTAGAATCATCAGAATCAATTCTTTCCTTCTGTTTAGGTATGCATGTGATCATTCATGTGTCATTTAGGTTGAACCTTTTTTCTACTACTTCTTCTTAGTCTTTTCACATGTGCACACATTTTTTTTATTCCTTATTTAATTGTCTTCACGAATTCATGTTCATTCATGATTGAATCCACATTCCTTTTCACTTTCTTATGTGAAAAACTTAATGAGTATAGTTCCTTAAGCACACACACACGACCTCCTCTCTTCTCTTTCTCTTCTTTATCTTGCACATAGTTAGTGTGTTTCTTTAGGTTTATATGTGTGTTTTTTCAAACCCAAATGGGTGAATCCCTTTATTCAATTTATTCTTCATCCTTCCTTCTACTTCAATTGTGCACACACACTACCTTCTTCACGTATGAGTGTATGTGTATTCACGAAACCTTCTCTCGTAAGTCCCCTTCTTCACATCACTACGAAAATCCTCAAACTTTTTTACCTAAAAAATAAACCCTCGTAAACAATAGGGTATATCATGCACACCTCAGGGAGTTATTCTTCACCTCATGAAACTAGGGTGGCCATAGGTCTTCTTTATCGTGCAAGAGATGCACAAGTGCAGCCTCCCGAAGCACAGATCTTCCAATATCCTAAGTGAAATGGAGATTGAAAATTTAGATGATTGATGCACTAATCCTACGTTCCAAATATGTGTATCAGGAGTGATACATTGTCTGAAAAAATTAAGGGTGGTTGGAGTGTCCTTTAGAAGTAGTAAAATAAAATGAGAAGAAGAGGGTATGGAGGAGGCTTGGAATTCTAAGGTGGACATGCAAGATTTTTGAGGTAGAAATTGGTCATACATTTCAATGCATACCTAGTTTTCTACTTAATTATTTTTGTTAGCCTTACTTAGAAAATACATCCATCCTAGTATTTATCCAGCCAGCCTCAACCCGAGGCTCATGCGGGACCACATGGATCAACTACGCCCAGAAAGAAGCTAGCCAGGCCATTCTAAAAGAGGCATAGTGGACCCAGAGCATGCCCATAGGGAGAAAAGGGTGGGAACAGAGCATTACCATAGAGAACACGGTACATGGTAGTACTGTGGAGGAAGAGGAAGTAATATGGGTTGTATGTGGGAAGAGTTGATTGATAAACTGTGGAAATTCATCATCTTTGTTTCGATGTGGGATTGTTTTAAAAAACACGGATGTGATCTCAGTCATTCATATAATCCTGTATCTCACTCAACCACCAGATAAATTTACGACATAGGGATCTAATCATGGTCTTCCATTATCCTGCATAGCAGTAAATTGAACAAAGACCATTGATCTTCCATGACATTTGAATAATTATACACCATCATCTTCTTCCTCCAACACTCTCCAGTGTTGCAGCATCTCACCAGAGATAATGAAGAACCATGATCCAGTCACCATAGATTATCATTTCAGTATCATGAGAACCACTAGAACAAACCAAAACCATGCATGCATTCTACATCTTGCAGGCAGGCAACATCTCAAGGAAGAAGGTTCGGCTAGGGAAAACAGAGTTGTCGAGGCCATGTGGATTCGAGTGATGATTTAAAATGTGATGAATGTGATATTTAAACACATGTCTATGACTCAGAAATGATTCTTGATTGAAATGGAAACACCCAAGATATCTGGTGTATCTAAAATGTGGGTTTAAAGATTTCCAAATTCCAAGAATCCCATGCATTCAAACCAAAATCTCCACGGAATATCTTGAATATTTTTACTGCAAAAAAGATCCTCTCCTCACCTATAAAATAAGTCCCACCCAATCTGAGAGATGTTGTTGTCATACGCATTCTCGATATCTTCTGTCAAAAAACTGATCTTCTATTCGATCCTTTGGTTAGCAAAGGGAAAGTAAAGAGAATCGTGAGCCTTTAAGGCTTCGTAATGGAAGGATTTCGTAGGCCCTTAGTAAAGTGATTTTCACCCTTGAGTGAGCTTTGCAAAGAACCATGCTCTGCAAAGAAAAGGGACAGTTAACTGCGTCTCCCTTTCCTCTATGATGAACTAAGATCCATGAAACCCACCTAGTTTGCAAATATATTCATATCACCATGAGATAGTGTTCCCACTGAGCTTCGTGAAAACCACACATCATGTGTGTGTAAGTTCTATGATTCGCGAGGCTCCACTTGTGCATATTTTTCATGAGAAAGAAGACCTGTAACCACCTTGGTTTCACAAGTTAAAGAAGAACTCCCTCAGGTGCCCACGATATACCAGATTGTTTTCAGGGGTTTATTTTTTAGGTGAAAAATTATGAGTCCATGCATGGTGATGTGAAGAAGAGGACTTGCGAGAAAAGGTTTTTTATATACACATACACTCATATGTGAGGAAGGTAGTTTTTGTGGACAATTAAAGTAGAAGAAAGAAAAAATAATAAATTGACTAAAGGGTTTCACCCATTCAGTTTTGAAGAAACACACATATAAACCTAAAGAAACACCCTAACTAAGTGCAAGAGAAATAAGATAAAGAGAAGAGATGAGGTCATGTTTGTGAGCTTTAGAAAATATACTCATTAAGGTTTTCACATAAGAAAGTGAATAATAATGAGCATGCATTCATGGATGCACCTGCAAAATTGAATAAAATTAAATAAGGAATCAAAATATTGTGTTCTTGTGTGAAAATACTGAGAAGAAGTAGTAGAAGAAAAAGGTTCAACCTAAATTCCACATGCATGATCACATGCATACATGAACAAAAGGAAAGAATTTATTCTGATGATGCTAAGTAATCTAATATTCATCACTTGAACAATCACATGGGATTTTTTGATTCTGTCCAAGAAGAGAATAAGGATATTTAGTTCATTCGGTTACTACATCAAAAGAGAATATTGAATACAAAAGAGCATCAATTCAGGGATCTGATGCAAGAAAAGTCTCATGTTGAATAGGAGATAAAGACTTGCATGCTTATCTATTAAAGAGACCTTCATGTCTATAAACTGAGTGAGACTTCACCCAAGGAAGTGAGCTTTGGGAGTCAAAACAAGTGATCCAAGGGTATTAGTGATCTATACTTGAACCTTTAGGCAGTGAGCTTGGGATTGAGTGACTACTCATGAACCCCTATAATCTACATCTAGTGAATATTAGTGGAATTTGGTATGACTGGAAACCTATTGGCATATGATCCTTGGACGTAACCCTTAGTGGTGAACCAAGTAAAAGTGTTGTGTTATCCTTCTACATGTGAATGTTTTAATTTCTTCACATATCCATCATACAAGGTTAAACATGTTCCTACCAATGTGGGAAAAAATATCTATTAAATAACAGAAAAATTCGGAACCCTGATTCACCCCCTCCCCCCTCTCATGGTGGTCTAGGGCCCTTTAAAAAGTCACTTGACTTGACTTGACACTAAGCCTGAACAACATTATTAATCCCCATGGGCAGGTAACTGGTGACCAAGTATCAATAATGTACACTTGGGAACAATTTCACCCTCACATATCCAACTAAACAAGTAGTGACAACTCCCATAAATATATAATGGACTGTCTAGGTGTTAGAATTCCTTGAATATAAAATAAGTATAAAGAGATAAACAAACCAAAAAAAAGTTATAAATTAAATAAACATCAATATAAGATAAATAAATGAAATAATTACAATGGAAGTAGGTATAAATAAATATACTAGGCTAAATTGGTTGATACAAAATCCAAAATTAAAAATAAATGGAACGCCAAAAACTCCAAAATCACCACTAGTGACCCACAGTCACTACCACATCCATTCATCCATCAACATACTATTATTAACCTCAATAAATAGAAATAGAGTAAAACATCTATGAGTGAAAATTAGGAAACTGCATAAATACCCACACACTAGTGAATATACAGGGTGTGAGATAAACATACCCATAATGATATCAATAATTAATATATGAAATTCCATTAATAAGGTAGTCTATAAAATGCATGTTTGATCATAAGATATAATATATATATTTTTCATAAGATCTCACAAGATAAACTAAATAGCACATCCTTTAAATTAATTAGCTACACAATATTTTTAGAATAAATAAGGGTCAAAATTATATAATTAAACATTTTCAACCCATGAAAAGAGGTCCTTTAAAACCATTGAAAATAAAAAAATTTCACCGCTTTTACTCCTTCCCCTAACATTTCATAAAATTCAATTTTAATAAATAATCATCCCTTTATTTTAAATCAAAAGTTTCTAAACCTTTTTAGAAAATAGTTTTAAATTAAAAGAACAACACACTCAAGATTGAATGAAATCATAAACTGGAACCTAGGTATCAATAACACATAATAAAGTAGACTCTATCAAGTATAAGTGTCACACAATCAAGAACTAGGGGATATAAATTAAGTGCATGATGAGATCCCCTAAAGTGTCCAATGAAGGAACTAAACATCATGGGAAAATTCTAAGGCTCAAGTAATAAGGCTTGAACAGGTGATGTGAAACCTAGGCCAGAATAAAAGAACCCACTCGTCATGGTAGTCCCATAGAACTAGTTGTGACCTATAACCATTTAGAATCATGAAGCTACCATGGGTCTAGGATAACTCAAAATCTATAATTCATATCTCTACATAGACACAATATATACTAGATTTTCATTTATACAAGTCATTTAATAACTCCTAGAATTACCATGACATCAACTAAGATAGGTGAAAAATCAAGAAAATCTCAAATAATAAGTATAAATCATTTAAAAACAACTTTATCACACCTCCTAAATCCTTTCATGAAATATTACCTTTCATAACATTCATAAGTATTACAAGGATATATATAAATATAAATAATTCCCCAAAGGGGGTTACAATCCACCACAAGTATAAAAATCATACAAGGAACAATTGAGGGTTTGATATGTTTTAGAAATAATTTATTTAAAGGTTCCAAACATTATTTCAAATGAAGCTCAAGAATCCTAGACATTTTACACCTTTTGAAATCTCATTTCAAATATTCATTGAAAATAAAATTGTTAAATCATCATTTCAAAAACTCATTTAGAAACACATAAATTTCCACAATACATTTTTAAAAACATTTCAAGATACTGGAAAGACAAAATGACCTTAATCAATTTAAAATAAAGTCCAACCCTGATATTTTTATAAAACATACCTTTAAATCACCACACAACCCGTTTAAAATGAAACAACATTCAAACACACTTTTAAAACATTTAAACCCATTTTAAAAGTTCCAATCATGCATTTTTATGAACACTTGGAATGGGACAAGTATATTTCAAGTGTTTAAATCATTTAAATACCACTTCCAAAACATAAATGGTTTTATATAGACCTATAATTTTAAAATAAAGTAATTTAAAACATCCAATAAATTTATAATATGCATTATAAAGAAAATATAATGAAACAATGACCTATTTAGGTTGAAGACCTATCAAAAAATGTCACCTTCAATGGTGAACGAACAACAGAGCAAGGATAAACCCTCAAAAAAACAACTAGAACCCCAAATAAACTTCACTAGAACTATAAAAAACCATAAAAAATATAACAATGATTATGGTTTTTTAAAAAGAGAAAACTTGAGAGAATAGGGAAAGAGAAGAGTAGGGAAGAGGAAAGGAGGGTCTTAACTAGAGAAACACACATGAAATCAATCTAATGAGGACAAAAAATGTAGAAGATATGAGATAAATAACTCCCTCATGTGCCATGAAGTTTGGTTTAACTGAGAGGGAGATAAAAGAAGGTAGAAGGTGTTAAAATCATAGGGAGGTATATGAGGAACATTATAATTTTAGAAAATCGAGCATACCTCTTGGTTTGGAAGAATAATTTTACAAACCATGCACAAACTTTGTGGATGGAACTACTTAAGCACAAAAAATAGCACAATTTAGCCATATGGTTTACCAAACCATGTGCTAACCATGAAAAATCACATTGAAAAATTACAAGCCTCTTCTACAGGATTGTTGCACAATTTCCCTAACCATGTTAAAGCCATGAACGGGTAACCTTATGCACCAATGGTCCCCACTATAAAATCTTTTCACCAATTCACTCTATAATAACTATATTAGGTTACCACATATGCTCAGACATGCCTCCTAGTTTACCAGTGGATGTCGACTAGTAGTTAAAGTATTAGTTATGATAGTGGACCGACTATACCCTCGTATTAGATTAACTATAACATCATAAATAACTAAAATATCATGAAAAATAATAAACAGAAAATATAGTACATAGAAAAAATTAACAAAAAAACAAAAAAAAAATACATGTAATCATACATACAAATATATATATTGGTGGACCACTAGGATGATCATATATATACCAGATGAAAGAACGAAATAAAATATAATAAGGCTCTACTATACCCCTATACCTTACCTCATCCTAGTCTCCAATCCAATTTGACCTATCCTATTGATAAATCTACTCTTAGCCTCTTCCTAACCTGAAATTTTGAACAGTGAAGGTTTCTCAGGTACCCAAGTACAATAGCCACCTGAGCAGGTCATGAGTATGTAACACAGTAGGGAACCACCTATGTGATCTTGTATATAACTAGTAAATATAGTGATATGTTCATGTGACACTATCAATAGAATAATTAAATAATTAAATAAAAATAAATAATTTAAAACATTGATCCTCGGAGTCTAATGTAGTACTCAAGATCGACCCTGCCAGCTTCATCCAGTGCAAGATGTATCTGAGCATGTCGTATGACCGTGGAAACTCAATATCATCTGGGCTCTAAATTCATGGTATCCCCAAAAAGTAATAATCTTTAATATAGGGATAAAACCCATGTAAACACAAATAATATAATATGAGATCCAAATCCATGGTATCTCTAAATAGTATCCTTATGAAACTGGAGATAAATCCCCATACAACCCAAACTATATAGTATGGGGGTTTTGTACCCTACTCGCGATCCCAAGGATCATGTCCAATGAAATAAAGTAAACTATAAATATCAATGTATATACAAACCCTATATCTCATAACCACATCTAAGGTATCTCTCAATAATATAAATATAGTAATGGGCACACTATATCTAAGGAACTTCAACCTTGGTCTGCCAACTACATATATAAATATATAATGGTTACACTATATTCATATAACTACATCAATTTTCTCCCAACAAAATATAAAAAATGTGAACACCGGGTCTATAGAACAATGTCCATGTTCCCCCAATCATATATAAATAACAATCACACTAAGTCCATGGGTCTATATCCTTAGTCAACAACTATATATAAATAATGGTCACACCAGATCCATGGAACTACATCCATGGTCCCTCAACCATATATAAATAATGGTAACACTAGATCAATGGAACCCATGGTCCCTAAACCAAATATAAATAGTCACACACTCAACCAATTTCATTAATTAATACTTCAATATTTATTTCATGTCTTGAATATTTGTACATGTATGAATAATCCTTATAAAATCAATAAATAAATAACTAACACCTTTCCTAGGTAAAATCTCATTGCTTGGGGTTAACACATTCCTTGGTTTCAATCCAAATGAAAATAGTTCACTCTAGCCTCCTAGATCTCACCTAATTAAATCCATCGGTCTAAGGTGACACTGAAGGCTAACATAAATTTTCAATCATCAATCCCAACCTAGGTAAAATCACAAGGTTCTTATCTAGGTCCTCTATATTTGTTCATCCCATTCTCAACTCATATAGTTTGAAGGCTCTATGAATCACACAGTTACATAAGGCCAACTGGGGCCAATTATCCCTTTTTTACAACTCAGACCTACCCAAGGGGTCTATGGAAACCTATCAGGTCCACTATTTTCATATAATTATTTATTAATAACCTCTCATGGGATTCATGTATCATAAGGGACACGATTATAATTATATTTTTGGACATCAGTGGTCAGGATTCCTAATTAGTTATCAAGGGTTCATTGGGGTCCTTTACATCTTACTCATATCATTATTAGAAATTTATTTTAATAATCTCACAGTCCCATGAATGGAAGGTTTAGTGTCATTGAAAATTAGCTATATAAGAAAAAAATTTCACGACACTTGTGAACATTTATTATTAATTGAAGCAAACTAGACTCCCTTCTAGACTCCTCGTAGGTTATACTCATATTCATAACCTTGGGAATGAGAATATAATAAAGGGTGTGCTCAAATGATTAGTAGGGGAAAACTCATCAAAATTTTATTAGGGTTTAGATCAAAATCATATTATAAAACACGATAATGGGAGAAATATCTTATTAAAATGAACACAGAATATTAAAAGTTATTCTTAGGTAATGATATAAGAATATTTAATCTCAAATTAACAAACATATACATTGACATAAGAGTGTGAGATAATAATCAAGATTCATGGAAGAAAATCATAAGCATGTGACATAATATAGTGGAATAAAAATAAGCATATAAAATCATTTACTTGGTCAAGGATAACTTACAAGACTAACATAACAAATTGTAAATATTCCCTTATTGGATTGGGTTCACTCTTTATTCCTAGAAAAATTGTGTAAAGAGTCCTAGAGTGGGTTGATTTTACTCCCAATTCCTATAAAAATAGTGGATAGAGTCTCATAGTGTATTAGTTTCAATCCCCATCCCTTCTCATATCATCTCAAGAGATATGAAACTTAACCCAATATATTGGTTGGAAATATAATTTTGGGATTACCCATAACATAATGAAAACTATTCATATTTTTTATAGCATCCCCGGTTTCAAATACATGTCCCTTTAATATTTTATTTTGATTACATATAGTGTTTAAGTTATGTTTTTGGATGTCCTAAGTGGTTATGGAATGTTTTGGAGGATTTTATGGGTATATGATTTGTGCATAGTTAGTAGAAACCTTGAAAAAATTCTATGAAACTTTGTAAGGGATGATAGTATACATTGGGTAGGCACACAGTTGGCACATGATTTATCCAAACTGTGTGAATTCCCAAGAGAAACTATGTATCTTAAAATATAGGTTAAAACATGGTTGGCGCACAGTTTTCCTAACCATGTGAGGAAACCATGAAAGGTGTGTCTTCAAAATAGTATAACCACACAGTTGGAACATGGTTTGAAAACCATGTGGAATAAATTTGGCCCTCCTTAAAAAGTATATCTAATATTAATTAAGTCTTTTGACCCCCATTTTTCCACCAATACTCCCATAACTTGACTTTTTTTTCCAAGGTTTGAGAGATGATTACCTTCAATCCAAGAGTGATCAATAGGTGAATCAAAGTGCATTAGAGGCCCATTTTTTTTTGGTAAGATCCCATTTTTCTTTTTTATTATTAGATACAAGGTTCTCCTATCTCTATATCTATCTCATAAACATATATATATAATATGTGGTGGATAGATCCATGCTCTATGATAGGAATATTTAAGGATTTTTATTGTTTTAAATGAAGAGAAGAAGATCTAAAACCTAATCAAGAGAAGTGCAGTTTCAACCTTTATTTTTTAAAACTATTGTGTGGTATGTGGATTATATCTCAACTCCACATGATTTATATTTGTAGTATTTTTTTTAATTGAATTATTTTCTTGAAATTATAGGGAAATCCTTGTGTGATTCTTGAGGGAAATTGTGATTTGGTATTGGATTGAAAATTATGTAAAGTGATTGGTTATTTGGAAATCCCCATAGTTAATAATTTTAGAATTATGATTTTAAAATTATGGTTTTGTTAGATTCATGTAAAGTATTATTTGAAATAATTTAAAAGTAAATAGAGGTTTTGACTTAAATTACTTAACTTTATTTTTTCATAAATAGTTGGGCATGAGATGAATGTGATGGATAATGGTCATGAAGTGCCCCCATCAATGGGATGGAGTATGGATGTTAAGTTACACCATCAATGGAAACACTAATCTTGTGAGTTTGTGTGTGTGTGGTTGTATTTTTTTACATGGAAAATAATATTCTAAATCAAATGAGAAATGGTTTACAGAATTTGTTGATTCTTTCCTTGGAAAACTTTTTTATGTATTTGATATAAATTATATATACTTCTTAATGCTACTTTATAAAATGCGATAATGAGTTTTTTCCTAATATAATGAGTCAGGACATCATCGGGGAAAACCTTCTGAGTTTAGACTCAGCCCTTTCTTGGGAAGTGTTGTGAATTTACAGATGTCATATATTTAGACATTGGTAAATACAAAGTATCTCAGTTCTATAGTGATACTTATTGATATTTTTGGATTGGCATGTGGAGTGGAACTTATAGTGGGTATCATGTTTCTTGTTGATGTCACTTTGGAGTTTTGATTTTTGTGGTCGTTTGTTCCACTTGAGTATGTATTTTACTTTCTTATTGTACTCTGATATAGTTTATTGGTTTGGTTTTTCTTTGAGTTGTATTTTATACACATGAATCATTTAGAATTTTGGATGTTCATTGTTTTTTTGGTTTTTATATTTTACATTTCAATTGAAAAATCATCCCCCAAGTGTTCTTTCAACCCTTGAAATTTATTTCCAGCCATTTCTGCCTTAGGGTTTCACTTAAGGTCTAATAGTTCCCCAATCACTCCTCAAGCTAAGGATGAGGGGTGAGATGTTTCAAATGGTATCAATCTTGGTAGGTCCAAATATCATTTGAGATAAATGGTATCAGTATTGGTTAGTCCAAATATATTTTTAGACAAATGGTATCAGTCTTTGTTGGATAAAATATCTTTTTGAGACAAATGGTATCATATTTGTTCATTCCAAATATATTTTTGGGATAAATGGTGTCAACATTGTTAGGTTATTGACATAAGAAATTGTGTTAGTTTTGTTTGTTCATATATTTGGTAATAGTATAATTCTATCTCTTGGGATGGTAGTAATGAGTTAGACTTTTGAAAAATGAAATGTAGAGAATAAAAAGACATAGCTAACCACTTTATGTTGAACTTAAAGTTACCATGGTGTTTGGGTACATTAGTGTTTTAAGACACTTCTAGGTGATTTTTCACATCACCGTCATGGGTTTAACCAATGATTTTTTCATAACATGAATTAATTTTAAGACTTACCAATAGTATTTAATTGATCATTTTGAGTCAAATGGTTTATGTAATGTAAAAAATGTGTTAATTTTTTTAAATGGTAAAAATGGTTGATTTTGGAAGGCATGGTTGGAGTATTTATAAAAATTATTAAAATGTTAATGATGATTGAATTGTGTAAAGATATGTTTTGATATGTGTTGATTTGGTAGATTGAAATTTATAATCCTTTAGTTTCTAATGGTTGATAATAAATGGTGTTTTGTTCTTGTTATAGTGAATGGCATCGGGTAAGCATTGTAGAAACCAACTAGAAGAGGATGCATAAAATGTGGTTGCACCAGAACCATAGGTTAACCAATAGTCAGTTCAAAGAATTTATCAGGATTAATAATCCATGGATAAGGGTAAGAGAAGTGATGAACCACTATAATTGGACCATTTAGTTCATCTCCAAAAGCAGAATCCACCCATATTTTGGGGGGATTTTGAGCTACAAACTTCCCCCATAACCATTGGTCAAATAAGTCATAAATTCTCAGAGGCAGATACTTGTTTGAAAAGTGACTTGTTTTAGGTGATTTTAATCCAAAAATAAACTCAAGTCCTCATCACCTCCTTGTAAAGAAACACTAAATATTCCTATAGGAATAGACTAGGTCTACCAAGCCCCCAACTATAAATATCCATTAACCACAACAACATCTCTCAAAGTTATATATGGTTATCTAATATGTTGGAACATATATCAGGCCATACTTAGGTTAAAAAAATTATAGAAGTCAACCTTTTTATATGGTGGTAATCCTAGAATATACTCATGAATGAAACTCTCAAATTAATCCTCCACCATAGGAAACTAAATGCTCGTAGAATTTTCTAGTGCAAGGGTCATATGAGACAACTATTAGTAAATCAGCTCTATCCTCATGTATATGATCTCATCCTTCTCTACCATATATTCCTTCTCCCCAAATAATAAATATTTCATCCCACCAACTTGGATACACTATAACTCATGGTCCACCCTCACCCATAAATAATGGGGGCTTTTGTGACTAAAACTCCCCCATCCAAGACAGATCGACTCCCAGTTCTACCCAATAAATACTATGAATGAACCACAATAATATTTCCTTGAGCTAATAATCTATCCATTACTAGAACTCTACTTCTCATTGTGGCCCTAACCCCTCCACACACTTCAGATATCCAGCATACCTCAAAGCCTCCTTATATGGCTCATGCTCACCCCTACCCTTAGGGGACTCATCCTTTGCATTCCCTAGTTGCACCACATATCTGACCTCTAAATTATCCACTAGAGTCCATCTAGGTGGAACCACACTGGGAACCAAATACCATGATCAACACCAATAATAATAGTTCAGATATCACAAATAGGAAAAATGTAATATGAATACCATCTCACCACCCTTACACTTACCTACCACACCCATATCACATGTCATCTGGCCTTATGTCCTCCTACCATACTATATCATATTCTAGAACTAAATGCCCCATATACATGTAGAATAACATAAAAATTACACTAGGAAACACATACATGGGCAACATGAGTAAAATAACACAAATAGGCTATGTAAGAAAACACTATTTAGCTTATTTCTAACACTTTAAACAACTCGAACCCCTCTAATACACACACCCCCAAAGGGTTGGTCACTAAATATTTTAAAAATATCATCAACCTAATAGGGTCAAACCATGTCATCCTAGGTTCAGTTATATAGGTATCCATTCCCAAGTTATATAGGTAATACTCTATAAGTTACAATTGGAAGCCTATTTAAGTGTAACGCATCAATAACCTCTTGTATTTATTAAAATAAAAATCAAATCCCACTTTGTAGATATATATGCCCTTAAACCATAGCCTTCATTTCTGAAATATGACTCTCATCTAAAAATCCTCTCCTTAACTCAAGGATGGATACTCAATTCTATATCCCCCCCAAATATCTATGTTCTGGTTTTTTAAAGAAAATTACATGAAAACTCCCATCATCATGACTCAAAGTTAGTATTTTTTTCCTTAAATCACAGATCTCTACATAGTGGTCATCACTATTTATCTTCTTTCTCATGATGAATTGATCTAATACTTTTAACACAATGTTCTCCTCCCAAATGGGACAAACTTTAGCTCAAAAAATGATTGATATGGACACGCATCTAGGATCAATTGACTTCTCTAAAGTTTCTCCTATAAGCTTCAGTAGCACCCTTGTTGATTTTAGATTCATGGACTTCAGAAAATTCATTGAATACCCATTCTATATTCAATAAAAATGGGTTTATTTTGAATTTTAATCCATGAAAGCATTAAATATTATTTGGACTTGTTTTTTGAATAGTAAAAATTTAGTAATGTTTGAGAAATGTATACAATGTGGTCCAGATGTTGTACATGGTTGGAAGGTTCTTCTAAAGTCTTATTCCACATTTTGAAGTCTTAATATACATAAAATCTCATATGAAATTACTTAAAAAGTTATATAGAATGATAAATACTTATTGTATTGGAAAATTCAGACAAAATATGGTAAGGTCATAAAAAACATCAAGAAAGACTTTTTATGGTGAGTAAAGTCATATGAAATAAATACAAAGTTAAAAGAAATGGTAAGACTTATAGTAATATATTGAAAAGATTTTAAAAACATACTTTTAAGTCCTATAGAATGAAAACTTAACCAGTTTACAATATATTAAAAAAAATAGACACATTAAAATAATAAGTGTTATAAGAAGATAATTTAAAGTGAATTATTTGAAAATTGAAATAATTATTTCGAAATGTCAAACCCCTTTCAAAATTACTTCAAAATATTATTTCAATTAATATAAATACAATAATCAACAAAACAAATGATCCTAAAATGTATAAAAATTAAAACAAATATTTTTTTATCAATTAAGCACTAAAAACACCAATTTTAATTCAAAAAATTAAATAATTTTATTTTCAATATGGATTGATAAATAATTAAAAATTTTCCATTAAAAAACATTTTGTCATCAGATATGAAATAATTATTCAAAATAGTTGTGGAAAAATGTATCAAATAAACTCCACATAAATTCCACCACACTTAACCCATTGCTTTTCCTAAATCAATCAATTCTTCAAATTTAGTGGATTCCAATTGACCTTAAAAATAAAATTGTTTCATTTCCAATAAACAATGATCTTAAAAGAAATTTTTCTTCATGAAAACTCCTAAATAAAAATGGATTATTTTTATTCATAAAAGGATGATTTTTTAATATAGGTTCTAGTTTTACAATGATGATATAATTTAAAAATTTTGAAAAGAATTAAGATATCTTAACATTACATTCAATTATTCCTTCAAATTTATATATTTCTCCATGGGGAGAAGAATCACATATTTTAGCATACAAAATAATTAGACACAACTCATTAATGAGTGAGTTAAATATTTACAATTAATCATAATTAACTCATACAAAAAATTTATCTTCAAGAATATAAAGATCAACCTAGGATTATGATTTCATTTCCAACCCAATTTAATGAAAATATCATTTGTTTAATTCTAACCAAAATAATTAAACATAATTAAAATTATACAAACTTCTCTAAAAAATACGTAAAATAAGTGTTTTTCAATCATTAACAGAAAAGATATTACTTAGTTAAATCCATGGTTGAATAAACTTTATTATTAACTCAAAGTAAACAAATATCCTCTATGTTTAAAATAAAATTACAACTACTAAAAATATACATTTATCCTCAAAAAATATAAATCTTAGAAAAAATTAAGGGATTCAGAATGTGTTCTAAATGAAGTATAACTTCTCAGATTTTAGAACCCATCCCACACACTTTTAAAGATCCTAGATCTCATTATATTTTATTATCTACTTAAATATATATGAAACCCATGTATTTTATGGAATATTAAGTGTTTTGGGTTATGAGAGTGACCTAGGGGAGGTTCAAGGTTAATTAGACGGCCTGGAGGCTGAAATGTCTATAGCCTATAACAATTCATGATTTGAACATGTAGAACACAATTTCAATTGGTTAGATAATGATATACCATATGTCCCAAGTATTTATATCATGAACCTATGGTTCATGACATGAAAAAAATTATATCCCTTAAAAAATAAAAAACATAATAGAGAAAAGAGTGATGGGAAGGGCCATTCATCGAGAGGCAGAAACATATTCCTCCCTTCTTCTACATAGGGTTCCAAGAGTGTTTCTCCCTCATATTTTATAATTTTTTAGTTTTTTTTATTAGAGTAGGTATCATGGCTAAGGGTAAAACTCCATCTTCCTTCTTCTCTTATTTCTCTCTCTCTCTCTCTCTCTCGAGGTATTGTATCAATCATGGAATTGAGCACTATTTTTGGGGTTTTATATTATTTTTCAATTTCCACTATATGAATCCAAATCAAAGGATAGTAATCAACGAGAATAAATTTATGAGTATAAGTTATTTGGTGGCTATATTTATCCTAATTATACATGTGATATGTGACACATAGTAAATAGGTGTGAGTGGGGTTTCTTGAGTGTGATTGGATTTATACTTATTTTATTTTCTATTGTTTTTGGGAGATGTTATAGGGTACTCACATGTGTGATATGGTATGTTTGAGCCTTTTATAGAATAAAAGGAATGAGTTGTGTTTCAATGATTGGTTTTTCAGGATGTTTTTAATTATGTGATTTTCTTAAACTAAGTCTACGACTACGTTAATTCCATGGGAACCCATGATGAATGGGTCGTGAAATATTTGGTGATTTTGATCAATAGAAGTGGTGATGGTGGAGGTTCTAAAAAGGTATGAACTATGATTTTTAGTAATTTTTTATCACTGTGGTTGTTTGATATCATCTTTAGCATCATGTTAAAATTGGATAAGGGCCTAGTTTGGTGGTATTGAACACTAAATGTGAGTGTAGGACTCTATATATCTAACTATATATAGAGTGGTAATAATAAAAATTATGAAGGAGGTTATCACCATAGATGGACATAGGTGATACTATGTAAGGACATTAGATAGGGTATGAGGCTCACCAACATGCTTAGGTGGATGGAGTGGAAATATTAAAGGACAGATATCATCATGCCTTAGAATATCAGGCTACTAAGCTGACGGTGATTGAATAAGTGGAAGTATGATGGACTTGAGATATGTCTATGGGCATGATATTGGGATTTCGAATTAACGTGATGGGATTTCATGGATTTATAGGAAGGTAGTGAAATGTTGTTTAGGTAGTAAAGGTTGGATCATGATTTCATGTGGTATGTAAATCGATCAAAGACTGAGGATTATTTCAAGAAGATAGAACATGGATGCATTATTCCACTCTGACATTGGCCAAAGTAGGTAAAGGATCCCTTGTACTTTTTAAGCCTAAGTGAAGTGGATTATGTGATGTGTGAGTTTTTATTATTTATTTATGTTTTTTGTACATTGTTATATGTATGGGTGTAATCTAGGGACAAAATTGGTGGTGGCCTACTAATTTCATAATCACACCCATAATAGGCCCATTAGGATGTGTACATGATTAATGTATTTAATTATAATAAATGGATCAGGATCATGTTTTCAATCTTAGTGAGAAATGATGATTTTGATCTTAGATTAGTGTAGAAAGTGGATTTATCATGAGTTGGGTTGTGAGTATTCTTCTAGAAGGTGTCGAAAAGAATTTTACGATCAATGGGTGGTCATAATCTAGCCATCGGTGGCAATATAGCCGTAGACAACAATGATACTTGAAGTTATGGATGTCTTTTGTAGCTGGAGTGATGGAGAGGGTGGAAAGGGAAGATACAAATGATGATTACAAATTTATATGAAACTATGAACTATAGAACAGGTAGTTCTTAATGTCACACTCCATCTGAACCCCTATGTGTGATGGATAGGGTTTATGTGTTGAGTTAAATATTAGACTCTCAATTACCCTTAGACACAAGTTCATCATGTACATGGAGTACACACCCAAGAGTGCACGTAACCCCACACACCGTGTGCTGGAGGACACCCCATGCACTTCATAAAGTATAAAGGCATGTTCATATGACACACATTAAGTGCCAATAAAACTTCTAAACACCATGTGTTTTAACAACACATCATGTATATAAAGAGGAACAAGTTTTTTGAGAAGGTAGGAGATGTGTAGTTCTTTACTTGTTCATACAGGTCATGTTCCCTATTGAAATCATCATGTACTCCTTCTATGAAAGGTCAAATCCCTTGTTCTCCCAAGTCCAAATATAATATGAACTTGGGTGGGCTACCTCAAACCATATCAGTGTGGGTGCATTCCCTTGGTCTACCCTTGAGAGGGTATAGTAAGGTATTTTTTTTTCTAATCATAAGATGAGGGATCTTCTCAATGGATTATTTCTGAATATATTTAGGTATCCCTCTATGTGTCTTGAGGTGTGATCATCTATCATACTTCCCTAGGTAGGGATAGGTATCCCATTTTCAATATCAAGGGATTTTGAACTAATTCTTAATGGGATAATCTAGTTAGGGTTACTTATCCTCCATAAGCCATGGGAATGATCCCCTATCTATTTGTCAAAAAATGTTGTATTTTGGTGAGTTTTAGTCTAATTGAGTGTGTATCTTGGATGATCCCTCTTATCTTTCTTGGTCCTTCTTCATAGAAAACTCAACGAGTATATCCTCTAGGAATAGTTCTATCAGTATAGTGAGTCTCGATAAGTGAGTTTTCTAAATATAATTTTACCTTTTATACTCTATTAGAATACTAGCCTAGGAGTGATGATGTGACTTCAACTTGAGACTTTTAGTCATCCTTTGATTATTTCTGGGTTATCTTGTTTATTCATTTGTCTTTGTGATTTAGAGCTGACTTCCCCTTGATGCTTCTTGTTTTGTGATTTTTGGGTGTTCTATTAGGTATTCATAAACTCTCCCATACATGGTCTTTATCTACAAAGGTTTTTTATTATGAAGACGATAGAAATTTTATGAGAGTCCTAAGAGGACCATTAATAGGTGGATATTAGTTGTGCTACAAAGACCATGATTGGTTTCGAGAGTAGAATTTTGATATAGACCCCCTTTTTGTTAGTTTGTTAGACACTTTTAAATTTTTTGTGGGACTATATTTGGCCCTTTTTTATTTTTTGTACCCTTTATCATGCTCTGATGTAGGATTCGTCATTATTAATACATTTACAGTATCGATGGTTTATTTTTTCTACAATATGTTGATGTGTAGATATGTGTATGTGTACATGGTCTTTATCCTAAGGCCTCCAATGTATGTGATATTCATAATTTATGATATTCATTATCCCCTTACCAATTGGAGTTGAGCCTGGGTATCATTATCCACTTACCGCTATCTAGATAGCCATCAGTTGGTCGGGTCATAATAGAGTGGTATCTGAGAAGGTTATCTTAGGAACAGAGTTTGGAGATAGTCTAACTATGAGGATTTGACTTGGGAACTTGGGAAATAGTGTTAATGTTTATTAAGTTTTTCTCTCAAAATAGGGAACCTATTGGTGGTGTGGCATCCAACTTATATATTCACTAGGACTATGATAACCTTCTTATTGACCCAACAAGTATAGTCACTAGTTATAGGGAAAACATTGGTACATGAATCGTATAGGAATGGGTTGTGGTTTCAATTTCCTTATTGATTTGACTCCCCAAATAATCCATTTTTATCATGGTGCATTATGGATATCAATGGATGACTACATGATAACAACCATATTGGATTCCGTAGTAAGATCATTATTATGATCCTCTTGGAACTGAGTCTTTAGTCTAAGGATATGTACTAGAGGTGGTTAATTTAGGTGGATATCGAGCGGTACCTCAGCCAATTGACTAGTATATTAACCCACTTTTAAGGTCTCATGTGGATCCTTCCCATCATGTTTATCATTAGTCAGTTTTGGAAGTACTAGAAAATGACATGAATGTACTTTTTGTACTTCAGAAGTTTCAAAGGCAGATACCGCATAAGTTTCTTGGGGACCTAGACCCCTCCTCGGGAGATAGAGGACTAGTTTACATCTATGGTGTGAGTGTTGCACATAGTTATAACCCCTATTTATGGAAGTTCTAGTTGAGTGAATTCTCCAAGGTAATGCAGGTCATCAGTGGAGCACCATGTTATTGATGTTTGAGACTATTTTTTATGTGCTAATTTGTCAGAGAAAGCCCTATTTTTAGATAATTGGTTGGGAAGAAGAGGAATTACTTTAGATAGTAGGGGATTGTGACCTAGAGGATTCGTGTGTGTTTCCCTAGTAAAAATAAAATAAAATAAATGTGTGATCACAAATTCTTAGTAAGGGTATACATATAGTGAATATTATCATGAATAAATTAGCATAATCAATATGAAAAGGAAAATAATTGAAACACATTCCATTCAATCAATTAATTGAGCATAATATGGTAGAAATAAATGATGATCAAATAATTCCATAAAAATAATCACATGAGCTTGAAACTTAACCATGTATCTTATAAATAATTGAATAATTGCATGTAACATCAAAAATTAATCTCATAATGAGGTAATTCACAATGACGAACATCTAAAAAATATGGATTATACCTTTCATGAGACAGTTTTAATCTATGGGTAAAAACCCATTTAATTTATCCATTTGATTTATCTCATAATACATACATATGCATCAAGGAGATGTGTAATTTCAATACCCACACATCACTAAATAAGTATAATGAATTCCTTATATGAAAATGGTGAAACATAATCAAAATAAATATTCATATTGAAAAACCAACATATGAAATTTCAATACTTACCCAAATCAGTAAACATAATCATAAACCATCGAGATTAATATAGAGAATGGTAATAAAATTTTACATCTCTAATCAAACTTATCATAAACCATCTAGAGAAATAATAAGGATGGTATAAATAGAAAATATCCCCAGTGGATCCTAAGTAAAATAAATATTGATGTCATTGATGAATACAAATACCATAAAATACCATTAAAAACATTTTTGAGGAAAATATACTTTTCATTTTGAAAAAAAAAATTAAAACATAAAACATTTTAAAAATAATATTCCTTTTAATATGTTTGATAAAATACAAAAAAGTATTGTTTGGAAAACAACATGGTGATTATATTAAAAAAATAATCTAAAAAATGAGTAAAATTTTCATTAACAAACCATTTAGAGAATGTTAAAAACATTTTTGATTTTTTTTTTATAAATCATGGTTTTGGAAGAAAAATGATTTTTGATTGAAGAGGGAAATAAAGTTGAATATTCTTAAAAACATTTTCATAATCATTTTAAGTGCCATAGAGAGTAAAATTGTACTATTACCTAAGAATTTCATAAATAACCATACAAGAATAAAATTAATGTGTTTATTTAATAATAAATCATAATATATATTCATTGTATATTTAATTATAAACAATCCTGAAAAATGATGTGATTGTAAAATAAACCGTTACCACTTTAGTAAATTTTGAATCCTAAGATCCCTGAAATAAATAACTTCAAATGAAACATTAAATACCATGAAGATAAAATTATCCATTGTATAAAAAATAAAAGGCATAGTATATTCACCACACAAAATAACTAAGTGGTGAATATGGTATACATCTCATGGAAGGAAAAGTGAGACAAGAAACCCTTATCATCAGCCTTATTTCGTTTTTAAATGTTTGAACCTACTTAATAATAAATATATGCTTATTATAAATATATTATAGAATCACAATCATATATTTCATATCATATATATTTACTTATAATATTTTATGAACTTTTTACTAACAATCCTTTGTTTAAATCACTATTTCAGGTGATAATTGTATCATTTTTCATATATATTTTGGTTTGTTAATTTATTTCCTTTTATATTGATCATGGTAACATCATCTCCATAATTTTAACCATGATATAAATTTCATATATATTCATTATATATGTATTTAGAGTAATCTATAAAATTTAGAGATAGATAATGGATTACACTATTCGTGGACATGGTAGGTTGTACATATGCATGAATGATGTTTCCATTTTTCTTGATGGATGTAATTAAATGAAAATAAATATTAACTCAACATTAACTAATCAGTAAAAATAAAATAAAAATCGTTTCGTGTTTCTATGTGGAGGCGGTAGTCCACATGTACGCACGAGCGATGTTATTGTTTTCAAACGGATGAGAAGTTAGGAAGTTATATGTGGTATTATATTTCCAAACCTATGGAAAAAGTCATAAATATCACATATATTTATTAAATTTATCATTAATACATTACATTTAATGTATAATATAAAAATTAATCACATCGCATCACGAGGTGGTATTCTGTTGTACACACGAGTGACATTATCGTATCTCCAATGGAATGGAATGTAAGAAGGTATATGTGATATAATAATTATATAAGTATAATAATTTCATTAATATCATATAAATATTTTAAATACATCATTATATCTAGTATTTAAAGGTAGTGATGTGAAATAAATTATATCAGTTCTTGATGTGGTGGTCTGTCGTACACATGATCAACGGTTTTGTTTCCCATTTGATGGATGTGGAGATCCATATGGGTTATAAAATTAAGATAATAAACTATAATTATATATGATATATATTTTTTATAATATTATCATATTTTAATATGATTTTAAGGATTTGTAAGAATAAATAAAATAATTACACACATTTAACAATTTTACTCTTCTTCAGGGAGCCTCTTCAAATTTATACCTAAATACTTATTATGATGAATTCCTAATAACAAATTGACTATAGGATATGTGTATAGAAGTAAATAATATATTTTTTTAGTTATTTTTTTAACCAATGGGTTTTTAATTGTGAATAATAGAGGATAGTGTGTGGCCTTTTATAAGTGGGAGAGAGGACACACATGGAATTTTTGAAAAGATAAAGTGATTCCCATTTTTTTATCATATCAAAAGCCTCAAAATGGGTAATTATCAAAAATTATAGGTGATAAGGTATAAATATATCCATACAATTTGTTTTGGAATTTTTATAGATCATTTTTAATACTTATCTTCTTAGTTAACCCCCTGACCTCTCCCCTCACAACCACCCTTGTTCCCCTTCGATGTTGCCCCAGTTCCCCCTCAATTTTTCCCCTATTCCCCCCTGTCACTACACCCAATTCCCCCACACCACTCCCCCTCCCCCTAGTTCTCCAAATACCCCCCCCCCCCTCCTCCTCCCATTTTTGTTTCATCGCATCCCATGTTTGAACCCTAACGCATTTGGATGCTTTCTTTTGTCGAGTTTTGGTTCTTAGGGTTTGTGTTAAGTGATATGAGACCCATTCTGGAGAATTTCATGAAAGGTGGTAGTTTTCACCCTATTTAAGGTAGTATTTTAACTTTGCATTCAAATTTTGGTCGAATTAAATTAAGTATTTTGTGATATTTAGGTTCCTATTACTTTTTTAGGGTGGTGTTCGCTGTTTTGAGGTGGAATTTAATCATCATTTTCAAGGGTAGTGAGTTTCAGAAAATCTAAATATATTAATTAATTTATTAAACCAAATGATGAGAATACCATGTAATTATAATAATAAAAATATATAAATATGGCATTTATATGAGATTATAACTAAATAGTTTTGAAATAAAGGAGCTAGATAAGGAACCCTTACCATACTCTTCAAGACACCTCCATTAAAAATCAAACAAAATCCTGGTTTTATAACATTTTTTGGTAATTTAGAGGGATAATTTGATAAATTATTTCACATTTACATAGTTAATGTGATATTATTGGTGTAGGTATTTTATGTTTTTTTAATATTATTTGAATGTGTTTAACCGGTTATATAAATTTTGTAAAATGTATGATTCTAACAAGAGAAATTTGTATGTTTTTAAAACTAAAAATTTTAGTAGTTTTGAAATTATATTACATAATATATAATTTTTATATATTCTATAATAATTATGATATGACTTGAATGATTAATATCAATATGTTTTTATTTATTAAATGATGACTCCTGAGAAGTGTGATAAAGTAAAATATTGATATGAAAAAGAGATATAATAAAATATTATGTCTTGTGTTAAAAGTTTAACATTCTTGGTAAAACGTTTCATTGTTGTTTTGATAATGGTGATAAAAAGTTTATTATTTTCCTTATAACAAAAATATGTAAGTAAAATTACACATGTTAATTTTTGAATGATATGTGAGTATCATAATTCTATAATTTTTAGCTCAACATTTTCATTTTCCAGGGTTTTTTTGTTATTACTATTTTAATTAAAATTTCATGAATCTTTGTTAAATATAATTTTAATGTGAACTATTTAGTGTGAATTGGCCATGTTATTAAATTCTATTAATTCAATGATGAGAATTTTGTAATAAATATTTTTTGGGTTTTGATAAATATGTGAAGCTCTTTTATAGGTGTAATTAACAGTTTTGTATTATTTGAAAATTTTAATAGCTTTTGATTAAATTGTTTAAAGGTGAACTTCATGTATTTTATGAGATAAAAATAGTTATTTTATTGTTAATAATGTTGAAATTTGTAGTTTTCTTATTTTAGATAAAATCATTTATATCGAATTGATAACACCTAAAATTAATATGCATTGAATATATTCAAAAATAATAATTACATTATTTCTAAAAGTTAGTTGTTTTGATTGTACATAAATAATTATCTATTTTTTATGACCTTTTATAATCCATCTTACATTATTTATAATCATGAAATAATATTTTTTATGTCTTTTAGTTTTTTTAATAATTTTTAGGAACATTGTGATATATATCAATATAATTTGGATCACAATATTGAGGAACACACCTTAGTATGATAAGGGTTATGAGGATTTTTTAGATTTTGTAATTTCCAATTGATCTGTTGATGGGATAATAAGATTTCCATGTCATAAATTTAAATCTATATGATGTTTGAAGAGATGTGAATTTTATGAACACTTGATATTGAATCAATTCCCTACTCAATATTTGGGCTGGATTTGGTATGGTGAATCGAAAGTTACAAGAACTTTGAGAACAGATTTAAATCAATATAATGAGCTACCAACTTCCCCGACAATGGAAAATTAAGTGAAAAAAACATTATAAAAAATTATTTTGGATTTTAAAGGAATCACAATCAACATCAAAACATATCAGAACAACCAGATGAGGGTGATACAAATAGTAACTTGGCAAGTGATGTTTTTTGGAACTATTGGGAAACTAGATCAATATTATAACACATCATTGGATCTACTTCTTGATTCTATAGAGACTAATGTGATAGAGAACTTCATTGACCATAAAAATGTGTTTCATGATTTATTTGGTGATTTAAATCAATAGTTTTATGGTGGATGTTTGAAATATTCAAAACTTTCTTTTTTTAAAAAGTTTAATCATATCAAATTCCTATATGGAATTATAAATAGGGTGATGGCCATGATATTGGAATTTTTGTGTGATGAATTTCATAAAGCTAATATACTTGATTCTTTTTATTATATGAAAAAACTTGTTAGCAATCTTGTTCTGAATTATTCAAAAATAAATGTTTGTCTCAATGATTGTACGCTTTATTGGGGAGAGGATTCAAGAACATAAGATTGAAAAAAAATGTTCTTCTTCTAGATGGAATTAAATGGGTTATTTTGGATGTCTGGGTCAGTATAATATCATGAATAAGAAGAATAATACACCTACAATGGTTTTGTGTTACTCTTTTTTAAATAATCTATTGTAAAGATTATGCATGTAATCAAAAATTGTTGAGCACATGAAGTGGCATTCTATAGATAAGAAAAATAATGGGTTAAGGTGACATCAAAGATATTAAAAACCTTGGAATAAATTTGATTCATTACATCCATATTTATAATATGATCCTAGGAATGAGTGATTGAGATTGGTTGTCAATGGATCCAACCCATTTGAGACTTTGATCACTAGTTATATAATTTGGCCAGTTGTTTTGATTCCTTACAATCTACCTCTGTGGATGTGTATTCAACAAATTTCTTTTATCATTTTGATGATTATTCATTAAAGAATCCTAGAAATGATATTTATGTATACTTTTAACCTCTAATTGAATAATTATAGGAGTCATGGGGTGATGGTGTTAATACATATCACATCTTCTAGAACAATGTTCAAAATTCATGTTGCTCTAATGTAGACCATTAGTAACTTCCTTGGACTTGGGAACTTATATAGTTGGAAAACTTACATGAGTTTGTATTTTCTTATTTTTAATTTTGATTTTGAGATCAAATTTCTACCTTACTGTAAAAAGTGGTTCTTCTTGCATCATTAAATATTTCTCAATGCATCTCATAGATTTCAGTTGAACAAGTCAAAATTCATTAGTTCTATGGATCAGAGACCAACTCCAAATTTTTTGACAGGTTCTGAAATATTCGCACAACTTGGAAATGTTGAAACAAAATATGGGAAGGTGCATCATTTTAATGATAGTGTGACACAAGTTCAAAGTGCATCATCAAGTGAAATCAGAATGCAATAATGGAAGAAAAAAAGTATATTATTCAAAATTTTGTATTGTAAATTTAATTTTTTTGTGGAATAATCTTGATTTTATGCATATTGCGAAGCAATTGTGTGATAATTTTATCTTCACATTTCTTAATGGGAATGGAAAATTGAAGGACCATCTCAATAATTAAATGGAATTACAAGAAATGAACTTAAAGCATGATCTATGTCCAGATGAGAATGGAAAGTTTGCTTCAGCAATTTTTGAAATAAAAATAGGTATAGAGATACATACATTTGAATTTTAATACATGTGAAGGTATCTTATGGGTATTCAAGTAACATCTTAGGGTGTACTGACTTGAATAATTGTAGGTTACATGGATTTAAAATTCATGATTCATATATTTTGTTACAGTAGTTACTATCATTGTCTTTGTGCACATTATTACCTAAAAATGTTACTGATGTTGTACTCCAATTTTTCACATCATTCAGAAAAATTTGTGAGAAAACTCTACAACCATCCAAGATTGACAACCTTAAAGAGATATTTTTATAGAAACTTTTGAAATAAAGATGATATTTTCTACATCTTTTTTAAATTTCATGATGCATTTAAGTGTGAATTTGGCCAAGGAAACTAAATTTGGAGGCCTTGTGCATTATCAATGGATCTATCCATTTTTGAGGTACTTTATTTATATGTTTTTCATCTTAAGTAAATGATTGTTATCACTTAATTAAATACATAATTATGTTTTATTTATTTTATTTTGCAAATATCTTGGTCATCTGATATCATACATGAAAAATAAATCTCAACCCGAAGGCTCTATTTATAAAGTCTATTTGATAGATTAGTGTCTTAAATTTTGTTCTATATACTTGAATTATATTGATACAATATATAATTAAGTTGGATATGTTGACAACACATCGACTAAATCTCAACTACATGGGAAATCAAAAATATTTATGACTATTGGATGATCAGTTGGGAGGATATCAAATGTTATATTGACAAAAATAGAATTATTATAGGAACATAGATATGTGAAACTAACTAGGGAAATATAAAATCAAATTATTAAAGATATTAGGATACAAACAAAGAGATGAATGAGAGGTAGAACATGAAATTAGAAATATATAAAAAAATCTTTTAATAAAGATATTATAGAATGGTTTGCATGTTCTATACGTTAATAAATATTTCAATTAATATGGATATTAGGATGACACATATATTTTTTAATTATAATAATGTATATTCCTTTTTTAGATCATGAATACAGAAACTCAGGCTAAGTTGTTAGAACATTTGAATTTTATGGGTCGAGGGCCTCTAAAACAAGCTAGAAAGTTCAATTCTTATAATTTGAATGACTTTAAATTTTGTATACTCGATCAGCGAGAGGGTTTGAAAACATAGAATAGTGGTATATTTATAGTTTTTAAATTAGTATACTATGTAAAGATGATTTATATTATTGAATTAAACTACCATGGGAATTTTTTATTTATTTTATTAAAATGTAATTAGGTAAATATTATCATGGGTATTAATAGATATTTATTGAAATTTATTTCTATGAACATCTCTCACTTGATGGATGTTGGAAACCATGAATTAGATGATCCATATCTCTCATCATCACAAGAAAAAAATATAAAAAACTTGATTTTTATTAAGTAAACCTTTCTTTATTATTTTTAATTATGTAAAGTGTTTGGGTGATGTTTGGGAGGGTTTTTGATACTTTTGGAAATTTTTTAGGGATTTTCTAACGGTGAACTATTTGTTCACAGTTACTGAAATCATCAAACTACTATAGGAAACTAGAAATAGTGTGACATGGGAAAAAGGTAAGGTTTATGGGTTGGCACAATATTTTTCTAAACCATGCAACCACCAAGCAGAAACTGTGAAAAGTGGGACAATGGGATTTTACACAATTGGTACACAATTTGTCTAACTGTGCAATCTAACCATGGTTGGTCCTTCTTAAGGAAAAGGCTAGCACATGGTTAGTGCATGGTTTTCCTAACCATGTGAAAAACCATGCAAAGTATAAATTCAAGATCTATAAAAAGTGGATCTAGGTTGGGATTAGCCTTTAACCCCACTTTTTTGTAAGAACCTGGATCTTCCTTTTCAGGTCTGTTTTCCTTTTCTGGTCATTTTTGAGAAAAAGAGGAAATTCATGACATTTTTGAAGTACATGTTGTGTACTTTATGTGTTGTGTTGGTTTCCTTTTTATGTGTTTAAAGTGCATCAATTGATTTGGGAAGATTTTGGGAGAGTTTGGAATGGTTTTGAACAAGTTTGGAGGATTTTCTTAGGGAGCACAGTTTGAGCACGGTTAGGGGAAATCATGTGGGTTCTCCAGGAAACCATGTAGGAGGAGACAGTAGGCTTCACATGGCCTGCGCATGGTTTGCCAAACTATGTTAGGAAACCGTGTGGACCCCTCCTCTCGAGGTAGTGGCGTGCGCACGGTTAGTGCACGGTTTTCCAAATCATTCGTACTAACCGTGCGGCTAGTTAAAATTAGGGTTTTTAAATTCGGGCTTCCTCAAGGGTGCCTATTTTCACTCCAAAATCTCTCCCTCTTGAGACTCACTCAGTATTTTGGATTCTCAAATGTTGAAGGTACCCTCCCACTTTTTTTGGAAGCAAATCGAGGGGGTTTCTTTTTGGTTTGAAGTCAGTTCTTCTTGGGTAAGTTTCTCCTCTTGGTTTCTCTTTGGTTTTCTCTAGGTCTTATCTTCCCTCTCTCTCGGTTTTCTAGATCTAAATCTGTTTCATGTAGATCTAGTGTTGGGGTTTCCTTGGGTGTTGATTTTAAATATTTTGGATGATAGATTGTGAGATTTAGAGCGGTTTCTGGGAAGCGTTTGCCCAGATTGGGGTGCGGTTGTTTGTGTGTCGATTTCTCCATAACCCCAAAGGTGGGTGGTTTTTGCCTTTCGGTTGAAAGTATTTGAATTATATGTGAAAAATAACCAATACCCATGAATGGGGTATTGTGCGTTTACCATTTTAACCCTGTTATTTACCTGCTTTGCTGGTGTGTGTGAGTAGAGGTTAATTGTATGTGAATAGGGTTGATTTATATGATTTGGAGGTGTTTCCCATACATGTTTTTGCTATGAACCGTGTTCTATAATTATCTTATTAGGCTGTCATTATTTTCCATGCTTAGTTTTAGGATGGTGTGATTGATATCTGACATTCTTGTTATGTTTTAGACTGTTATCCAAGTAATTCTGTAGGTTTTCTTTGGCCATATTTTATTACTATGCTTGTTTGACTTACACAGGGCCGTGAAAACCTGGTGTAGTAGACTATAAGAGGAATTGACTATGTGGGCTTCCTCAGAGAGTCCATTGAACCAATTTTGGGATATAAGGGGGATTGGATATGTGAGCTTCCTTAGAGAGTCCTTGAACCACTTTAGACTCTAAGGGGAATTGACCATATGAGCTTCCTCAGAGAGTCTATGACCACTTGGGGATATAAGAGGAATTGACCGAGTGATCTTCCTCAGAGAGTCCTTGACTACCTTAGACTATAAGGGGAATTTACTCTTTGAGCTTCCTTAGAGAGTCTTTAAACACTTGGAACTATAAGAGGAATTGACTGAGAGAGCTTCCTCAAAGAGTCTCTGTAGTATCCTTGTTTTGATTAAACCAGAGCGGTTAGGCTGAGAGTACTGCCTAGTGGGTTCCCTAATTATTTGCTATTGTTGATGTATATAACTAATTTCATTGAAACTGTAGGACTGGTTACTTCTGAGTACATCCTTGTTTACTACTTTCTTTTGTTTATTACCTGCCATATATTCGCTGACTGTTAGGCACATATCTTGTGGTGATTGAGTACTGGGATTTAGTATTACACCTTGTTTGGGATATGAATTTGGGCCCAAATAGATTATATTTCTATAGGATTAGATAAGGTTGAGCGCCCTTCTACTTCAGGTACTTGATATGTTGTGGAGCTAGAGAGCATGGGACCAAGCTGAGGCTTGTGATGTTGAGGAGCTTTTTATCTATCTTATTTTGTACTTTGACTTAGTACTATTATGTGTTCCAGCATTCTGATGTGTTTTTTTGTTTTTCCTAGACATATGTATCATGCATCATTTATATATATATATATGCATTCTAGCTGTTTATTTCTTTAGACTTATATTGTTTAATTTTTTATGGATTATTACTACTTCTGCTATTGTATGTGTTTTTTTTTTCTTCCGTTGTGTTACTCTGTCAATGAGGGAATAGTTTCCCCACTAACACACCCAAGGCCCTCGCTGCTAGTTATAAACCTTATGCATTAGAGGAAATGCGCTTGAGGCCATGGGACCAACCGGGTACGGGGCGCCTCTGGGTGGCTTCCAGAACCGGGACATTATAAAGTGGTATCAGAGGAATTATTTTCTTCTTGACTTAATGTTTGGATCCTATATCCAAGGATAGGAAATAATTGGTACTTGTAAATAATTTTTTCCCGGAAGTAGCTAACCCATGTATAATGAAAATCCAATCTACCTCATTTAATTGAAATTTCTCTGGTTTTTCAATTATTACAGTTGATTTGGTTTTACCTTGAGTGATTCACATGATTTGTGATGTTATTGTTGATGTTATTGAGGTTCTATTTCTATTTCAAATCGATGAGATGAGGGTATTCCATCTCATACAACATATAGGCACTTGAAAGGGATCACATGTCATGCATTCATGTCATGCCATATAGGGTGAATTAGAAATTGCATGTTGTTGTGATAGGTGTTGTTCTAGGTATGCATGTTGTTGTGATAGTTTTCATGATAAAAAAATACTTTTTATTTTATAGGGTATTGTTTGTGTAAGGTTTTTTTTTGAATGAATTCCAAACTTTGGTTCTTGAGGTGTTATGGGCCCTCATGGACTAGAATTTGGTGGATTAGTGCCCTATTTTTCTTATTATAACATGTATAAGATGTCAAGCTTTGATTCGCGGGGAGTATGGGCCCTCACGGATCAGAATTTGACACTTTGATGTTTGTTTAAATGTTTTATGGGCTCTGGAGTAGTTTTTGAGGCTTACTTTCTAGAAAAACCCAGAATACACGTCGGGTAGTTTTGACCACATGCCATGTGTTCTTCTGTTCGGGAAGAAACTGTTTTTCATAAGTACACATCGTGTACTTTATGTACATGTCGTTTAGTCTCAAACTGTGTCATAGGCTGTGTGGGCAGAGACACGGGATAGGGAACCTCTTGTGGAAACATGACATGTAGTGTCAGCCGAGTACCCGACCGTGTCACGAACAACTCAGGTCGATGAAGCTCATCTAGTACAAACTGTGTCTGTAACAAAAATGCCGTGTAACCTTGTTATAAGGGGATCCACGTGGCTTAGCCATATATAAGGACTTGAAAAGGGGAAGAAAATTCAAGTACATGTCGTGTGTAAGAACAACATGTCGTGTGTTTGGGGTGTTACACAACCAATTCTGGCAGAAGTACACGCCCATGTGAAAGACTTAAGGGAACACATCGTGTAGTTATTATACAAGCCATGTAGTCTTATTTTATAAAACTTGAATTTTTTCTTTCTCTTGTTCTCTTATTATGTTTCCAGTTCTTAGTCTGTGATGATCTTAATCTAAGGTGTGTGATTAACCTTGCAGAGTCATGCCACCGAGACGTCCTTCGGTTGTACGCCAGTTATAAGGCGATGATCAGACACTAGATATGGCTTATCAGGGATAGCCGGGAGATCCTCCAGTTCTGCCAGTCTTGGAACTAGTAGTTATACCTGACACAGGTGTCGATGCACAATTCAGGGAGGGATTTATGAGGATGATACAGACCTTCCAAGGAGCGCCGCCTACTGCCCTGTCAAGAACAAAATCAACGAGGATCCTTTAGCAACACCATCCTCCCACCTTCTCAGGGGATGGAGGACCCCAGGCTGCAGATTCATGGTTGGAAGCCACGTGTATGATCTTCGAGCATCTGTATATACCTCTAGAGAGGAGGGTGAAGCTTTCTACTTACATGATTTGAGACTTTTCCAAGAGGTGGTAGGATGTGATCTCACAGGTGGGACACTAGCAGAAAATGACTTGTGATGGGTTTCAGCACATCTTCTATGATTACTTCTATCTGGAGACCTTAATGGTCAATCGAGCCCAATAGTTCATGAGTCTGTTGTAGGGTACTCTTTCTATTATGGATTATTCCTCTTGCTTCATAGAGCTCGTTTCACACCTATTCCAAGAGGTGGTGAGTTCTTCCTTGTAAGGAAGTTTGAGGATGGTCTAAGGCACAACATCCGATCACAGGTGAATATATTTAGGTTGCATTCTATCTATTTTATAGTCAACTAGGCACTGATCACTGAGCGCAATCTGAGGGATTCCGGAGCTGTGAGCTAGGGCGGTTCGGCATCCAGAGTTAGCGCTCCACCAGCTGATAGCAGGAAGTGTCATATGGAGATTTCACAAGGAGATCAGAGTAGGCGGGATGCATATTCTTGTAGCCAGGTGGTATGCTACCAGTGCGGGAGGAGCAGGCATATGAGGCCACATTACTCGAGAGACCTGGTGGAGTGCCGATCTTGTGGAAAGATGGGTCATCTTTAGCACTTCTGACAAATATTCTCACCAGCAGTTGGTGATAGGGGTTCTTCTGTGACTCCTCATTTAGGAGCATCAACACTAGTTCCTCACCAGTCTGGGAACTAGAGTTCTTCTGGTTGTTCAGACTGAGGTAGAGGTCATGGTCGTGGTATCCAGTCGCCGGGGTTTCAATGACATCAGGGAGGATCAGCTCAGAGTGGTCAGGCAGGGTCACAAGGCCTTGGTATAGGCCAGACTTTTGCAGTGGAGTAGACCTAGTAGGAGTAGGATCTCAAACCTTCTACAGTTCGAGGTACTATCTTAGTTTCCTCAGTATTATCTTCTACTATTTTCAATACAGGGGCTTCCCATAGCTCTATATTTGTTGCGGTTGTGGAGAGCCTTGGGCTCTACATCTTTTCTTCTACTAATATCTTGACACTAGACACTCTGTTGGGGACTAGAATGGTGAGTGTACGTCAATTCATGGAGTTCCCTCTAGAGGTGGTGGGTGTCACTTTTTATGGTACCTCTATGTCCGAGAGATGATGGGCTATGATTTCATTCTTGGAATGGACTGGTTAGTTCCCTTCTAGGCAGTCGTTGATTTCTATATCCATAGTGTGAGTTTCATATCACCAAAGGGTGGATCTTTTCTTCATAAGGGTGAGTGGGATGTCCTAGCGAGTAGAGCAGGACCCAAGCATCATGGGTTAGGAGGAGTTACAGCCCAGATTTCTAGTCTATATCTGGACGACTAGGGGACTTCACTGTTATATTTTACTCTAGTGGTGGATCATTTTATAGATGTCTTCCCAGAAGACTTTTTTGGTTTTCCTCCAGAGCATGAGGTAGAATTTCAATTGATCTTGTGTCAGGAGTGGCACCGGTGTCCATTCCTCCTTACAGGATGGCTACACCAGAGTTACAGGAGCTCAAGAAGCAGTTGGAGTAGTTGCAGGAAAAGGGTTTCATCTGACCCAATACTTCTCCTTGGGGTTCGCCTGTCCTTTTTACAAAGTAGTAGGATGGTACCCTCAAGCTTTGTGTGGATTATCAGAAGCTGAACCAATTGACGTTCAAGAACCGATATCTCTTACCGAGGATTGATGATCTCTTTGGTCAGCTTCGAGGAGCCTGGGTGTTCTCGGAGATTTACTTGAGATCTGGTAATCATTAGTTTCATGTTATACCATCAGATATACGTCTCACAGCCTTTCTAATCAGGTATGGTCTATACGAATATATGGTTATTCTGTTTAGTCTCACGAACATGCCTTCATTTTTTATGGCACTGATGAATAGAGTGTTCCATCCATACTTCGATTCTTTCGTGGCGGTCTTTGTGTACGATATCTTGGTGTACTCTCACACTCGACACGACCATGCCACGCATATTGATATCATTTTGAGTTCACTGAGAGAGCATCAGTTATATTCTAAGCTCTCAAAATTTTACTTTTGGATGGACCAGATTCACTTTTTGGGTCATGTTATCTTAGAGAAAGGAGTATCAGTAGACCTATAGAAAGTGAGAGAATTAGTTTCTTGGGAGCATCCAAAGAACGTTTTTGAGGTATAGAGTTTTTTAGTTCTAGCTGGATACTACAAATGTTTCATACAGGACTTTTCACGCTTAGCAGCACCACTGAAGAGTCTGACTAAGAAGGGTGTGAAGTTCTTGTGGTCAGATTCTTGTGAGTCATCCTTTCAGGAGCTGAAAAGGAGGTTGACTTCAACACCGATACTAGTTTTCCCAGAGCTGGGAAAGATCTATATTGTTTACTGTGGTGATTCAGGTAACGTGATGGGAGCTATGCTTATGCAGGGAGAAGGAGTCATTGCATACGGGTCTCGACAGTTGAGAACATATGAGAGGAATTACCCGACGCATGATCTCAAGTTGGCTGCAGTTGTCCATGCCTTGCGCTGTTGGAGACATTATCTTCTGGGAGAAAATTTTGTGGTTTTCACTGACCACAAGAGTCTCAAGTACATCTTCACTAAGCATGATCTGAATTTGAGACAGTGAAGGTGGGTAGAGTACCTTTAGTCCTTTGACTTTGAGCTTGCCTATACACCTGGGAAAGGCAACACAGTGGCTGATGCGTTGAGCAGGAGGACTCAGATGAAAGTAGTTCAGGAGGATAGCAGTGAGTGTAAACTTATGGATCTGTTCTCTAAGATACATTTGGAGGTGCACGACAGACATAGGAATACTTTTCTTTCTTTTGTGGTTGTTACCTCTACTCTTCTTAATCGAGTGCGAATGAGGCAGCTATCAGATTCAGAAGGCCTAGTCCTACGAGAGAGCGTGTCAGAAGAGGACCCTATTCTGAGATAGACCATAGGCTAGGATGATATCTTGCATTTCCAAGGGTGCGTATGGGTGCCAGTAGACATATGCGAAGAGCTAATGTGGTACTTTCATTCCTCAGTTTGGGAAGTTCATCCTAGTGTCACCAAGATGTATCGTGATCTACACCATTAGTATTGGTGGCTAGGTATGAAGAGATATGTTTCTGGTTTTGTTATGAAGTGTTCCACCTGTTAGCAGGTGAAGGTAGAGCATCAGCGACCAGCAGGTCTTTTGCAGCAATTTCTTATTCCCGAGTGGAAGTGGAATGATGTCGCGATGGATTTCATGACAGGTTTATCGAGGTCGCCTCGAGGGAATGATGCAATTTGGGTTGTCATTGATAGACTCATGAAGGTTTCTCACTTCTTTCCGATTAAGGATACCTTTAGTGTTGATGATCTAGGATGGTTTTACATTCATGAGATTGTGAAATTACATGGAGTTCCACACTCCATTGTTTTAGACAGAGATGCATGTTTTACTTCTTAGGTCTGGCAGGGGATTCAGAGGTTTTTGGGTACATAGGTACTTTTGAGTATATCTTACCATCCCCAGATAGATTTCCAGTATGAGCATAAAATTTAGGTGCTTGAGGACATTCTTCGAGCATTCATACTAGATTTTGGAGGTTCTTGGGAAAATAAAATACCTCTTTTGGAGTTTTCCTACAATAATAGTTTTCAAGAAACTATTTAGATGGCACCTTATGAGGCTTTGTACGGTAGGTCGTGCTGATCCCCCTTATGTTGGCTGGAGGCAGGAGAGACAGCCTTACTGGGACCTCATTTGGTTCTGGAGACCACAGAGTAGATAGAGTTGATTTGGGAGAGGATGGATACTGAACAGTCTCGACAGAAGTCTTATGTTGATCAGTAGAGACAGCCTCTAGAGTTCAAGGTCGGGGATCAGGTTTTTTTGTGTGTCACACCGAGGTTGGGACACAAGAGGATTATGAGATAGGTTAAGCTTTCGCCGAGGTATGTCGAACCGTTTGAGGTTTTGGATAGAGTTAGGTCGGTTTCCTATCAGTTGCAATTTCCTCAAAGGTACTGGGCTATACACGACATCTTCCACATTTCTTAGCTTCGACGTTACTTCTCAGACCCGTCTCATGTCTTCCAACCCAAGGAGGATGAGTTTTAAGTGGATGAATCATTCGAGTAGCATCCTATCTGGATTGTCGATTGATGTACAAAGTTTCTCCGTTGCTGGTTTGTTCCTATGGTATGATTTCTATGGCAGCACGGGTGAGTACAAGACGAGACTTGGTAGAGGGAGGTTGATATACGATCATAGTGGCTAGTTCTTTTTGGGGTTTCTTATTCTAATTCTCCTTAATAAGGAAATTAGAGGATGAATTTCTTTAAGGGGGGACGTTTGTAAGAACCCATATCTTCTTTTTCATGTATATTTTCTTTTTCTGGTCGTTTTTTAGAAAATGAGAAATTTCGGGAAATTTTTGAAGTACACACCATGTACTTTATGAGTTGGTATGGTTTCGTTTTTATGTATTTAAAGTTCATGTATTGATTTGGTAAGAGGTTAGGAGGTTTTGGAATGGTTTTGAACAATTTTGGAGGCTTTTATTAGGGAGCACGGTTTGAGCACGGTTAGGGGAAACTGTGCAGGTTCTCCAGGAAACCGTGTAGGAGGAGACAGTAGGCTTCGCACGGCCTACGCATGGTTTTCCAAACCATGAGAGGCAATCATGTGGACCCCTCTTCTCAAGGTAGTGGCGTGTGCATGGTTAGTGCACAATTTTCCAAACCGTGCATATTAATCGTGCGGCCACTTAAAATTAGGGTTTTAAATCCGAGCTTCCTCGAGGATGCCTCTTTTCACTCCAAACTCTCTCCCTCTCAATCCTCACTCAGGATTTTGGATTCTCAAAGGTTGAAGGTGCCCTCCCACTTTTTTAGAAGAAAATACAAGGGGTTTCTTGTTGGTTTGAAGTTGGTTCTTCTCGGGTAAGTTTCTCTTCTTGGTTTCTCTTTGGTTTTCTTTAGGTCTTCTCTTCCCTCTCTCTCGGTTTTCTAGATCTAAATCTGTTGCATGTAGATCTATTGTTGGGGTTTCCATGGGTGTTTATTTTAAGGATTTTGTAAGATATGGGAGGATATTTAGAGCTGTTTCATGAAGCATTTTCCCAGATTGGGGTTGGTTGTTTGTGGGTCAATTTTTCCGGAACCCCAAAGGTAGGTGGTTTGTGGATTTCGGTTGAAATTCTTTGAATTATATGTGCAAAATCACCAATACCCATGAATGGGGTATTGTGTGTTTACCATTTTACCCCTGTTATTTTCCTACTTTGCTGGTGTGTGTGAGTAGAGGTTAATTTTATGTGAATGGGGTTGATTTCTATGATTTGGAGGTGTTTCCCGTACATGTTTTCCCTATGACCTGTGTGCTCTGTTTGGCCTATTAGTCTGCCATGTTTTCCCATGCCTAGTTGTAGGATGGTGTGATTGATATCTGATATACTTGTTATGTTGTAGAATATTATCCAAGTAATTATTTAGGTTTACTTTGTCCATATTTCATTTCTATGCTCGTTTGACTTACACAGGGCCGTGAGAACCTGGTGTAGTAGACTATAAGAGGAATTGACTGTGTGAGCTTCCTCAGAGAGTCATTTGAATCACTTTTAGGCTATAAGGGGGATTAACTGTGTGAGATTCCTTAGATATTCCTTGAAACACTTTAGACTATAAGGGGAATTGATAGTGTGAGCTTCCTCAGAGAGTCTATGACCACTTGGAGATATAAGAGGAATTGACCGAGTGAGCTTCCTCAGAGAATCCTTGACTACCTTAGACTATAAGGGAAATTGAACATGTGAGCTTCCTCAGAGAGTCTTTAAACGCATGGGACTATAAGGGGAATTGACTGAGAGAGCTTCCTCAGAGTGTCTCTGTAGTATCCTTGTTTTGATTGAACCATAGGGGTTAGGCTGAGAGTACTACCCAGAGGGTTCCCTGCTTATTTGTTGTCGTTGATGTATAGAACTGATTGCATTGAAATTGTAGGACTGGTTACTGCTGAGTACTTCCTTCTTTACTGATTTCTTTTGTTTATTACCTTCCATATATTCACTGACTGTTAGGAACATATCTTGTGGTGATTGCCTACTAGGATTTAGTATCACACTATATTTGGGCTATGAATTTCGGCCCAAATAGATCATATTGCTATAGGAATAGATAAGGTCAAGCACCCTTCTACTTCAGGTACTTGATATGATATGGAGCTGGAGAGAATGGGGCCAAGCTGAGGCTTGTGATGCTGAGGAGTTGTTTATCTGTCTTATTTTGTACTTTGGCTTAGTACTATTTTGTATTCCATCATTGTGATGTGTTAAGTTATTTTTCATGGACATATGTACCATGCATCATTTATATATATATATATACTCAAGATGTTTTTTTCTTCAGACTTTTTTTGTTTACTTTCATATATATTATTACTTCTTCTGTTATTGTATCTATTTTTGTTTTCTTATGTTGTGATACTCTGCCAATGAGGGAATAGTTTCCCCACTAACACACCCAAGTCCCTCACTACTAGTCGGCAGCCTTAGGCATTAGGGTAAATGTGCTTAAGGCCATGTGACCAACCAGGTATGGGGTGCCTATGGGTGGATTCTAGAACTGGGATGTTACATTTTTCTCTATTTGGGCCCTAACTCATGATTTCACCCTCCCAAATGCTAAGGAAGCTTTCCCCATTGATCTGGAGCTGATCTTAGGGCATGTGTTGGTGTGTTGAAGCTTCATTCTGACATTAATTCATATTTTTGGTAGTTTTTTGTGTTTTTTCTTAGATATACCTCTCTCTCTCAGTTTCTTAAATCTAGTCCACTATGGATATATATACGATGGTTTCTTCTAATCATGGTTAAATTTTGGCCTTTTGATGATAAGGGGAGATATCTATGGTGGTTTTTTGGAGATTCAACCCTGTTTCATTGGAGTTTTAGTGTCATTCTTCATTTTTTCCATAAATATCAAGGTAGGTGGATTTAATATCAACACCTCCTATTTGAACTAGAAGTATTGATTTCAAATTTATTATTTTGTGTGTAATTTATTTTGAAATTTTTTTATAATTAATTGATGGAAACCTTCTTTTGATATGGTTTATGTAATTGTGCAAATTCAGTGTTTTAGTGGAAGGTGAAAATGGTAACATGATTTTAAAATGATGATTTTAAAATGGTTATTGGTTTTATGTTAATGGAATAACCAAGATCAATCTTCACTTCTATCAAATTGGAAATGAAATCGTTGATCGTGTGCATAATGGACTACCACCTCATAAACTGATGTAATTCATTTTGTATCACCACCTTTCAATGTTGGATATAATTATGGATTTAAAATATATATGATATATTTATGAAATTATTATACTTATTGAATTATTATATCACATGTACCTACTTTTTTTCTATTCTTTTGAGGGTATGATAAGGTTGCTCATTTTTATGGTGGAATACCTCCCCACAAACCGATTTGATTTGTTTTTCACTTATTCTTTACATGGTTGGTAGTAAGGATAAATTAATGAATATATGTGAAATTTATGACCTAAAAATACTTATATAAATATATTATCACATCTAACTTCCAACCTTCCTATCTATTGGAAAACAATAATGTCGCTCATGTGTACGTGTGTACTACCGCCTCCACGTAGCGATGTGAAATATTTTGCATTTTATTTATACATGGATGGTAATAATGATATATTTGATTAATATAAATTATATTTATTAAATAATATTGATTATGGAATGGTGATTTATAATTTATTTTCCTTTAATTATATCTGTTGATAAAAATGGAATCAGTGTTCTTATGTACGTATGACCTACCATCTCCATAAACATTGTAATCCATTTCCAATCTCTAACTTTTATTGACTACTATACATACATATATAGTGAATATATATAGTATTTATATAATTTTATACATTCTTTATATGATGTATCCATTATCAATCTTAAAAACCGAAATTACCAAACCAAAACATACATGTAAAACAAAGAAATTATCACCCAAAATAGTTATTTAAACAAAGAATTGTTAATAAACATGTAATAAAATACAATAAGTAAATAATTTATGGTATTAAATATATTATTATGGTTATTTAATTGATATATAATAAACCTATATATATTATATAGTAGTTTCTAATACATATGAATGAAATCAAACCTAAGGTAAGGGTTTCATATATTACTTTTACTTTCGTGAGACGTATTCCATATTCACCACTTTGTAGTTTTTTGTGGTTTATATAATACCCATTTAATATTTTATATAATGAATCAATATATCTTAATGTTATTCAATTTTTTCATTTGAATTTATTTCTTTCATGGGTCTTATGAGTCAAAAGTTACTATAGTTGTAATGGTTTATTTTATAATCTCATTGTTTATCGATATTGTTTATGATTAAATTATGATGATGAAATTTTGTGATATATCACTCAATAAACTCATAAATTTTCTCAACAATTTTTTATTCCAGAAATTTTCAAGTAATATTACCATTTTCTCTATTTGTTACTTAAAATGAATGTAAATATGTTTTTAAGAAAATATGAATTTATTTCTCTCTTTGGTCGAAAATATTTTTTCTTCGAAAACCATGTTTTCTAGAAATTTTAAAAAAATTGTTTTTATACTTATCCAAATGATATATTAAAGAAATGTTTACACATTTTCTAATTTTTTTTCAAAAAAAATTGAAAGGAATATTTATATCCTTTTGCAAATAGTTCCTATTTGGTTTTTTCCAAAAATATAAAAGGAATCATTGTTTTAACATGTATATCATGAACACAATTTTCTTTTTTCATGAACACTAAATGTTTTAAAGATTATTTTGAAAGTTCATAAGTTTATTTTCAAATAAAATTATTTTTAAAATGTTTTATTTTTAAAAAAATAAAATTAAAAGGTTACTTTCCTTGAGAATGTTTTTAATAGAAGTTTAATGGTATTTCTATTCATCAAAGACATAAACTATTTATTTTACTTATGATCCACTAGAGATATGTTATATTTATACCATACTTATTATTTATCCCAATGATTTATGAACAGTTTAACTGGGCATGTACAATTTTTTCCCCATTTTTAATATTACTCTGGATGGTTTATGATTATGTTTATTGATTGAGGTAAGTATTAACATTACATATATTAGTTTTTCCATAAAAATATTGATATTGATTATGTTTAATCTATTTTATATGATTAATTAATTGGAATTATTATGTTATGTGTGGGTATTACAATTACATATCACCTCGATGCATCGGTAGGTCTCATGAGACAAATCAGTTGGCCAAATTAAATGGGTTTTTACCCTTATATTTAAACTACCTTTTGAATGGTCTTGATAGTATGTTTTAGATGTCTGGAATTATGAATTCCATTATTATGAGATTATTCATTGATTTTCTATTTGATTATTAGATTATTTAGAATATCCATGGTTAAGTTTTAATCTTATATGATTATTTATATGGAATTAGTTGATCATAATTTATTTCTACCATATTATTCTGAAGTAATTGGTTAAATGGCTTGTGTTTTAGTTATTTACCTTATCATACTGATAGTACTTATTTATTTATGATGGATTTCATTGTAAGCATAACCTTACTAAGAAATTAATCTCACCACTTTCCTAGATTTTAATGTTTCCCAAGATACTAAGAATTTTTTTATGGTTGATATGAAAGGATATTCTAAGGGTTAATATAGTGATCTCAAATAAAACAATTTGTGTATTTTATTTTTTCAATTTGAATGTGAATTTATAATATGTATCTATTCTACCAAGACTACTAAACTATTCAGTTCTTTAAGATGGGATTCCTTTTATCTTATACCAATGTAATAAACTAACCACTAACTCTAGCCTACTAAAGTTAAGGTCTTTACATTTTGTATCAAAGTAATTTTATTAGAACCCATGGAAACTAGATTTTAGAAAACATAGATTAGGGAAAATAACCCTATGATAGACATTGAGGACAAGTATATAAGAGCATAATAAAGTTTTTTTGAGATGAATATTATGTGGTTCTTCTAGGAAATACATCCCTACCTTGATACTAAAAGTGTACTTGGTTCTTCCATATATGTAATTAGGGGTAATAACTTTGAAAAAGGCACATTGGGCTTGACTTGAGAATTACTTGTTACGTGACAATGGGCATTAATACACACTTAGTTTGATACTCCTGGGGGATATTCTTAAGATAATTCACATTCTATTTACAAACCATTATGAAGGATTTGAAAATATTTTTATAATTTGAAAACAATCCCAATAAAACCATGTTTATGGTTATGAGATAATCCAATCATAAAATTTTTCAATTTATGTTAAGTTTTTCACTAGTTTTAGGAATATACATTATGTTTCAAAATTTTATGATCTAATCTAGTGTATTTAATTATTTATAAATGGATCCAATTGGAATGAATGGGAGCCATATCAATGTACTTAATCCAAAAAATAAGAATGATCATTTCTTTAATGGGATTAAGACAATATTATTAAGGGAACTAATATCCCAAACATTCTCATCATACAAGGACATGGTATCATGTGGTATCAAGATATAGAAATAATTATCTAAAATTTATGGCTTAGAAGAGAAGCAAGAGAATAAGAGGATGGAAAATGAAAAAAAAAAGATAAGTGGAAGAAGGTAAAGAAAGATTTTCCCACATGTGATAATTGTAGAAAATATCACTATGGTAATTTATTGAATAGAATAGGAGTTTGATACAAATGCGGTGATAAATTAATCCATGATCTTAATTGTAAGGGAAATAAAGAATCAAAAAAAATTCAATGATTCAACTTTAAGGATATGGGTCACTATGCAAATGAATACCCCAATCATCAATGTAATATACCATATAAGAAGTTGAAGGATCAAGGTCAAGCTTATTATATTACTATAGACAAATGGGAATAAATTAATTGTTTTTTTATTCAATATTTGTTTTGAAAACATATTTTTTCAATAATTTTCTTGTTATAAGAATTATAAAATGTTTAAGTAATGAACTGTAGTACTTTTCTGTAAGGATTTAATAGAATATGTTGAATGGTATCGATGATCAAAAAAATTGATTTAGTGATAAGTTTATATTTTTATAAAACATGTGACTGAGGGAAGATAACCCTTAATATGTAATAGATGTTGTGATAATAATGATAAATATATGTTTATGGGATTGGTTAAAAGGAAACCAAGGCATCTTCGGATGGACTCATGCAAAGGGGGTGCAGCTGATTACTCGTTAGTTGTATATCCTAACCCTTGGTGCAGTGGATGATGTGAGTTCCCAGTTTCCTACAGTAATGGTAGAGTATGAAGACGTCTTCCCCAACGATGTTCCAATTTTACCTTCCCATTGAGAGATAGACTTCTATATTGATCTACATAGTAGTAGGACACTGATATCTATGAAAATATATCAGATTTCTCCCATAGATCTTTTTGAGCTGAGGGTGAAGTTGGAGGACTTGTAGAGGAAGGGATTTGTTAGATCTTGTGTTTTACTCTAGGAAACCCTAGTTCTATTTTCTAAGAGGGAAGAAGGGAGCTTGAGGTTGTGTGTGGACTACCGGATCTTGAACCAGGTGACTATAAACAACAAGTATCAACTATTGAGGATCGGTGATCTCTATGATCAACTGAGAGGGGCACGATGGTTCTCAAAGGTTGACGACATATAAGGATATCACTAGTTGTGAGTATAGGATGAGGATATATTGATGACTACATTCATATGTATCTATGATCAATATGAGTACTTGTTGGTTCCCTTTAACATGAAGAATTCCCCAGTATTATTAATGGGACTCAAGAACTGGGTCTTTCAGCCTTACTTAGATCAGTTCCTGGAAGTATTCATTGATAATATCCTTGTATACTCTGTGTCCGAGGAGGAGAAAATGAGACACTAAATGATATTTTTGGATGTAATCTAATATCACCAGCTGGATGGTAATCTCTAAAAGTGATGGTTCTAGATTCAGTTGTTACACTTTCTGGGACACATTATCTCACTGTATAGAGTAGTAGTGGACCAATCTAAATTTGAGGCAGTGTTAACTTGGTAGCCACCCAAAAGTGTGACGGGGGTGTGGAGATTCCTTGGGTTATTAGGTTATCTAAGATTCATTAATGATTTCTCCAGGATATTAGCACCCATGATAGATTTGAATCTAAAGGGGAATCCTTTTGTGTGGAAATAGAGGTTTTAGGGATGAAGAAATTAGTTGTAGAGTTTGTCTCTTGATTCCTTACTTGTCAGTAAGTGAAGGTTGAGCACTAAATTCCAAAAGGTTTGTCTCAACCCCTTGAGGTTCTATAGTGTAATTATGGTGGGATATATATAGACTTCATGATGGGATTACAATTTATGTCCATGGGACATGATTCCATCTCGGTTATCATAGACCGACTGGCCATGTTAGCTCACTTCCTAGATATACAAGAGAATAGTTCAGTTTAAAGATTAGGATGCCTCTATATGCAAGAGATAGTCTAGCTCCATAGAATCCCATTGAACATTGTCACTGATTGTGGTGCTCTATTTATATTCTGGTTTTGGAAGGGATTATAGGAGGCATTTGGGACATAATTATTCTTAAACACAAAGTTTCCCCCACAAATGGACATCCATAATGAGTAGACCATTCAAGTTCTGGAGGACATGTTATGATCTTACATGTTTGACTTTTTTTCATAGTTGGTAGGATCACCTACCACTGGTGGAGTTTGTGAACAACAAAAGCTACCATTACACCATCAATATGGAACCATTAGAGTATTTTTATGGGTGACTTGGTAGGTCACCACTTTGCTGGACTGACCTACGAGAGTCATCACTCATGGGCTCGGAGTGTGTGTGAGATAAAACAGAGAAGGTTTAGATCATCCAAGAATAGATCAAGACTACACAGAGACATCATAAGTCTTATGTTGACAAGCAATGGAGTCCTTTGGAGTTTGAGGAGGGAGACCATGTGTTCCTATGGTTTTCACATCAATGTGAATTACAGAGGTTTCTCTAGGGTGGTAAGCTATCTCTGAGGTTAATTTTACCTTTCCAGATACTATATGGAGTTTTCAAGGTGTTGTACCAATTAGATATACCTTTGTAGTTAGATTGGGTACATGATGCCTTCCATCTGTCACAGTTGAGGAACGTGCACGACTCATCACACGTTAACGACTGGGGCGAGAAGCACATCGAGGATGAAGAGACCATTGTTAAGTACCCAATAGAGATCAAGGATTGATAGGATAGGATACTTCATGGGAGATCGATTCCTTTAGTGCGTGTCTGGTGGCATCACTGGAATCTCCAAGTGAGTACATGGGAGTGGGAGGCTCAGATTCATGCTCAGTACCCACATCTTTTTGAGTTTCCCTTGTTTTGGATTCTTGGGGATGTAAAGCTGCAATTTGGGGAGAATTTAATGTCCCTTATTTTATGTTTATTATTTTTGGACATTATATGGATAATTTTATAGACCAATAACTAATATTTTATGTAATTCTGAGGCCTGGTGTGCCTAGAATAAATGTTGAAAATTTATTAAATATATTAAATACCATGTGGATGCAGTTATCTTGAACAAGTATAATAACCTCTAAATGCATGCTCAGATCAGAAATATAAGGTAACTATTAAGTTCAATATGTGGGGTTTACTCTAGGTTCAACTTAACAGTAGTCAGTGTGGGTCATTTGTGGAAAATTCATCACGGACATAGAAATGAATAAAATAATTAAAATAAATTATTTCATTTCATTTTTATTGATGTAGTGATTAAAAATATTTAAATATATTATTATGTAAGAATTACATGGTATGAAGAATAACCTGGGAGACATTAGAGAAGCCATGGTGAGACTGTTTGATTATTCTCTTAGGTTAACAGTGACAGGATCATGGATCGACGATCGATGCACATCGGATTCAAAGGATCTGGCCAATGATAGCAATGCAACAAATTTCTTAATCAATTATTTATCCAAATAAAATTAGGTTTTTGTTTTTATTTGATTATTCCCTACTCATTATTTTTACAATGAATTTGAATCAATCAAAGAACAGACTGATCGGCATATCGTGCATATTGCAGGATGGGTTATTTTGAGGGGTTTTGATGAGAGAATATCATTGTGTTTTAATTATTTTTATTTCCATTCTAATGGATATGGATCTAGATTAGCATGAAAATCAATTGAGGTACCTTACTCCAATATCTTCTTTTTCTTTTTTCCCCTTTTCATCGTTCATAGTGAGCATACTTCGTTTATCCAGCGACTTGACTAATCTCGATCAATTGATCATTGTGCACCCGTTTCTTTCTGAAATGATCTGATATCATAGATTTGCAATCATCATGACATGAAGGAGGTGTGATTATGGAGATATAGTGATTTTGACAATGGTGGATCCCTGATTTCATGTTCTTCAATGTTCTTCGGTGCAGAATGAATAATGACCTATAAATCCATTTTTCAAATAGATTGGATGTTGAAAACTTTTTTTTGAGTGATGGTGAGGCTTGGGTGATATGATCATCGATTATCGGTGTGATTAGATCTAAGATCCAAGGTGATAGTAGAACAGGCACACGCAGAAGTAATAATGAGGATTTCAGGAAAAACTCAATCAACACGGTGTGTAATTTGGGATTACATTATGTGTGGGCCACTGAGTGGCATCTAGGGTTTCCAAAGGAATTAAGTATCATATGGAATGTAACCCTATCACACAGAATGTGGTCCCTCTCAGGTGAACTTAGTATTTAATTTTGTAAGTGTACGAACATGGGGTGGAGTAGACAAACTACCTACATGGTGTGTACTCCCCCAAATGGACACATCCTAGACCAGGCACACAGACTAAGACATGTACCCATACATGAGCAGATGTACATGGGTTGGAGCTTTCTACTGGCACATGGGTAGACTACATGGGCATCCTAAACACTATGAAGTAATAAAATACATGGATTGATGAAATGGGTCATTTACATGAGAAAAACCCAGGGTAAAGGGACACGGCATGTGACCCCTATTACATACTATGTACTTTTTTATACATGGATTAGATATATTTTCCTCAATATCTTGGACAAGTTTACTTAGGGTATGTTCCCATTATTCTTTCCTGGAGTTTTAGTATGTGATCATCTTCTACTCCTATGACTACGATCCCTTCATCATGACTTCCTCGATATAGTCTTTGGAATCTCTCTGAGAGTCCCAAAGTGAGATCCTTTATTCATATTTTTTTCCCTATGTGGAGTTCTTGGTATCTTCATGACCAACACTACGTGAGCGTCAATCCTATACTTAGCGGGTTAAAATAGATTGAGTTGTTGGTATTTCCCCATGGCCTTGGCAGCGATCCTCATCTGTGTATTATATTCTCCTTAAACTATAAGCATATTCTTTCTCATGATGAGACTCAACAAACATTACCTATTGAATAGATATCATCAGTGCTATCATACTCAGGATTGTGTTCTCCGGGATTAGTTCTTTGTGAAATCTTCGAGGTGGAATCTTAGGTTGTTATTCTAAGGTTGGGCCATATATACCTATATATTATGTTTCATTTTTCAGTATATCTGGAAAATATTATTATATGTGTTATAGAAATATACCTATGTAGATCAGACTATATTTCCTTGTTTATGATTTTTGGATTAGGGGTGTCCTATTAAGTATTGTTATACTCACCCCTCAAGAGATTTGCCTGCATGTGTCATTTCTTGTGATGATGGTCAACCTTTTGATAAATTCCTAGGTAGACCAGGACCAGACGGTGCCTAGTGAGACTAGATAGACTAAGGTGTGTTCTTGTGACTTTCCAAAAGCAATCCTAGTACTTAATTTAAGGTTGGACTTGTGTTTTCATACTCTTCACGGTGGAATTGTATTTGTCCATGTTTACTTTATTTTACATCTGATCATACTTTAGTTATGGGATTTAGATATATGCATGTATGGTTGTTCAGTAGTTTTTAAATCTTAGCATTGCATAGGCTTTGAGATGTGTGAATGTGTATAGGTACTTAGTCTAGGGTCTCCCATTTCAATTATATTCCTTATCGGCACTAGTCGTTAGCCCCTAGCATATTGGAGGTAATCTTAGGGAGTCACGACATGGGTCCCTCTAGGATGGGTCATGACAACGAAACCCAAAACTTAGGCTGAGATTGAATTAGGCTAAAGACAATCTCAAGATCCTATAACCAATTCTCTTTCTCCAGGTCAGAGACACTCCCCTCATACTTTTCCAATCACTTTTGTTAAAAGGCACATAAGTCCTTATTTCATAATTCATCCTCCTTTGTCAATTCAATCCTATGATGATCAACTAGACCATCCTACTAAACCACTACTGCCTAAGTTGCATGCAGACAATCATCAAGATCCATTACTAAAAATCACAGAGAACCCTAAGCCTAGTAGCATATAATTTTATCAAAGTTCATTTAATTAATTTAATTTTAATTTCCCAAAAACACATATTTTTTACATGAATACAATTAATCATGATGCATATACATCTCCTAGGTATTTACCCTACAAAAAATTACACTACACATTAATTTTCAATAAGCTCAAAGTCATTGAATCAGATCAAATGGTGCCTTAAAATCCCATGTACTAGACGATCTCCCTAACCTATTTTATGAACTAAGATCAAATGGAACTATTTCTCTACCAACCCATACAATAATCATAGTTCCTAACTCCAAAATCTATCCTAAATCTTAACTAAAACCATTGATACCAATCTTTCATGACCCCTTCCCTCCAAAGGTACCCTTCATGAGAAGGAAATTAAGGAAGATAGATAATGAATCTCAAGTTTCTCCTCCAGTAGTCCTTTGGGTAGTGACAAGCACTGAGTAAATACAAATATAAAATATATAAGGACTTTGTATTTATATTATAATAAGGATCATAAGATATGATAAATAAATTTAAAATAAACTCCATAACATAATATAAAAGTAAACCTAAGGCCATCCCATGTTTTATGAACAATTTTGACAAATAAAAATAAAATTCTTCAAGTAAATACCAAAAGACAAGTCATGTGGTAGTGACTCAATAGAAGCTCCAAATATAATCTAGAAATGTCCATCTTGATCACTAAGATCCTATAGGAAACCTAAAAAATTTTATATATGCATAGGTATATCATAACTTGTATAATAAATAGGATAAATCCCAAGGCCTCTAGTGCACATGTGAAAAGGGTGTGCTAATGTTCCAATTAACAGAAATTAGAACTAACATGCACCTAAATATGACAACTAACTAATCCCATCCCCACCATGGCATGATCACCAAATGACACATCCAATATAGTAACATGGTACAAAAATAACATTAATAAAAGGTTCTCCTTAACTACTTGTCCACTGATTTGCTTCTCTCATGCCCCAACATCAAATGTCATGTGCTAATATCCCTTTCATACATATCACGTCACATTTTCAGGAAATATTTGTACCTATAACAACCTCTTCTATGGTCTATCATCCAGTACTAGCATCATTCATCATCAAATCACAACCTCATCACATAACTAGGGAAGTTGCGTATCGTGAAAGTGAAACAAATGAAACCCATGCCCTCATCCCAACACGCATGACCCCCACCATATATCACATCCTCATCATCACTGGGACATATCTAACATAAACCTTTATCACCATTGGGTAATCTCCAACACTAACTTATATCATCACCTTTGTAGAAGGGAGAGTGGGAAAGAATGAGCATCCAATTATCTGAATTACCGCCAGCTTGGATATTAAGGAAACCACCTGAAAACCAAAACATTTGGGTATTGGTAAATTTATCCAACTCAGATAGGGAACATAAATAAATAACTTGAAAATATATGGTATATATATTTCAAAAAATACTTACCCTATGGGTTAACATAAATTGAACTAGTATATTCCACAACATCACCATGGCACCACATGACATCTTTCATAGTCACTACCACCTCTAAATTCTTCATACCACAAAACCACCACATGTAACCACACAATTAAAATTTAAATTAAAGGATCCACCATTTCCATATTTTAATGAGTTTCCACTAATTCCCGCTTACTAAATCATTTCATTCATGTTAACAAAACCCATTCATTTATCATACATTTTGTTTTATCCAATTAACACACATTAATTTCTACCCATTCTTATATTTAATTTTATCCTAATATTATTCATTCACATCCCATAACATTTAATTTATTAGTATTTCAATTCATTAGCATGGATAAATGGGAAACCTACACAATAATACCACATAATAACTCATTCATCTCATATCCACCTCTACCAAAACATAATGTAAGCCAAGCCATCTCACAAAAAACCAACCATCTCAATATAATAGCCACACTTCACAACCACTGCATGCAAGGCCACATCAAATCCCAAGACAACTAATCATTTAATCACTAACCAAAACATTCCACAACCCAGTTAGTCACCCCCATCACCATACAATAGCCCACATCAAACAAGGAAACACGTCAATCATAACCACACATAGAAACAAATCTTGGATTTCAAAATTTACTAAAATTTAATATACAAAAGGGATTTAATTATTTTATATCATTACATAGAATGGGTATTCTCATTTAAATTTCATCTTTAAATGGGAACCCAATTCATTATACATATATATTTTTTGTCCTTAATTCAAGATAAGATCAAACAACCAACGCAACAATGTTTCTATATGCTTAAAAATACAACACAACCAAGGCACCCAACAACTATTATTTTCATAAATGAAACAAAAAATGTATAATATCATTAGTAGTATCATAAAAAGTGGTCAAACATGATATTTATCTCCATTCCCATAAATTTTATTTAATCCCATTCATTATCTTCATTTGGTTGATCTTTAATATCCACCCAAGGGAAACAAATCATGCAATCCCCACACATGTACATAAATATGGAGATAATGAGGGTCCACAACCTCAAAGAAGATTTATAAATCACCACGTATGACAGGAGGAATGAGAAACAACCAAAAGATAATAAACACATAAGTAAGCCTCAAATCAACCTGAATCATATCAAGGATCTTTAAAATAAACACCGAGAACACTCCTTGAACAAATAAACATCACCATAGATAATTTATAAAGATAAAACCATATAAATCATGGTATAATATTCGATTTACTCACCATGTATTTCCAAAGATCAACCTCTATAAGAAAAGGACCAAATCATGAGAAAAGGGGATAAAATATCCTCCAAAATCTCTTATGGTCCACCCACAATTCAAGAAAGAATAAAATAATTTGGGAGGGATCAGGATTTTATAAATATATTGGACCTCTACACTATGGGATATTTTGAAGACTAATTATGTATTAATTATTTCCATATATAGTGTAAAAATTAGCAACTTGATACAATGAACATGGGTTTTATTTTTTATTATGTGTCTTAATTACCTAAATATCTAAACCTAAAAATATCCATTGGACATAATAAAATCCATAATTGTTATTTATTTTATAATTTTTTATTATGATATCCTAGATTTTACAGTCGGTATCAAAGTATGTAAAGTATTTGTATATAACACCATATCTTGGAGTATAGGTCGGAGGCATCACAGTTGATATCAAAGGAAAAGTTTATATAAATTTGGATATTGTGATATTTTTTTAGCCTAATTTAATGGTTGATAAGTTATGTTTGAACATAATTTCAAAGTTACAGAAAACCATTTGAGATAGTATAAGATTTAACATTAAGTTAATTATGTCAATTATATTTAGGGGACTGGGTTAAAGAACCTCAGTGAAACACCTAGAGATGAGTTGAAGTATAGGATGATATCCTAAAACATTATAAGTCTTGATTATATAGTTTTCCTAGAAATACATCCCTACCAAGATATTGGTAAGTGGATATGGTTGTGAAATCGATGTAGCTAGGGGTACTCACCATAAAAAGGGTTGGTTGATAATTGAGACGATCATCACTCTGATGCATAATGAGTGGGCCAAAGTCTGCACACCTAGCTAGAAACTTCTAGAGGGTATGATTTGGTTAATCACATTCTATTTATGAACCATTATAATAGATTTAAGAATAATTTCAACTAGTTGGTTATAGAAACTAATAGAAAATTACCAAGGATAACTAAGTATTTAACAAAGAAATTCATTATTTGATCTGAAAGTATCATGATAAAAACAAAGGTGTAATAATGGAAGACATATTTGGATTGCTGGTTTAATATTCATATTCAAGATATTATCATAATAATGTTGATTTTACAATTTTTTTAAAATAGAATCACAAAGATAAATCTAGGTGGGGTATGTATCAAGAAATAACTATGTCTTATAACTAGATAAGGGAGCATGAATAAATGGTTATGAATTTTAGTACACATATATTATGATAGATATGGTGAGTTTCTTAATCTTACCTATGGTAATGAGGTTTATATAATAAAAGAATTTAATTTTTGATACTCTTAGATATTTTAATTGGTGAATTTATTTTTATCGATGGAATTTTGATATATTATAAATGTTATTGAGAATTATATGAAACATTTAATGATTTTTCTTCAGTGGTTCTATTTTAAATGTATGGAAACATATATTAAATGGTATCAATAACCTTGAAAAGTTATTTTATGTAAAGGTTTTATTTTTGGGGATATCTATTTAAGAACACATGATTTAAGGTTGGATAACTCTTAGGTTTAGTATACTCTCAATTTTCAGGTAATAAAGGGTCGATTGATTTTGGGAAAAATGAGTTAGAGAGAATTGGAATTGATTATTTATTTAAGTAAAAGAGTAATCTATGATTTTTTTAGTGATTTTTATCTTATTTTTGGTATTATGAAATATATTGACTGTTTTATGACTTTATGAACTAGTTGTTAATACATTTTAGGGTTAAAGATAGGGTTAATTGTTTTAAGAATATATAATCTCATTGTGGTTTAATGTCTTAGTGATCCAAATGGTATTTGGAAAGATATTGTTTGGATGATATTTGATTATAGAATATACATAATGAGATATATGACTATAGGAATAGTTAATGTTGTTTTATGAATGATAATTGACTTGATATAGCATAAGAGAGTATGGTAGATGTGGTATTAGAGGTTATACCTTGAATGATGAATATGTTCAGAATACCCTCACCTACATTTTTTAATGAGTAATAATTAAATTGTGAGGAGAGTATTTATTTAAGGGATTGAGAATGTAAAACCCTAATATCTTAATATATTATTACCTTTAAATAAGTCAATATGTTCTATATCTTTCTCTACATGCAACACCAAACTGAAACGAAATTGTGATATATTTTAATAAAAATATATATATTAAGAATGACCATTAAAAACTAGATGTTGAATTAGTTGGAATGAATTAGAGTAAAAAAAATTTGAAACATTTATATAAATAAAATATTGGATACTTTAAATATTAATGAATTTTAATTACTATGGTTAAATCAACTATCAAATTCAATATATGCTTAAAAAGTATACTTTTATAAAATTGATGTTTTATTTGAAAAAACTAACAATTTTATAATTATATAAAAAAATATACTAATAATAATTAATATATTACCAATAAATTAATTTTTAATTTATAGGAAATAATAATATTTGATGGTTAACATTTTAAAAAGCTATTTTCTAATATGATCAGTTTACCACTATATTTTAGAATTGTGTTTAAATATTATAATGTAAAACATTAGAAATTTAATTTTATAAAATAAAGACAATTTTTGTATTAATCATAAAAATATAATCATAAGATAAATTTTTGGGATTTTTTGGAAAAGAATGATTTTTAGGTGAATAGTGAAAATACTATTTTTAGAAGAAAAAAATATGCCTGTTATGCCATTATTAGTATATAAGTATGAATTGTAAATTAATGAAACATATTTATAAGAAAAAATATGTATTTACTGAGCTAATTTATAATTTTTATAATTTTTATTTTAATTTAAAAACCTGTATTTTATATTTTTTTATATAATCAATATTTTCTAAAAAATCATTTTTAAAACATTATACATTTTTATTTTAAAATTAATTTTTATCACTTTTATAAATTTAATCAATTAAAATGTATTTAAAAGTTATAATAATTAGTTCCAAATTATATACTAATAAATATTTTATTTTTACTCATAAAAGAAAAGTTACCTCATGTAAAAACTAGTTACCGTGGTAAAAGCTTAATGGTAAAAGTAAATAATCTAACATTAAAAGACCTAAAAAATGTTTAAAAAATGTGTGGTAATGTGTGTTTTAGTCTGTTATTAGACTAATAACTTATCATATCAATTATTAATCAATTTTTGAGCCACTTTCCTTGAGATTAACTTCTCATTATTAAAAACTTTTCGGTATTTACAAAAGAAAACCATCCCTTTTTACTTATTAAAGGGACACTCATATCCTTACTTACCCTCACACTAATACAGCACAATTTCATCCAAAACTCTACCAAAACCTATTTTAAACACTCATATACACCTTAATGAGGTTATTTTATTCTCAAAATACCATCCCTTGTGGGTTTAACATCCTTTACATAAGATATATTCCAAGAAGTGAGGTATAAGTTCTTAACCTCTATTTCTCTTTCCTATTTCTTTCTGTAATTTTATTTTTCCTAAAATTTAATTTCACTGTATTAAAATAATAACATAATTATAATTTTTATATTTTTATTTTATTATAATTATTGTACATTCATTAACCATATTCCCATTTTCTATTGAGAAAAATAAAATCATCAATCATGTGTTGTAAAAACTACCACCTTCATGATGCAACATGTTTAGTTTTCCTTAATTTCCTTACAATGATAGTCCTAATAAGTAATTTAACATAAAATTATAATATTTATAACATATTTTATGTTCTTAAATTATAAAACATATTATAAATTTCACTAATTCAATGTAAACCAAAATCATTATCCATGTTTATGTCATGATTACCTCTGTTGTATGTTTTCCCATACTGAGAATTTGAGTTCACACGTTCTTCTTTTTCAATTTACCATGTTTATTAATAATATTAGTACATTTTAAATGTTTAGAATGATATAAAATGTGAAATAATTTATGGGATATGTTTAACACTCATTATGGATTAATTAGTTTCATATATAGTGGAAAAAATGAATATGGGCTTTATTATTTTATGATGTGTTCTAATTATCTAAATATCTAAACCTGAAAATATCCTTTTAAGTATAAAATAATCAATAATAAATATTTATTTTTTAATTATGGATGGTTATATCTATACTTTTATAGATGGTATCAAATTGAGTATGTAACCTATGTGTGTATGGAACCAGATTTGGGAGTGTGGGTCAAGGGCATCACATATAGGATCTAGCACAAATTCACCTGGGGGTAATAACCCTAAAAAGGTTGGCTAGGTATTAAATCAATCTTCATATGGTTTATGAAAAATAGTCATAACTACACACCTAGTTTTACACTCTTGGGGATATGTTTTAGTTAATTCACTTTCTCATTATGAACCATTATGATGAATGAGAGGATAGAATCTATGATAACATATGATAACCATACTGATATGAGATGAACATAAAGTAATATGGGTTGAAATAAGGTTTTTTAATTTAGGAAACTTTAAGAATGGTTTCATAATCATATTATTTGTTACTTTAATTATTGGTGTTTGATACTAATACTAATCTTTTTAGTTTTAGTAAATGGATAAAACCAGGAGGAACCAAGTTAATAATGTGTGTTAAAGAAAATGTGGTGATTTTGCAAATGATAAACCAATCGGGATAGAAGTTGGAGTGAAAAATATTGTGGTTATGCCTAAAATTATATCTCTATTTATAATTAACAACTTGAACCTAAATGGGTTTATTCACACTCCTAATAAGAGAAAAATTGAGTTTTATGGGAGTTCAGTTGATGAATACCAAGGAGTAAAGTTGATTAAATTTCCTACATGATTTGAATATTATAATAAGCACATAGGAAATTTTCTCAAAGGAAGGGGTAAATTTTTTAATTATGGAAAATAATATCATCAAGTAAAATAATGTTGAAGTAATGTGAAGAGGCCAATCAATAAAATAAATGGAGATAATGGTACACTTAATGTGTCACCCACACTGTGATGCAATAATTACAAGTCGTATGTAAATTAATATGAATAAAAGAGTTAAAAATGAAAATTAGTTTCAATAAACTCTTAGTCCAAGAGACAAAGGGAAATATCATATTATCACAACTACTAAACTAGGATAAGATAAGGAAGTGGTAAAAGTTACAATAACCATCCACTCTAGAACAGAAGATTTCAGATGTGATTATGTCTCTACCCAATAATATATTTTAATAATTTAATAATGGTATCGCATCACCAACTCAGTTATTATATGATGTGTTAGTAGTAAAAAATTATTAATTGTATGATGATTGCATCTCATGTTTATAACTCTTATCCAATATTATTTTGTGGTAATGTACTTCATGTAAATCTATTTATTCTTCCTCTAGTTGAATTTAATGTTATTTTGGGAATGTATTGTCTCTATTTATATAGATCCCATATCAATTTCCAAGGAATGGAAGTCACATTTTATATTCTGAATCAACCTATGATGATCTTTCATTTTAAGGATGAATATGAACTTCCAATAGAAATTACTTCCATTGTATGGGTCTTACTGCCTAATCATGGGGGATATTTATCTCAAATGGTTAGGGGGAAAACTAAAAATTAAATATATGACCATTTTTTGGTACTGATATGATTTATTTCATGAATAATTTCTTAGTCTTCACCTGAATCATGAATTTGAGTTTTCAATAGAACTCAAACCTTGTGTTGCACCTATTTTAAAGACTCCATATATAATGGCCCCAGTTGACTTGTATGAATTTAATATGTAACCCCATGAGAATATTTATAAGGTATTCATATTCCATAGTTCATAACCATGGGGGAACTTATTCTTTTTTAAGAATAAATATGGTTTAATGCTTCTTTGAATTGGTTATTGGGATTAATAAAAAGTATTGTATTCCCCTTATTGATGATCTTATTGATTAATTATAATGAGCCCAATATTTTTACAAGATTTATCTTTGATATGAATATCATAATATGAGGGTAAAAATGTAGGTTATACCCAATAAATCCTTCCTTATGAGGTATATACAATATAAATTTATAGTAATTCCATTTTTACTTACCAATGCCTCTACTATATTCATGGATTTAATCAATAAATTCTTTAAAGATTACCTTAATCAGTTTGTGTTAGTCTTCATAAATGATATTATTTTATATTATATAAGAAATAAAGAGCATTAATATTATTTGAGGATAGTGTTAGATAACTTGAGGAAAGATAATTTGTATTCAAAATTTATCAAGTTTAAATTTTGGATACAAAAGGTTTCATTATTGGGTTATATAATATCAAGTGAGGGTATATCATTAGATCCTTTATAGATATCAGTTGTTGAGAAATGGATCATACAAGCCATCATAAATAATATATATATATTCCTTGGTATCACTATATACTATTTATTATTTGTGAGAAATTTATTATTGTTATCAAATCCAATAACCAAGTTGACTTGGATGGGATCCAAGTTCCATTAGATATATGAATGTTATAAAATTTTCATGGAGCTAAAAAGAAGTTTGGTCAGTGGAACTATGATCACATTACCCAATTGTAAATAAGGGTTTCTAATTTATAATGACACGTTAAATAAGGTAATCAGATGATTCCTCATTCATAATGATATAGTGATATATTATACCTTACACCAATTTAAAATCCTTGAGAAAAAAAATTTAAAATCATGATTTAGAGATGGAAGTGATAATTTTTTCAGTAAAGATATAGAGGCATTACCTATATGGTGAATGGTGTGATATATATAATGATCATAAAATATTGAAGTATATATTCACATATAAATATTTTAATATTTTTCAAAGGAGATAGTTGGATCTCATTAAATATTATGACTGCTCATACATTTCCACCTTAGGAAGGTGATCAAGGTTGATGACTCTCTGAGTCATAGGAACCATGATAGTTTTTTCATGGTGAGGATTTAGTGATATCCAATACTTATGTGATTTTATAATATGGATATTTAAATCATGAGTAAAGGTTACATATCATCTCTTTCTCGGATAAATGTTTAACCATGATTGTTATTGAATGATAAGGTTTATGAATCGAGTATATACCCCATCAATGCCAGATTTAAAGAAGGATTTTTTGGATTAATCTAATATTTCATCATTATCTATTCATAATGGAAGTATGAATATGTATATAGATATGAAATAGTATTTATAGTTGGAGAAAATTAAAAGGGATACTATAAAGTTTGTATCTCATTACTTTATATGTTATGAAGTTAATGTTGAGAGAAAAAAAGTCTAAGGGGGTATTGCAACCATTAAAAATAACAAAATGTAAATGTTAAAACATCACCAAGTATTTTTTCATTACTCCCCAAAACATCTAAATTCCATAATATTATTTTGGTTATTGTCAATGATCTTACAAATTCTGCGCATTTAATTTCTATTAGGGAATACTTTCCTCTTTATGATATTTCAATTATATACATTAAAGAAGTATTAATTTTTCATGGGATACCACATTCTATTATATCTTATCAGGATTTGAACTTTACCTTGAAGTTTTGGAGAGGTCTTCAACAAGATTTGAATATGGAGTTAAAATTTAGCACTTCGTATCATCCTCAAACAATTGGTTAGTTTAAGAGGACCATTCAAACCCAAGAAGATATTTTGTGATCTTTTTCTATGGATTTTAATGGTTTTTCAGATCATTACCTTCCTCTATATAAACAATTATATAATAAAATTAAACCAAGATTTCATATGGCTATTTTAAATCATTATATGGAAGGAAGTGAAAAATACAATGTGTTGGTATAAACTTAGAGAAAGAAAGCTATTGGGACCTAAGATAGCTGAGGAAAAGGTATAGAAGTTTAGATCCATTAATTGTCACATCAGGGTATCTCAAATTCGATAGAAAATTTATGATGAAAATTATTGGAGAGGTATAGAGTTTTAATTTGGTGAAATGTATTCCTAAAAATATCTTATTGGAATATAGTTATGATATTTAGATATAAGGGAAAGAAAATACATAAATATATTGGTCTCTTTGAGATTCTTAATCATATTGGGATAATATCTTATCTCTTGGAACTCCCACTAAACCTCTCGCAAGTTCATGATGACTTATATGTGTCTCTTTTGAGGAAGTGCATACCAGATCATTTATATTTACTAAACATTGAGGTTGTACTGATAGGGAATTATATTTCTTTTCAGGAACAACTAGAGGATAATCTGGATTGAAGAGAGAATGTTCTATGAAAAAATACCACTCACCTTATCAATGTTTTATTGAAAATCCACAAATTTTTAGAAGCTTCATGGGAACCTGAGGATGTTATGAGGTATAAGTATGCTCATTTTTTTGTACCAAAGTAATGGGATTTCATGGAAAATTTTCTTATAAGGGAGGTAGAATTCAACACTCCAATATTTTATGATATATATCTCTTTAAATAAATTTGATGTGTTTGATATATTTCTTTACATACAACACTGATCTTAAATGAACTGTAATATACTATTGAAATATTATTATTAAATGTGATTATTATCACCTATCCATTATATTATAAATTATGAATAGAAATAAATTAATTATGAAAAATATGTATAAAATTTTACTATATTGAATTTTTATTTATTAGTTCCTAGAAAATAACATCTCTATTTTAATAATATCATTTTATATTAAAATATCAAATTTTCAAAGTATTTTATTTTTATATATATTATATATTTTTATCACTAATAAACTATGAATTTGATTAAATATATTGGTATTTAATGTGAAAACTGAATAATTATTCATTCATTGATTATTTATTGGTTATAAGTGAAGATAGAATAATTTGAAGGTAAAATGAGTTATTTTTTAGAAAGCTATTTTTATGTGCACAATGTATTTTTATATTAGTAAATTAAATTCTTCACTATTTATGAATTATTTTAATATAATTTTTCGATAATTAATTTATTCAAATAAATTAACATTCATCTAATGTTGGTTATTAAGAATATAATGAAATGAAATTCAATTTACGATTGAAAAAATGATTTTCTCAAAAAAAATATTTCATCATGTTTTACTCGTTTACTTTAGAATTAATTTCAAGAAATTTTAGGAATTAAATATTTTAAAATTTATTCCATATTTTGAATTTAAGTAATTAATATTAGGTTATATTTTCAAATTAATTTTTGATCCTAATTAATAGTAACAATGGTAAAAATTTATTACTATAATAAGGGTTAAAAAGGGTTAATGAGAGGTAGAGATAAGAGATAAGGTTTAAATTATCCCAAAAAATATTAATTTTATTGGTTGATGGTATTATGAAAGTAATATTTTTATATTCAAATATTTATAAATTTTTAACCACTTTATTTGAGAAAGAAACATTTTATATAGTAAATATTGAAAACATTATAATTTTTCCACCCACCTCACTTATAAAAGGGAACATCCTATTCTCAATTATCCACACCACTTGAACCATTTATCTCAAATAATATCTACCTAAATACTATACCAATATCAGTTTATACAACCATGAGGTTTTGGTATTTCTAAAAGACCTATCCAATAAGCCTTAAGGTGCTTTTTAATGGATGATATCCAAAGAAGATGTATATATACTTACTGACCTTTTTCAAGTTTATTTATTCTTAAACAAACTATAAATGTTCTATAGACATCTTAGAATGATTAAATCAGTATATTTACTATACTAATATGTTTTTATGTTAATTTTATATCCATTTTCAATCTCTTTACCATATATTGAAAATGATAGTGTCACTCGTACATATGTATGGACTACCACTACCTCAAAGCGATGTGATTTGGTTCTCATTTACTCTTTACATTTATGGTCATAAGGATAGATTTAATGCATATATATATATATATTATGTTTATTATATAATTATTATTCTATAAATTTTAATTATTATTTATATTTCTTTCATTCAATCCATCTAAAAGAGGAAACATCAATCATGCATACGTGCAGACTATCATCTCCATGAAGTGATGTAAGTCATTTTTCATCAAAATCTTATATAGCTGGATATGAAAGTTTATATAATTAATAAAAATGATAATTATAATATGAATAATATTCTTTATATGTTAAAACCATGATCAAGGTTCAAGGAGTGGAACTTTAAAAATGAAACATACATTGAAAATGGACCACTTTTCACCCAAATAATGATTTTAATGAAGAATTACTAATAAAAGGAAAATTTTAAATCATAAATAAATGATATATAGTGATATATATATGAATATGGTTATATGATATATTTATAAAAATCTATTTTTATTATACAATAGTTTTTAATATGTATGAAGAAAAACGGGAATTGAGGAAATGATTCTTTGTCTCAATATTCTTTCATTGAGACATGTTTCATGTTATACACCTATTTTATAGTGTATATATTTACCCTTTTATATATTAAATTATTAATATATTAATATTAATGTTATTTAAAGTTATATTTTAATTTATTTATTTCAAAGGATTTATGATTAAAAATTTACTAAAGTTGCAATGGTTTATGTTACAATCTCCTATCTTTTCAAGATTATCTATGTTAAATTTCATTTGGGGGAAATTATAATATCCTAATACTTTAAACCCAATATATTTTTATTCTAATCCTATTATTTCTGTTTTTTTAGTATAATTTCTATTTTTACACTCTTTTGTACTCAAAAATATTGAAAAAATATTTATATCAAAATCCGACCTTTTTTACTCCTTTTGGTCAGAAATATTTTTAATCCATGAACATGTTGTTTAAAATATTTTCAAATAATATTATTTTCTTTGATCCCATAATTATTTAATGTCATTTATAACCATATTTTACTTTATTTTCAAAGTTTTAAAGTGAATTTTGATAATTTTTTATAAAGAGATTATTTATGACGTTTTACAAAAAGTTTGAATGGAATCTTTATTTTAAAGTTTACTGAATAAATGGATTTTATTACTATCATGACCATTATTTTACTTGAATATTCCTTTAAAATTTTCGGTGGATTTTTTAGATAAAATATGTTCCCAATATTATTTTAATTTTTATTTTTTAAAGATACCAAAAAATATATATTTTCCATGTTTTCAAAGAAATGTTTAAATGATCTTTTAAAGGTATTTTTCATCTATGAAAACATCCTTTAATGATTGTTAGGATTCCTTGTGGATATTATCATATGATACCATTCACTTTCTTTATTTTTATTCCTTATTTTATTGATGTTTTAAATATGATTCTATAAAACCTATTACTTTCCCATAGGTTAATTAACTTATGATGAAATATTTATGTAACTCATGTCTTTTCCACATGTTATACTATGATGAAATGATGATTTTTTTATGATATTTTGTCATAGTTATGTGTTTTTTTCATTATGTAATGGGTGGGTTAGGAATTATATATTCATCTAATTCATTAGTTAAATAATTATAACTCATGAGAGAATATCAACTGAAATGGGGAGTGAACCTGGTTCAGTATGGAACAAGAGCCTCATCCAAGTTATTGAGGACTCGTAAAGTGCATCCAAGAGACCAGAGATAAAATTAATGTGGAGACATATTTCTAGGTTACTACAGCCGGACTGTAGTAGGCACTGTAGTATAAACTATAGCAGGTAATGTTCAGTACTATAGCAACCAGAACTATTCATCCATTTGGGATTTCAGACCACCAGTTTGGTCCTCGGGTCCTTCAAGGCCTTCAGACCACCCAAGGCCTTCAGGACAGTAAGGCTTACAAGACACCTCAGGTCCTTCGAACCACCTCAAGGCCTTCAGTCCACATAAAAATTGTACTTAAATATACTAGGAAGACTCTACAAGGAATAGGCTTCAGATGAGGATTCAGAGCATGCACATTCACTAGAGCAGAGCTAATGGATTTGGAATAATGGGAGGGTAAGGAAATTACCATCAATATTAGCCTATGCATGCATGGGAATCCTATACAAACATCCATGTAAAGGCGGAGAGCTGGTATCATGATACAGACACTGAGGAGGGGTAGTTTCAAGTAGTTATAGTCTGGATGAATTCCTCTAAGACCTTCACTTCATGTAATGTCACAAATCCTATGGTCCATGAAAGGGTTACCCTTAAAACCTTAAAAGGGGGATTATAAAAAATGAATGAAAAGAAGGCCTTTGGGCTATTCAGGCGAACCTAGTTCAATAAAGGACTTTGGTCACTAATATATTCTTGGTAGTGAGCCTTGAATAAAGAAATAATAGCATAGGGAATGAACCCAATTCACTATGAGATTCTATCCACTATAATAGTATTGGTGGAGATCATTGGCTAAGGAAATGATTCTCTATGCTTATGTTTATAACACAAACTTATGTCTTATGCTTAGGATATTTTTTAATAGCTCCTGGTTGATTATTGAATATTCTTAAATATTATAATGTATGTCTTTTTTATGAAAATTATTTATTCCATTACTCATAAATAATGATATTTTACTGATTAGTTATGAATTTTTCAAGTTATTATCATATTCACATACCATTATGCTTATATTATGCTCACTTAAGATCATTGATTGGTATATCCTATGTTTACCCTTATTGGTCATCTGATCTCATCTATTCTTATATTTTCTTATTCATAGGTTATGAATAATAATTATAAATATGGGGTTTCTAATAATGTTACTATGTGAGAAGAACTTTGTGGGACATGTTGAACATATTTCATGAAATAATTTGATTATGTATTTAGCCTCCACAAATAGTAAACCCTTATGATTCTGAGGTGTATATCTTTATGATATGTATTGAATATTTATATAAAATTTTATAATATTTATATATGTAATTATTGGGTCACCTTAGTATCATAGTGAAAATTTTCTCTTACTAAACTAGGGATTATATGATTTGGGATGAAGGGTTTGCATGTATTAATCTAGATTAAGTTCAAGGGAAATGTTTTTCATATAATGGTATGGTTTTTATTGTTGTCTAGAAGCTTGACCGATAAATTTTAAGAATAATATTTGTAAATCTTTAATTACTTACTAATTATTATAAATTATTCTCAAAAATCTACTCTCAAGACTCCTCAATCTTTTATGCTCTTGTATGGATTCTGATTTGATAATTTTTACCTTTAAATGTCCATTCACTAATTCTTAAATTATTCCCTCAAAAGGGTTATGAATTTCCTTCTTTATTTCCCCTCAAAAAACTCCTTCAATCACATAAATCAACTTATAACTTGCCTCTAGATTGGATTTATTAAAAACATTAAACTCTTTGTGGTCATCACTAGCATGAAAAACCAATTTTTCCTTAGAAACATCAATAATACCCCCACTTATATCTAGTAAAGGTATACCCAAACTTTTCATGTGAGATTTTTTTTTATTTAATAATAGGTTATCCACCCTTATCATGTAATGATTGATTGAATTATCATCCAACTTTATAGATACAAATATTTATTTCAGTTCCCAAAGACCTAGTATTAAAAATAATAATTAAGGAATAATGTTAACACTATCTCATAGTTCACATGAGAAATTTTTATCCTAAATTTATCCTATTATATAAGAAATAAAAAATCTTCCATGGTCTTTTAATTTTGGAGTTAATTTATTTTTTGGGACTTCACTATACTCCTCGATTAGATTGATTGTGCTATAATCTTCCTAATTTTTATTATTAACTAAAACATTTTTATATATTTAATATATGATGGTATTTGGTTTAGGGTTTTGAAAAAGGTAATGTTTAAGTTAAAATATTTATATATATTAAAAAAAATTAAGTAATCAAGATCATAATTTCTCTTAACCCTTTGGGGGAGGGGATGGTTTGGGAAAAGGTAGTTAAAAAAAGTTGGTTATTTTATATTTTATAAATCCACACTTTCTTCTTCCCTTCCTTGATTAATTCCCCTTTATCTTTTTTTATACCTTTTTTCAAGTGATTATTCATCATTTAATTCATTTTTTACCTTGATATCAAGTTTTACTTATTTATTAGTTTCTATATTTTCATTTTCAAATTCACTAGAAATATCTAACTCAAGTCCTATATGTTTTACCCTAATATTATCATTATTTTTTAAAACACTTCTTATGGTGAAAACCTTGAAATTTTATTTGGGTTCAACCTCTATAATGCTAGGAATATTTACCTTATCTATCCCATAAAATTCTTTTAATAGTTGTACCATTTGAATCTCAAGGATATTAATGTTAGATTACTTAAAATACAACTTATTGAGAAAATTATTAACCAAAACCTCCAAATCAGTATTAAAATTAGAAGTTTTAGTGGTATTTTGAATTTTTTTTCCTTGGATAATTTTAGTATCCAAGGAAAATATGTTGTTTAAACACACCTTGTTCTATCCCTAACAAGTTTGGGTGGTTTTTAAAACATTGGTTGTGATTGTTTAAAAATGGTTCAACTCTAGTTTTCATTCGATGGTTATGCCTAGAAAAATTAGCTTCGTTAAAGAGTTGGGTATGTAATTCCAAGTTAGAGAAGAGATTTATAGAGTCCCTAAATATGAAAAAATAGTGACATTGTTCTCTTAGTGAGTTTTTATTAAAATTTACATAATCCTAAGGGTCATCTTGGAGGATGTAATTTGTTTCCTTCCTATGAATATACCTTATTCTAAAGATTTTGTGTTGAGAGTTTTGAGAAATTATGTAATTCCCTGGCCCAATTCACCTTATAAATAGTAAATTAATTGGTTCTCCATGTGACATTGGGAATTCCTCCCCATTCACTAGAGGCTACCATATATTAGTGAGGGTCTAGGGTAGTACCATGGGGAGACTATACCCTCAATATTAGAGTGAGAAACAATAAAAAATAATCAAAAATCAATCATAGAAGGAAATAATCGAATTATTCAAGAATAAATAAAAATATATAAATAATAAATGAAAAGTGTTAAATACTCAAACAGCCACTCCATACATAAAATAGTAGACCACCCACTAGTCCAGTCACATATACATACCAGATAAAAAAGAAAAAGAAAAACATGAATCTACCAGCACTCCAACCCTTAATACATCCAAAAATCTAATCCCATTTGAGAGGTCTAACTCAAATATGTTATCCAGGGGAATATCCCAACTTGTGCATGTAATGACCATGTAGGCACTGCTTAGGTAGCCATGTGAAATGGTTGTCTAACAAGGGTATTAGTAAAAAATTTAGTAGGGAACCACCAATATTGTCCCATATTAACCGATATATGTTGTCATATGTGCATGTGACATGATCAACAGAAATAAATAAAGAAACTATATATCATAATAAAATAAATAAATATCCATTAAATACCTACTTTATCCTAATGTTGGAGTCTCTCTGAACATATCATAATGACCAGGCCTCCATCATAACATCACTTCACCTTGGTAATACATACTTAACCCGGTCTATGCCCAAGATCCATTGTTGATCCTCAGGTCCATAACCTTGATCGACCATACCATCCTTATATAATGTTTGAATGTCTTTGAACATAAGTATCACCTTTATAGAACCTCCATCCATATAGTGGGGATCTATTTCTTACACCTCCACTAATGACTAGTTGATCCCAAGGTTACACCATGAATCCATCATCTACATTCCCTTGGGATAAACCCCACAGCAGTACCTGGGCATTCTTGATATTAGGTCAATGACCTATTTTGAATAGGGAGAACCCTATGAAATCCTATATGTCCTAGAATGATAGATTCTTAGGAAATCTATGAATTTAAAGGGAATTCCCTCCCTGATTCCATGATCAATATCCTTTACATCTCATATCTCATGGCTTCTTATCCAAACCACCACGGGTTCATCCACCCGTTCCTAGGGGGTATCCTAGGCATCAATTTAGAGGATACAACAATCAATCTTTGGATGTCTAACATCCATGATTTGGAATATAAACCCACCCATCATCTCATGCCTCTATTTGAATCTCATAAATTTTGGTAATTCATAATAGTATACTAGTATCACCATTTGAATCTCACCTATTGGGTATTCTCAATAGAGTCACTATATTGAAGGAACTCCTACCATCTCAAGCATTCATGTTCATGAACAATCATAAATACCTAATGATGGATCCTAGGTACCACCTCTATGTATATACTCTTACATAAAATATATATTGGGATTCTATCCAATCTAGGAATCCAACCCTAAATAATCCATGAGACCATATCCAAACATATTGGGTATCCTAGGGCCTCATCCATATCATCAAGTGATTCCCATGTGTCCCAGTAAATAGAATATATGCTAGGACCAACAGTTGATTCCCAAGAACCCTAGGAAATCACATTTCCTAATTGACCAATGAAATAAAATATAATTATGGTAGGTCTAACATGAATTTTCATCACTATCATAACTACCCCATTGGGATTGTACATTGGTTCAGGTTCTAGGTGACACATGTAACCATCATTAACCATATCCATATGCACCCTCTTAGGTTCAGTCTATCTATGTGGAACCCACTCGGGTCTCCTCATTCCCCATACAACAGAGGATACCACATGTGGGTCCTCGATCTCATCAAGGGTCTTGGATAAACACTCAACATTCTATGGATTTCATGTACCATGACATTATTAATGAGGTAGAGTAGCCTCATAGGCTACATGGGTTTTTTAGCATCCCAGGCTTAACATACCTAGATATTAAATATTTTTAGATGAATATTCATTACCTAAAATAACAAAATCATGCTAGAACTTTATAGTTTTAGTGCCTTTGGAAACATGGAAATATAAACAACTGGTTCATAAAATATCTACATCATCTCCCACCTATTTCTTTATAACTAGAACCCTTTTTGGAAAATCATACTTAATACCTTTATTCATATCTTGGGGAAAAGAAACATAATAAAGGGTGCGATTAGATGCTCAATAAGGGTAAAAATAGAGATAACAAGGATTTAATAAGAATAATATGATCATAAGGATATAGAAATTATGCCTTTCATATCTAAGGTCATGATCTTGAATGATAGTATAAATGTTGGCAATTCGCATGGGATGAATCATAAGGAAATCAAAGAACATGAGCCATGAGAGAATAATATTTGTATAAGGCATGGAGTTTTTATCATACAAATAGGCATATAAAATCATTTACATATTAGTCAAATCTCACATCCAAGAGCATCATAGAGGATATAGTCCTTTACTGAATCAGATTCACTCCTCGTTCCAAAATTGTCTATCTCATGGGATATAAATATTTAACCAATAAATTGGAGTGTGATATAGATATAATACATTGCATAATGAAAACCATACATATGTGTTCTAAATGAATATAAATCATTCATTGTATCATAACCTATGAAAATAAATGGGTTTTATAAACATTTTATCATTGTATAATCCAAGGAAAAGTAACATAATTCATAAAAATCATGCAATCATAAACATAAACCATCCAAATAAAGATTAAGGATGGTATAATTGGAATATATACCCATTTGAGCATAAATAACAACAAATGATGTCTTATTATATGTAAAATAATTTTGAAAAATCACATTAAATGATTCTTTAATAAAATATTCATTCTATTTTAAAAACATTTTTTTTGAAAAGTCACGCAATTACAAAGGAAAAATATTATTTGAAAAAAACCATATAATATTTTATATGAAGATTCAAAATTTTAAGGTTTCATAATTGAATGAAAATATTTTCATGTTTTATAAGTCAAAAAAACATTCCTTTTAGATTTTTTAAAAAGAAACATTAAAGGAGTATTTTTAAAAGAAAGTCTCTCACAAATAACATTGAAGTGAACATTAAAAATTTATTATGTATATCAAATATAAATCCACATAAAAAATTAGAAATAAAACAAAATATAATAAAAATTATTTTCACACATACTCATAGTATGACAAAATCAATGAAGTAAAATATTAACTAAATGAAAGGAAATTGAGTTAAGAATTCCCTTACCTCAAGTCTTGACTTTATTTGTTCATGTTAAAATATATTGTATAAAAAATATGTATTTATTATAAATTTATTCCATAAACATAATTTTATCATATCATGTATTATTTATAACATACTAACACATATTTAATAATAATTTCTTATTGAAATCATCATTCTAGGTTATAAGTGTTTTGTTTTCCAAGCATCTTTCATTTTGGCGGTCTTGGTCCTTATACTTGGATCTTGGTCTCATAATTTATAGAATTTTAATCAGGGTATAAACATAATATATAATAATTATATACATATTTATAATCATTCATACAAATTATAAATATAAAAATTATTTACATCGTTCATGGATATAATAGGTCGTACGTACGCTTGAACACTATTTTTATTTTTTAATTGATAGAATGAATTAAAGGTAAATAATAATAAATAATTAAATATTAATTATTATATAATATATATCATATATATTCATTAAATTAATTATAATAATCATCCATAATATATGGTGGTGAAAAATTAATTGTATCGTTGTATGGTGACGGTAATCTATACGTACGCACAAGCAATACTTTTACTTATTTTTTAATGGGAAAGAGGGTGTATAATGGTGTTTTTATAATAATAATAACATTTTATCATATTTATTATACTTTATTAATTATTTTATGATATGAATCCCAGATTTATAGGAGGTGAGGAAGAGTATAAAAATAAATTGATTGGTTAGAGCGATTACCTCTTCTTTGAAATGTCTCCTTTGTATCACCTATAAAGGGATCTAGGGTTGGTTTATGAGAAGATAATAACTTATATAATGTATATGGGGAATTTTAGAATATAAATTGGAAGACTATGGTTGATATATAAGGTTAAAAATGGTGTAAAAAAGTGATGGAGGAGGTTCCCTTTTATAATTGAGGTGTGGGGCACTTTTAGAATTTCTCAAAATATTAAATTATAATAAATTAATTTTCTATACAAGTAACACCAAATGAAAATGGATTAGAATATAATATAAGATAAATTTTAAATATCATCAATTAATATTATTTACAAAATTTTATGTTTCATTTTAAACCTTATATTTTTTATTAAGCCCTTGGTTAATTATTTTGACCTTAACCATGGTAACCATCAATTTAATTATAAAAGATTAATAATGTTGCTATAAATAAAAAATAACTCATAAATAGACCATTTATGATTTTTTTAAAATATATTATATTAATATGGATGAATATAATATTTATATTAAATTTAAATAATTTAATAAAATATTATTTCGATAAATTATCATTAATGTAAATTCTAACACTATTCATTTCATTTGACTTCAAATACATCAATAAAAAATAGAAATTAAAATATAGTGATTTAAAACATATCTAATATATCATATAGATCTATTAAATTCATTATACACATTAAATAATCCAAAATATATCAAAATTAATATTTTTAAAATCAATTATGTTATTTGTCTATTTATTAAAGAAATATTTTTTTAGTATTTCAGAAGCATTTAAGGTAATTATATGATTTCTAAAAATTAAAAATAAATTTATATGATAAAAATAATTTCATTCATATCAAAATAAACATTTATTTTCTTTAATATCTTCCCTTTTGTTCCCATGTGGACACAAAAAAGTTATTAAAAATAATGAGAGTAACATTTTGTAAATATCTTTGATTTAAATAATATCTAAGTAATTTTTGTGAACAATTGTCCATTAAACAACTCAAATTAGAACTTAAGATGATAATTTTAGAAAAATATTCACCCAATAATTTATTTGGACAAGTTTATGTCATGTTTATATCATTATCTTTTGTTTTAACCCTTATTTAACTCATTTAACTCTTACTCTCACAGTATGGATTTTTACTTTTGATGGTTAATATAATTACTATAAAATACCAAAAAAAACTGAAAAATGGATCATTAATGAAATTTTAAACCTCATAATAATCATTTTTTTGAAATTAATATTTTTAGGAATTTTATATCTTTTAAAAAATAATATTTACTATAAAATATTCATAATGTGATTTTTAAATACTATTCATTACTTTGACTTCAATAAAATAAATACAAAAGGAAAACTGTGAAAAAAATATATTATAAAATCCTAATATTCCATAATAATCTATAAAATTCGTGGATCATATTAATTAATTCAAATTATATTTCTTTTAATATGTTTTATATCAATTATTTGACTTTCCATTTAATTGAATAATTATTACATCAGTGTTGTGTAAGCATTTAGGGTAATTATTTAAATCCTAAAAAATATAAATAAATTACCATGAAAAATATAAAAAAAAAATTTAAAATAATATTTATAGTCAAATACAACTTTTGTTCAAACCCATATTAAAAATATTATACTTATTAAAAATAAGAGTGTGACATTTCATCACTTTCTTTGATTTTAAAAATATTAAAAATAATTATCATGGAAAACTGTACATTAAATAACAAAATTTATAAAATTAGATTCTGAGGTTATAATTAACTTCATATAATAAGAAATATGATTAAATGGTAAGGCCTTATCACTTATTTCTAATCCAACTTAACATGTTTTACTCTTTACTGAGGTAATAAATTTGACCAAAATTACTATTCATATTGACTAAAAATAAAATGGGATTAATTACAAAATTTGAACCTTATGATTATAAATATGTAATTAATTTTATCTAATTCAAAACACATAAGTTTCATAATTTAATTTAAAATTAAACTGGAAAAATGCAAAGAAAAAATATTTTTATGAAAAATTCCCTTTTAAAATATAAAAATTAAATTCAATTATAAAACCCATTTCAAAAAACATAATTGTATTATTTTAAATAAAAAATCATAAATTAAAGTTTAAAAATAATCCAAAATATATTTTTACCTTGTAAAAACTTTAAAATAAAATATAACTTTCAATAAAAATTAGTTTTTTTTATTATTCCTTGAAAAAAAATATTTTCAAAAAATTCTCAAAAAATAATTTCAAGATAAATTTGAAATGATAAATTTAAAAATTAGTTTTATATAACTTATATAAATTAATAATCACTCATAAAAATAATAAAAACTCATTTTTGAAGAAAATTTATTTTTGAAGAATAAAGTGACTTTACAAAAAAATTGTGTGATAATTTTTATAAGAACATACCAATACATTAATATTGAGTTGGACCTTTATATTTATTTCATAAATTATTTATTCCTATTTATTCCTAACAATTTAATTTATAGGTTATAATAGACATATAATATTTTACTAATATTTCATGGTTCAGATAAACTTGTTATTGTGTGAAATGCAAGGTATCAAATTATTTAAAAATATATTTCATAAAAATATAGTATTTTTACAGGTTTATACACATAGGAAACTATTAAAGAGATAGGCTAAGACCCATATTGATCATAAATGTGTCACTAGTTGAGTCTACTCATCCAACCCATCATTCATAGCCTAAGGTTTATCAACATCGGCTAAACACATCAAAGTCAGATCCTCAGGAATCAATGAATGGGGTAATAATCCAATACCAAGATCTATCATGGACTTGTTACTTTATTCATCCTAATCAAGGAATCACATTTAAATTAAATAAATTAATTTAAAATTAAAATTCTCTAAATGGAATAATCATTCATCCCATGCATTATTGTTCCACATCTGAGGTGGTGTGTTCCGGGTGATAGTGAAATGGTCTGATGAGGATCATAACCCATCCCTTTTTCCGGAGACAGATTCCTGAAAAATTCAATATTTCATTTGTTTCAACCCATTCTATATCATTATCCTTTAAAAGAAGGTTGTATTCACCCCATATGGACTAGGCAATTCACCCCTTTCACATTGCGAAGGAGGTTCCATAGTTAGTCGGTCCTAGAGGGAAATTGTGTGGGGTCAATTACTTGTGCAATCGGCCCTCCTCAGATATAAATTCCTTATATGTTCTCCAAAGGGTTTATTCATGGATCTAGAAACACCCAACAGCCCTAGTATTGATGATTCATGGGTCTTCTTTCCAAAGGCAGGCGCTTGTTGATTAATGATTCATCCAAAGACACTTGAGGACTCTATTGGTCGATATAATGGGAAGTCAGGCTCACTGCACTCTTATGGGGGAGGATTATTGCCTGTTAGAGGACTCTCTTATATATTTAAGTTATGTTCATATGTTTTTGAATCCTTGGTTCATTCCAGAATATTGTATCCATGGGCTACCCTTGGTTTGCAAGATCGTCGTAGGCATGCATATATTTGATGCTATGGAGGTACTACTTACTTGAGCTATACAATAAGGAACTCAGGATTTTATCATCATATAGGGGGGATAGAAGGTGATTTTATGTTAGGATCGGACCCATAATATGGGTTTCCTATGTACCCTCAGGAGAGGAATCAAAACCCATATAGTTCGGAATTATGTGGGGTTTACGCAGGGAATTTTCCCATTTGTAGGACATGATTGGGTGGAACCTTTATTGAAGGGAACCCTTTTGAGCTTAGTCCTTCGATTAGGCATACTACGTATCCTAGTTTTATCAGGAATAAAAGTTCTGGTAGTTCATATTGTTGGATGTTGTAATCATCGTAAACCTCTTAGCCCGTGTGAATCATGCTAGGTGTGAGAAACAAGAGAATGTGAGAGATCTAACCAAACACATGCTTCCTCTCTTGTTGGTGGGAGAGGGAGATCCTATGGCGGAGGAGGCCTGGGTGACAATGGGCAAGGGTGTAGAGTGATGTACATTTTAATGTGAAATTACATTAAAGGCCATGTGGCTTGGCCTCAGAAGATTGGGGACTTACCTCAGTGGGAGGGCCCCAGAATACATTTTGTGAAGTGGAGGAGTTATGTCCTCATAAAAATAGAAGCGAACATAACTCCTTTGACTGATCACTATTCTTCATTGAATGGAAAAGAAAGTGATCACCCTTAATCCCTAGAATGGGGAGGTTCATGTCAGCATCCCAAGGTTTTACTTAGGGTTACCATGGGAATGTAGACCCACGAACATTCCTGAAGCCCGAACTATTGTGGGGAGAGCCTTCATGACTCCTCTTACCATGAGTATGTAGACTCAAAGGGGTGTCTTGATGCACTCGATGGTCTAATCATACGGGTTCGGTGGATTTAGAGGAGGCTTCGTCCTAATGTCGGAGGATTGGTTCGTGGAGGTATTATGAAGGACTAGATGGTATTGGAGGGGTGAGGTTGGAATTGGAGGAAATAATACCTGAAAATAACCCATTCTACATACCGATTTCTTTTGCGGGATAGGGGAAGCTCCTCATACCATAGTGGTATGTGGGTAGAGGGTCTGTCTGCATACTGATTCATTACGCGGGCATAGGTATAGACCACTGCGTACCATAGTGGTATGCGGACCATCACGCCACTTTGGGTTCCATTCATGTACTGATGTAGTACGGGGTGTCGGGTTCAGTCTGCATAGTGGTACACTAGGGAGAGCACCATATTGAAGGAGGGTCTAGGGGGTTATCATTCGCGGGGAGCTCATCCATGAGAATTATCTGGTTCATGGTTCACCAATTAGGTTCGCGGTTCTATAATTATTATTCAATTCCCTTATTTTATGGTTCATAGCCGGTTGTACCTGTGGAGAGTGTGGTTAATGATTCAGGCTTCGTCAATGATTCAAGACTGAAGTTGGAATATTCTCTGAGTTCTTTCTTCCAACCTCTAGGTTCCCTTCAAGCCTTCATCATTTTTCCTCTCTCAATTTATCATATACTCCTTTTATAAAGCATCGAGGTAATCATATCTATGGGAATGTGGCACCATTTTCGAAGGCCCATGAAGAGATATATTGACCCATAGAAGACTCGGTCAATTGGGGTTTGTAGAGGCTATGGTTAGCGATAATGGTTCCCGAAACCTTGTTGTTTTGCTTCATTCGTGAACTAATGAGTTCGCAAGATGATACATAAATAGCCTTCACGCGCATGAGTCCTTTGGCGGTGCGGTTCATAGTCTGTTGGGTTTACTGGACATCATTCTTTAGGCTAGCACCTCATGGATCATTCTACGTACCTAGTGGTTCACGATCCAGGCAGTTCGCGAACCTTTCCCAGTGATGGTATGCAGGCCACTTTAAATTCCTTGAAAACTTGAATTCCTTCATGTTTTTTCTAAAATTTGCAACTCAATTTGAGTCCATTAACCTTTCCAGACTTGTATGATTACTTTCTTCCTTCTGAAAAGTGATTTTGGGGGTATTTTCTTCCCTTGGAAGAATTTTCAGGACCCTACAAATTCCCCCCATCAGAATGGGGTCCATTCGGAATAAAAAGTGGACTATTCCGATGTAGAAGCGATCATGAACTGAAGTCGTTCGTGGTAGAACATATGGGATTGATAGGAGGGGACCACACCTATATATAGGGGCCCATGTCATTTGTCTTTTACCATTTCTTAGGGTGAAAAGTGATCTCGGCTCTCCCAACTTCCTCTACATTTTCGTATCGTGCTCCTTGTGAAAATCATGTTCCCGAACCACTTCGTACATACCGTGAACTGAAAATTTAGCCATTAATCTGTCCGCGAACCACATTTTGGGTTTCACGAACATCATTGTGGAACTTTAAAATTAAAATCTAGATTCTACATAGAATAATTCTACGCTGCTTATGCATCTGCATATGAATCTTGGATCGACGAACTGAACTTTAAGAACTAATAATACAAACTTAAAATTTTAACCCATGGTCTTTGAAAATGAACTTAATGATGCCTAGGTTTGTGGTATCCACCTCCTGTGAACCTTTCTGTTCATCATAAAATGATCCACGGACCAACACCTTGTAGATGGCTTTCTTACCATAGTTGTACAGAGTGAAATGCATTTTTACACCATAACAGTATATGGTAGTTGCTTCCACACATCATGCAGTACGTGAAATGTACCTACCACGTACCATTTCTGAAAATAGTATGTAGATCCTTATTCAAACATATTTTCAGTACTTTATCCATTCTCCCATAGCCTTTATCCAAAAAAAATTGTTGGACTGACTTTTTATTGGTTTCTGGATCTTCCTGTGCAGGCTATAATGGCTAATTTATAGGTTTCCACTGATGTTTCAGCTTCTTATCAGGATACTAATACTTCCCCTTTTTCTTCTACTGATGAAAGATTAAAGAACATGGTAGCTTTAGTTGACAAAAAAAATCTAGTCGTTCTATTTCACAATTCTCTGGAAAATCTGCTTAAGGTGGGCCAATGGGAGTACCTGGCTTCAAATAGGCTTCCTTCTTACGTGTTTGGTCCATTGTCTAACACAGTGATCCTAGAACCAAATCCAATTGATCATCCTACTACTTGGATAATTAATGCCTCTATTCTGAAGGCATTAATTTTTTCCAAGGTTTGGTAACTTTAGAGATATACTACCTCTGGGTCCTTGCTAAACTATGCACCTCGAACTTTAGAGGGAGTACAACAGAAGCCCGACCAGATGGCCCACTATTATCAGAGCATTGTGTGGAAAGATTCAATGAATGAGAATCATGGTTGACTATCCTAGAGGGATCTTTTCTCTGGAGGCTCATTTGGCTTGGATTAGGGGTGGCCTTTTTGGGTTCACCAGAGTTGCGAAGAATTGCTAATTGAGATATAGATTGTAGGACTGTATGAGGCCTCTTGGGTATCTTAGACATACACCCATCATCCAACTTCCCTTATTTCACAGCTCTTAAGCAGGTGGAGTCCAGATACCAACATCTTCCATTTGACCCATGGGGAGGTAGACATCATTCTTTGGGACATCTAGATAATTTCAGGAATCTCTATCATTGAGGTAATGTATGATGAATTTATTCCTCCCACCTCTACTTGTGATGATGAGGAAATAACCCCCCCCCCCCCAGCCAAGAAACTCATTGTCCAAGAGAAGGTTATTATAAAGGAAAGTGATCCATGTCTAAGGAAGGATGTTTCTTTTGATGACTGTTTTGGCGCTTTTGTTAAGCATACCGGTCTAGAGCATGATCTGCAGAGACCCAGGGCTTGTCCTACAAAAACTATCTAGAGGCGAGTGGGTACTTACTGGACCACCCTAGAAGAGGGTAATTTTTAGAAATGGGGATGGGGGATCATCCCTAATGATGATCGATTATTTTAACTAGTGGATTTCTTGGCCATGGTTCTTAGCGGGTGGCTCCTACCAGTGCAAGAATCTAGTGGTGTAAGAGCCTAAACATTTATCATAGCCACTCAATTGGACACCATAAAATGTATCGATTTAGTTATCCTAGTGTTGGACAGTATTTACCGCCTACTGGATCGAATCAGCGGGTGGAACCTTATTCAATGACTGGGCCCTTCCAAATTCTTTAGGGCTGGATGGGGGCCCACATAGGAGGTTATTATTTCAGTAATTCCTTACCAATTCTGCATTCCACCCTCTAACCGTACCTTCAAAGTACCAGTTGAGTCACTCCAGTGTCTTGGGCTTCATAAGATAAGCAATAGGAGAAAATCGAAAAGAACAAGTAGTACTTAATGGCTTATCTCAATATTTATGAATGTTTCTCTTATCACCCTTATGATTCCCCTTATGGTACTATTAAAAATAGAGCATCTGAAGACTTTTTCAACCAAGGTTACTTCTTTTCATTGAGATAAGGCATCCTGGTTTCCCGTATCGAAGGGGAGCTTATTTTTGAGGGTTATGCACCCTAAAGTTTTAGTCATCAATTAAAATGTGTCTAGAATTTGTGCTCTTATTCTCTTAACAGTGCTCTTCAAGAAAAACATTTGATGATGTCCCATCAACTATATATAAGGTTTACCCGGGAGGACACCGAGAGCTAGGCTAGACTTCCATATCATGTGGATTTTGTGCTCTTCCTTACCAAGAACAATGCTAAGGACTAGGTTAAATCATATCCTGATGGCCAATTATCCAACCTGGTGCCTATTGTGACAACTTCGAAGGAATCTAAGGAAAAGGGAAAGTAGAGGAAAAAAAAGAGTTGTTGAACACTCTCGACATGGAAAATCCCTCCAAATGTCTCTTGGCTCCCCCATAAGAAAGTTGTGAAAGATAGGGTTGTGACGTCATGGGCGGCCGAACAAGTTGTTGAATCTACTGTCAGAAGTTCACCATCCATTCCCCCTGAGGCCTATTTTCCAGTGGTCTGGAGGCAATAGGACCTTTTGAAAGGTCATCCATCTACCCTTGGTTAGTTCCCTTGTGATTTATGGAAGCTCCTATAAACTAGGGAATTTGATTTTACTGGAATTGGATATGTTTCATAACCTGTTATCATTTCTTTGGATGAGGATCCAGAGAGGGTGGATCATTACCTCGAAGACCTCGAGAACCTCATCCATTCCTAAAGTGGTTGCTGCATGTACTTGTATTGAGTGCATTCTATGATGCGACCATAAACCATTGATGAGGATGACGGTTTTGTTGGCTCACCTACTATGGCTGCCATGGAAAAAGTTTCTTAATTTCTTCTGTTTTCTTATAAACATTCCTCTTCTCAAAGTCCAAATTTATCAGGGACACCTAGGAAACATTTCCGGTTGTTGTGACCCGCCTCGCACCCTTTGCACCAATCCCCCAATGTTGTCCATCCTAATTCTAACTACATTTTCAGACACCTAGAGAGTCTATGATGAATTGAGGGAAAACGCCTCAAATAAATATATATGGAGGCTTCTTCAGGATGGACACTTCAACTATACGAGATTTAGGGGAGCCATTTATCCTACCGTTATTTCATCTGATGAAGAGACTAAATAGGTGGAGGATTATTTGAATAAGACATACAAGTGTCTCCACACTCTTACAGAAAGACATTACTGGTCAGATCATGTGGCATTGATGGAAGAACTCCCATAGCTAATGAGAGAGGTTTTATCTGCAACCTCTTTCCTTAAATTATTTCAATGTGGGGATACTAAAGGTACCCCTCCCCTTTTTATTTTGCAGGGGCCTACAGGATCCTGGGAAATGGATTTTCCCCTGATTTATTCTCCTGGAGGTACTGCAGTGGGGGAGTGTTCCCTATCAATAGTAAGGGTGCTATGGAAGGATTTCCTGGATCCCAAGAACATATGGAAGAAGTTATTTCAGACTCTTCCAAGGCATTTCCTCCTCCAGATCCTCTTAGTGATCTTATTCAGGATCCATCCCCCCGAAAATCAATGAAATGCAAGCAAGCCTCTCACCTGTCAAAGCGTATTCAAAGGTGAATCACAAGTAATTGTCTGTTCACCTGGTGATTGAACCAAGTAACATTATCTTTTCAACTCACTGGTACATATATGTACTTTAACGTAGGGCATATCGATAACCAGATGATGACCACTCAAGAATCTATATATCCTGTCCCTTTTTGGGTAGAAGAAGGGTCACTATCTTTTGTGGTTGGCTGAAATAGGGAAACATGGGCATCTAAAGAGACCAGGGGTATTGTTGACCTTTTAGGTGTGCCTTCTCCCTCTCAAACAACCTCTACCCCAATAATAGAATGATATCTAGAAGTTGAGGACTCACTTGACTGTGTTGAGCTGAATCTCATAGAGAGAAACAGGGTGGTCTTAATAACAGGGGCCAACTCCAGTGGTGAGTCCCAAGCCTTGCTAGAACTTAGAGGGGCTTCAAATATCGAGGATCCAATTAAAATTGATTGTACGGCCTTTTCCCCTATAGATGTATTTTCTCCAAAGATTTATATTCTTCCTAATCATGGTGGATCTGGGGAAGTCAAAGTCAGGGAGGCTGATATTCCGATGTTTGAAAATTTGGAGCGGGCTATCATGCCCTTTTCTCCAGTTCTGAGAGGTGTTATTTTTTCTACCCCCAAGATTATGAGACTAGTACCCTTATCTAGACTGACTATCCCTATAGGCCTTACATTAATTAGAAACCTTTTGAGGGTCACTTTGAGGGATACTATTTTGGTCAAGCATGGCCTTGGGTCTTCAGTATTCTTGTGTATCCATGGAGTGCAACTAATGATTTTAGATGTAGTTCCACCTGCTTTAGATAGCGGTACTACTTTGAGGGTGAGAGGTATTTAAGTTGTCTCCCCCCTATCCTTAGAATCACAACCACGAGCCTTGGAAATAGTGGTGGACACCCCTATTTTGTCATCCATTACAATTACCAAAGATGAGGTCATTTCAAGGACGAATCACATTGTAGCTACTGAATCAAGTCCCTATCTGATAATTTTCATTCATAAATACATTTCATTTTCAAGGAGTGACTCTGAAAATGACCAAGAAAGTTTATTAAATCTTCATCCCATTCGAAAAAAAGGCAAGGATGAACATTTGGAGATTAATTTCTCAAACTCCATTGGCTGAGATTCTAGTGAAATTGTCAAAGTTACACTGCCAGTTTGTAGCCTTAAGTATCAGTGGATTTGACTATCATGGTATTTATGATATAGTAAGGACTTGGACACTACTCTAGAAGTAACTTGTATGCTCGATTCTCAACTTTCTGTGGTGGAGTCGACGGTATATCTTGATGTTACACGGAAAATTATCATCGACAAAGATGCCAATAATGTTGGAACGGTTGCAAGGCTGCAGAATGAACTCATGAAGCAAGAGTCTTTGATAGAACAACTTGACTAGGAAGTGGAGAAAAAAATACAGAAATCAGAGCATCTCAAACAGAAGTGGGCCTGAGTCACATTCACCATTGAGGAGGGGTGATGGTAAATGCAAGAGGGAGAAAGGACCGGCCTCCAAGCCATGAGGGACACAGAGGCACTATAGGAGAGCATATAGGCTGAGACTGTAAATTTATTAAATCTTTTCCAAGCCGTTAAAGAGTCTTACCAATCATTGATGCAACTATGTGACTCTGCCAAAGGTCTCTTATAAATATTATGTTTTTCTTTCAAGGAGAGGCTCCAGGTTGTGTATTCCCACCATATATTTTTATGAAATATTATGGAACCAATTTTACTTTTAATTATTTTTCTTTACCTTTTCCTATTATGTCAATTAATCAATCATATAAACATCATTTCAATTAGGTATTAACTTTAAACCATTATTTTAAACTAGTAAACTGAAATAATCAAATTGTGCTCTAATTTTTGCCTGAGACATAGGAATCAGTGAGCGTAGTTCGACTATTACTGAGTTTTTATGAAAAACCTCATGAACCTTTATGTGTTTTTCATTATTACCCTAATTTTTCATAATCCTGATTGACATGGGCTTAGCGGGCATAACTTGTCTTTTTCTCAGGCCACCCTTTGCAGGTTTTCGACCTAACAAGCTTTACGCCTTTTTGATGGATCACTATTTTTTAATGAACCAATACTCAACTTTTACCTAGAGGTTCCCTCTGTAGAGTTTTCTTCTAGAAAGTATGGCATCTTTTTTTCTTTCTCTGGCATTTCACAATCCTTCTAATCAAACTTATTACTGATGTTTTAGGTCAAACAGCTTTGTCCAAACTTAACAGGGTAAGGCCCTAATTTGTGATCATCATTCGGTAATGTTCTAATATCCTTAAGACATGGATTAGGGATTTTTCTCAACCCCAGATTTGTGAGTTTGGACATAAATAAGGCTCAGGAGATATTTTAGGCATACGTAAGTAGTAAAGGACTCCTTGGGATGAATTTTCCTTTGATTGATGGTCATTCTATAGGTGGCATATACAAAGCCACTAGATCATGATGCGCATAGTCAATCAAAGGTGTCCACAGGACATTTTCCTTCCATCTCTGATGGCCTTGGTAGAATTTTCAACACTTTGAATTTATTTTGATGTTGGGAGACACTCTGGGTGGCTAGAATGAGTAGTTGTGTCTGAAAACATTAGGGACATTCATATCAGCTTTGAGTCGGCCACTTTTCTCGCATGTTTCATACTTGCGTGAGGGGGATCTAGTGAATGGTTAGCTCAGTTAGAATTTTTTTTATGTCAGGGGAATTTGAAAAGAGGAAGGTATGTAAGCCATTATCCAAAAGTTTTCCAAATCTGGGGTGTAACAAAACATGATTGTCATTTGACCGTAAAGAATCTAGAAAGGACTCTCCTAGGGATGAATTTTCCTTTGATTAATGGTCATTTTGTAAGTGACATATGCATAGCCACCCGAGCATGATGTGCATAGTCAAACAAAGGTGTTTGCAGGACATTGGCCTTACATCTCTGATGGATATGAAGGATTATGGAGATTGGGAACTATCTAAATACGGTATGTGACCATTGACAAGGGGTGCACCTGAACACAAAAAAGGGGATCATTTTAACTGAACTTATTTAGGGGAAAACCAAAAATTAGTGGGCGCGCTCTTCTTTTGTATATGGATCAACTTCGTGCATATATATAGGGAATCTTTAGAAACTTCAAAATGGAAATTCATCCCCAGGAGATTCCTCTTTTATATCAGTACGACTAATGGATTCCAAGACCCATGTCATCCTTCCTGATTCGAGTAGTCCCCAGAACTATGGTTTACACCTTCTATAATCACTCAAGTCTAAGGAACACCGTAACATCCTGGCTGAGATTAACTCAAAACTATTAAGGACACTGGACTTCCTTAATAGTTCTGGGGACTACACGAATCGGGAAGGATGACATGGGTCTTGGAATCCATTAGTCATACTGATATAAAAGAGGAATCTCCTGGGGATGAATTTTCCTTTTATTGATGGCCATTTTGTGGGAAACATATGAAGAGCCACCAGGGATTGATGTGCATAGTCGAACAAAGGTGTTCATAGGACACTGGCCTTCCATTTCAGATAGGCTTGAAGAATTATAGAGATTGAAGTTTTCTAGGGGTAAGGAGTTTGAAAAATGGGATAGAAATGCCTTGGAACATGAGAAATGTCCAGATTGTGATTACCTATGAACTACAGGAGCTTTTACATAGATCTTACTCATATGTATAGGAGGAAGCAGGATCCTTTGGCTTCTCATGGGTTGGGGGAATGTGTGGGATCTCATAACACTGAGAACTGGGCCACACATACTCTTAAAGAATTTCATAGTTTATTGTCATGCGATTAGGAACTTTCATGGACTCCCTGTACAATTCTGACCTATTCACAGGGAAGGGGGAATTTTTAATGGTGGCTGGGCTGGGATGCCAAATCCAAGCATCACTGCATATCCTATAGGAGCAAGAATCAAACTACATGTAGATCTGAATGTTCCATATACCGATCTAGATCGGTCCATGTGTAAGGACATGTTAGGGAATTGTTTTATGATGGTTGGGATATGATTCCAAATCTAGGTGTCACTACATATCCTGCATGGGTATGAATCGAGCCACACCTAGTTCTGAACATTCCCTATACTGATCTAGCTTAGTCAATGTGTAGGGATATTGCTGTTTCATTTTCTACGGGTTATGGGTCTACCATATCTCCCTATAATTTTTTTTGTGTAAAGGAATCCTTACAACTGATCCTAATCTCACGTGAGTTATACTCAATGTGAAAAACAAGTATGGGACATGGGGTTTTATTTTCAAGTGTTGGGAGGTAGAGGATATGATGGAGGCATTTTTTTGGGTGGGGGAAGTGCCAAGATCAAGGATCGAGGCATTTCTACATATCCTGTGAGGGAAGGAATCAAGACATACGTAGTTTTGTTAGATTTCATGCATTTTATTTTCATGAAATTATGACTCTTTGTTTCATGTAGTTTAACATCTTACAGTGAGGACATGTGTCACAGTTTAATGTCAGGTTTCAGGGATGAGTTCTTTACAATTTAACGTCATGTGGAAAGGAAAATGTCTTGTAGTTTAGGGTCTTAGAGTTTGGACCATGAAATATGCCATACATTTTATTGTCATGTTGGTCAAGATATCAACTCATAGTTTAGGTTCTTAGAGTTTGGACTATGACATGGAATTTCAATAACTCATAGTTTAGGGTCATAGAGCTTGGACCATGGATAATACCATACATTTTATCATCATGTTGGTCAGTACAAAAACTCATAGTTTAGGGTCTTAGAGTTTGGACCATGACATGGTGTTTCTATAACTCATATTTTAGGGTTATAGAGCTTGGACCATGGCTAATACCATACATTTAATCGTCATGTTGGTCTGGACAACAACTCATAGTTTAGGGTCTTAGAGTTTGGACCATGACATGGCGTTGCTATAACTCATAGTTTAGGGTCATATATATTGGACCATAAAAATGGGTATTCACAGTATTATTACTCATAGTTTTAGGTCTTAGAGTTTGGACCATGACTTGGGTGTCGCTATTACGTGAAGTACTTCTTCAGGAACATTGCATTTGTGGGAGTCGTGATGAGCTGTTTGTACATCAATATTAGGGCGTATGATCCATTGGAATAGACTCTATGTATTACATATGGTCCTTCTTACTTTGTTTCAAGATTTTGTGGATTCTTATAGAGTATCATCAGGGTTCTAAGGACTAACACCATTTCTCCTTTGAGGAAAGATCGAAAGTGAACCTTTTTGTTGAAGGCTCATGAAATCCAGTTTTGGTCGATTTCGAAATGGTGTAAATTGTGTAGCCTCTTTTCATCTAGCTACTGAAACTCATAAAACCATCTCTGGTATTGCTCGTCCAGGGATAGTTGATCGCAAATGGCCACACGAAGTGATGGCACTTGGATTTTGATAGGTAACACCACCTCTGCCCTGTATACTAGTGAGTACGGGGTCTCCTGGGTGGCAATGTTGGTTATGGTATGGTAAACCCATAAAGCATGAAGTATCTTTTCTGGACACAATTTCTTATCCTTATCAAACATATTTTGGAGTATATTAGACATAGTTTTGTTGAAAGCCTATATCTTCCCATTGGCCTCCGTATGGTAGTAGGATGATCGGTTGGCTTTGATTCCATACTCCTAGTATAACTTTTCCAACTCAGGGGAGTAGAATTTGGTGCCATTGTCTGTCAGTATTGCATGGGGGAAACCAAATATGGTAATTAATTTTAGACTTCACAAAGCTAATGATGTTTTTATCCCTAACTTCCTTAAGGGGTATGGCTTTGGCCCATTTGGAAAAGAATTCGGTCACTGTGAGTATAAACTTGAACTATTGGGATATAGCAGGGGGATATGGTCCCACAATATCCATCCCCCAGGTGGAAAATGGCCAGGAGTACTTAGCTATATGAAGTAAATCTAGGGGTCGGTGTATGAAATTGGCATGAACTTGGCAATAATGACACTTCTTAGAAAATATGGAACAATCCTATATCATAGTGGTCCAGTAATACCTAATCCTAAAGATTGGGTGAGAGATCTTGGTTGCTGATTGATGCGCTCCCCAAGCTCTGGCATGCAATTCTTTTATGATGGAATCATTCTCTTCTCCATCAATTCACCTGATAAGGACTCGGTCAAGGCCTTGTTTTTAGAGAACCTTTTCTTGGTTTACCCCGTTGTACAAGACAATGTTGACTGCCCATATTCGAACCTGCTCCCTTTTAGCCCTATCTGGTGGGAGTTCACTATTCTGAAGTTAATTTTCAATGGGAATCATCCAACTAGTGGTATGACCATAAGGCTCAGAAATAGGACTAATTTCATTTATTTTCTCTATATTTATATGGATAAATGGAACGAACATTCGATTATGGGCAATGCTAATAACTATTTCATCCTGGTCTAGATCGGGCAAGGTTATGGCTACATTTTCCAAAGCGTCATCTTGGGTATTTTGTGACCAGGGGACATAAGTCAATGTTGGTTCTAATGGTAATTCTTCTATTAGTTCCCAAACATGGTTCATCAAGGGGACCAATACTTCTTCCTTAATGGAATAGTCACCACTAACCTATTTGATGACTATCTTTGAATCACCCTTTATTTTTAGGTGTTTTTCTTGCACATGAAGTGTCACGACCCGACCCTACCCAGGCTTGAGCTGCAACTACCCCAAGCCCGCCTCCATAGGCCAGGGGCTGGCGACCAGCGCCAAAGGCACAATAACTCGGGGAGGCCTTTGCCTAAGTACCTGTGAACACACACACGCAGCACACTCAATGTAACAGTGCAGAGTAAAAGTAAAGACAAGAAAAGTAAAGGGAAACTGCTATATATAAACCACAGTGTGCATCAACCTCTAACAGTACAAAGTACAGTGCTGAAAAGGAAAAAGGGGCAAAACACGCGCCCAACCAAAAAGTGCCACAACCCGGAAACAGGTAAACGAAAAGAAACAGTCGATGGGTCAACCACCTGGAACCCGGCCACAACCACCGCACGCAGTCCAAGCTCCTAATCTTCTACGCTCCACTGAAGTCACGCTCCACCTGTTAGTCGTCTGCAAGGGCACACCAAGTGCAGGAAAAGCCCAAGCAGGGGTGAGTATAAAAATACTCAGTAGGATACCCCGAAGTTTCGAGGGAGAAACAAAAGGAGGAACCGAAGGGTGAGCAGTAGAGAGAACAGGAAAAGTAAAGGAGTACAACAAGGAGTGCAGTAAAGAGTACAGCTCAACCCAACAAGAGAAAGGAAGTAGACTCATCCAGGCACAAGGAGCTGGAAATGGTGAGAAGATGAACTTCCTGTCGAGTCTTCGCTACCTATAGCAGGAGAGTAGACTCGTCCAACCACGAGAAGTTAGACACGGAAGCCACGTGGCATACCCCGCGCGTCTTTTCCTCTCCTGGAAGGAGAGTAACCAAACCCAAGAAGTGGGTACTAGAACAGGGTATATACATATCCATATGCTCTGTCAAGAAGCCCGAACAACGTCGTAAGGGGATCTCCATCCCATAGCTCAGCCCAAGAAATAGTAGCCAACTGTCCCAGAAGAAACACCATCAATGACCAGCATCCCGTATGTCTTCCCCAAACCGCAAGCCAAGGGGCTCAATCACCGCACCTTGACACTATCCGCTTTGGGTGGCACTGACTCGCCCGCACGGTTTTAGGTCGCATCACAAGGACGTGTCTCGGTGGGGGAAAGCCCTCCTCGTACTTGAGAGTTCTAGGGGAACATCAACCACAACTCGTCACTGCCCCACAGTTGAGAGGTCTCCTCAAAGTCAAGCCATACCATCACCGACCCGTACAACTAAGGGTCCCACTCCGGTAATCACGGAGGAAAGCCACAGACTAGCCTAGTAGAAAGTACTGAGTCTGGAATGCCAATAGGTGTCCCACTTCCTAGCCCTGCTGGAGGTTAATTCATAACCAGATATCGGGTGACCCACTACCCAGCCCCGCTGGAGGGTAAACCACAACACATCATCAGGCGACCCACTGCCCAGCCCCACTGTAGGGTAAACCATAACACATCATCAGGCGACCCACTGCCCAGCCCCGCTGGAGGGTAAAACATAACACATCATCAGGTGACCCACTGCCCAGCCATGCTGGAGGGTAGACCTGGAATAAGTAGACAGGTGACCCACTACCCAGCCTTGCTGGAGGGTAGACCAGGAACTAGACGATGGGTGACCCACTGCCCAGCCCTGCTGGAGGGTAGATCCTAAGAGGTCGTCGGGTGACCCACTGCCTAGCCTCTGCTGGAGGGTAGACCCTACTAGCGTCAGGTGACCCACTGCCCAGTCTCTGCTGGAGGGTAGACCCTAATAGCATCGGGTGACCCACTGCCCAGTCTCTGCTGGAGGATAAACCCTAATAGCATCGGGTGACCCACTGCCCAGTCTCTGCTGGAGGGTAAACCCTAGAAGTCAGTGAGCAACCCACTGCCCAGCCCTGCTAGAGGGTAAACTCGAAGAGGTCAGTGAGCAACCCACTGCCCAGCCCCGCTGGAGGGTAGAACTCAGAATTGCCCTGGCCATCTCCACTGGAGGGTAAAACACTGGCCAACCGAACACGGAATGGGTATCGCGCAACCACCCAACTCCAGAACAACTCTCCCAAATGAGTTTCAGCGCCTGCTCCATCACGGGATGCCACTAGCACTACTACTGGCCGATCCATCGAGAACGAAACCAGGGGGAGACCACTCAACCCTGCTCGTCAACAAACGAGCACAGAGCCAGGGGAAAATCTCTACCCTTCTGGTCAAACAAACACACAGAGGGACCCTCTACGTCGCGAGAGGTCAAATTATGCAAAGCAGAACACAGCACGCACATGGGGACCACACGAAGTGTGGCCCCACGTCAACCCCAACTGAGTGCACAAATGTTCTCAGGTACAAACCACACGTACCTCCAAGCGCTCCCGTATACTCCTAGAGTATACCTCGTCTCCAGCCCAAGGGCTATCATGCACACGGAACCCAACGTCAATGCGAAGTCTTGACGTAACAACTCCACCTCAAAGGCCTAGGCACGGCCAACCACATCTTTTGAATCGTTTATATCACTCTCCCAAGAGTGCGCGATCACATGCCAAGGGTCCACTACAAACAAGGTAGGGCGAACCACCACTGGAGCACCTTCCATGCTTCCACTTTTAATAATATCGTGCAAGAGGCTTCACACAACCAATCGGATCACAACGTTGTAATCCCCGCGGAATAACTCGCGAGATAGAATATTTACTCGCCTCAAACGGATATCCGACCGAAAAGTCACCAACACCGCCTCATGCCCGAATGGCGCCCCGTGATCCCGAGCCTGAGCCCCAAAAACAGTCGGGTGCATGGCACTAATGTGGTCCCCTCGGGAAAACACATCAAAAGCACTACTCAAATGAGTGCAATGGATATCTGGAGAAAAAGATGCATTTCGGCGCACCGCACACGAGCGGTGCTGCATAGGACCCACCTCCCGGTCTCGAAACTCAACGGAAGGATCACACCGTTGCGATCCTCTTGAAAAAGCACACAAGATGGACTATTCACTTGTCCAAAATGGTCGCCCGGTGATAAAGCTGGAAATCACTGCCAACTCCCGAAACGGCCCTCACGGGGCCCGCACCATCGTGCGGAATTACAATGGTCAGGCTGCGCCAACGCGATGCCCTCGGAAAAACACCCAACATTGACTGCTCGCACGCCCCTAACGGACGTCCGATGAAAAAGCCGCTAAAAGTTGCACGCATCTCAAAAGACGGGTCGTGGGGCCCACGCCTCAACTCCGGCTTCAATGCCCGGAACCACCCTGGAAACCTCCGCCTCAACGTCAGGGTTCCAACACCGCTGATGGCACTTAAAACGGGCATCGGACGCGTCCGCTCCGTCCAAAACAAATATTCCCAGGAAAAAAAAGGCAATTCGCTTAAAGACGCGTCGCGCCTTCAAGGCCCCTCGTTTCGGGAATTAAAAATTCCCGAAACCATCTCAAAACATTCCTCTCATTTTAAGGGATGTGCCGTCACTGACGGCACACGAGATTGACACCCGGTCTATGATTTATATAAAATAATAATAATAATAATAATAATAATAACATTATTATTATTATTTTAAACTTATATTTTATTTTCAATTTTCTTTTTTTTCAAAACCGCGGCCCCCGTTTTGTTTTCATCACATCTCTTTTTTTTTCCTGTCGCCTGCTTTTGCAGGTCGCCCCCGACAGAGACCCGCTGTCGCGGGTCTCTTCTTCTTCACCAGGGTCGCGCGACCCTGGTGTTCCGGCGACCCCAGCACCGGCCATGCGGCCAGTCCTCCTGCGCACTCCCAAGGTCGACGCCTCGGGCTACCCCGCTGTCCACGCCAGGCCGGCACACGGCTGTTCCCTCGCCCGGCCGACGCCGCCTGCAGCCCCAGCCGACCGCCGCCGCAAAAGGGAGCCGCTCCGGCTGAGGAGACCCCCGCCTCCGCGTCACCCGTCAGAAGCTGCCTCCGCCGTCCTCCTCTCACCATCTGCGAGCCCCGGCCGATAGCCTCAGCAGACCAAGGCCGAACACCCCACCGCCTTGCCTCGCTCGCCGGAAAACACCCGAAACACCGGAAAAACACCTTGAAACCCGCTGTTTTCGGCGGATGACTATGAGCACGTCGGGACTCGAATTTTAAACCCGAAATATGCGTTTGAAAGATCAGAATATGTGCTACGCCAATAAGGGGTTCATTTGAAACTTGAACAACATTTCAATGAATAAAATCGAATTCAAAGTGGGTGCGGAAATAGAACGCAATGAAGCCTACCTTATTAGGCTTTGCCCGGCGCTTCACTGCACGATCTGACATCGCCGCAATGCTCAGAGAGGAGGAGGATTAGTGAGGAGATCTCCTTGGTTGAGCTATTCTACCAGGAGATGAACAAATGGGAAGAGATGGGGGGTTAAGCTTAAATAGGAAGAAAAAGAAATTAATTAAAAAGTTTTAATTAATTTAATCCTTCAAATTAACCCACACCCGAAACTCTTGGCGGGGTCAAGATTAAACCTCCCCTAGGGTAAAAACCACCTCCTGAGCACAACAGAGGTCTCGGAATTTGATTCTGAGCTTCCGTTTGGAAGTTAAAAATTTAACGTCTGAAGCTGCTAAATTACGAAAATGCCCCTGAGGCCATTTTTCACAGACGGCCCGCGCCCGCAAAACTTATACCCCTCTTAGGGTAAACGGCACGCTCTAAACTCAATGGTGCCCTCGTTTTTCCAATCCGAGCCACCGTTTAAGAGATACTTGCATTTCAACATTAAACGAATTAATTAATTAATTAATTTATCCGTTTAACATTCCAGAAGCGGGTGAGGGGTCCAAACGTCCTGCGCCAACACGCTTTCTGTCGTTCCTAGGGTAAAAACCCGATTCCGGACCCATCCGTACACTCAAATCTCTGATCCGGAACTCCATTTAAGAGTTATCCCATTTATTTGGAATTTCTAGTGTGAACGCACTGAAAATTAAATTTCAGCCACTCTAGGGCTCGGAATCGCACGTCGTCTGAAGGCGCTGCTCTGGAATATCATCAAGAATATTCCAAAGTCTTTCACAACAAAAACCGGGTTCTTACATGAAGTTCCAGTTACATGCCTATAATGAGGGCCTGATATTCTGGTTCATTATTCATACACCCTTCTGAAAGTAAGAAAGAGTAAGTCAAGATGACCTTTTCAGGGGATATGAGTATAATTCATAGCCCCACTTTTTTGAGCTTGGGATACTCTATTATTTTCCCTTTTGGGCTTCAGGAAGCACCATTGAAGTACATTTTCCATGTCTGGGGGTCCTCCTGGATGGAGAAAACTTATTCATCTGGGAGTTCAGCATCCAACAATGTTGTTTCCTCTAAGGGATGCTCTGCTAGGAAGTCTACTAATTCCTATCCTTTGATGGCCTTCTAGGGTACATACCATATGTAAAACTATTATAGGATGACCGCCCATCGTGATAGGCATCCATTTAGAATGGGATGGTTGAGGATATATTTGAGCGGGTTTCAGCGGGAGACCAGTTGGACCTCATGGTGCTGTAGGTAATGCATGAGTTTCTAAACCACGAATATTAGGGCTAGGAAGTTCTTTTCAATTTTTGAATACCAAGTTTCAACATCAATCAGTGTTCGGCTGAGGTAATATAGGTTGTTCTCACTGTCGGCATCATTATTCTACACGAGGAAGGCCCCTAATGACCATTCTAGGGCGGTTACGTACAATATGAGTGGTCTCCCTTCAACAAGTGGAATTAGCACCAGTGGTCTTAGAATATATATTTTAATATTTTCAAACACTTCTTGGAAATCATTATCCCACTCATATGTAACTCCTTTCTTCATGAGCCTGGTAAAAGGTAAGAATTTACCTTCTAAGTTGGTGATAAATCAATGAATGTTGGGAAGGTTCCACTAGAGACCTATAAACTCGATGAGGTTGCAAGTTGGGTACAAGAAAAGGATGGATTTTGACTTCCTAGGTTTTAATTTTATGTCATTATGGAATACGATAAAGTTCAGGAATTTTCCCAAGGTAACGCCAAAGGCTCATTTTAGGGGATTCGTCTTTAAATTGTGCTGCCAAAATTTTTTGAAGAAGGTTTCAAGGTTGTCTGGGTGGTTTGAGTGCTGTCGTGATTTAACCACCAGATCGTTGACATAACACTCGACAAACTTTCCTAATAAGGGCTTGAAGATGCGGTGCATGGCACACTGATATGTGGTGTTGGCATTCTTTAGAACAAAGGGAATCACCTTATAACAGAACACTTCCAGATGGGCCCTAAAATTTGTAGCTTTTTCATCTCTCTAGACCATCCTAAAATTTGTAGCTTTTTCATCAACCGTGTCTCTCGGATTTTTGAAATTCCATTCACAGAAGCGATAAAATTAAGTTTTATGAAAAATTCAGTTTTTTAACTACTACTTAGTAGTTTCACTATTCATCAAAAAAATGAAGGTTTTCAGAAAAATGCCAAAATTTCATCCTAAGCTATATTTCATATTCCTAATTCAAAAAAAAAGTCTATTTTACCAAATTCATAACATAGAAGTTGCATTAATTAATTTTATAATTAAATCCCGCTGTTAAAACAAATAGCGTGTTTTTAAGAAACAATATCTATCAAAAGATTGACACTTGTTTATGTCTGGTTTAAATGTGCAATTACATCCAATGACCAACATTGTATTAAATTGTAAAAATATATTCTAAATATACTTTAAAACTACTCCAATTAATAATTTATCACTATTAATTATTTCGATTAAAAAAGTTGTTTTTTAATTATAATTTAGTAATTTTTACTATTCATCAGAATATGAAAGTTATCCGAAATGTACCAAAATTTCACCTTAGGCTAAATTCGATACTCCGAATCCAAAAATGAAGTTCATTTTGAAAAATAAGATTTACAGAATTTTAAAAAGTGGTTATTACTATTCATACCGGCTAGTTTTAATAATATTTTAATAGCATATCGTTGTTTAGTGAAACTCGGTATTGCGTATTACACACGCTATCGAGGAAGGTCGCGATTGCGTGTAATGAAAGGCAAGTCAAGGATGCGTGTTTTGCAAGCTCCTTTTGGTGTAGCGTACAACACAAGACTTTAATAAAATTAAAAAGAATATTTTTTATAAAATCTTGGGCTGTTACATTCTACCCCCCTTAAAATGAATTTCGCCCTCGAAATTCGTCGGGGTTATAAATGGTTTACTATTCGAAAGTTTCTTTAATAGAAACCCACATCGTAAAAAGGAATATCAAAACCAATCTTTAAAAACAAATGTATGAAACGTAACGGTTACCCAAATAAACTAATCATTGGGTTTCCACATAGGTGAAAATATGGATATGGAAGAGAAATCTAACCATCATGTTCTGATGGAGAGTGGTAGAGAACATGGCTATGGAAAAGCCAGTAATCACAAATCCATAGATTTGTGATGATATAAGGTACCATCTGATTCATCAGGTATAAGATCACTAGGACAACATTTTTGGTTTTCAAGATCATTTCCCTAAAGTTGAAAATTTGAATTAGAATAAATACTTACTTTATTTTGGTACAATCTCACTGTTGTTCGTGCCTTGAAAAATTTCCACTTCATCTCTTAAATAAATGAAGTTGAATTTGTTATTCGTGAAGTGTTAGCAGATCATGTGATAGAATGACTGTTCATTCCATCTGTCTCAAACAAAAGGTTAGCAAAAGTTATTAAATATACATAAGTCATTCTATAGTGAGATTAATCATATATGGTTCCTAAAATGGACTTATACTTCATATATCATACTGCTTAATATAATAAAACTAGTTTCTACTAAACAGGGACTTCCTGTAGGCCAGTGGTAGGCGATAAAGGCCAGTCGCACTTCGGTTGTGGGTTCGATTCCTACAGCCTTGTCCGAAGCGATGGGCTGTCGCCTGTCCTGCAGGTTGTCCCTTTTTCTAAAACTACGTTACTATAACATCCCATCAATAATATCGAAAATCTTCTATCCTTAAACAATACTAACTTATGTCCAACATAATCCAGTCTAATCTTTAGGCTTATACATAATACTGCAGTCCACTCTCATAATATAGTGACAACGATTACCAGAGATTTAATACTGTCGTTGATCCCCCCATATCATAAGATATGTCTTGTTGGTCACATTCCAAACACTCAAAGTCCTTAATCGTGTATTCTCTTGAATACCTTAGTGAAAACATGAGTGCAGTTAAAAGTTAACACTTTCCACATACCAAAATCCTCAAAATTCTATATACTCAAACCATGATATCACTTAGTCCTTATATTAATCATGAGCTCATGAATACAATCAAACATCTCATTATCTTCTTATCCTTTCATTATGCACTTATCATCTACTTTCCAAAATATTTGAATCACTTTTCATAGTTACCGGTACCTTAAAATTATTGAAAACCACAATAGACCAATACTTAAATATTTCAACACACCATAAAAGTACCTCAACAACATTATTCTTGAATACCAAAACACTTCAGTCCATCCACATCAATGATTATCCTGGAATAAGTCCTTCCTTGATTTAGAAGTAACTTTTTAGGTCAGGGCATTGAGTTGGGTAATGCCCATGTTCTCCACAAATAAGACATTGAACTCCATAACAGTCTGTCACTCTATGACCCTTTTCTCCACACAGATAACATCGGTCCCTCCATTTGAGGTATTCCTCAAGGTTCTTCTTCCCTTCTTTAGAAATCTCAATCTTTCTTTCTTTATGCTCCTCAACATGCGAACATGCATAATAGTCTATCTTCCTCTTCTTTGATGAATTAGGCATACCACTAAATTTCACCTTGTTAATCATATATCGCGATGATTGATTCGGCATAATCACAACATCTTTCTCTCTAGGCATTACACAATTTTGTTTCTCATAGTCACCAATTTGTCCATTGGATTCAATGTTAATTGAATTCCTTTTGGTTCCCTCCATTAACTAAAACACAAAAATAATTTTGTGATAATCAAAAATCATGCTAGAGAAAACAACATAGTAAAGGGAAAGTATCCTCAATAACTAACTTCTTAGGTTTAATCTAATATCGTTACCATAGTTCTAGGAATATATCCTATACATATACTTATCCTTAGGGGCATCCCTAGACATACCTTAGAAATATCTCTAGGGATCTCACTAACGTTTTCGCATCCTAGTTTCCAAAGGTTGACTAAACCTTTCCTCTGATACCAACTGTAGAGACCCGTATCTTGACGTACATTGACATTACATTACTTTTGCGGAATACTTAGTACATAACAAAAAAACACACACACAAGGATCGTAATAGTTTAGTGTATTTGGAAACTCGGAACATAATCTTCTAATCCTGGTGAAAGATCTTCAATATCTCCCATAAAGATCTTCCATTTTTTTTTACCTAAAACCTTTCTTTATATCCTGGGGAAAAGAAAACATAAAAGGGTGAGCTCAAATGCTCAGTAAGGGTATACAAAAGAAATAAAAATCATATCATATCTTTTTGAAAATCATAACCTGCAAAAGAGATCATAATATCTTAACATGGAACAAATCATAGAAGTGAAAATGAGATCACCATAATCATAACATGAAACTTGAAACTTTGTGGAATTCACACATAATCATGGAAAATCATTTCTTGTTAGTCATGACTCATTGCCAAGACTATCTTAGTGGACAAAGTCCCTTTCTGAACCGAGTTCACTCCTCGTTTCAGTCCTGTATCACTGAACCGAAATAACCTTCCGTTCCAGCCATGTCTATCTCATGAGATATAAAATCTTTACCCAATGCATTGGAGGGAGATATAGGTCCCACCCATCTTATAATGAATCCTTTCTTATGTGTGCCACATAATCATAAAACATACATCATCGCATAACACATGTAACAAAAATGGGATTCTTGAAACATCATGGCATCATAAATCAATTCATATAAGATAAAGGAATTCATAAACATAATTCCATCACAATATAGTCAAATCAATGTAAAAATATGGATAGAAACAGAACCCTTTATTATCTTAGATGGAAAATAATTTTGATAAAACACTTGAAATGAATTCTTGAGGAAAATATCCTTTCTTCTTCAAAATCAATTTCTTTTCACAAAACATAATGCAATTTTAAAAGAAGGAGATTTTATTGAAAATAGTCATGAAATCTTTTAGAGGAAGCTTCATGAAAATAAGGCTTTATAAAACAGTAGAAATCCGTTCGTGCCGTATAAGTTAAAAAAAACATTCTTCGTACTTTTGTCGGAAAAGTCAAAAAGTACCTCGTACGAAAAACGACAAAAGATTCCTTTCATACGTATTACTAAAAACTCGCCGAAGGGTAAAAATGGATTTAAACAATTTTAGGTGGATGGAAATAATATTACATATTGATTAAACATGGATGTGGATGATAAAATACACCCCAGTAAATACTTACGAATAAACAATCTCGGATAAAAATGAGATTGTGATATTTCCCTTACCTTAGGTCCAATTTGCTTCGTATGTGTCCGAACCTCCTGTATAATGATTTAAATAATGTCATTGACTTATTAAAGAATCATATTAATTGTTATGATATCATATATGGTTCACTTATGACATTATATTACCCGTTCTTTTGTAAATTCCATGTTAAAGAAGCGTTTTGGGTAAAATCGTTTCATTTATCGTAGGTGTTTTGACTTGTTGTTCTTGACATCATTATTACTTATATCATGATTTACTTACTTCCAGAATATAAAATATGATTTATATATCATATATATTCAGTATATATATATATATAAAAGATAGATAAATAAAATGAAAAACACCGTTCATGGAGACGGTAGTCCGTACGTACGCATGAACGCTGTTTTTCTTTCCTTATTGTCTTGAAATGGAAGTAAGTAGATGACATACATATGTATATATATACATAAATCCAGTAGCTTTATAATGTCATATATTTCATTATTATTTCTTATATATACATTATAATCATTCTTAAATGGTTAACATGGAGAATGAATCTCATCGCGTCGTGGAGACGGTAGTCCGTACGTACGCACGCGCGGTGATTTATTTTTCCGTAGGATAGATAGATGGTGAAATAGGGTTGTTTCATACTTATAATAACATATCAGTATATGAGTGATACTGATGTTATTACTTCATAATGAAACAACCTAAGAAGAAGAAGTGGAAGAAGAAATAAAGATGAAAGAATTGGTAACGGTAATTACCTCTTCTTTGAAGCGCCTTTTGGAGACCTCCTCTTAGGGAACTAAAATTGGTCTTTGAGGAAGACCAGAACCTCTAGGATGTTGCTAGGGAAGTGGAGAAGAGATTTTGGCAGGGGTTGGCCGAGCTTGAGTGCTCAAATTGGTGTGAGGAGGAGGGGGAGGAGGTGTCCTTTTATAAGGGAGGAGAGGGGCACCTTAGGAATATCTCAAAATATTATTTTATATTAAAGTCAAAATCGGTTTATAATGGTTCCAAAGGGTCTTATTTCGAAGCTAAAGTGGGGATGGGTCGAAATACTATCAACCAATAGAATTTAGACAAGTTTAGGATATTATTTTAACCTTATCAATTAAATTTAACTCTAAGTTAAATAATTTAACTTTTACCATGTCTTTTTGTTTTCTTTCACTATATGGTTAATAAACTTACTATAACATGCCAAACGAACCCCAAATTGTTTATTATTAATATATATATCCTTATCTAAGTCATTTGGCCGAACCTTAGATTTTTAGGAATACAATAACAATTAATAATATAATATTTGATTTAAAAACTATTTTGTGTCAATTTTGACACTATTTGATATATGATTTTTGTGAAAGTCATAACAGAATTAAATGTTCAAACAAAGTTGATTAAATCAACATTAATATATCATAGTAACCTAGAAAATTAGTGGAATTCATAAAAAATCTCAAATTACATTTATTTTGGTGTTTATAACATCAATTATGTCAATATTTCATTAATAAGATAATTACTGCATCATCGTTGTGTCATAAATAAATTAAATTATTTGATGTCTAAAAATTACAAATAAAATACCATCCTGTAGGAAATCTTTTTAGATTTCTAATTAATATTTACAATCGAATTTATCTTATGTATAACCCCATATTAAAAATGATTTACTTATTAAACTTTGATTTTAACTATTTTAACCTTTCTTTAAATAAATTAATAATAAATGTCCTAATCTAATCCAAGTGGGCCTAAATGGTCATATTTTATTCCTAAGTTTGTTTTTGGTCGAATTACACTTGTCCAATAGAATTAGGACATGTGTTAGGGTAATATTAATATCATATTTACCCTTAGTTACCCTATTTACTATTAACCGCGGTAAAAAAAAGTAAAAAGTTACTATTCACCAAAAATTATTTTTATCTCATTGAACCACATTTTACTTACTGACATCAACCGTGTCTCTCGGATTTTTGAAATTCCATTCACAGAAGCGATAAAATTAAGTTTTATGAAAAATTCAGTTTTTTAACTACTACTTAGTAGTTTCACTATTCATCAAAAAATGAAGGTTTTCAGAAAAATGCCAAAATTTCATCCTAAGCTATATTTCATATTCCGAATTCAAAAATGAAGTCTATTTTACCAAATTCATAACATAGAAGTTGCATTAATTAATTTTATAATTAAATCCCGCTGTTAAAACAAATAGCGTGTTTTTAAGAAACAATATCTATCAAAAGATTGACACTTGTTTATGTCTGGTTTAAATGTGCAATTACATCCAATGACCAACATTGTATTAAATTGTAAAAATATATTCTAAATATACTTTAAAACTACTCCAATTAATAATTTATCACTATTAATTATTTCGATTAAAAAAGTTGTTTTTTAATTATAATTTAGTAATTTTCACTATTCATCAGAATATGAAAGTTATCCGAAATGTACCAAAATTTCACCTTAGGCTAAATTCGATACTCCGAATCCAAAAATGAAGTTCATTTTAAAAAATAAGATTTACAGAATTTTAAAAAGTGGTTATTACTATTCATACCGGCTAGTTTTAATAATATTTTAATAGCATATCGTTGTTTAGTGAAACTCGGTATTGCGTATTACACACGCTATCGAGGAAGGTCGCGATTGCGTGTAATACAAGGCAAGTCAAGGATGCGTGTTGTGCAAGCTCCTTTTGGTGTAGCGTACAACACAAGACTTTAATAAAATTAAAAAGAATATTTTTTATAAAATCTTGGGTTGTTACAGTGTGTCCCAATATTCAGTGTTAGGAACAATAATTTGGATGATCGTCGAGACCCACATCATTAGATCATTTTGCCTCTGGTAGCCGGAGCAAGTTGCAATTCATGGAGGCTACGAAATAGCCATAGACCTGGTCATCTCAGAATGAGTAAAATTTATTTCTTCATTATTCAAACTGATTTCTTTTAGAACCTCATTGCTCATCTTGTCGAGGTGCAAGTGGTTGTTGGCATCCAGGGGGTCCTACACGGTTTGGTGGGGGCCTCGCAACTAGAGTTGGTTTCGGGGGTATCTTAAGCATGACAGAAGTCACTTTAATTTTACCTGTTATTTTCACAGGGGATGATGGGGTCACTCGGGACTTAATATTGGTCCATTGCAAGTAGTCTTCAATCCTTTGAGAAATTTCAGAGAAGTCTCGGAACCCACTTGTGTACTTCACCAGGATGAGCGGTGTTCGTAATTCATCCTGAAGGTTATCTATACACACAACGATCATTTCATCTAGGAGAAGTGGCTGATTGAGGGAATAAGTCAGACCTTTCCTTCTGGAGATGGTGTCTGAGACTCTTTCTTTCTCTCACTGCTTGCATTTCATGAGATCATGAACCGTCGTCTTAGGCAGTGTTGAACTAAACTAGAAGATAAACTATCACCGGAGGTCCTCCCAACCTGTGATTGAATTGGCTATCAAGCTAGTATACCATACGAATGTCGAGCCCTGTAGGGTTTATATGAAGCACCTGAGTTTTACTTATTCTTTCTAGTCTATAGTTCCCATCATGGGGTCACAATAAGAGGCATAGTGCATTAAATTCTATTATGGGTCCCCGATCCATTGAATACTAGGAACATAGGGTTTTGGAAGTTTGGTAGTGATGGAAAACTACTTACCCAATCAGGGTAGGGTTTTCTCTCTGGCTGTATCGGAGTGTGTCACCCCTCCATGGATTCTAATCGAGCTGTTAATTGCTTGATGGTGTTCAAGATCCCTTGATTCATATCTTTTTAGGCTTGATCTTGGGATGATGCAATAGTGGCCAAGACTGGGTGTGCTAGTGCTACTAGAATTCGGGGTGGATACCCAGCCAAGTGTATCCTTTGTTGGTTTACCTAAATATACTCTAGTTTTCTTCCCAATGGGAGGAAGTCTTGATGTCCTTTCGGGGCTGAGTTTAAGTAGGTTTCTATCCCTGATTCCAGATTAGATGGGCCTCCGAGCTTGGATTTATTTTCCATGATGAGTTCATGTGGCAAGGGAACCTCTTTTGGAAGCACATGTTGATATTTATTAAGGGGAACACATCCAGTGAGATAGATCCCTCAACATAGCTCAACATTAATTTTCCTGAGCTCTTTCATTTCTTCCTCATGCTTAGAAAACCTTTCTGTGAGATTGAGGGATTCATTTCTAGGTGGAGGATAAGGTGGTTCATAGACAAACTTGGATTTATTCTTCTATTTTTTTGAGTTTCATGTGGGCATTAATGTCAGATTAACTGAGGGGGAACCCAAATTTAGGACCGCTCTCTAGTTCTCAGTATGCACAACATCAAGCTCGATGTGGGATGCCTCTGGTATGGAACCATCTTCCTTTGTGTCCACTCCCTCTATGTCATTTCTTTTGATATATGTAGAGTATATGTTTACCTTGTTAACTGAGACATACCGCATTGGGGGTGGTATACCCAGTGCCGAATGGTAGGAAGGATTTCTACATCCTTTTTTTGATTTTATCCTTCTATTCTGCAGTATTCTTTGGGTTTCTTGGTGAATATTGACCTAAAGGGAGACCTGGTATGACCTCATAATGTGGATTTGTCTTGGAGGGTGTGATCCATGAGAAGGTGTGGAACGAGTGACTCTTCTACCCATCATTCTTCCTAAACGGTAGAAGATAGACATATGTTGTGAAGAGACATGAGGTTAAAATGCCCCCAGCCCTATGGTATGGGGTTGTTCTCATTCTTCCATTGATGCATTACAGCCTGGATTTTTTGGTCTTATGGGGGCATTTTTATTTAAAACTTCCACCAGCCCTATGGGATGGGGTTGTTCCCGCATTGCAACGGTAGCCGTTGCTATTGCTGCCTTTTCATTTTCACATCCTCCCACATGTGTGTAATCTAAGTATGGAATTAAGCCTTCATGGAGTCTATGGACTTCTTAAGACATGAGCACTGCTTAATGGTTGGCTTCCCTTAGGTGAGAATCCTACTAGATGTTCATAGTTTCCTGATTTGGAATCTTTTCAAAGGCTTGATCTCTTCAGCCCTAATGCATTTAAGACTTACTCTAAGATGTTTTTTGTTGAGTATCCCATCTTTCTTGAGAAGGGGTTTTATTTGATTGTTACCTTTGGGTGATGATATTGCATGATGTCATTTCCAATGGGGCCTGCTAGAAAAGATGAGGGGTGAAGTGTATAGGTCCATGTTCTTCCCATACACAAATGTGAACTCTAGTTGGGGCATCGCCAATGAGGAGATGAAACTTATGCAGTGCATGGAGCCAATTCAATTCAAGGTTTTCTTTCGCCTTTCTAATTGTGGATTCCATGTGGACGGGAGCACTTCCAGGTCAATTAGATGGAAAATCTCCCCTATCATATTGATGTGGTCCATATACCCCTCATAGGGTGGGAATTTTTCTTTCATATGATGAGGATTTGTCCATATATTGAGGCAAATTCCATGCATACATTCCCCAGACAACTCTCCTGGTATGTTGAAGTGAGAAGTTTACGTAGTTCAATACATCACTGGTATATTATCCTTCGTTATTTGTCTTCACACAATCAACATATCCTATTTTTTTCTTCCATAGTCTCCTCTACTTGATATTCTCATCTTGAAAACTTCTTAATAATTTTATTCCAAGAAACCAGGCTGGTGGTAGCTTTATTGATTTGTGGACAGCACGGGGGTGGATCAGAAGATGAGTTTAGCCCTGGTTCATCCTCTAGTTTGGAAATAATATCACTCATTATAGATGAGATTCTTGATGTGTTTGACTCTATATTTCTGAAAACCTCATCATAGGAGGGCTTTATCACATTCATTCTGACAAGGGAAGGACCTTCTTTCCATTATGAATTTGGGTTATATGGAGGACCTTCGCAATTGGTGCTACAATGGTGAGGGCTACTATTTCAAATTGATGACCAGCCTAGGGAAATTTCTATGTGGCGTATACCCTAGGGAGGACCTTCAGGGTGGGATAAAGTGAGGTTAGGTCCTTCTTGTGGTTTTATGTCACCGAGTTTAAGACCTTCTCGATGACTGCTTTGATGGAGAGGACTACTATCACAGCTTGATACCTGGATCCAGGGAGAATTTTTATTGTTTACATATTTGGGTGGGCTTTTAGGATGTACTGTAATGAGGGGAGGACCTTCTCATTGCTTAATGTTACTATGTGGAGGGCCTTCATAGCAAATGTCTTTGCGGGGAGGGCTTTTTTAGTGACTATCATTATGGTGAGGAATACCATCATGACTTGATGTCCGGATGTAGGGAGAATCATATCTACAATGTATACCCTAGGGAGGACCATCAGTTGGATGACAGAAAGGGGAGGACCATCTTGGTGTATGATCTTCAGTTCAAGGGTATGGATACCCCAACATGTATATGGAGATAGAATCTCATGATCAATCATTCCTGGCCCACAGAGTGAGCCCTCATTGGTGCTCTAGGTAGGACCTTCAAATCTGATAGTTGTAATATTGTGGGGAAGACATTCACAACTGCTACTACCACTTCCATAATTTGGTAATGGACTAACAGGGTATTGATCCTTTATTGATATGTGTTTTATGGCGTCAATAACCCCAGCTTCTATCAGAGAAGGATCATGTATGTACTCTTCATTTTTTGGTTGCCTTTGGCACATTTGATTTTTGAGCACTCTCTTGCAGGTAACCAGGTCCATATGTTATTGGTAATGGCCTTCATATATGGGTCCATGTCTTGTTGGGTCCCATGATGTCATCGAGATACACCGACGAACATCTTGAGTTTTGGTAGGGATATATTCTTACCCTGGAATGGCCACCATGTTAGACCGGCTTCCCCCAGTTGGAATGGGTATTTTTTTATCGATTCGTTTGTCCATATATTGTGAGATATTATCGTCAAACCTCATGTATTGAAGCAGGTATGTATAAATTTTCTAGAGTGACTAACTCATTTTGCAAGTAAGTCATTCTATTCGAGGAAACTAGGTTATGGGCCTAATTTCATTCCTTTGCAACTGATGAAATAATGTCTTGTCATGTTTGAATGATATGGTCTGGGATCGACGTCTGATATTCCATCATTTCCAAGATGCGTTGAGATACATCTTTGGATGGAACAGGTATGAAGGCTCATTCTAATATCAGAGAAGGAGTTTGTGCCTGCTTTAGTCCTCCATTATTTTCTAGTAGATACTAGCAGTTATCCTGTTCTAGAGAAGTGGAATGAGTCTACCACTGGTTTTCTTCTCTGGTTTCCATCATATTTGACAGGTGGTATTTATATTCACAAGTAGGGATTTTCATCTTCTCACTTACTGTTGTATTTTTCTCATGATATTTGTATGCATCCATAGAAATTTTTCTCTACTCTTATTTTTTTTCCGACCTATTTGGATGGAGGGCTTGATATGTGTCAGTAGGTATTTGTGCATGTGTGTAGCTAGTTTCCACCCTATTTGTTTGATGGTCTTATTGTGCATTGGACGATATCTATATATGCATGTAGTTTTCCACTCTGTCTACATGGAGGGACTAGCGAGCACTGGCAGGAACATGCATGTGCTCGTATTGTGCCACCCTATTTCTGTGGTGGGCTTGAGTGGAAGGTGAAGAGTCATGTGTATGCCTATTGAATGCCTTCACATTAGTATGGAGAAGTTTCTCATCAAGAACCATGGTGATATCATGTTCGTGATTATATATTCTCTAACCTTGGTGGGAAGTCCAAGGATCTCGAGTCTCTTGGACTTTAATAGGTGCCCTTATCATAAGGTCCTCTTCGGCAGGAGGAGGTCTGGTCATCTGGTGTCGGCAGTGATGTTCTCTAGTGGGGGCTCGTGAGTAAGACCCTAGTGCGGTTGAGATGAATTTTTCTGCATCAACTTCATCTACCTCTCTAAGATAATAGAGGTACTTGTTATCACGTTCTAGGTACATGCTCTTGAAATGGTTTAAGATGACCACTAGGGTCGCCTTGTGTTGGGGTGTCGGTAACAATTGAAGAGGTAGTTGGCAGACCTTTTTAGAATGGAGAGATTTTCTTACGGCCTCTAGTGTGAGGAGAGTACCATTTAGGTGGTACTCCTTGATCAGTATGTTGAATACCCAGCATTGAAGATGTTGGGTAGGCAAGGGGGTCTTTCTCTTTGTTGGGGCCCTGGATTCCTGTGGGATCACCGATGCGTGTGTTTTCATTGGTCATCAGGATGTCATTAGGATAGAAGGTTGCTCTGCGAGAACCTGCAATATACATATATGACAATCATTATAAAAGACCTCATCAAAGTAGTATTCTTTTAAACACATGTATATCTAACGTTTCAACTTGTACCCTTCCCATCTCCTTTTTTTATTGTGGGGAGAAGTGGATTGAGTGGGGTAAGATGGAAACCTTGGTTAATGATTCACATTAGATTCACCATTTTTTTCCAACTCTGAGGTGGTGCGTTCTGCATGCACGGGGGCGAACAAAATTGTCTAATGTACATTATCCTTTTGTCTGTTATCATTGGGGTAGAACCTCCACCTTGTTTAAGGATTAACATTGGGAACACCATTTTTTTTATACCTATGAGGTGGCTCATTCCACACATATAGGGGTCAAAAAAAAGGTCTGATGTGTAGTATCCTTTTGTATCAATTTTCATAGGGGTAGAACCACCACCTTGGTTAAGGATTCACGTTGGGTTCACCATTTTTGTTCTGCCTCTCAGGTGGTGTGTTCCGAGTGATGGTGAAATGGTCCGATGAGGATCATCACCCATCCCTTTTTTCATAGATATTTTCCTATCAAATTCATCATTTCTTTTTTTTAACTTGTTCTGTGTCATTATCCTTTAAAAGAAGGTTGGATTAACCCCATGGGGACTATGAAATTCACCCCTTTCACATTATGAAGGATGTTACATAGTCATTCGTTCCTAGTGGGAAATTGTGTGGGTCAAGTACTTGGGAAATTGGTCCTCCTTGGATATAAATTCCTCAGATGGTCTCCAATGGGTTTATTCGTGGAGCCAGAAACACCCAATGGACCTGGTATCCTTGATTAATGGACCTACTTTCCAAAGGCAGGTTCTTGTTAATTGATGATTCTGCAAACAACACTTGATGATTCTATTGTTCAAGAGGATGGGAAGTCAGGATCACCTCACCCTTATGGGGGAGGATTATTACCTATTCTGGGACTCTCTTAGAGATTTAAGTCGTGTTTATATGTTCATCAATCCTTGGTTCATTCCCAAATAGTGTTTCCATGGGCTACCCTTGTTTTTCAAGATCATCATAGGCATGAATATATTTGATGCTACAGAGGTACTACTAACTTAAGCCATAAAATAAGTCGCTATGAAGTTTATCATCATCCAGGGGGCATGTAAGGTGATTTTGATGTTGTAATCAGACCCATAAGATGGGTTTCCTACGTATCCTCGAGAGAGGAATCAGAACCCACGTATTTCAAAATTATGTGAGGCTTACGCATGGAAGCTTCCCATTTGGGGTACATTATTGGGGGGACCCTTTATGGGAGGGAACCATTTTGAGCTCAGGCCTTCGAGTAGACATCCAACATATGCTAGTTTTATCAAGAATCCAAGTTCTCATAGTTCAAATTACTAGATGTTGTAATCGTCACAAACCTCTAAGCCCATGTGAGTAATTCTCGGTGAGAGAAAAAAGAGGATTCAAGAGATCCAACCAACCACATGCTTCGTATCCTATTGGTAGGAGAGGGAGATCCTATAGTAGAAGAGTTCAGGGTAATGGTGGGAGAGGTCGCGAAGCGATGAACCTTTTAATGTGAAATGAAATTAAAGCTCATGCGGCTTGGCCTCAGAAGATTAAGGACTTACCTTGGTGGGAGGTCCCTGGAATACATTCTGGGAATGGGAGGAGTTCTGTCCTCATCAAAAGAGAAGGGAACATAACTCCTTTGATTGATCACTATTCCTCATTGAATGGAAAATAAAGTGATCACCCTTAATCCCTAGAATGGGGAGGTTCATGCCAGCATCCCAAGGTTGGACTCTAGGTTACCATGGGAATATAGACCCATGGACATTACCAATACATGAACCATTGTGGGGAGAGCCTTCGTGACTTCGCTTACCATGGGTATGTATACTCAAAGGGGCACAATGATGCACCCGATGGTCTGATCATACGGGTCTGGTGGTTTTGGAGGAGGCTTTTTCCTGATGCAGGTGGACTGGTTCACAGAGGGATTATGGAGGACTAGACAGAAGTGGAGGGGTGAGGTTGTCACTAGAGGAAATTATACTAAAAAATACTCCATTCCACGTACTAATTTCTTATGCAAGATGGGGGAATCTCTACATATCATAGTGGTATGCAGGAAGAGGGGTCATCTGCGTAACGATGTGGAACGTGGGCATGGGTATATACCACCGCGTACCATAGTGTTATGTAGACCATCATGCCTCTTTGGGTTCCATCCATGTATAGATGAAATACATGGCATCGGTTTCAGTCTGCGTAGTGGCACACTACACAGAAAACCATATTGAATGAGGGTCTGGGGGGTTATCGTTCGTGGGGAGTTCATCTCTGAGAATTATGTGGTTCTCGGTTCACCAATTAGGTTCGTGGTTCTATTATTATTATTCAATTCCCCTATTTTATGGTTTGTGGTTGGTTGTACCTATAGAGAGTTTTATTCACATTCAGACTTTGTCAATGATTCAAGACTAAATCCAGAATCTTCTTTGAGTTCCTTCTTCCAACCTCTAGGTTCCCTTCAAGCCTTTTTCCTCTGTCCTCTCTCAATTCATCCTATTATCCTTTTATAAATCATCGAGGAAATTATATTTATGGGCATATGGCACCATTTTTGGAGGCCCATGAGGAGATATCCTGACCTGCAGAAGACTCGGTCAACTAGGGTTTTCGGAGGATAGGGTTCACGATAATAGTTCTCGGAACACTATTGTTTTTCTTCGTTTGTGAAATGACGAGTTCGCGAGATGGTACAGAGATAGCCTTCACGGGTACGAGTCCTTCAGCAATGCGGTTCACAGTCTGTTGGGTTCCCTGGCCATCGCTCCATGGGCCAACACATCATGGATCATTCTGTGTACCTTGTGGTTTGCGATCTAGGCAATCCTTGAACCTTTCCTAGTGATGGTATGCAGGACACTTTAAATTCTTTGAAAACTTGAATTCTATCAAGTTTCTCCTGAAATTTTCAACTCAATTTGAGTTCATTCACCTTGCTAGACTTGTAAGAGTACTTTCTTCCATCGGAAAAGTGATTCTAAAAGTATTTTCTTCCCTTGGAAGAATTTTTAGGACCCTACAATTATAAGAAATCATAAATTCCATAGGGAAATAATGTGGACCACCTATCTTCTTAACGGTGCTTTCTAAGATTATATCCAAGTTATGGGAACTTTGGAACAAACCATAGAGACTTTTCCAGGACTAATCGAGCATGTCTCAATAACCTAGGTCCTTATCTTAAAACATAACACCAAAATTAATTATTTATAACATTTATAATCAATTTCTTATACCAAAAACAACTTGGAATAAATTTGGATAACTCATAGATCCTTATACATCCATAGAAACCTCAAGACATGGGGTGTTTTCCACCTTTGGAACACTCCCAAACCTACTCTAATTCAAATCCCTAACCAATGACATCAATTACATAATAAATTTAATTGAAATTTTGGGAAAACACTAAGAAAAGTAAAACAACAACATAACATGTTGAAATTTCAAAAAACCTAGTATAGATGGTGTCTCATGATGCCCTCATTGAAATTGGAGAGGAATTCCCACCTCATATAGTTGTTTCCACCATGATTCGGTGGAATCGAAATAGAGACCCTAACCAAGGAAAAATAAAATTAGAGAAAAAACAGAGGAGGAGAGTGGGGGTAAATAAAGTCTAGAGTATACATCTATTCGGTATAAAACACCTTTAAAGGAAACTTAAATCATGGGGGTAGGTGTGGGACAAATGGGGGAGACCCCCACGTTTTCACAACCTAAACATGGGATAAAAGGGGGGATGAACCCTCAAAAACCGAGAGGGAAATTATAAAATCCCCCTTTAAAAGGGTCATCGGTGAACCATTAGAGGCCACTAGCTGGTCGGTGGTGTGGTGCAGCCTTAGCTATAGCAACCACTCATACCCATTTGGTATCTCTTGATCCCCCCAATTCATCTTTAGTACCCTCTTTGATTCCCAAAAACACATCCTTTTAAGTGTTCTATACCTTAATACCCTCCTCTAAACCTCATTTTAAAACATTGAATTTCCACAAAATTAAAGTTTTAAATTCCCTTTAACACCAATCATTTATATATCTATGATACATTAAAAACATTTCACCATAACACTTATATTCCTCAAGAAGTCTTAATGGTCACCTTATCAAGTATCCAGACCGACTTCTATTATCAAAATACATTGAAACATCTATGCTCCAACTCAAAATTCTAACCACATCATTAAAGAAGAACCTCTAGTTTACTATGATTAATCCACTAATACATTGGACAATGCTTGTAACCACTACTGAAACATTAATAAGAAATTTACTCGATCTCACTCATCCTGATACATGTCCATTTCATTAACTAATTGATCACCCAGTGTATGGTTCTCCCCAACATAGGGATTATCTTATAATTTCCAATTACACTAATTTGGTTCTTCCACCATTATAATTTTATATCAGAACCCCATACTTGCATTCCATTGATGGTTTTTAAGTAATTTCCATCTTATCACATCCAAACATACATTAAACCACTAGTCAAACACCATTTCCTCTATTAATTCTCAATTTACAAAAAAAATAGATGACTCTCCCTCAACCATGCATATCATAGTCATGAAGGATTTTCATCAAAAATCCTCATCCAGTACTCAAAATGACAAAAAAATGTGAAATGGAATGTCTGATGAAGTTTCCTGCTCACTACATTTTATTTCATGAATAAACACTAACCAGAACTCCTCTAATCAACCCTTATCAAAAATTCTCAATCCCACCTATTGAAATGTTTCCAAACTACCTAGTCACAATGAATTTAAGTCCAAAGGAATCCTATGATAATCTATGAAAGCTTATCTAAGCCTATTCTTGAATTCTGATGACATTACAAGGTTGAACCATTCATGTCTATTTCCACCATCATGTCATACTGCAGGCACTAATGCATTCCTAATCCAACATGTTCAGATCATCATAAAATAACCAGAGCCCAATTCCCACAATCAAATCCCTCCCAATACCATATATAAATTCATTCCTTATGATAATACATATTTTATTAAACTTTATTTTGTGATTTATTACATAAAGGTGCACATAAAATAATCCCATAATATCATGAATTTTTATGTCTTGGGGAAATTTGGTGTATAGAACATTAACTTGAAACATGGATACAACAACATTATTGTAAAATTCACTAACATGGTTATAAAATTCCATCATTCTTCTAAAACTCCACATGATAACCTAGATATGTACATAATAAAGGGGTGAGCTATAAATACTTGTAAGGAAATAAACAAAGAAAACATAAGTTAAAGTAATACATGTCATCCTAGAGGCATATCAATGTAACATAAGAGGGGTGAGAATTATAATATTCAATAATTGGGAATAATATGACATAATAGAATAAAGGAAATCACAGGAGCCTCAGCCTAGTTGGTGAGGACTCGAAAAGCGAATACAAGATTTCCAAGTTCGAAACTGAGTGGAGACATAATTTTGGGGGTACTATAGTGGTACTATAGAAGACTATACTAGTACTATAGCAATACTGTAGCAGACACTATTCGATACTGTAGAAGACAATGTTTGATACTGTAGTAGCTGGAATTATTCATTAATTTGGGCTTTTGGGACACCAGTTTGGGGCTCGGGTCCTCTAAGGCCTTTGGGCCACCTCAAGTCCTTCGGGACACTGAAAGACCTTTGGGATACCTCAAGGCCTTCAGGACACCTAAAATTATGCTTAAATGATCAGACTGGCTCTACAAGGAGCAGAGTCCAAATGAGGATTTAGAGGAGGCATATTCACCAAAGAAAAATCTAAGCAGGTTTGTCATAAATATAGGGTATGGAATTTCCATTGTAACCAGCCTATGCTTGCATGGGAATCCTAGCCGAACAATCCATGCGATGGTGGAGAGCTGATATCACGGTGAAGAAGCTGGGGAGGAGCATTTCCAAGTATAGTCTGTATATTTCTTAATAACTATGGTTCATGTAATATCTAATCATACAGGCCTTGTAAGGGTTCCCCCTTATCCCTTAAAAGGGGGGTTATCAAAAAAATCAATAAAAATAAGGCCTTCATGCCATTAGGGCATAAAGGAAACATGGGAATGTGGAAACAACATAAATAATGTCATGAACATAAGTCAAGGATAAATTCAAAGACAACATCACATGGTTGATAGAGTCCTATAATGGATAGGTTTTACTACATAATCCCATCCATGATGTCTCATGAGACCCAAAAATTACCCAATGCATTGGAGTGCTATCAGGGTGCACCTATCATAATATGTAAATGATCATGTGTTCCACATAGATCATTCAACGTAAAAAAATATTTCATCATATTTAATCCCACAATTAATGTGTATTACATACATATAATTCTTGAATCAATGAATTATGGGTAAAGTTAGGTGAATATGCTTGAGTGTAAATGGGTACAAGTATTTACTATAAAAATGTTTGGCATGGGAATTTATAGGATAGTTTTGACAGCATAATGGGGGTACACAAAGGTTCATGGGAGGAATTATTGAGATTTAAAGGGGTCTATCATAACTTGGAAATAAAAATTTAAGTAATATGGATGATTGAAAATATATCCTAACATGAAAAAAATGTAAAATGAAAGGAATAACATAAATGATGTTTTAAAATAAAGAGGATAAGGGAAGATCCCTTACCTTGAGAGGGTGCTTATGAAATCTTCATAAGAGATTCTTGAGAGCTTGGGTGAACCTTTTTAGGTATCTATAGAGGGTAATTAATAGAAATTTAATGCTTTAAGAGTTTTAAGTGAAGATAAATGAGGGGCTAGGTAGGTTTATATAAAAAAATAGAGGAGAGTTTTGTATTAATTTCCAAACTCAGGTTTTGGACTCTATATTATTAATAAATCAAAACCAAAAACCATCCCATGGTTTTTACCCATGGTTTCTTCCAATATATAGTGATTTTAATTATTTTACATGTTTAATAACGAATATTGTTTAAATAATAAACTTGGTGATTTGTAAGTGAGATATTTTAATAAATAATTGATTTGAAAACCTTAAAATACAATATAGATTTTGGAGGATTCATCAAGACTTTATAAAATTAATAAAATAACCTAAAGAATAAATTATTTTAAATTTTAAATGTATATTTGGTTGTGGATACCTTTTATGACATATATTACATCACTTTTGGGTCATTATGATGTCATATTACACAGTGTATATTTATACCGTATCTAATTTTTCTGAAAAAAAATTATTGTCTCTGAAAATTATGAAAAATTAACTATTTTATATTTCAACATTCCAATTTAAAAAAATAATATTAATTTCATCTAAATAATTCAATATGTATGTGAATTTACACTTTTAAATCAAAATCGACATTTATTGAAAAATATTGGTTTTTTTTTTACAAAAACTATTTTCTCACCCTTATAAAAATTATTTTTGACTTTATAAAATTATATTGCTATTTTTATTTAATAAATATTTTTTAATAATAATATTTTATTAAAATATAATTGATTTCAAAAATTCGTTAATTCATTAAAAAGAGTGTCTTTATTGAAACTATATATTTCCCATAAATAAAATTCACGTTTCATCGCATTGAAATCCTATTTTATCAAAATTATTATTTAATAATTTTAATGTAATAATAAAATTATAAATATAATAATTATTTTATTATAAAAAATAACCATATAAAAATTAATATTATTAGGTTCTAGATACATAACCTTTTATTACACCAACAAACTCCCTGAGGGTAAGGGGTGCGACGGTGTGATTTTCTTGGGGTGGTTCAGCGTACCTGGTTTGGTCTATGATCTCAATGTTATTAAACTTATCCCATAAACTATTTTTTTTACTTTATTTTTTGAATCTTGTCTTGGTCTTGGTTAAGGGGAAATACCAATGATTTTATCTCCCTTGGAATCTTAAATAATTGTGATTCATAGGGTACAATCCTATTGTTCAAGGCCATCGCTTCATTTATTTGTGTTAATTGGACTTTATCATAACCATTTATATATACTAGTAATATTATCACTATTTAATGGATATATCATCAATAGTTATAATGATTAACAATGTTTTAAATTTGAAAAATCATATAACTGTTCAAAATTTCTAAAGTAGCTCATATGTTTTCTATAACTTTATTTCTTAATGAGGCATTTATCATTTAAAAATAGAATTTCATTCATAAATTTTTTGGTTGTTACATGCCTAGAATTCCTTTAGTAATCAAGATATACTCATTTCTATTTACTCACTAATATCCAAATTCCAAAATGACTATCCAATGAATTGTCCCACACTCCCATGAACCTTCTCACAAAAGGTTCACACACCCACCACTGACATCACACTCACCACTATATGAGTGTATTTGTCATCAAGTTACTAAACTAACTCCCAAACCATAATAAGGGTCACACCCCCAAACATACAATGTTGTTCCCCCCATATAAACTACCTTATGAAACTCCTTGAGTACCACATCAATGGGTTTGAATAATAGAAAGTGTGTGATACTCCTTCCGAGCCAAGATTATTCCATACTAGGCATCACCTAACTAGACCCCAGAATGATCATAACACTGTAACTGATCCAAATCAGATGTATCATCTACGATAGAGAGAAGTTTCTTATTTCTACAAGACACATAATCTTCATTCCAAAAATTGTTTCATTGACTCCATCGATCCTCATCTCAAACTCATTCATTTACCAATATACAATTTAAATGGGTACTATGTGGAAATAGTGCATACCATTCTCATGTCATCCAACATAGCTATTTTAGCATCATGTACCACTTAACTCATGGTCCTGTGAGTCATGCATTATCAAATTGGGTCGACCATATCCCATAGAATGTCAAGTTTTCAATCTAGGATCTCCCTTTTAACTCCCTTTTAAAATCAAGCACTTCACTCATTCCAAGTTTCATCACATGATCACCCATCCATTGGCATTATTCCAAAACATTATCACCCACCCACACTCTCATCATTATCTAAAATTCATTCATGGTTAGTAGTGTTAGGAACTCAAATGGTTTTTCCCTAGAAAACAAACCTTGATACCCATTGCAGAAACACATAAGATTCTCTCATAAAAAATTCCAATAAATCTCTATACTTATACCATAATTAGATTTAACCCCTATGTATATATATCAAAATCTATCATGTGTCCTTCCTTACTATCCCAATGGAACCAAAAAAACCTTGAGAAAACCCCTCTCATGGGTCACCATTAATTAAATACAACTCTTAGACTCGCTAAACATTGAGTTATAACTCAAGGTCTCTAGGTCCTACCACCTAGCTTATAAAAAAAATCTCATTAGGGTCACATATCATAGGAAATTAATTATATTCTCATACATGTTACATATGGAATCTCACTTTCCAAACACCCTCTCAAGGGACTCATATCTATAGTGGAGTCACATGCCATCTCAATATCCTACCAAGTCACTGATTATCACCGAACATCCACACATAGGACTACACCCTCAAGAATCACAAACTCAGCTTGATTCTCCATGGAATTGTTTAAGACAATCCATATTAAGGAACTAATAGAAAAAGGTTCTATTAGATATAATGTCATTCCAATCGATATAGGAAGACTCCATATAGGTTGTTACTGACCCTTTAAATAACCAAACCTATAGGGTAACAACTCACATATCCACATTCATTCATCATGTCTCTAATATGATATGTATCTAGAAATCCATTGTTATATGGTTTAGTTAATTAGAGTATCTCCCAAAGAAATATTGAAAATTTTAATATACTTTGTTACTATAACTTTAGATAATCAAACCTAGGGAACTCTCTATCTCTGAGCATATGTATATCAGACCGGTCCCTATAAGATATAGTCACACCTCATCGAAAAATACAAACAATTGTCATCACCTTACGATGATAATTAAAAAATTAAACCACAACCATAGGCTTATTTAATTATATTAATATTCTAAGATATGTGGGAAAAGATTATATAGGTTGTTACTGATACTCTAAGAAATCTGACCTTCATAACAACCACCCCTGTAGCGTGAACCTCTAGGAAAAACATTCCCCCACCGACCCCTTAGGGTCTCCACTCATCCCCTCCTGATAGGAACATGCCATCATTATATCTAGAGGATCCATAAGACCTTCCATAAAAATAAACCATATGCATACAAGTTAGATTAATTGAGTATAATTCCACTAATTACTTATTTGGGAAAACATCCTATGAAATTTTTTTGACACTTTAAATAGATAGGCCTCAGTCATCAGTAAAAATAATCAAATAAGAATTCTTATATAACATGGATCATATATGAATTATATAATATAAGAGATTCATCTTGACTTTAGAGGCCAAGAACCAAAATCCAATAATCAGCCTCTTGACAATATGACAAGAACCAAAATTTCCATAACTCGCAAATTAGAAATCTCAAACCTCAAGTGCTTCATGATAGGTGGTGATCATAAGAACCATAATATCATAAATAAAGAACATAAATCCCATAACCATGGTAACCTAGAATTTTATCGAGAAAGGTGTTCATGATCCACTATTCTGAATTCCAAAACAATATCTGACACATTTTTATGTCTCCAATCTACCAAATCTTGAAATAGTAATAAAAAATAAAAACAAGTCTCTCGTACCACATTATAACAACCCATCAAGATTAACTCTATGAATAGTAACCAAACTAGTTCAATGAAATACAATAAAGTCCTGATTTTCCATTCCATACATACAATAGTTGACCACCCATGGGTCCGGTCGCATATAAATAATAATGAAAAATGAGAATAAAAACATGGATCTACAACCACTATAAGCCTTACCACATCTATATCTCTAATCACATTTGAGTCATCCCGCTCAACCATTCTATCCCAGGGTATAGCCCAACTTGTTCCTATAATGTAACACTCCAATATTTTGTTAAAAAAAATTCAAATGAATTTAATCTTTTTAATATTTTGTGTTGCACATAACACTGATTTTATCTTGGGTTACATGCAACCTTAAGTTTAAACAAAATATTTCATATTATTAAAATATTATTATATGATAATTATCACCAAGCCATTGGAATGGTGGGTATGAATAGCATAAACTAAATTATGAAAATATATGGTATACACATGTATATAAAATTAATTATTTAGTGAAAATTTAATTAAAAATGAAAATAAAAAAACTATTTGAAAATAAAAGAAATATTTCTCTAAAAAATTATTTTTATGAAAATAAAACATGTTTTACCTCAATAAATTAAAAAACAAAATTTTTTTAAATGATTTTATTGAAATTTATATATTATATATTTAATAAACTATTTAAAATTCATCTTATATTTTTAGATAAGAGATAAGAATAAATCCAATTTTATGCTTGAAATTGTATTTTTTTAAAGAAGTTTTATCGCCATTTTGGGAAATTAAAAAAAAATGAATTGTTTTTAAAAATTTCTTTGAAAAAAGAAATTTCATTTTTTTAATCATCATGTAAAAATTATATTATGGCGAATTTATTGAAAAGATTAATTATTTTATGAATAGGGAAAAAACTAAATTTTAATTGAAAACTTACTTTTCATTTAAATTATTTATAAAGATAAATTATAATTTAAATTGATTTTAAATTAAAATTATTTCAATAATACATATATTAATATAATTTATGTCATTTTAATCATTTTCATATTTAAATTTTATATAAAAACCTTGTAAAATTTTGAACATATTTTCCTTGAAAACCCTCATTCTCATCCTGCCTACAAGATTAATTTTAAATTATAATTTTCCAATTATGTGAATGGAATATGGAAAAATTGATTAAATATTTATAATATTAATAATTTATATAATCTAATAATTTCAACTCAATTTTTTACCATAATTAATAGTAAAAATATTAAAAATTATTTATCAGGGTTAAGGTAAAAATGGGTTTACTGGGGGTTAAACTAAAAAGATAAGGGTTAAAATGACCTAAATACTTGTATAAAATATATTTTATGGAATTATTTAGAATATATAATTTCTAAGGGTCAATAATAATATATTTTGGACCCTTTTTTAATTTAGAAAATGTGGGTACACTTTTTTCTTTCCAAAAATTACAAGTGTGCCACTCACCTCACTTATAAAAGGTCACCCGCTCTCCTCTCCTATTCAAACCTTAAAACCATTTTGTTTACACCATTAAATGAAAAAATAAATTATCAAATTCTCTCATATAATTCTATAATACTTATTTTGGTAATAAATCCAACCTTTCAAGTCTTTTGGTGCAAACCTAAAGAGGTTACACTAAGAAGAGGTAATGTTCTTCAATGAGATTTTTTATTTTATTTCTTCCTCCACCTACTTAAATTATTATTAAAAAATTATGATATAATAAAATATTTATCTTAAATATAATAATATTTTTTTAATTTTAATTTAATAACCTAAAATCATCCACACTTCTATCAAATGGGTTATGAAATCATCATGTGTGTGTATGGGGGACTACCACCTCGCAAATTGATGTAATTTGTTTTGCATTATCACCAACCATGGTTGGGTATGATAATTTATATTAAGTATATATATGATATTTATAACATAATTATACCTATTTAGTCCTTATATTATGTATACATTTTAAATTTCCATTTCGTTGGAGATATAATAACATCATTCGTGTATACAGAAAACTACCGCCTTACGAAGTGATGTGACTCGTTTTTCAATAATGCTTTACATGGAAGATAATAAGGGTACAGTTAATGAATATATATGATATAAATTACATAATTATTAAATTAATTAAATATAAATCATTCTAAAATGATAATATATCATTTTATTTCTTATCTTTTTACTCACTAAAAGATGATAACGTCATTCTTGTATATATGGATTGTCACCTTCATGAATAAATAAGATATAAATATGATCAAAGTGAGAGGACTTATAATAAAAAATAAAAATATATATGAAAAAAAATCAGTTATTACTTGAAATGTTATTTTAACAAGTAATTGTTAATAAATTGATAATAAATGGTCGTAAATAAATCATATATGATATGATATATATAATTATGTTTATATAATATATTTATAATAATATTTTATTTATTATATAAGAGTTTAAAATGTGTATGAAGGAAGTCAATACTTACGGTAAGAGATTTCTAGTCTCACTTTTATTTCTAGGAGACATATGAAAATCCACCACTAGTTTCTTTTTTGTGGTGTATATACTATCCCTTTTACATGTTATATCATGAATATAATTCTTTTAATTATATTTAAAATTTCAAATGATGTTATTATTTATTTTGGATTATGATTCAAAATATTACTAAAGCGGCAAGGGATTTTTTTCTCACTTTTTACTTCTATGAGACACAAGTCATATTCACCGCCTATTTAATTTATGTAGTGTATATATTTCCCATGAATCTATTTTATCATTCTTCACTTAAAATTTATTTTTATTTACTATCCATTTTTTTATCAATTTTTCAGGGGATTCACAATTCAAAGGTTACCAAAATGGAAAGGGATTTTTATCTCAATTTTCCTTCTTTGAATATATATAATGATAGTCACATATCTTATTTTATGAGGTGTATATATAGCCCAATTGACATGTAATATATTTATTTTATTTTTTTTGATGTTATTTTAATTTTCCTTAAATGTTTTTATTTTATTGGGTTAATTATTAAAGGTTACCAAAGTGATAAGGGTTTTATGTTTCAATCTCATCATTTATCAGGATTGTTTATGGTTTACAATGATGAAATATTATGATATATATCTAAATAAACTCATTAATTTTATTTTCCTATAGTTATTTACTAGGAATAAATTTTTTAAATTCATTTTTCTCTCTTTATGTACTCAATAGATCAAAATAATGTTTTAAGAAAAATCTTCTTTATTTCTTTGTTTAATCAAAAAACTCCCTTTTCATCCAAAACAGTGTTTTCTAAAAAAAATTTCAAAATTGTTTCTAAAATTATTAAAATAAATTATTAAATAATTTTTAACCCATGTATTAATTTTTGAAAAAAAAATTTAAAGGTAATTTTTTTATGTGTATTCCATGAACATAATTTTCCACCATCATGGTCATTATTTGCATTGAAGCTGTATTTATAAGTTTTCAAGGTTATTTTCAAAAAAAATCAAAATGTTTTTTGTTTTAAAAGGTGTTTTTTATAGGAAATGGTATTTTCCTCAAGAAATATTTTAAATGATTTTTAAGTCTTCCTTTATAAGTTTTCATGGTTATTTTCAAAGAAAAGGATTTCCAAAAATGTTTTATGTTTTTAAAAAATATTTTTCAAAGAAAAGTTATTTTACTCAAGAAATGTTCCAAGTGATTAATCTTTCAAAATAATTCTCTATATAGTATCACATCATTTGATATAATATCTGATTTATTGGGGATATGAATAAAGTATATCATTTTTATTCTTTCCCTAAATGGTTTATAAGGAAAAAATATTTATGAAACCCATTTCTCTTCCACAGGTTATACTATGATAAAATGTTTATGAAATTAACTTATTTTAATTGTTTATGCTATGATGAAATTTTGAAATGATTATTAAACCTATCTATCTTCCACATGTTATGATATAATGAAATGTTTATGAAACCGATTTCATTTCATGACTTGTGATATGATTAATTTTTTATGATCTTGTAGCACACATATGTTTGATTTTCATTATGTTATGGGTAAGACCTATATATCCCTCCAATTCATTGGGTAAACATTTATATCTCATAATATATATGGGAGTGAAATGGGGAGTTAACCCTATTCAATAAGGTACTTTTTTCTCTATAATGTTCATAGAAGTGAACGTTGACTATTATGATGGTTTGGGGAGTTAACTCATTCTATTATGATAGCCTTTGCAGTGATACAAGACCACTATGGAAATGATTTTATATGCTTATGTATATTCCAATATTTTATATATTATTCCAATATTATACTATCTTAGCTCATATTATTTGTTTTCCTTATGATTTATATCTTATGAACTTCCAATATTTATGTCATGACTCAAGATTATGATATTTGATATGTAGGGTATGGTTTTCAAAAGTTGTGATCATGTTTCAATACCATTATGTTCATGTTATTCTTACGTATATCCATTTTTTACCCATATTGAGAATTTGATATCACCCTTTTGTATGTTTCCTCTCCCCAGGTTATGAATAAAAAATTTAAGTAGGTTATATTTGTAAATAATATTAAAGGGGAAGATATTTATGGGAGATTTTAATGATATTTCTATAAATTTGAAGATTGTTTACCTAGTATCAAAAGACACTAAAATATTATGGTTCTTAGGAATGTGTTTGTGTAATGTGTTGAATATTCATCTAAAAAGGGGTAATATATATATATATGAAAATCTTGTGTCACTATAGTTGGTATTAGAGTAAGGTTTTAGTTAACCATTGGAAACTAGGATGAGAAAACTTTAAGGAGATCTCTAGGGGTATTTATATGGATATATCTAGAGATGTCTCTAAGTATAAGTCTAAGGATGAGTCAAAGTGTAAGAAAATTTCTTAAAATTTTGGAAAAGGATAGATAAAGTGGTTTCCAAGAAAATAAATCCCTATATGGATAATATAAGTGGATGTGGCACTAGCATAATGGTACCTATAGGTAATAACTTTTAAAAGGGTGAATTGAGAAGGAATAAATCTTCATTGAGTGCATGATAATGGTTCTTGCTCCACAACTAGTTTGAAAATCTTGGGGGATATGATTTTGAAATTCAAAAACTAGTTATGAACCATCATGAAATATTTAAATAGATTATGACTACGAATAGAATAGGATAAACCTAAGGTTTAATATATTAAAAATAAGGTTTCATGATTTATAAATCCAATAAGTGATCTTTTTCATGATTATGTATTTTTCTACTATGATTAGTGTTGCTCACACTATATTTTTTGGTATTAAACAATGGTTAGAACAAGAAGGAATTAGGTTATCATTGAATTTTATGAAAAAAAATCTTATAATAAGCCAAATGGGATGATAATGGGAGTGAAATATATTGTGATGATTCTTAATCCATTATCATGGGACATGATTAACAATGTGCACCTTAAACAAATCTCAAACTCACCAGATAAAGTTTTCTTAGAGATTTGGTATTGGTGACTATGGAGTAAAGAAGATTAAATTTTCTATATGTCAATAATGTGGGAAGAAGTGCTCAAAGGAATATCTCAGAGGGGTGAGAAGATGTTTTGGGTGTGGGAAATAAGGACACAAAGTAACTACTAAGGAAAAATAAAAAATTTGGTTAATGTAATTAGATGATAATAATGGTGTCCCTAAGGTATCATTATCTAATGAATGTTTTAAATGTGGAATGTATGGGAATTATGTAAATTGATTTCCTATGGGGAATGCTCGTGAAGAGAATCAGAAAGGTTGTATGAGTAATGGTTTTTCATTTGATGATTATGTGACTATGAGTAAAATATGAAAGGAAATGGGTATTAAGGAATAAGATGATGAATCCTAGTTAATGGTTTAAGGATAAAGTGGGATAATTTAAGTGTTTATGTATTTTAATTCCAAATTTATATTATGTGAATCACAATATATATATAAAGATTTTTTTATAAGTTTTTCATTATTTATTTTCAATAATATGTTGAATGGTACTAATGAACTATAAAATTGATTTAACAGAAAGGTGATACTTTATAAAAAATACATTATTAAGTTAAGATAGCCCTTAATATGTTCTGGATGTTAAGATAATGATGTTGGTATAAAGAGATGTTGAACAGGAATAAGTTAATTGTATAGTATTGATGACCTTGAAACTAATTAATGATTTATAGACAAAGTGGTTTATGTTATCATTTATGGAGTTTATAGAATTATTATACTTATAGATTATATTAAATAATCATTTTTTATGTAAGTAATGAGGATGAATGTATGTTTATAATGGGGTTTTATTTTAATTCAGGTTATTACCATGTTTCAAGAGAATACATGATAAATGTATTCACATGTTTAATATGTGACAATTAAGATCTACTTCATGTTTTTTGGGGGATTAATGATAAATTGATTTTGGAAATTTAGTGGTATTCTTTATAATTTTTTAGATTTTAATCTTTTGGAAGGGTTATAAGGTTAACTATTTATGGAATGGTTTAAGTTGAACTTTGGATGAGGTTTTAGAGATTAACATATTACTTCACCATATGAAGATTTATCCATATTGGAAGACCAATGTTAACCTTTATTATTAGAGATATATGGAATGACTTATCATTCAATTATGGATCTTATTTAGTGATTTATACATGAAAAATTCATCTCTTAGAGTAAGATGGGAAGTATAAATTTTTCAAGGCACAACGAAAGGATGAAATTGTTCTGTTGAAGTAAAAAGATATCAACTAAGTATATTTTCATATGTTATCAGTATAGATGAAAAATTAATAACCCAAAATTAGGAAAAGGGTATTTAAATAAAATTTTGTCATGTTATAATCATTTTTTATAATAGCAATGACCTTTTTCACACCTCTTTGGATTATGGATTTATGGTCATTAACTTTCTCCTGGCCAGGTTCTCTATCAATCTCCCTCTGTATTTGGGTGTTATTTTCCTATTTTATGACCATTTTTTCACTAACCACCAATGTTCTCATATTTTTAAACCTAGTATGTGTTATTACATATGACTTTTTCACATCCCTTTCTCTTTTTGAATAAGATTTTTTATTAACCCTTTTTACGATGTTGGTTTCTATGAAGGAATTTTAAAATGTTAAACATTTGATGACTAAGACGGATTTTGAGGGTGAAATTCATTTCAAGGGGGGTAGAATGTAACACATAAATATTTTGAAATATTTTTTTATAATTAATTAATATTTTTTATATTTTTCATTATATGTAGCCCTTATTTTATATTGCATTACACGCAACCTTATGTTTAAATGAAATATATGAAATTATTCAAATAATATTTTATGAAAACAATCACCTAGACATTGGAATTGAGGATATGAATAGTATTAACCAAATTATGAAAATAAATGGTTTACACATGTATATAAAACTAAATATTTCATGGATAATTAATTAAAAATGAAAATAAAAAACTATTTGAAAATAAATGAAAACTTTCTTTGAAAAACTATTTTTATGAAAAAAAAAATGTTTTAGATCAATAAATTAAAAAAACCATTTTTGGGGAATTATTTTAAAGAAATTTATATATAATATGTTCAATCAACATTTTAATATTCATCTTATGTGTTTTCTAGAAAATAGATAAGAATAAATAAAGTTTTATCTTAAAAAAATATATTTTCTAAAAAATAAGTTTTGTTTCCTTTTTGAAAGCTTATTTTAAAACTAATGTTTGAAAATTTTAAAAAATTTGTTTGGAAAAATAAATTTCATTTTTTAAATAAGAATTTTAAATGTATCTTAGGGTGAATATTTTGAAAAGATTAATTTTTTGATGAATAGTAAAAAATAATGAATTTTAATTGAATAATTCTTTTTCATTTAAATTATTTATAAAGTTAAATTATATATTAAATTGGTTTTAAATTAAAATTGGATCAATTATAAATATATTAATCCAATTTATCTCATTATAATCATTTTATTATTGAGTTTTTATATAAAAAACTTATAAATTTGTGAACATTTTTTCTTTGAAAACTCACTTTCTTGTCGCATTTTCTGGATTTATTTTAAATTAAATTTTACCAATTATGTGAATTGAATTTTGAAAACAAGATTTCATATTTATAATCTGAATAAATTATATTATCTAATAATGTAAACTTAATTTTTTTCCCATAATTAATAGTAAAAATAGTCAACATTTTTTATCAACGGTTAAGGTAAAAATGGTTTTATCAGGGGTTAAACTAAAAATATAAGGGTTCAAATAACCTGAAAACCTGTATAAAATATATTTTATAACTATATTTTGAACCTATAATATCTAATGATCAATAATAATCCATTTTTACCCTTTTTTCATGTGAAAAAATGTGGGTACACATTTTTCTTTTTAAAAATTACAAGTATCCCACTCACCTCACTTATAAAAGGCCACCCCATTTCCTTTACTCTTAACACCATAAACCCATGGTAGGATCATGCAAAGAATGTGATAGAATAATCCCTCCACCAATACCTCCCCCTCAGTAAAAAAAATAGACACAATGGTGACTTCTACACAGGAGAGCGGGATTGGACTTCTCATAGCAACAAATCATGTGATCATAAAGGTCTTCCTCCAGATCATGTGACAATATCAGGGAATATCACCAAGTCTTGTGAATCCCTATGATATTTTCAAAAAAATATCTTTTTATGTCCTCCATATAGGTCACCCAAGTCACACTGAAGCATTATGTCTTCTCACCCAAGTCTCATGGATTCCTTTCGACATGTCACCCAGGTCTTGCGACATCCTCGAGACATGTCAACTAAGTCTTGTGATGTTGTCCAAAAAATTCATCTAAGTATTGAGATGCACTCTATAAATGTTAGAAATGTCTTGTGAAAACCGTTATAAATTTCATCCAGGTCATGTTACACACTCAAGATATTTCATACTTGATCAAGTGAAATCTTCCAGAAATTCCTTGCAGATCATGTGATGTCCTTCAAAAAAGTAAAATGGATCATGCGGTTGTCATTAGACATGTACACTAGGTAGTAAGGAAATATCTATAAATCCTCATAAATATCATAAAAACACCCAGAAATTTTATGCATACAATCAATATATTCCAGCAAGGTAATCAGTACATGTCAAGCAGGTGATTAGGGCATGTTAGGAAGACGTACCGGGGCATGATAACCTTGTCCAGTGGATATATTCATGCATACCCCCAAATAAACTATGATAACTATGATTCATCACTAAACAGGGTATGTAGGATTAATTCTTAAGTTCTAAGCTTCAACGGTCATACACATTGGTGTAATTCCCTTCATGTCTCCAATAAAAAACCCATGGGAGCCAAACTCTCTTATGGGTTAATCTCCCTACCTCATCCACCAGCAGGTTGAAAATCTAACATGAACAACAAGGACTATGATTCTTGTTGTAAACACGATATGTAGGATTCTTTCCTAATGTCCACGATCCATATAAAATATCCTATAATGGATTCCCCATTGCATAATTTCTGAATCCATATGAAATGGGACTGATCACTTGTTATCCCTTGTTTCTCACACTGAGCATAGCTCAGATGGGAATAAGGATTTATGATGATCACATCATTAAAATCATGAATCCACCCTGTCTAGGGAAACCTTAGTGTGTGATCAACATTTAGTGGCATGATATGACTCCCCATATACAAGGGAATCAACCTAGTGGAAAGTCCTGAGGGCACAATCAAAATAAGATGACTCTCATACCAGTTATAGATAAGATATGTAGGACACATTCCTAACACATGAGCTCAATACCCAATGGATAATTTCCATCATAAATGACCTTACTACATGATGTTAAACTAAATGGTTTGAACAAATTATGTGGATTTTGATTCATATTAAAAACATGATATGTAGGATGCCTCATTAAGGTTCAATCCCATCCTTGAGATATTAATCGCCTCCCTAGATGGAAGTAAACTATAGAGTTCCTATTTATATGGATTAAAAATATAAACAGTTACTCATTACTAAGAAATAATGGAGAAAAAATGAAGAACCTTAGATAAATATAGATGGTCTCATTAATAGAACCCCCTTTACACATGGAATATTCAATACTTGATCATTTTTTAGGGTAACCAATTCTGTATCAGGATTAAGAATAAGTTCATGAATATATATTAAATCTATAATAAATTCTAGGAGTGGGAAATATTTCTCTCCAAAAGGGTATGATGAGCATGACCTCTCATCCTCTCAACCAATGTGAGTTCCTAAGCATCATTGGATCTGAAACCCTAAAGGAACACCTGCCTTTGGAAATTGGGTTTGTACTCAATTATGGATATGGGAACTGTTGGTATTTTCCATTAAGGATGAAAATGGTGAACCTGATATGAATGATTTTATATACATTAATCCCCCCATAATAAACTATTGGAAAAAATAGTGTGTGTTTTCATTTTCATTAGAAACAAAATTGGTGAACCCGATGTGAATCTCTCAAATAAAAAAATGATTAGTTGAACATGTGTCGATCTATTTTTATTTGCACCCCCTACAAAAATTGAAGTGGTACTCCTGATGTGAAATAAAATGTAATCTAGGTTTCTATAAAATAATTCCATTCTCATTTTGACAAGTCCACACAAGAAAAATGGTCAAACTAGGAATAAGAATAGACAATTGTGTTTCATGTGCATATCTAATTGAGCATGTCTTGTTATTGTGATCATGAACTAATTGGTGACCTTGTTTATTATTTTTTTCATGACTTATCTCAAAAAAAACACCCTGACCTGAGATATTGTCATTATCTAGAGACTGTTCTGGAAAATCGGTTATAGTTACAACCCCTGTGGGTCACAGAATGTCCTCACCCACCTGAAACCTTCATCTTTAGGTAGAAAACACAATGGTTTTGGAATACCATCAACATGGTAGGATCAAAACCCTTTATTCTACATGTAATTTCCTCTAGATGCTGAAACCAATGAGTCCACATTTTCCAAAAAAAAAGATGTAGTGAATCCAATGGTGCTCGTTGCCACTGCTAATCGCTTTGGAATCTTATCCCCAGAGCATGAAAATCAATATATTCTGTATCTAAGGAAGGTCGATCAAGGAGTTAAAAATGAATCCATTCTGGATGAGGATCCACCAAGATGGGCTCCTATCAACCACCATCACCAGTTTCATCCCACCGTTCCCCTTAGTCACCTAATGAGGGAACCACCCAACACATTACCACCTCATACGCTCATGCACGAGCACCAAGGAAGTCACATTCGGAATGGATAGTTGTGGATAACTAAGAGTGGGGTCATATCCCCACTTCTATTGATGAATATCATTAGAATATTTCAGTGGTAGCTAGAAAGCAGTCTCATATCTCTTCTCACTAGGATTAAGCCTATGAGAATATTCCTACAGTAGGTATGGAGGAAGAACATATCCCTTCCCTTATGCATAAATTTAATCGGAATATTCTAATAGAATAAAGAGGATAAAATTAGACTCATATCCCTACTTCAATTGAATATATCTTCCAATACATATTGGAGATAGAAAATCTGTATGCCTATATTCTAGAACACACTTTGCTAAAATGTCACTACATTATAGAAATAGTTGAAGAACTTCGTTGGAATATTCTGGAACTAGTATAGATATAGGGGTAGGCACACATTCCTATATTGAATTCCAAGGTAGCAAACACTCATATTAGTATGAACAAGTTACTACTATGGAGAAAGTGTGCATTCTTTCTCCCATTTAGGAGGATTATTAGCATAATCTGGTAAAGGATGAGCCATCAGACTAGGATTAGATTCTTGTTACAACCATGTCTCTGAAAGTTAGAGTGTAACATTCATCAGGAAAAGAACACATTCCTATTGAAAAGGTCTATAAATATACACCAAAGGAACCAGACAAGGCTTATATTATCGTTCCAATTGGGGATCACCAAGTGAGAGTGGCACATACATCTAGGAAGGCTTATATTCCTATTGAAAAATACTTGCATCATACTCCAAAGGTACATGATCAGGCTCATATCCTCACTCCAATCAGGGCTCATCAAGTGAGAGTGACACACATATTAGGATAGGGCCATATTCATATTAGTGAAGCTACTCGGAATATTTTAGTAGATCATGGAAGCTAAGATCATAGCCCTACTTCTGTCGATGAACAACTACTCCAGTGTCCTTCAGATGCTATATAGGAGGAGGCTCATATACCTTCTCTCATTCTATAAGTTCGTATGCATATTTAAATGGGGAATTTATATTTAAACTAGGATCATATCCTCCATTAATCTAGGGTTGACTGACATATTCCTTCAACCACCCACAGGTTGGCTCATACTCCTATCAATAATACAGAATCTCACTGGCACACTTCAATAGCTTCACAGCAGTGGGATCATATTCCCACAACACCATACAGTTATAAATATATTCCAAAAGCTTTCATATAGCAGAATTATATCCCTACACAACCCAAAAATGGAATTCATCATATTCTATCCATGGTGTAGAATAAGACTCTCATTATTTACCTATTCAATACTAGTGTCCTTGAGGTTGTTCGATGAATATATACAATACCTCAATGGTTCTTCTACTCTTCAACTGAAGTAGAAGTTGATTATTACCATGATAATCCTCCTCATGGTTGGGTGGAGATGGATCATGGGGACTGTACTCCTAACATCTGTCGTGGTCAACCTCCCTATAGTGATATATCCCTTGAACAAAAAAATACTCTCCTTTCCCAAACACCTCCATATAGAGAGGTTCTAAAAACCTAGAAACATTTGTATATAGAGGTTATAAAAACACTAGGTTCAACCTTATATAGTTCCCCATCAACTACCAATAACCCTTCACCATGTTCGATAGGTGACACATAGAAGCAACCTTTGTGGTCTGACCAAGTTGAGCTATGTAAGCCTCGTGAATAAAAGGATTACATTAATATATAGAGTGAGTTAGCTGAAACAAACTCCCAACCATGTTTTTTCCCTCACCACATATGACTATGATATCTCACATGAGATACAGAAGGACTTCATGCCTTACCTAAAACAAAATATATGGGAAACTCATCAATGATTAATGAATAGACACCCCCCTTTTCTCAGATATGAGGTTCACCTTCAGACCATCAATACACTCTATTTTTAATTGTATATTTCCATATTATCTATATCTCAAAACCTAGGCATGGAAGATCATGAAAAATACCCACTTACTATTTGTCTTTGTTTCATAACAACTCTCCATCGACTGATTTACAGAGCCCCATCAGTCCTATGAATTTGAGGGGGGATATATGGAGCATTGCACTTCACTATATCCCCATAATAGTAGATCATCCCAGATATGGAATCCTATAACATCATAGCCTCTTAATAGATCAAGGGACCATGTAACATGTGGGAAAGTTGGTTACTATAATAGAACACCCTTGCTTTAAAGATACTAATACATCACAAAATGAGGGAGAGGACATCCAATAGACCTTTAAACTAGGCCCCTCAAAACAATTGGAATGAATTTAATACAATAAGGACAAACTTCCAGATAACCTGGAGACTTATCATAGAAAATGACCCCCATTATGGGATTTCATTTCACCCATGTCATATATGAGCACAATTACACCAAATAAAATGGGTAACAATAGCAGTTGTCATAGAATCCATCCATGAGAGAAACCAGCCCACTGAGTTGTGGGAATATTTACCACCACCTCCACATCTTATATCATAAATCCATGGGAAGATTAAATTCATATCAATGGAAACTACAAATAAAACCCAACCCATAGTCTTAGGGAAATTTTTATCGTGATCATCATCACTAATTTCATCACATCCCAAGAGAATCTTGGAGAAATTAGTGGCAATTATAGATCAAACCCATCCCACAAGGTTGGGGACCTTTATATGTCAATACCCATACCAATAGTTATAAAATCCTAGACTGTAATCATTAAATCCTAAACAAGAGGATCAATAATTTTCAATGGAGGCCTTGAATAGTCCCTATCCCATAGACCTGGGAAAATTTTCATCATTATCAACATCCTAGAAGGAATTAGTATTCTACATGTTGGGAGGTAAATATCAATGGTTAGTATCCCATTCATTGCTCCTATTGTAAGAGAAACCTATACTATCTGGGGATCGCTCATAAATCATGACTAGAAACTCCATCAAGGTCACTACTCATAGGTTGATATGGGAGTAGTGTATGATGAAGGCAATCAAACACCACAGGGTTCATAAGAAAAAAAATTACAATATGACCAGGGGTTAGAAAAATGACCCTAATGCAAGCATTGTATAATCACCCTATTACATTGATAGTAATGGTTCAACTAATATTTCTCAATACACATCTAAAAATATAATTATCATCAACAAAACAGATAGTATGGATCAAGACACAAATTTATAGGGTTTCAATATATAAAACATACCTTGAGAGGAAGGTTATTTGGATGCAATAATTGAGGCTTCACACACACATAACTTGAGGAGGATCCAAAACCAGGCACCTCTGAATATTGATTTTCCACCTCTATAGAAGAACACTGCCATGGATAAAGGTAGATAAGTGATTATATCCCACTCTTCACCCATAAGAGATGAAATTACTTCAAAGAAGGAGTAGTTATCACACTATGAGAATGAGATAAAAAACCCAGATAACTCAACAAGGAGATACTCAAGGGAACATTCCCATTAGGTATCATCTTCAGACTTAGATGAATATCCCTCCTTCCATAGATCAAGAAAGAGTCGATCAGCTTGTAAGAGTGTCATATGAGTTTCATACCAACTTTGAATCCAGGAATACGGTCTACATAAATGAAGAGTTTAATATGATCATGACTTCCATCCATTATGGAGATATCCTATCCCCCACCAGGGTGATCATTCAGTCTTAGAAAGGATCTAGTATTAGTGGGAGATGAAAATGATTTCACTTTATCATGACCTTCTATCTCCCTATATGCGAGACACGACCCATATGGAAGTGCCTTTAAAACAACTAAATTCCATTAAGTTCATGGATACTCAAATAGAATCCATAGAAGGGAGAATCACTATTATACAAGTTGAGAAGAATCTATATCATGAATGGGTGTATGACACTTCCCTCTCCTAATTTTTACAATCCTATCTTATCCACCATCGATGGTGTAGGAGATCTAGAAAATCATCTCATGCACTTTGTGTCTTGATGTGGTCCGATGATGGGCCCCCAAGATCAGCAGAAGGTGACCAAGCTAAGGTGTTTTGTATATATCATAATAGGTCCATCCTTTTTTGGAATAGTATCCTTCCAAAAAGATCCATTAGAGGATGGGAAGACCTTATTAGTAAATTAATTTATTAGTTTAGTTCTAAACTAAGGAAAACAATAATTGTAAACCTAATAGACTGCAAGAAATGTGAAAATGAGAGGGTTTCCAACTTCATAGCTAGATATAAAGGTTTAAATTATTCACTTAGAATCCCTCTCTCATAGGATTAATTGTTAGAAATATGTGCTTAAAATCTCCAAGATGAGATATAGATACCTCGGTTCCTGATGAAATATCCAAGAAGATTCCATGAATTTTCAAAAATGGAACAACATTTGGAAGATGACATTAAATGGAACCAAGATAAATCTCAGACCATGCCCTCATCATAGGGAAAAGGATCATAAAGGAAGATATTGTCATTATTACCCTCAAACCAATAACATTAACCATTCAAGAACCTAGGAAAATCTAAAATTTCTCAATGCCTCCCATTAAGCGACTGCAAAAAATCACCCTCTCCTAAAAGTGAAAATAGATCAAGGACACTTTGGATTTGAGGAATGGATGAATAAAGCATACTTCTTAAAAAATGAACAGGTCCCTAGTTATTTCCTTTTATCCATAGAAAATAAACTACTCAATATAATGCAGCCTAGGAAACCCAATGTGGACAACCTCACTAGTTATCCCAACTATTTCCATTTCCAATGGAGGTTGGGTCATACCATCTTGGATTTCTTCATCTTAAAATATGTCCTAAAAATAATGGTTGATTTTATAATGGTGATGTTAGAGGACTACCTAGAATAAGTGACTTGTGTAACTTTCACCTAGTCATAAGAAGAGAGTGATTGGTAAGAATTTCCAGCCATGCATGGTGAGAAGTTCAACAAATGGATGACTCAAAATACATTCATCCAAGATCATGTCACCCTAAAGGAACAAATTTGAAAACTCATAATGGTTTTATCACCTAGGGGTGAAATAAAATATTCCTATCAGAGGTGGATGTGATCATTGGGCACCAGAAGAGACAGAAAAGGTGGAGTCATATTCAGCTCTGACGCAAGCTCTAACTCTTACATACTTCTTTTCTGAAACATCTGAAGCACAGGAACCACCCCAAAAAATGAAACCCTAATTGGATGAAGAGATCATATTTGGTTTTGTTAACATAATACACTTTGAATACCCTTTCTCCGATGATGAACATTCCTCTGTGTATGAGTTCCACATGCCTGAATGGGGAGCTGCAGGCTGCAGGCATTGGAACTGAGGATATAGGGGACAACATGGGCATAGCCAGACCCAATATCTCAGTCACAACACTACAAAGAACATATATTCATTTGATACTCATGGTCATGAACTCAAAAAATCCTAGCTAAAACACATAGGTGTCCTAAATACCTCTATTGGTCATCCAAGATCAATCATCTTATACGACCATTTGGTAGGGGTGTGATTATCTGACCATCCAAAAAAAAGGAAGTTTGGCATGGCCTATGCCACTAGAAGCATATTATTATTAGAAATCTTCATAAGAACTAGTAATGTTTATCTCAAATACCTCATATATTGAACCACATAATAAGGATCAACCCCACTTTGGTAAGTTCCAACCATTTTCAAAATAGTATGACATTCAGAAACAATTAGCGATTGTTCTATCCAAACTCTTGATCTTAGATGCTCTCCATATTTCAAAAGAAATCAGAGATTCACTCATCAAATCCATCCATATTACATATGAATTTGAGATAGAATTTACAATAGTTAAGGTATATCAAGTGGAGATTATGCCATCACAATTTCATATCACCATCTCATTTACATAATAGGATCTAGAAGAGGTCATCTAGGTACATTTTAGGACCCTATATATTTCAGGAAAAATCAATGATGTCATCATATGAAGGGATATTATTGGCAATGTTTTTTGGATCGACTTTATCATGGTTTAGACCCTTCAAAATTTGGGATACAGTGAAGGAGATTTATCTTCTATAAAGCTAGACATTCAAGGGTTTTATAAGAGTGAGAAAAGACCTATTGGGAAGATAAAACTCAAAACATAGCTTGGGGATCTCACATATAATGTTGAGTTCATGGTTATCCAAAAATAAATAGCATATAATGTCATACTCAAAATTCCTTAGCTTCATATTCATGTAACTGTACCTTCAACATTTCACCAGTGTTTGAGTATCAAAACACCACATATTTTGAGGTAGGTTTCTAAAAAATGGAAGGAAAACAACCAATAGTGGATGAAAATATATAGGTTACAAACCCAAATTTCTTAGGGAATTACCATGATAATCCCTACAATATGATCGATGGAGATTATGTACTACCCATAAACCTGATTGAGGCAATAGAATTAATCCTAGATTTCTAAGATTCTTATATCCCCAATGATAGTGTGAAAGAAAATAATCAGCTCTGAGATCTCTCTACAATGACTCTGGTAATAGGGGATGAAAAATTTTCTTCCCATGGCCTCTCTCATCTCAATGGTGATAGATATTCGCTTAAATTATCTACAATGTCTGAAAATGATTCTATATACTCAGAGGTGGAATAAAAATAGGATGACCTCAGGAACACACCTCCCACATTTGAGGAAGGTTTCTCCACCACCATTTATGATCTCGAGAAGGTAAATCTGGGAACAGAAGAAGACCCAAGACTTACATTGATTAGTGTCTCCGTGCCTCTTGAGGAGAAGGAGGTGTACATTTTATTTCTAAAGAAACATCAATATGTGCTAACTTGGAATTATAAATAAATTCCCAAACTGAACCCTGATGTGGCTATACACTATTTAGACTTACCCATTGACCATTGAGGTTTTAATTAGGCAGCCAAGAGGATGCACCCCTCTCATACTAATAATTTCGAGTCAGAAGTTGAAAAATTGACCAAAGATGATTTTTTAAAGGAGGTGTAACACCCAATGTGGATCACCAAAATCATTTTTATAAAGAAAAGGAATAGAAATATTAGGTCCTTCATCGATTTTAGAGACCTTAATCAACATTTCTTGAAGGAATATTTATCATTTCCAATCACAAAACTCTTGATCAATGTAACTAATAGATTACAAACCTTTTACTTAATGGTTGGGTATTTAGGTTATTATTAGATAAAAATTGTCACTGACGATGAGTAATCCACCTCCTTCAGATCACCCTATGGGATCTTTTGATATCATTTCATACTATATGAATTAAAGAACACAGGAACTGCTTATCAATGCACCATGCATCATATTTTTAATCCCGTCTTGGGAATAATAGCATAATGTTATGTTGATGACCTGGTGGTCAAATCTCAATAGTGATTTGATCACCTCATGGATCTTAAAACAATATTTGACAAGTTAGGGCAGCATAGTTTGAAGATAAATCCTCTAAAGTGAACATTATTGGTAATGTATGGGAAATTATGTGGATTTTTGGTACACCACTATGGCATCGATATTGAACCAGAAAAGACTAATGAAATCCTAGAAATGTCACCCCATAAAAATATAAAATAATTGAGGAGAATCTAGGGGAACCTTGATAAAATTATCAGTTTTATAGATAACCTGGAAGGGAAATCTCTCCCTTCACCAAAATAATGAAGAAGCAAGTCACCTACCAATAAGATTAGGACTTCCAAGAAGCCTTTGAGAGTCTCATGAAGTACCTACTAAACCCACTATTCCTAATTCCATTGAGGGAAGAAAATATAATAATATTATATGTTTCCTATATAGAATGATCACTTGTTGCTCTTATCACACAAAAAATACAATGCTGGGAATGAGAATAGTCTCTACTAGCTTAGTTAAATGATGATAGGTACTAAGACCTAGTATTAAAATGTTTAGAAGAACTACCTTGATCTCATATTTGTAGTGAAAAAGATGAGGCATTACTTACAATACCATTAATTCCATTTGTCTCACATATTGACCTTATCATTTTCATCCTTGTTCGCCCTATTTTTACTGGTCATTTGGCTTTAAGGGAAGTTATTCAACAGTAATATGACATCAAGTTCATGTCATAGAAGGCAATGAAAGGGAAGGCCCTGGATGATTTACCCACGGAACATCCCAACCTATAAAGTACACTAATGGATAATGAAATTCTATAAGAATAGGTTTTTTATGCCCATGAAACTCCTTGAACATGGGGGATGTAGTTGGATGGTTCTTTTTGAAGTCTTATCAGCAAGATGCTAGAAAATCTAAAGCTTATATGGGTTGAACTAGGGATTATATTTGTTTCTTTGGAAAAATAAATTTTCTATACACTTTATCACCATATTAAGGATACACTAATAATGAGGCAGAATACCAAGACCACATCATTACCTTTGAATAAAACATATGGTTGTAGATAGGTTATCTGAACATCAAAGGGGATTTAAAATTAGTGACAAAGAAAATAAACGGTGAATATGCCATAAAAAATAATGAATTGTATCCTCTCATAATCTATATTATAGGACTCATATGAAAGTTCTATTTTTAACCAACATTTCATCATGTCCCCCTATCATAAAATTCTAATGACGACGCACTAGCTAATACAACCACAATCTTTGCTGACCCTAGTCAGGAGGAAGTGATCATTTGCATCAAACACCAAAGTATGGCATCATCTATCATCATCTATGAAATAGAAGAAATAAATAAAATCAAAACTTCCCCAGATCATGATGAATTGATATCCTCCCCTATATTGAAGGATACCATAATTTATTATCCCTAAAATGGGGCTCTTCTAATAGATCGAGTCGAAAGGGAATAGACTCAGCACCAATAATCAAACTTTAACCTTCGAGAAGGTCCAAATGAGAAAAAATTCCTATAAAAATAAGGATTAAATGGAATCCACCTCATATTTATAGAAAAAAGATAGATTCCTTCCATAATGGAAGAAGTCTATGTAACGCCCCGACCCTAATTACCTAGAGTCGGTTCATTATTACATAACATTGGCATGATCATGAGAAAGATCAAGTCTCGAAAGACCGATTAGTTTAGTAGCCTTGGAATAACTAGATACATCCATAAATGTTTACATTACATCATAAAAAAAACATCTTGTCTTCATATCCCCTCATACTATCCCTGCAGGTCATTCATAAATTACTTCTTCATAATCCTGGGAAAAATAAAACATTGAAAGGGGTGAGCTCGGATGCTCAGTAAGGATAACATTATAGCAGAATCTTTCATAAATAAGCATAAACACTTAAGGCAATTTATAACTAAAACAAAAGCCTTTTAAATTTAAACTTCAGCATAAAATGGCAAAGGTAAAATGAAATAATGCCATTTACTTACTCACATGGATATTCTACTAGTCGAATGATCACATGCAATATCAATAACCACTTTCATAATGATGGAATGCATAATGCCAGACTATCATAACCACATAGCCAAGGCCTCGTGCCAAGACTACAAATAAGATTTTGCCAAGGCCTTGTGCCAAGACACTAGTTTGTCTCATGAGACCTACCGATGCATCGAGGAGCTATAGCGGGCTCCACCCGTCACTTATTAAGTCCAATGCATTCCCATATGAAAAGGTTTAAACATAACGTAAACATTCGTATTAAACTAGCATACGAAATGTCAATACTTTCACCACAAACCATGAATGGTATAAAAATAGCACATCCACAGTCAAACATAATTCATTCGATACAATATGGAAGATTGTATTGTATCACATTAACCTCAATCAATAATAATGAAGGATTTTGACATAGATGAAAATAATCATCAAAACTATTTGAGAGAAATATCCCCCTTTTCTTGAAAACATTTAAAAGTCACACTATTTGTCAAGAAGCCATTTAAAAGTATATTTTTGAATCAAAGTGTCCCATACCACTTTGAAACTTTTAAAAGGAGTTTTAATTTTAAAACTTTAATGTCCATATAAATAAATCCTTAAAACCATTTTTAAAATATGGACATTAATGAGCATGATTTAGAAGAATAATTCTTTAAAACATTTTAAAATGGTATTTTGGTTAGAGTTTCTAACCAAAAGAGAGACACTTGAATACAAATAATTGAGGTAATCAAAACATTGTAATATCATGAGAATAAAGGAATTCATGATATACTATGTCAAAGTACATTATATACACCACATAGAAGTGATTTGGTGTATATCATCAAAGAAGTCTCAATGGAATGTAAATTGAGATGAAATTTCTCAAAAAGGTTGTATCCTTAGGTTAAGGATAAATCAATGACATAATTATGTGTGACAAATATAAATACACTAAATATGATTTGATATTCAGTGTAAAATAATCAAAGGACATTCACACATATTCTTGTAAAAAACAATACCAACGAATTGGATGTTTAACTCAACAAATGGAGAATGAGTTAAAATTACTCTTATCAAATTCATATCAATGACTTGAGAATTACCAATGGAGTGATTATGTGTATCAAACTTCTATCCACAGGAAGGGGAGTGGAAATTATGACATAATCAAATGAATAGTGATTCCACACATAATCTTGGGGTAATATAATCAATGAAATATGTGTAAAGCCAAATGAGTGGAAATTGAAATCTCAAATTCCCTTATCGATTAGGTAACTTACGAAACATACACCCATGAAAGAAGTATCATACCATGATGATGTAAATACCCATAAATTAAAGTATATTACACAATGAATACGATCATGGGCAGTACACATACACCACATGCAATAATTAAGTGGTGATCAATGGAATTCTCACGGAATTAAAAGTGAGATAAGAAAACCCTTACCACGTTAATCAACTGAGTCACATGGCCAAAAGTTAATAACCACCAAATGATTTACATAATAACATGAATATAAAGTGAATCATGATAATATATATCAAATGGAAGTACACAATACACCACTTTCAATAATTTAGTAGCGAACAATGGAAATCTCACGGAATTGAAAGTGAGATAAGAGAATCCCTTACTTTGTACTTTTTCCTTGGTCGATGGTAGGTTTACCTCCTGTATAATGGTGAAATAATTGTTATTGAATAATACAAGAATCATTTACTTTAATATGATATCATATATGATCTTTTAACATTGATTTGTTAATAATATCTTAGTATTAACGCCGTTTCGGGTGTTAACTTACTCATTTTCTTTTATATGTTTTGTTACATAAGTCATGTTTGTTGTATCTTATTCATATCCAGAATGATATCAAGTCCTTAAACATCATTTTTAAATCATTAAATGATAATTATACTTGAATGGTTACGATGGAGAATGAATCTCATCGCGTTCGTGGAGACGGTAGTCCGTACGTACGCACGAGCGCTATTTCCATTTAATTTTTATTTTAAAAGAATCGAATCCAAATGATACATAGGTATATTACTATTCCAGTATAATATAATATTTTATATATGTTACTTAAGTTCATTAACACCATCCTTTATACGTTCCATGTGTGGTATGAACGAGTCATATCATTTCAAGGGGGCGGTAGTCCGCACTTCCTCAAATGAAATTATCGTATGTATATACAACATGAAACGAATAATGGTATGAAATAAAATGGAATTACAGAAGCTTATATATAAAATATATATCATTAATATCATATTTAATTACAGTGCCATCATAATGGCCACCATGAGAGGCGGTAAGATGTATTTGAACAATCATCGTTTCGTGAGGCGTTAGTTTGCCATCCACAGAAACATTATGTTCATCATCCATTAGATGGAGTTGTGTGTATGTGTAGTTTGAATACTTCTTATAACAACATCCTAGTATATTGAGGATACTGGTTTTGTTACAAAAGAAAGGAAATAAAAAGAGTTTGGGGGTTGAAGAAGCAAAATAAATGAAAATAATTTAAGAGAAATCGTTACCTTTAATTTAGGTAACTCACTTTGGTTGGAACCAAAGGACTTGTTGAAATGCTCTCTGCCTAAGGGGAAGCTTCAAGGAGGAGGAGAGGGATGTGGGGAGCTTAGTTGGGCAGAGTTTGGACGAGCCAAGTGGCTTGAGAGGTGTGAGGAAAAGAGAAGGAGGAGTGCCCTTTTATAAGAGGGGTGAGGGGCACCTTTGGAAAAGCTAGAAATATTAATTTATAATAAATTCATATTCGGTTTCCAAAGGCTCCAAAGTTTACTATTCAAAGGATGAGGTGGGGATAGGTCGAAAACAACTCATCCAATAGAATTTAGACAGGTTTGGGTACTTATATTAACCTTATCTTTAAGTATTAACTTTAAGTTAATTAGTTTCACTTTTACAATGTCTCTTTGTATTTTTATATAATATGGTTAATAAACTTACTATATACATCCAAGAGACCCCCAAGTGGTCCATTAATGATTAACCTATCATAATATAAGTCTCTTGGCCGAACCTTAGATTTTTAGGAATTTAATATCAATTAATAATATAATATTTGTTTTAAGAACTCTTTTATGTCAATTTTGACACTATTCAATAGTTGATTTTTGTGAAACTCATAAAAGATTTATTACTTCAAAAAAAGTCAATTAAATCAATCCTAATATATCATATTATCCTAGAAAATTAGTTTAATTCATTAAAAGTTTCATATTATATTTATTTGGGTATTTATAATATCAATTATTTTAATTTTTCACTATTATAGTAATTACTACATCATCATTGTGTCATAAATAAAATAAATTATTTAATGTCAAAAAATTATAAATAAAATATAATTATGTAGAAAATCTTTTTAGATTTCTAATGAATATTTATAATCTAAAATACAGCATATATAACCCTATGTAACAATTGTTTTTCTAAAAGATATATGCTTGTGTCATTTTTGTATTCATTTTAACTTAATTAATATAAAGTGTCATTATCACTTACAAGTGGATCCATGGGGTCCCAAAATTGACCCAAAGATGCCCATGGTCGACCATGTATCAACCAATAGGGTTAAGACACGTTTTAGGGTAATTTAGTATTATTATAATATTATTTTTTAACCCTTATTTACCGGATTTACCCTTAACCATGGTAAATAAAATATTTACCGCAGTAATTATTCAAAATGTCTAAAAATAAAAGTTACCTATTTACACAATTTGAACATCCTGATTCCAAATATGGAATCCATTTTCCTAAATTCTAAACACAGAAGTGGCAGAAATTAATTTAAAATTAATTCCCGCTGTCAAAACAAAAAGCGTGTTTTTAAGAGATAATAACTATCAAAAGATTGACACTTGTTTATGTTCGGTTTAATTGTAAAATTATGTCCAATGACCAACATTATATTAAATGGTAAAAATATATTCTAAATATACTTTAAAACCACTCAAATTCACAATTTATCACTATTAATTATTTTGATTAAAAAAGTTGTTTTTAATTAAAATTTAGTAATTTTCACTATTCATCAAAATATGAAAGTTATCCAAAAAGTACCAAAATTTCACCTTAGGCTAAATTCAATATTCCGAATCCAAAAATGAAGTCCATTTTGAAATATAAAATATATATAATTTCAAAAAGTAGGTATTACTATTCATAACGGCTAGTTTGATTGTTTGTGGTGTGTTAAAATCTCGAAGTTGCGTACAATGCACGTCATTGCATTATTCGAAAGGAAACATACCGAGGAAGCTTGGGGTGTTACATTCTCCCCTCCTTCAATAAATTGCGTCCTCGCAATTTTTAAAATTTTGCTTGGGAATATAATGGAAAGTCCCACATCGGAAAAAGAGTCAATAAAACTATCACTTTAAAAGAAAGAAAGAGAGGTATAAGGGTCATCCAAGATAACCCATACTAGGATTCCATGTAAGAAAACATGGATATGGATGATAAACTAAGTGTCAAGTTCTGATGGAGAGGTATAGAAATCATGATCAGGAGAAAGTTAACAATGAGAAAACCACAAACTTGTGTTGGGACAAATGACCATTAGTCTCCTAGTAGGAAAGTAAACGGGCAACATTTTTTTTTAAGTTACATTACATAAGGAAGAGTAATTCATTTATGATATTGACTAAGAACATTATGAGATATACTTACATTTTAAGTAGATTTTCATTCTTTAATAAATTTCCACCACTAACTCATTTTTTTTAAACGATGAGTATTCAAGAAGACTTGGTCACACTGGAAGAGATAGAATAAACTTCTATAGAATCACATGATCCATGAAGGATAAACCATATATTTACATTGTCTTTGAAGATTAATCAAAACCATAATAGTCAGTGAATGATCTAATGATCCCCCAAAAGGATATTCATTGAGATAAATATGCACTAATCTTAATTTCTAAAATTAAACCAACAATACCCCAAAGTTAAATAGATATCATTCAATAACCAATTGTCCTTAAAATCCTTTAATATAATCCAAACTAATATTGAAACCCAAAACATAGAAGAATTTGATTATGTAGTCTCCCATGTTAAAATGTATCTCCAAATGACATCAGATACTCTTAAAGTCACATACTCAAAAGTAATTAACCTAATCACATATTCTCTATTATAGGTTAATCATTTCCATAAATCACTATAAATCCACAATAAAAACGTAGATAAAAATCTATCATTACTCCACAAATGAAACCCCATAGTATTCTATTTTCCTTGGGCATATAGTGTTCCCAACAAAGCGAACATATTCCAAAATAACATTTATCACTTAATCACAAAATCATTTTCCTATACCAAGGGTATTCTTTTGATATGAAATAAGAACCCAAATCAACTTATTATTGATCAATAAAATCATTTAACTAAAAAAAAAGTCACACTAACCAGGGACTTCACGTAGTCCAGTGGTAGGCGATAAATCCCAATCGCACTTTGGTTGTGGGTTCGATTCCCATAGCTTTGTCCGAAGCGACGGGTTGTCACACGGTCTACGTGTTGTCCTTTTTCAAAAACTATATTTTATAATATTGCCAAAATGAGATAAATTCCTCAAAATACTATATCATAAATTTAACCACAAATGTTATATCATACCTTGAATCTTCATCCCAAATTAGAATAACTTATAATTCTCTCAAACCCCAATGATCATATAAATCCAAATGGTTATTTATACCCATATCCACAAGAGAAGAGACAATTCTTCCTCAAATATCATTCTCACATGGCAAACTGCGGGGTTACAAATACAAGAGAAAATTATTCCATAGTAAACCCATCAACAAGGAGTGCTAATACTTTTTAAACATTTCTCCAACCATTTATTCCCACATAGCTTCTTCTTTGACCAAGAAAATATCCTATAGAATAGGACATTCACTCGAGTAATGGCCAGGTCCCCTACATTTACGGCAAATGACTGTAAATGGACTCTTGGGACCATTTTTATCTTCTTCCATAGTACTCTTCATTTTTCTTCGGCAATTCTTTACTTTATGTCCTTCCTTCCCGCACGTAAAACATTTCGTTGTCCCATTGAGACACTTTCCTGGGTGTCTCTTTCCATATTTCCTGCATGATGAAAATTGAGGGTTCTTTTCTCCATGGTCTCCATTGCTGGAGCTCTTATCATTTATCACCTTTCTCTTCCTTGTTGAGTCTGGGAGTTGGTTAATATATATGTTGTTGATCATATTTTTGGAAAACTGATTTGGCATAAAGACGATATCTTTTACGCCTATCAACATTCCATTTTGTTGCTCATTGCCACCACCGTTCCCATCTTGTACATCATTCTCAAAGTCACTATGACTTCCTTGGAATCCAGCCATTGACTAAAACCATAAAGCATTGTGTGAGTAATAGTAGTCGTAAAATCATTTAGAGATTAAAATGTCACCATATTCTCAATTTGAAACATATTAGGATTAACCAAGGTCATTTACTCTCATCTTATATATATATTACTTAAATTGGTTTGTAAAGAAAATGTAAATTATCCTAAGCATATCCCCCGGGAGTGTCGTAACCAAGAGTGCAGCAAGGCCCGTTGTCGTGCACCAGTTCCCGTTCGAGTCTAGCTCAAAGCGGTGTTTTCAGGTTTTACCCCTAGGTACATCTGTGCCAGAGCTGCCTCTACCTGCTCGTATCCAGACAGGGATGTATTTCTCGGAAAACTCACAAAGTCTCTACAATACCAAAATTCTAGGAAATTCTTCTATACTAATCCTCAAATTTCATCTTAGGTCTACGTGCTCTAATCAGAGTTTATCTAAATCTAGCTTCCAAGGTTTGTACTAAACTTCCTCTGATACCAACTGTAACGCCCCGACCCTAATTACCTAGAGTCGGTTCATTATTACATAACATTGGCATGATCATGAGAAAGATCAAGTCTCGAAAGACCGATTAGTTTAGTAGCCTTGGAATAACTAGATACATCCATAAATGTTTACATTACATCATAAAAAAAAACATCTTGTCTTCATATCCCCTCATACTATCCCTGCAGGTCATTCATAAATTACTTCTTCATAATCCTGGGAAAAATAAAACATTGAAAGGGGTGAGCTCGGATGCTCAGTAAGGATAACATTATAGCAGAAGCTTTCATAAATAAGCATAAACACTTAAGGCAATTTATAACTAAAACAAAAGCCTTTTAAATTTAAACTTCAGCATAAAATGGCAAAGGTAAAATGAAATAATGCCATTTACTTACTCACATGGATATTCTACTAGTCGAATGATCACATGCAATATCAATAACCACTTTCATAATGATGGAATGCATAATGCCAGACTATCATAACCACATAGCCAAGGCCTCGTGCCAAGACTACAAATAAGATTTTGCCAAGGCCTTGTGCCAAGACACTAGTTTGTCTCATGAGACCTACCGATGCATCGAGGAGCTATATCGGGCTCCACCCGTCACTTATTAAGTCCAATTCATTCCCATATGAAAAGGTTTAAACATAACGTAAACATTCGTATTAAACTAGCATACGAAATGTCAATACTTTCACCACAAACCATGAATGGTATAAAAATAGCACATCCACAGTCAAACATAATTCATTCGATACAATATGGAAGATTGTATTGTATCACATTAACCTCAATCAATAATAATGAAGGATTTTGACATAGATGAAAATAATCATCAAAACTATTTGAGAGAAATATCCCCCTTTTCTTGAAAACATTTAAAAGTCACACTATTTGTCAAGAAGCCATTTAAAAGTATATTTTTGAATCAAAGTGTCCCATACCACTTTGAAACTTTTAAAAGGAGTTTTAATTTTAAAACTTTAATGTCCATATAAATAAATCCTTAAAACCATTTTTAAAATATGGACATTAATGAGCATGATTTAGAAGAATAATTCTTTAAAACATTTTAAAATGGTATTTTGGTTAGAGTTTCTAACCAAAAGAGAGACACTTGAATACAAATAATTGAGGTAATCAAAACATTGTAATATCATGAGAATAAAGGAATTCATGATATACTATGTCAAAGTACATTATATACACCACATAGAAGTGATTTGGTGTATATCATCAAAGAAGTCTCAATGGAATGTAAATTGAGATGAAATTTCTCAAAAAGGTTGTATCCTTAGGTTAAGGATAAATCAATGACATAATTATGTGTGACAAATATAAATACACTAAATATGATTGGATATTCAGTGTAAAACAATCAAAGGACATTCACACATATTCTTGTAAAAAACAATACCAACGAATTGGATGTTTAACTCAACAAATGGAGAATGAGTTAAAATTACTCTTATCAAATTCATATCAATGACTTGAGAATTACCAATGGAGTGATTATGTGTATCAAACTTCTATCCACAGGAAGGGGAGTGGAAATTATGACATAATCAAATGAATAGTGATTCCACACATAATCTTGGGGTAATATAATCAATGAAATATGTGTAAAGCCAAATGAGTGGAAATTGAAATCTCAAATTCCCTTATCGATTAGGTAACTTACGAAACATACACCCATGAAAGAAGTATCATACCATGATGATGTAAATACCCATAAATTAAAGTATATTACACAATGAATACGATCATGGGCAGTACACATACACCACATGCAATAATTAAGTGGTGATCAATGGAATTCTCACGGAATTAAAAGTGAGATAAGAAAACCCTTACCACGTTAATCAACTGAGTCACATGGACAAAAGTTAATAACCACCAAATGATTTACAGAATAACATGAATATAAAGTGAATCATGATAATATATATCAAATGGAAGTACACAATACACCACTTTCAATAATTTAGTAGCGAACAATGGAAATCTCACGGAATTGAAAGTGAGATAAGAGAATCCCTTACTTTGTACTTTTTCCTTGGTCGATGGTAGGTTTACCTCCTGTATAATGGTGAAATAATTGTTATTGAATAATACAAGAATCATTTACTTTAATATGATATCATATATGATCTTTTAACATTGATTTGTTAATAATATCTTAGTATTAACGCCGTTTCGGGTGTTAACTTACTCATTTTCTTTTATATGTTTTGTTACATAAGTCATGTTTGTTGTATCTTATTCATATCCATAATGATATCAAGTCCTTAAACATCATTTTTAAATCATTAAATGATAATTATACTTGAATGGTTACGATGGAGAATGAATCTCATCGCGTTCGTGGAGACGGTAGTCCGTACGTACGCACGAGCGCTATTTCCATTTAATTTTTATTTTAAAAGAATCGAATCCAAATGATACATAGGTATATTACTATTCCAGTATAATATAATATTTTATATATGTTACTTAAGTTCATTAACACCATCCTTTATACGTTCCATGTGTGGTATGAACGAGTCATATCATTTCAAGGGGGCGGTAGTCCGCACTTCCTCAAATGAAATTATCGTATGTATATACAACATGAAACGAATAATGGTATGAAATAAAATGGAATTACAGAAGCTTATATATAAAATATATATCATTAATATCATATTTAATTACAGTGCCATCATAATGGCCACCATGAGAGGCGGTAAGATGTATTTGAACAATCATCGTTTCGTGAGGCGTTAGTTTGCCATCCACAGAAACATTATGTTCATCATCCATTAGATGGAGTTGTGTGTATGTGTAGTTTGAATCCTTCTTATAACAACATCCTAGTATATTGAGGATACTGGTGTTGTTACAAAAGAAAGGAAATAAAAAGAGTTTGGGGGTTGAAGAAGCAAAATAAATGAAAATAATTTAAGAGAAATTGTTACCTTTAATTTAGGTAACTCACTTTGGTTGGAACCAAAGGACTTGTTGAAATGCTCTCTGCCTAAGGGGAAGCTTCAAGGAGGAGGAGAGGGATGTGGGGAGCTTAGTTGGGCAGAGTTTGGACGAGCCAAGTGGCTTGAGAGGTGTGAGGAAAAGAGAAGGAGGAGTGCCCTTTTATAAGAGGGGTGAGGGGCACCTTTGGAAAAGCTAGAAATATTAATTTATAATAAATTCATATTCGGTTTCCAAAGGCTCCAAAGTTGACTATTCAAAGGATGAGGTGGGGATAGGTCGAAAACAACTCATCCAATAGAATTTAGACAGGTTTGGGTACTTATATTAACCTTATCTTTAAGTATTAACTTTAAGTTAATTAGTTTCACTTTTACAATGTCTCTTTGTATTTTTATATAATATGGTTAATAAACTTACTATATACATCCAAGCGACCCCCAAGTGGTCCATTAATGATTAACCTATCATAATATAACTCTCTTGGCCGAACCTTAGATTTTTAGGAATTTAATATCAATTAATAATATAATATTTGTTTTAAGAACTCTTTTATGTCAATTTTGACACTATTCAATAGTTGATTTTTGTGAAACTCATAACAGATTGATTACTTCGAAAAAAGTCAATTAAATCAATCCTAATATATCATATTATCCTAGAAAATTATTTTAATTCATTAAAAGTTTCATATTATATTTATTTGGGTATTTATAATATCAATTATTTTAATTTTTCACTATTATAGTAATTACTGCATCATCATTGTGTCATAAATAAAATAAATTATTTAATGTCAAAAAATTATAAATAAAATATAATTATGTATAAAATCTTTTTATCTTTCTAATGAATATTTATAATCTAAAATCCAGCATATATAACCCTATGTAACAATTGTTTTGCTAAACGATATATGCTTGTGTCATTTTTGTATTCATTTTAACTTAATTAATATAAAGTGTCATTATCACTTACAAGTGGATCCATGGGGTCCCAAAATTGACCCAAAGATGCCCATGGTCGACCATGTATCAACCAATAGGGTTAAGACACGTTTTAGGGTAATTTAGTATTATTATAATATTATTTTTTAACCCTTATTTACCGGATTTACCCTTAACCATGGTAAATAAAATATTTACCGCAGTAATTATTCAAAATGTCTAAAAATAAAAGTTACCTATTTACACAATTTGAACATCCTGATTCCAAATATGGAATCCATTTTCCTAAATTCTAAACACAGAAGTGGCAGAAATTAATTTAAAATTAATTCCCGCTGTCAAAACAAAAAGCGTGTTTTTAAGAGATAATAACTATCAAAAGATTGACACTTGTTTATGTTCGGTTTAATTGTAAAATTATGTCCAATGACCAACATTATATTAAATGGTAAAAATATATTCTAAATATACTTTAAAACCACTCAAATTCACAATTTATCACTATTAATTATTTTGATTAAAAAAGTTGTTTTTAATTAAAATTTAGTAATTTTCACTATTCATCAAAATATGAAAGTTATCCAAAAAGTACCAAAATTTCACCTTAGGCTAAATTCAATATTCCGAATCCAAAAATGAAGTCCATTTTGAAATATAAAATATATATAATTTCAAAAAGTAGGTATTACTATTCATAACGGCTAGTTTGATTGGTTGTGGTGTGTTAAAATCTCGAAGTTGCGTACAATGCACGTCATTGCATTATTTGAAAGGAAACATACCGAGGAAGCTTGGGGTGTTACAGTCTATGTAGCCTCATGAAATGCTCATCAGTATGGGACCAGTCTCTCCCACCAAATCAGGATGCTCAGATACTATTGGAAAACGATGATATTGGACTATGTGGAGTTCACAAAGAATTTTCATTCATTCCATATTAAGAAAAACTTCATCCATCAACCCCCAAAATTGATACATATAGTTAAATATTCCTAGAAATTTTCTCTATTGGGGATGGATGTTTTGGGGTTGTATCCCCCAGCCACAACTAAGCAGATTATATACATATTTACTGCTACTAACTTCTTTTACAAATAGTCTGAGGAAATACCCCTAAAGTAAGTTAGAACAAAGAATATAATTAACTTTATTAAGTACAATATCGTCACCAGATTCAGATTCCCTCACATGATATTAATGGAAAATAGAACCTACTTCTATTCTATTGATTTGAATAAATTATACCAGGAGTGTAACATCGAGTCCAACCATTCATCCCACTATAATTCATCATCATATGGAAAAATATAATCCTTCAATGAAACTCTATCAAATATAATCTATAATTTGGTGAATAAGGACAAGAAGTCTTGTCTGAACAAGCTCCTTCATGGTTTATGGGCCTATCGTACCACCATGTACACTTCTACACAAGAAACTCCATATTCATTCATGTGTGAAACTAAGGTAGTGTTTCCCATATAATTTAGGTTTATCATGATTTGAATATATATCTATGGAAAAATCTCATGTGATGATCAATTGAAAAAGTGATTGGATGATTTGGAATGGATTAATGAGAAAAATTTGTGTATATTGCATAATCTCAAAGTCCATCAGAATCGGATCACATGAACCTTTAATAAAAAGGTTAACATCTATTCATTCCTTTAAGGAGAAATAGTATTGAATCTTAGAACCCCAATGATACTAGGAAAGAATCCTCAAAATATAAAACCCAAATGGGAAGGGACTTAAATCATACATAAGGTCTATTCCAATGAAGCTTACTTGTTGGCCACAATAGATAGGGAACACATCACGCCCTCCACCATTGTGAGGTTTCTTAAGAAATAATTTTCATAGACACCGTCGAATGCTCTCACATCCTGACCACATGATGTTAAAATATACAGAAGAATTACTAGAATAAAGTCTATAAACTATATAGTTTCTCTCATTCTAGTTGTATGATGCTAAACCACACGATATATCCTTACCTCATGAAATTAAACTTCATGGAATAAATCCTCACTTCATGAAGTTAAACTATATTGAAAGCATAATCTCATCAATGATTAACCACACACAAGCTAGATCTGTGTGAAGTGGAAATGAAGTTCCCCCATACTTGTTTGAGATTTAGATCCTCATATGGGATTTTTCCATCCAAGAACTACACGTGGCTTGATTCATGCCATTATAGGATACTGAGTGACACCAAAATCCAAAATATTGGGTCCTTCCACAACATATCAATAATAAATTAGACTATAAAACAATGTTCAAACATTTTTTTCGGAACATTATATGCCACATGATGTTAAACTTCATTGTTTTTAGGAACATTATATGGATTGATTCTTATCATAACAGGATACGTAGTGATTCCTAGATCTCCATTCTTGGGTCCAACTACAATATTTATTTTTTCACATTGTGTCAACTTCTTCCTTATCACATGACATTAATCTACATGGATAACATCTTTTCTGCATGAAATTAAATTTAATAGTTTTCTATAACTATGTATGTCTTGATTCTCACTCCAATGAGATACATAGGTATGCCTAGATACTATATCTTGTCCTACTCACCAGATGTTACAATGTTCCCCTATCATTTCCTTTAATTTCCATTGTGTGGTGAGTGAAACCTTTTGCAATCCTTATTTCTCACACCGATTATGGATTATGTAGGATTAGGAATTTTGGTAAGGGATTCCCAATATGATGAAGACATAACAGTTCACAATAGGGTTAGCATGGTCCTGGATGAAAGACCTTAAAATTCACACCATGAGTCTATTATTCATGGTGTTAAATTGAATGGTTGATGTCTCTTTCATGAAATAAAACTACACATTAATTTGGACCTCGCCTAAGAGGACCACCTTCCTTGGTTTTGGTCTCCCAATCTCCCACCACACCTTCATTCAAGAACTGTATGTGGCTTGATTCATGTCATCACAGGATACACAGTGAAACCCAGATCTCCAATCCTCAATCTAGCTATAACAATCAATGATAAAATTTCCCACTACTCATATGGGTCATACTTGTATAGAGAGTTTCCCATTAAATAAATATGTGTTTCTTTATTCCTATCATCACAAGATATATAGTGATTCCCAAATCTAAAATCCTGGGTCCATCTATAACAAATAATAAGAAAAATCCCCCCCTCGGCATATGGGTCAGACCTACATAGAGAGATTCCTATTTAAGAACTAATTGTGGCTTGATTTAAATCATCACAATATGCATAGTGATGTCAGGATCTCCAATCCTACGTCCAGCTATAATAATCAATGGGAATAATTCCCCATGTGTGTATGTATTAGACCTACATGGAGAGTTTCCCATTCAAGAATTATGTGTGGCTTGATTCTTTTCATCACAGGATATATAGTGATGTCTAGATATCTAATCCTAGGTCCATCTACAACAATAAATGGTAACAATACCCCCCCCCCCCCCAATGCATATGGGTTAGACCTCTGTGGAGAGTTTTCTATTTAATAACTATGTGTGGTTCGATTCCTTTAATCACATTATATGTAGTGAAGCTTGAATCTCCAATCCTGGTTCTAGCTACAACAATCAATGGGAACAATTCCTTCCTCTACATATGGGTCAAAAAATGTGTAGAGAGTTTCTCATTCAAGAACTATGTGTGTCTTGATTCCTAACATCATAGGATATGTAGTAATATCCAATTCTCCAATCATGGGTTCAGCTTTAACAATCAATGAGAACAACTTCCCCCTCTATATATGGGTCAGGCCTAAGTAGAGATTTTACAATTTAATAACTACATGTGACTTGATACCTATCATTACAGGATATGTATTGGAAACCAGATCTCTAATCCTAGGTCTAGGTATAACAATCAATGGGAAAAATTCCCCCCTTTTCACACAGGTTAGACCTTTGTAGAGAGTTTCCCATTCAAGAACTATGTGTGGGTTTATTCCTGACATCATAAGATACATAGTGATTCTTAGATCTATAATCTTATGTCCAGGTATAATAATAAATATAAATATTTCCCCCCTCTACGTATGGGTTAGAAATGTGTGGAGAGTTTCTCATTCAAGAACTATGTGCGTCTTGATTCCTGTCATCAGAAGATACATAGTGATGCTTTAATATACAATCTTGGGTCTAGCTACAAAAATCAATGGGAAAATTTGACCCTATGCATATGGGTTATACCTAGAAATAGATTTTCCCATTCAAGAACTATGTGTGTATTGATTATTATCATCATAGTATATGTAGTAATGCTCAGATCTCTAATCATGAGTCCAGCTGCAATAATCAATAAGAATAATTCCCCCCTCTGCATATGGTTTAAACCTACATAGAGAGTTTCTCGTTCAATAACTACATGTGATTTGATTTCTATTATTTTAGGATACATAGTGATCCCCGGATCTCTAATCTTGGGTCCACACACAACATTAAAATTTTCCCATCTCCCCGGGTATAGGTTAGTCATGCGTAAGAAACTTTGATGCAAGAACTATGTATGGATTGATTCTTATCATCATAGGATACATAGCGACACCCAGACCTCCAATTCTAGGTTTAGACACATTATATAAAATGATAAAAATTCAACCCTAACTATATATGTTCTAGACCTATACAGAAATATATCTGAGACCCACATGTCATAATCACGTGAAATTAAACTACACGAAAAAGGGTATTCACATTTAGTGGACCAAAAAAACATCATATACCTATTTTAAAGAGGGTCAAGTCATACAAGGACATTATACCTACACATGAGCAAGATCTACATACTTCTTTCTTACATGTGTGATAAATCATTATAATAAGGGCTTTAGAATATGGATATCCACCAATAATCCTATGCATAGATAAAAGATTCTTCCTACATTTAAATTCCCTAACTAGTGAAAAGTGTCCCCATGGAAATCTTGCACAATTTTCACATCAGTTCTCATGTCCTTTCCTAATGATGTTAAACTATAAGGAAAAGAAAATTTCCTTACCACATGATGTAAAACTGTATGGAAAATGATATTTTCACATGAAATTAAACTACAAAATAGATACATCCTTACTACATGATGTTAAAATATTTAGGCCATCACCCATAATCATTCATTATTAAAGGATCACAAGTTCCTAGCCTCATTCGACCAGATTATAGGGTTCTTTTATCATCTTTAAATCCCCTCAGCACATAAATCAAACTTCATTCCTTTAGGGCCTCAGGTTTCCTCAATCCTTTGATGGAACTTGGAAATGAAAAAATTAATATCTCTATTTGACCTTAATAGTAATTCATAACATATTTGACCTATCAACCAGAGACATTTTGGTCTTATATGAGGGATTTATGATCCTTGTGAGCCTGACATCACCATGGTAGAACACATCACCTTAGGGTGTTTCGGTCCATCACTAGTATGATTGTCCCATATCATTACTCATGGCCTGAGAACCTCGAGCTATAATTCATAATATTTTCATCTACCTCGAAAAAGGATTTTAGAGTACTCTTGACCCTAGGTATCCTAATTTGCCTATTTTGTGACATTCCACACATACTAGTTCCATGTGCATCATGTCCATAAACTAAATACACTTTGTTCAAAGTTGTATGATCTTAAACTTTAGACAATGATGGTATAAATTGTAGGACCTTAAACTTCTAGTAAAAGAGACACAAAACTTTTCAGGTTAAAAACCTAAAAAGGGAGACCTTATAAAAATTCAATTATTTTCTCTCTAAACTCTTCATCTCTAGAGTTTAAGAAAAAATTAGAGCGTAAATAAATGGGTCATAAATCTCGTAGGACCCACTTTGTATCTATAGTAAAATATGTGTCTTGATCATTGGACTCCCTAGTCTTGGAAAAAGTTAGAGTAATGATTTTTCACATCACCTCACCATGAAATCATGTCTAATACGTGATAACACAACCTTTAGGGTGCTCAAAAACTTCTTGAACATTAAATTATCCATAAATCACACATCATGATTTGAGCACCTTGGGTCACCGTAAACCTTTCATGGTCCTTATAAAAGGACACCTGGCTTCAAAGGAACCATTGTTTAACTATGTATGTCTGCCCCAAGTTCTTACATATGATCTCCCAATCATCAACCAAATGTTTCATTATCTTTCAAAAATGGATTTCTGATCCTTGTGATCCCTATCATCACTATAGTGGAATGCAACACCTTAGATTATTTTGGGTCATTCCTGGCATGATTGTCTCATATCATCCTCATAACCCGAGCACTTTGGACCATGATTTAAAATCTATGTAACAAAACTATTCAATTGGATTCTATATACTTGACATTACATCATCATATATTATACCCTTTCTCAAAGAAGGAATGAAACACTCCATTCCTGAATATTTTAATGACCCTCACCATGTTACTCAAAACCACATATTTTAAGGATTAAGATTACCAATTAAAAGCTAAACTTTCCTAGGGTTCTAAAACCCTTCCTAGATAGTTATTTTCTCCATACCCTACTTCATTTTCTGGGTGTTTGAGCCTTCAAAAATCATTCATGAACCTCAAAAATAATTGGGGATCCCTTTTACATGACCATGCATGTAATCCCTATAGGCTCATGTATAAGGTGTTAGACCTACCAATTAGATGAATCTTATCCTTATAGAAAAGGAACTATGATCCTTGTGATCCTTGGTAACATCAAGTAGAAATAAACACTTTAGGGTGTTTTGGGTCATCCTTAGTATGTCTTCCCCATTCCAAATTCATCGATTTGAACTTTTGTGTTATGAATTACACCACCCATACCCCAACTATATAAGTGGACTCAGATTCCCTAATATTTATTCATCCACCAATTCCATCCCCAAAATCTTTCATGGACCTTATAAAAGAGTGGGGACATCTATGTTTGACCATGATATTGACGTATAAGGCTTTTGACCTGTCAGCTAGATGACTCTCCTCTTTGTAGGAAATAAATTCCAATCCTTGTGAGTCCTGGCAACACCATGGAAGAACTCAGCACCTTAGGGTTTTTTAGGCCATCCCTAAAATTTTTCTTCATTCTATATATTCTTCAATCATATCCCTGTAATAATATTTTAAACTGTGTATCATATTTATATCCTTATTGCATGATGTTAAATTGCACAGTAGTCATACTTACCAAATGATGTTAAATTGAAAGACAGATTTCTTACCGTATGATGTTAAAATGCATAGAGAAAATTACTTTATGATTGATATATTACCATAAATATAAATTACAATCTATAAGAACCTAAACTGCAGTAATATAAGGTCCAATATAGAAGATCCTAAACTACAACATAGAAATGGTCATGTTTTTAAGACCTTAAAGTAGCCAACTGAAAGAGACACAATTCTCTCTAGGTTGAAACTTGAAAATGAATCCTAGGAAAATTTAAAGTCTCTTCTCACTATACATTCACTTTTCATTCTCCAAGAAATATTGAGCATTCATAAAATAGAAAATTCATAAAACATATCAATCCAAAAATCTGTAAGAGTTTATCCTGAGCAAAGGCTAAGTATATGCTCACTAACCCTTCCCCTATATGAATCTTAAACAAAAATTAGGGAAATAAAAATAAAAATATATAATTCTTGTAGGGATAATAATTTTTTCCTAGAAAAAATCAATTTTTTCTCACTAATTCCACAAACTTCAGAAAAATATAAAGTATTCTCTCTCTGTGATGCATATTTTAACCAAATTATCTTTTTGAATAAGTTAATATCTAGAAAATTAGAGAAATTAAATCAATGAAGAATCTCATGTCATCAGACTTTCATGGGTATTTCTCAAGAAAAATATCTTATGATTTAAACATTAAAATCTATTCTATTATGTTTACTTGATATTATATGAAAGACAGGTATCTTTGATGATCTATGTAACATCAGATTAATACATCATGAATGAAAGAAATATGAACAACAATATGTAAAGATCATAAGATTCATTCAATTATAAGGATAATAGAAAAAAAAGTTGAATCTCTACATTTTAGAGCCTGTCCAAGGATTCCATAAAAACAAAAACATTTGTGATCAAACTATGGTAAAATCCGATTATCTGAATTTTCCAAATCATCCATAGTTTGGAAATAACTTATAATGTAAGGATGAAGTTTCATTCTCTCTACCTCATCCACTATCAACTTAGGAAAAACAGTATTTATAAAATAAGATAACTACTCTACTTATTTTTTACTAGTCATAAATAAATATGGTGATGTCAAAAGATGGGATTTGGTAGCAGCTGCGCATGCTTCAATATTCTAGTACTAAATAAAGCATCAGGGATCCCATTAGTGTTATGGTATTTATAATATCATAAATCCTCTCTTATCCAGTCAAATAAAAACTTTAAAAGGAAAAAAATCCTCTAAGTTACATTTTCATACTAGATATGGACCAGTAGTTGGTATAGAAAAGAAAGAGTTGGTATGGATATATTAAGATAACACCCCTCTACTAATCGATTTTTCATCGCTATTGTGCCAACTTGAATTCCCAAGTGAATATCCACAGTAGGGAAAAGCCACATGTTTAGAAACATGGTTATGAAACCCACCAGCCTAAGTGTTGGGATATCTTTAATATCACTTAGTATACTCATGTGGTATACTCTCTAGCCTCCATAATTTCCCAGTATGATCATGCACTATCACAGACATATTAGGAAGGTCATCATTGAGGGAGTATAGTAGTTGTCTGAGTCCCACTATATCAAAGAAATATATTGATACAATCATTAAAGGATATAAGGGTTCATAGATTTTGATGCTTCCTTAACTTCTCTTTAACAATGGTAAGAATATACCTTTCCAAGATCTTAGTTTGTGTGGGGTAATCCCAAACATCTGTGATAGGAACAAACTCATCATATATCTCCCTAGGAAGAGATATTCATCCCAGTCAATAAATTTACCAGAGGTCGATCCCTACCTCATCATGGGATAGATGAAAGGAATTATTTCTAGTTCACTAATATCTAATTATTTCTTTAAGAATATACTTCAGAAAATAGATGATGAAGTGATAAATCCATACTGCCACGTAAAGGTGAATAGCGTGTAGATGATCACAAAATTATGATCATCTATGTCTAACCCAAAATGGCCATGCACATTCATAAAAAAATCACTGGGTCATAGGTCACATTTCAATATCTATTCACTTCTTGGATTATTCATGGAGGATACAAATATGCTCGAATAATTTTGAACAATGGGATGGTGGAAAAAATCACAACCATATGGACCTTAAATGGAGTTCACTAATGTGTAGAACAACCCCTAGGACTATACTACAACCAATTGACTACATTAGGAAATATTCATTTGAACATAATCCATCAAATATGATAGCCATAAATAAATAATATTTTAATCATGTGATGGAATGGTAGTGTCATCTAACAGATCGAATTCATACAAAAGAAGTCAATGTGACAAGGGATAGCTCAGAATTTCAGATGGTAGAAGTTCCTTAAAAACCTAATTTTTAGATCATACATGATACCAAGGGTCAGCATTTTGATTCCCAGACAGTGTGTCCCTCTGGCTGGACATGGTGGAAGATGTATAGGAACTGGAATCTATTTATATGAAACCAAGAAGTATATATCAGATGAGAAAAAAAATCTATCAGAAGAGATCCATGAATCTAATAGTATCTTAAAATAACTTGAACCATGATGGGATTTATGATCACATTAATTGATACAATTCTCACAAACCATGTGAGCCATAGAGGCCTCATTAATTGCATAAAACATGAGGAATATCACAAACACATAACCTATCATAATAATTCCAATCGTGTGACCCTGAGATGGTAATGTGAACTACATAATGATTGAATGATCATGAGACCAAGCTAGCGAGTCATGTGAAACATAAAATAAAGCCATACATCTAAGAACCGAGGTTAACGTTCAAGAAATTACAAATAAATTATTCATGATTCCTTTGAATTTTTTTTTGAAAAATCATTCAAGTAGTATGAGCACACTATTAGATCTCGTGAAACAGTTCTCACAAAACAAGTCTTGTGATCAGTTCTTGTGATCTATTCCTGTAGAGAGGTCTTACTTAAGGGATCTTATGATGAGGTTTTGAAAAGGATTCATGCTATGAGAAGAATCAAAATAGATCTATAATTCAAGTTCACTAGTGAAATGAGCCACCCATCACTCCCCTATTTATAAGGTGCTCTACATAATGACAATGGTCACCCAAGATACCAAACATCGCTCGATAAACCTATTGATGGTAGCCCTAAGGACTTAGGTGAGTATTTATCTTCCTAAGAACTAAGTCATTGTCCCTGAGAATGTTTCACTAGAGGGGGAGTTTATCTACACCAACCAAATGAGCATCATAAAATCTAGAACTTAAGAAATACATAAAGCATGGGTATTATTTTCTTGACAAAAAAAAGGAAGATAATGTGGTTGAATCACATGGATTTCATGAATTTTACATAGTCATGTGAATGTTCCATGTGTTTCCCATGATCTTCTTATGATCATGTGAAACCCCTTTGACAAGACTTTCAATTCTTGTGAAGGGATCTTGACAAGCTTTGATGATCATACAAAGTCTTTCAGTTGAGATCTTATGATCATATAACTTTTCAATTGATATTTTCCTGATGATCATCCAAATCCCCTTATAAAATAAAGGTGGAGAATCATAGAATCCTCATGAGATGGAGAGTTACATTGATATTCATGTGATGTACTCATGTGATATGCAAAACCACAGAAATCCCTAGTGGTATGTTGAATTTTATCACATAAGATCATGTTGGCATGCCACCTCTATTATTTGAAGGACCTCAGACATGTCCATTCAATTATGTGATTCACCTTCAGCTCTGTGGAAAAATGGAAGTATTAGTCATGGTAATGCTTGCACAGCATTGTGAGGCCGAGTATTGATCATGTGATGCACCACATGAAATAAGGGTGGTTTTCTATGACAATTATCACATGATGTCATGATATCTTCATCCATTATAAAATATGGAATGAAATAAAATGGGAAAAGGTGGAAGCTTCTCACGAAGGTAAGATACGTTGATATTAACATGAAAGTTTTTATACTCCTCAGGAGATCATCATTAATCACATAAAGATTACTTGACAAGACAACATGATCTCGTAAGGTCCCTTTGACATGTCATCTTGATCCCATGGAGGCCCCCTTTACAAGATGCCTTAGTTTCATGAAGTGCCCTAGACAAGTCATCATTGATCAAGCGAAATCCTTTTCATGGGCATCCTGATCTCGCAAAGACTAGTATATATGTCATCCTAACCTTGTGAAGGATCTTTGACATGACCACATGGTTTTACAAAATCCCTTTGATCATTCAGGGACTAATAAACATAATGATAGAGGAAATTTCTTATGGTCACTATTATCAGGTAACGTCATAGATAACCCATGATAGGATCATGTGAAGAGTGTGATAAAATAATCCCTCCCCAACTCTATATCATATTTTTTAGAAACATTCTATGCAGGGTGGTGTATAATTGGGGAATAGAGACCTATAAATACCTCCCCCTCTACACAAAAAATATACATAATGGTGACTGCTACATGGGAGCACATAAGAAAACTTCTCAGAGTGGAAAGTCATGTGATCACAAATATATTCCGCCAAAACATGCGACAACACTAGGTAATGTCATCCAAGTCTTGAAAATTCCTTTGGTATTTCCATACATATTTTTTATATCCAATATACATGTATCCCAAGTCATGAAGTAACATTAGGACATGTCACCCAAGTCTTGAGGAGTCCTTTTGACATATCACCCAGGTCTTGTGGCGTCCTCCAGACATGTCAGATAAGTATTGATACACCCTATATACATTTAATTAAAGTATTAAAACACCCTCCAAACATTTCATCCAAGTCTTATGATTCCCTTTATACATTTCATCCAGGTCATGTGAAACCCTCCAGATATGTCAGCCTTAATCATGTGATGTATTTCGTACAGGACATCCAAATCATGTGATGTCCTTCGGGAAAGTAAAATGGATCATGTGGTTATATTTATAAATTTACTCTAGGAAACTAGGAAATGTTTAGATATCCTCATAAATTTCATACAGACACCCCAAACATGTCAGGAAGACATCTAGGATATGTTTGGTAGACAATTAGGACATGGAAAGAAGGCAATTAGGGCATGTTAGGAAAACATCCTGGGATATGATAACCTTGTCCAGTGGACATTTTCAAGAATAAATCCAACTAAAATATAAGAACTCTAATTCCTATCCAAATAGGATACACAGTATTCCTTCTTAAGGATTGATCTCTAATGGTCATCCACTTTGATGTAATTCTCTCCATGTATTTGACACTTAATCCCATGGGACCCAAACTCTCCTATGGGTTCATCTACATACCCCATCCATCATTGATTTGAGAAGCTAATATAAATATGAGGAATTTGATTCCTTCTATAAATAGTATATGTAGGATACCTTCTTAATACCTGAGCTCTATATCAAACATCCTATAAAGACTTACCCAGTCCATAAGTTATGAATCCATATGAAATGGGACTAATCACTTTATATCCCTTTTTTATCACACTGATCATGGATCAAATGGGCTAAGGGATTTGAGATGATCATATAATTCACAACATGAATCTACCCTAGCTAGGGAAACCTCATTATGTAATCCCTATTCAGTGACATGTTATGATTGCCCCCATATAATGGAATCCACCTTGAGGTAATTTTTGAGGGAAGGATCAAACTATGATGACTCTAATTCCTACTATAAATAGGATACATAGGATTCCTTCCTAGGTATCGATCTCAATACTCTATGCCAAAGTTTACTCATATATTTCCTTCCCATGTGATGTTAAAATGAATGGTTTAAATAAACTACATGGGTTTTGATTCTTGTTATAAACAGGATATGTATTATGCCTCATAAAGGTTCATTCCCATCCTTGAGATATTAATCACCTCCCTAGACGATATTCAACTTTAGAGTTCCTAGTTATATGGAATAAAAATATAATTATATACCCATTTCTGAGAAATAATGAGGAATGTGTAAAGAACCTTGGATACATACAGATGGTCTCATTAATAGAACTCACTTTACACATGGAAAATTCAACACATGATAATTTTTAGGGTAACCGGTTCCATATCGAGATTAGGAAGAGATTCATGAACATATATTAAATCTATAATAGAGTCTCTAAGTAGGTAATAATTCCCCCCAAAAGGGCATGATGATCCCAACCTCTCATCCTCTTGACCAATGTGAGTTCCTAAGTATCGTTGGGTCTGAAATCTGAAAGGAACGCCTAGATTTGGAAATAAAGTTTATAATCAGTTATAAATGTGGGAAATACTGATAGTTTCTATTAATGATGAAAGTGGTGAATCTAACTTAAATGATTGTGTAGATATTAATCCCCACATAATCAACTATCGGATGAAATAGCATGTGTTTTCGTTTTCATCAGAAATAGTATGATGATGGATCTAAAGTATATATATGATATTTATAACATAATTTTACCTTAGGAGTAATTATATAATATATACCTTTTTTATTTCCATCATTTATGGGATACAATAACATCTCTTGTGTATTCATAGGACTATTTCCATTCATAGTGATGTGCTTTATTTTTCACTAATGCTTTACATGGTAGATAATAAGGATAAATTTAATGAATATATGTTATATACATGACATAATTATGATATTAATGAAATATTTATCATTTTAAAAATATAATATATCATTTTATTTCTTATATTCTCACTCACTAAAATCTGATAATGTCATCCGTGTACGTGTGGACAACCTCTTTCACGAAGCGATGTAACTCTCTTTTTCAACACCACACCACATGGATGATATGTATAAGTATATTTAAATAAATAATATTTTATTTATTATATTATTATAATTATATAAATTTAAAATATTACTTTCCTACTTTCCATAATGATCATTGAAAAATGGAAACATTACTCATGCGTATGTACGGCCTATCGTCTCCATGATTGCAATGTACTTTATTTCTCAAAACCATATTTCATGATTGGTATTCAAAGCATAATTGATGTATAAACATTATAGTTATTTAATTATTATTAATTTTGTGATTATTTAAACATGATCAAAGTAAGAGTACTGAAAATAAAAAATCAAAACATATATGAAAAACAAAGCAGTTATTACCCGAAATGTGATTTTAACAAGAAATTGTTTATAAACAGGTAATAAATTTTCATAAGTAAATATTATATGATATGATATATATAAGTATGTTTATATAATATATGTATAATCAAATTATATTTATTATATAGTAGATTCAAATGTGTATTAAAGAATTCGATACTTAAGGGAAGGGATTTCTAGTCACTCTTTTATTTCTGGGAGACGTATGAAAATTCACCCCTCATTTGTTTTTTGTGGTGTATATAGTGATTCTTTGAAATTTTATATCATGAATATAATCCTATTTTTGATATTTAAAGTTTAATTTTATGTTATCATTTATTGTGTCTTACAATTCAAAAGATTACTAAAGTGATAAGGGATTTCTTTCTCACTTTTTACTTCTGTGAGAAACATGTCATATTCACCACCTATTTCCTTTATGTGGTTTATATAATATATATGATTGTATTTTATGATTATTCGCATAAAAATTTATTGTTATTTTGTATCCATTTGAGTATCTCTCTTTTATGGGGTTTACGGTTCAAATTTTACCAAAATAGTAAGGAATTTTTGTCTCACTTTTTTTTATTTGAGACATATGTTCTGTTATGCATATACATTCTTTTATGAGATGTATATACAGACCAATTGAAATATAATATCAAGAATTAATTTTTTATCATGATATTTTAAGTTTTTTAATGTTATTCTTTCATGGGGCTTATGATTCAAATTTACCAAAGTAGTAAGATTTTTATGTAACAATCACATCGTTTATTGAGATTATTTAAGATTATGCTTCAAATAATGAAATATTATGATATATCTATCAAGAAACTCATGAATTTTCTTATAATATTTTTATTTATTAATAATACACTTTTTTCTATTCATTTTCCATTCTTTATGTAGTCAAGAATTCAAAATAATGTTTTTAATAAAAATCATATTTATTTCCCTCTTTGGTAAAAAACCTCTTTTCATCCAAAACCATGTTTTCTAAAAATTTTCATAACATTCTTAAAATAATTTATTAAATATATTTTTACTAGTTTTTTAGTTTTTGAAAAAAATTAAAAGGAATCTTTATTTTAACAGGTATTCCATGAACATAATTTCGCGCCTTAATAACCATTATTTCCGTTCAATCTTCTTTTATATGTTTTTTATGTTATCTTCAAAGAAAAAAATTTCAAAATGTTTTGTTTTTTAAAAAGTGTTATTTTAATCAAAAATAATATTTTCCTCAAGAAATGTTTTAAATAATTTTAAATCTTCTTTTATAATTTTTTAGAGTTCTTTTCAAAGAAAATGATTTTCCAAAATGTTTTATATTTTCAAAAAAAATCAATGAAAAGTTATTTTCCTCAAGATATGTTCTAAGTGATTTATATTTAAAAATAATTCTCTATATAATATGAAATCCTTTTATTTAATTTATGCTTTAATGGGGATATGAACCAAGGATAACATTCTTATTCTTACTCAGAATGGTTTATGGTGACAATATATTTTTGAAAACCATTTCTCTTCCATGGGTTATACAATGATAAAATGTTTATGAAACCCACTTATTTTAATTTATTATTCTATGATGAAATATTGAAGTGATTATGAAACCTATATCCTTTCTATAGGTTATGCTATGATGAAATGTTTTTGAAATCTATTTTATTTCATGGGTTTTGATATGATGAATGTTTTATGATCTTTTGGAACACATATGTATGATTTTAATTATGTGATGGGTATTACCTATATCTCTATTCAATGCATTGGGTAAAGATTTATATCTCATTATATATAAATGAATATAATGGGGAGTGAACCCAGTTCAATAAGGGACTTTGTCTTCTATGATGATCTTGGGAGTGAACCTTGACTAATATGATGGTTTGGAGAGTTAACTAATTATAATATAATGGCCTTGGTAGTGATCCTTAACTACTATGGAAATTATTTTATATTCTTATGTGTATGCCAAAATTATATGTATTATGCCAATGTTATTCTCTCTTGGATCATGTTCTTTGATTTCCTTATTATTAATGTCTTATGAAAAGAAAATATTTATTTCATTACTCAATATTATGATCTTTTATATATAGGGTATGGTTTTAAAATGTTATAATTATGTTATCATACCCTCATGATCATTTTATGCTTATGTATCTCCCTTTTTTCCCTTACTGAGCATCTGATATCACCCTTTCTTATATTTCCTTTACCTAGGATATGAAGAAGGTTTTTATGTAGGGTATGTTTGTAAAGATTACTAAATGATAAGATCTTTATGGGAGATATGGAAGATATTTCACTAAATTAAAATATTGTGTACCTATTATCCAAATACACTTAATTATTATGGTCCTTGGGAATTTTTTTGTGTAATGTATTGAATATTCCTCTAAAAATATGTAATATCTATTTTTGAGAAGTCTGGTTTTCTCTATGTAATGACCATGTGGGAAATCATCATGCTCCCATGTATAATGGTGGCCCAAGCAAGGTGTGGGTATAAAACTCAGTAGGGAACCACTAATGTGATCTCATACTAATTGGTATATGTGGTGATATATTCATGTGACATGATCAACCAAAATAAATAAATAAATAGCATATCATAATCAAATAAATAAATATCCTTCATTTTTTAGATGTTGGAGTGTCTCTGAGAACATCATGATGATCATGCATCCATCATATCACCACCACCCATTAGGCATACATACTTGAATTGGTCCATCCAAATAATCATTTTCAATCCTCAGGTGCATGACCATGATCGACCATACCTGCCTCGAGAAATGTCAGAATGTCTTTGAGAATGAGTATCACCTCAAGGGAAACTTTTTCACACACTAGGGATCTCGTACTCACACCTCCACTAATGAGTATCAGTTCTTAGGGTGTAACCAAGCATCCCACATCCTCAATCCCTCATGCTGAACCCCATGGTAGTACTTGGGTATTCTCAATTTTATGATAACCATTGATTCCTAAGAGTGGGAAACCTATAAAATCCTATACATATAGGTGTGAATGGTTCCTAAGTGACCAAGTAAATAAAAGAGAATTCCCTCTTTGGATCACACAATCAATATATTGGGAATCCAATATCTCATGGATCCTCATCCAAACCATCATGGGTGAATATACCTTATCTTATGAGGTATCCTAATCATCAATCAAGGTTATACAACAATCACCATTAAGATTTCCAACATTTATGCATGGGGATATACAACCACTCATCATCTTATTCTTCTATTCAAACCCTAAGAATCATGTGAATTCAAAACAGTCTAATAGACTCGCTAATCAAATCCCAATACCCAGGAATTTTCAATAGAATTACTATATCAAAGGAATCCCTTCTGTCCCAATAATTCCTATACATATGCAATCACAAATAATAGATTTTTGGATCCTATATACCACCTTAAGGCATCCACTCCTACATCAACTATATCTCAGGATACTAGCTGATCTATGAATCCAACCCTAAAAATGTGACTAGATCCCAACATATCAGAAATCCTAAGGCCTCATCCATTTGATCAAGTGATTTCTAGAAATCCCTGTAAATCAAATCTATACTATGACCAACATCTGATTCCCATCCATCCTCAGTAATCACATTTCATAATTGATAGATAAAATAAAATATAATTAGGTATGATTAAATTCCCACAATAATCACTATAATTACAGCCCCATTAGGATTATAATTTGGTTCTAGTTCTAGGTGAAATCTGCAACCATCACTACCCATATCCATACACACCCTCTCAGGGTTATTCCACCAACAGGGTACCTAGTCAGATCTCCTTGATCATCATACATGATAGGAACCCTCTTATGGGTCCTCATCCCCATAAAGGGTCTCGGGTCAACACCCGATGTTCTAAGGATGTCACTTCCCATGAAATTATCAACAAGGTGGAATAGACTCACTAGATATATGGGTTATTCCATATAAACAACATCCAAAGAGATATAACATGTCCCATATTAGTCTTAAAGTTCTCCCTAGTTTGGTCTACTCACCCAACCTGTCATACATTTCCTATGGTTTATCCATATAGGCTGAGAAGAGCAAAGTCAGGGCCTCATCCATTAGTGACTGGGGAAATCAACCAAAACCAAGGTACATCAGGAACTTGTCACTTTTTTTATCCTAATCAAGGCATTTCATTAAAATTAAAAAAATTAATTAAATTAATCAATTATTTAAGTGAAATTACTACACTTTCCTTCCATCATAAGCAAGCATAAATTCCATAAGGTAGGTATGTGGACCACCCACCTCCTTAAAAGTGATTTCTAATATTATATTCAAGGGTCAGAAACTTTTTTGAGGCCTTCCAAGACTCATCCAAGTTCATCCAGGGTCAATCGATATTATATCAACCCCCTAAGATCCTATCTCAAAACACAACATCCAAATTAATTAATTATAACATTTATAATTAAAATATTAAAGCAAGCCCAAATCAGAATAAACCAGGATAACTTCCGGATCCTTATCAGTCCATCAAAACCTCAACCCATGTGATGTTGGCCACCTCCATCACACCCCAAAATCTATGTAGAGACAAATACTCAAACAATGAAATTAATTCCATGATTAGTTTAATTTTATTTTAGGAAAAACCTAATAAAAACAAAAATGACTCTATGCCTTGTCAAAATGATGAGAAACCAAGTGAAAAAAGTGTCTCAGGATGTCATCGTTATAAGACTAGAGGAATCCATAACTCATTCAGATGGTTACACAAAGATATGGTAGATTAAAATTAGAGAACCTAACCAATGAAAACTAAAATTAGAGAAAAATAGAGAAGCATGAGATCATGGATCAAAAAATTCAAGGGCATGCCACTAATCACCGTAAAAACAACTTTAAAGACACCCAAAATCTTATGGGAGGAGGAAGGAGAAGGGTTCGAAACCCCCTGGTTTGTGTGGACAAAATAGGGTAGAAAAGTGGGGTAACCCCGTCAAAACTCGAGGGGGGAAATGAAAAATACACCTTTAAAAGGTCCACTAGCTAGTAGATGGTGTGCTATATCAGCCACCCCAGACCCATCCTAGCTCTACTAAGCCACGTGATTTGTCTCTTATACCCTATTCCATGCCCAAAAAACCTATTTTGAGGTGTTCCATTCCTTCTAAACATCCTCTTAACCTTGGTTAAAAACTTATCCCATTCGCCAAATAAAAATTTAAAATTCCCTTTAACTAGAAATATTTTATTCGGCCACAAGGAAGTACATATATAATTAAAACTTTCTCTCATTTCCTCAGTGCTCATATCAAAAAAATCACAAAAATATGATTGTTCAATATATTTTTGATGGTATGGAGTGAGACTATTATATAAGGGATTAATCAAGATATGTGGATTTATTTTATGATTGGGACACTACCTAAGAAGTGCTCTAAATTTTTCCTCTATTTCATGGAAATTTTATCCCTCATCTTGGAAAAAAATGATAATTTTATCCATCATATCAGTGGTAATGTTCCTAAAATAAAATTTCATAATAAAATAACTAAAGATTGGTCTCATGTATAAAAAATATCTTCATCCAGTTATTGTAATTAGGTCTTGGTCTTACTTTTCAAAATAGAATAGGAAACATCTCAACCTCATCACCTCATCACTAAATCCATATAATGATCAAAATTGATCTGCAATATAAAAATATCTAATAAACTCTAAATAATCCTCATTAAGAAGTCCATGAAAAGAAGGTTTCATGGAGATGTGTGATTATTTCATCTCATAGTTTCTAGACATAGGGGATAACTGTATACAAAATGGGTTACTAAAAATTATTATAATTTGTAAATCTTTAAGTCTAGGCCTCTAAAAATTATAATTCCTAGGTTGAGGTGAAATATTATCCTCATTTTAGTTTACATCTCTGTCAATTTCAAGGTTTTCTATTTCAGCCTTATTAATTTTTCTTAGGGTCGTACAGTTTTTGTCTATTTATTATATTAAAGATTCTAGCTAAGATGTTCAAGATTCACTAGTGTGAATAAAATTTCATATAAAATAGTTTTAAAATTTTTAAATAATGGTTAAAATTCAAATAAATTTATAATTTGATCATATATTTATATTTGTTTAGTTTTTCATGGTTTTTTTAAGTATATTTAGCATTTTGGTTTTATTTTTTGATTAGCCACACATGCCTTCCACATAAATAATAACAATTTTTTATAGGAGTTCATTAAACTAATATCAAAATTAAAATTTATAAAAACTATGTAAACTATTTAGTTGTAAAAAGGATTGAACCATAGAAAAGGAATATTATGTGAAAAAAATAAATAAAAAAACAATAAACAAAAAATAAGAAGAAAGAAAATGGTGGAGAAATATAGTGTAAATACAAAGTAGAGATGGATAAAATATAAGAAAAAGAAGGAAAGGTTAAAAACTTATGGAATTGGGGGAAAATTTATTAAAAAAATTAATAAAATAATTATGTGCTTGTATCAATACTAAACATGGTGGTGATGAAAATCTATGAAGAGAGAGAGAGTCAAAAAAACCTAACTATTGATTGGTAATTAACCGTTACCAGTACCTCGTAAGGAATTATATAATTATAAAATTATGATAAATGGATGATTATTTCATATAAAAAAAATAAACCTTTTACAATTTAAGTACATTGGTTGAATCTCCTAAGGCTAAATATTCACAACTCTTCACCAGCTAATTCATAAAGTAGTTTAGAAAGGACACTCGTGAAGAAGGAAAATGATAACACTGGATGAAATAAAATAAATTGTTGAAAGACCTATAAACCTCAAATTAATCTATCAATTTTGGTGAATATTGAATTAATTTTCATCTTCCAATAAATTTTATAACTCTAATTTTAATGGTAAAAAATTTATTAGAGAAAGTTGAAAAGAATGAATAGTTCAAGAGAAATAGAGAATAATAGACCTCTATGAAAAAATAAATCAGGAATAGGAAAATGAAATTCATTTAATTTCAATACAGCCCCTTAATAAAATTTAGTTATACATAATAATAATAACAGAAAAAAATATTAAAGAAATTCATCTCAAAATAGATTTAACAAAGGAAGGAGGAAGAAATAAATAAAGAAGATTCTCTGTAGAGAATGACCCACTCTCCAGATCTAGCTATATTTGAACCACAAACTCAAGTATTTCCCCTTTCCTCTCATCCATACCTCCTCTCCCAAACTCAATGATGGATACTAAATTCCCTATTATAACCCCATAAAATTTTTAGGTTCCAGTGTTTAAAATGAAATCATGTGCTAACTCCCATCATCGAAACTCATAGATAGCATTTACAACCATGAATCACTAATATCCACATGCATTCCATCACTCGTAATATTATTCCATATGTTGAATCTAGATAATTCTTATAAAATAATTTGATCATCCCAGATGGGTCACACTTTATCTCTAATCATGATAAATTTGGATTTACATCCCGAGTTCACTCCTCTTAAGTGTCTACAATAATCTTCTAATGCTACTTTATTGATTTCAACTTCATGAGATTGAACAATTTATTCAAATACCATTTATTTGAATTGATAAAAAAAATGTATTATGTGAAATTTCAATCCATCATATAATCCTATCAGCTTTATCCATATTTTTTAGTAGTCAAAATTTGGAAAAGTGTGAGTGAAGTCAAATGAGGAAAACCAGAAGTCGTATATGGGTGGCAGGAGCTTCCAAAGTCATAATCCATATTTGAAATTCATATTATATAGAGAAATTATTAAAACTTAATGATTCATATAGAATAAAAAATAATTGTGGGATTAGTAAAGTCATATAAAAAACATAAAATTCATAAAAAACTTCAAGAAATAATTATAGGTTGAGAAAAGTTCTATTAAATAAAGATAGAGTCATACAAAATACGAATTATTATGGGAATAGCTTGGAAAATTACTATAAATATACTTAAAAGTATTAAAAATTTAAAAATTATCCAATATTAAAGAAATTAACAATATTTAACAACTTAAAATAAAAAAAATCCAACAAGAATATTTAAAGTAAAAAATTGGAAAATTAAAATAATTATTCCAAAAAAGAAGAAACCCATTTCAAAATTACTTCAAAATATTTTTTCAATTAAAGTAACAATAGAATCACCCGAAATATTTGATCTTAAAATATATAAAAATTAAAACAAAAATATTTTTATCAATTAAGCACCAAGAAAACTCATTTTCATTCAAAAATTGAGAGAATTGTTTTTTCATCCTAAATTGATAAAAAAATCAATAATTCTCCATTAAAAGTACATTTTCACATAAAATGTAAAATATTTTCCCAAAATTTATATGGAAAATATTTATCAAATAAAATCTACATCACTGTTCTATTTCAACTGGTAAATAGCATTACTTCCCAAAAACCATCCTATAGGGAGACATAATAATAGTAATTTTATAAGTAGTTTTATATACCCGCAATGTCTATCATGTATTCTAAATACTTCCTACAACTAAAAAATGCATTTTCTAGAATTCAATTTAAATATTTATTTGAAATTTGAAATTTCCCACCTATATATAGATGATGGATAGTTCCAATCTTATTATTTCATTCAAAATTATCCATTAACACTCTAAACTAATTATTTTAAAAGTTCTAATCATTATCACTAATAACAATATTGAGAACTCTAAAACAAAAAAAATAACTTTTTCCTATAAAATTTCACAATAAAGGATCCCAATTGTATCATAGTGAAATGGTTTCAACCCACTTTAATAAATAATATACTATCAAAAATATATACCCATTCCTATGTGTTTTTTTGAATGATTCTATAATGTTAAGACCTTATATATCAAATATTTACAAATACATAATTTTAGTATGTGGCATCTATTACCTTCTTCCCACTTTTGCTATCATTTTACTATTATCATAATTATTCACGATTTCCTAGTATCTTTAAAAATTATAGGCTATTATAAACCACTTTGAAGAAATTTTTTAGTGGAATTTAAATTCCCATAGTTTACATTGCATGGAATTGTATGGTACTGATTCATAATTAACAAAATATCCTCTTTCGGTGCACATATTCTAATAATTTCATCAGATCCATACTTGTATAATTATGGTTCCTATAATAGGTAGTAATTAAAATATATCTAAAACCACTTTTTCTCATTTCAATTCATTCCTTAAAACATCTATTGAGTAATAACTAGATTATAAAATTCATAGTACCAAGGAATACCTTTAGTTGTGATAGAAAATAGTTTTTCATCTAAAACCTCGCCCTTAATGGGGTGAAAGTGATCCTTGTGTAAGACATAAAATCCAGGAAAGTGGTCAGAAATATAGTTTATAACACATTTGTTATCTTATATTTCCAAGTCAAACACTTGAAAAAGTAACACCCATCTAATAAGTTTTTTTTTCCTCTTTTTTAAACAGATCTTTTTTCAAAGATGAGTGGTTGGGATATATAGTCACCTTGCACATGATGTGATATCGCTTCAATTTCATAATGACATAAATATTTTATAGGATCTCATTCTCATTTATTTTATAATTCATTTGTGCTATATTAAACGCATTACATATATAGTAAATCACATATTGTTTCTTATCTCTAGTTTTATTAATAATATAACCCATGGTATAGTTACTAGAATCAAGAATGACATCAAAAAATAGATTCCAATTAAGTGTTATGATGATTTCAATTAATATGAGTTCCTTATTCAATGTATTTAAAGATTTTAAAAATTCTTCATTTATGTTGAATTTTTTATCCTTCACTAGTAGTAAGAAAATTGGAATTATAATATTTTGGTGTGGTCATGGTAGAAAGTGGCATGAAAAGATCATAATTTGAAGCAAAACTCCATGTATTTTTTTATAATAGATATAAATTTTGAGTTCTCTCAATCTATATAGGTTTTTCGGATATTATTTCTAGGGGAGATAGAGGAGTTTTACCATGTGTGATTTAGTGCTGATATTAATGGAAGAATAATGGTAGATTAAATAGGATAGATACTCAAGATTAAAATACATGTAGATATCAAAGTATGTATTTTTCCTATAAATAAAGGATTGTGGTGAAGTATATAGATCATTAAATAACTAGATAATTTGAAGTATAGGATTAAGGACTATTCCTCTTAGGCTAAATTTCTACTACTTCTAGGGTTTTCTTTACTTTTAATTTTTATTTATGCTCTTTGTTTACTTTCTTAAGGGGTTGAGTTTTTTTAGTTCTAAAAATGTGACGAATAGTGATTGTACCTAGTAAATTAATCTCTTATTATTAGTTTAAGAATGGTTTTTGAATTTATATCTTTTTTAATCTCATCACCTTATTTATGTATGATCATTGTGTATTGAGATTGATATGTCTCATCATTCATTAACTAACAACTTTAATTCATGCAAAACCATTTTATGGTATGGGTTATTTATGTTGAAATATGGTTTTGGGTCAATTATTTTATTGATTAACAAAAGAATTTTTTATAATAAAGGGAGTGTTAGTGGGATAAAGAGTGAGTACCAAGGACAAGGATTCTCTTAGACCCAATTATGATGATAACTAGACTATTTTAGTACCCTTTTTACTTCACTATTCCATGAACATGAATTTGATATCCTATTTTCCCTTTTATTTAAGTTTTTTACAAGTTTAATTTCATTGTTTGAATTTATCTAAGTGTTTATAAAAATTTTCTATGTGGATCTGATACCAAAGGTGTCTCTCATTTTGGAAATGATAAAAATTTGAAGATCATTGGCTCTGAGAAACCAATCTTGGAAGAAAAGACTTGAGATTCATGGATTTATTGGTGATTTAAGGACATGGTCAGAATGTACTAAGTGTAAACCAAATATGTAACTTGGGGAATGTAGTGAATTTCAATCATCGGTCTTAAATCATCAAAAGAATATGTCAATTCAAAATTTTCTATATAGTCACTAATGAAGGATATTCAACAGGTATTCTCTCTGGTGATTCATGGAATAGAATTGATACACACCTATTGGTGTAAATTCACTCATGTTCATGTGGATAAAGTCAATAAAAACTCATAGCGGTAGAGAGTTTTTCAAGTGTGTGAGAGTAGTGTGTTCTTTATTTTCATGAGGGTTATAAAAATAGAGGTTTAGTGTGATTGATCTAAATTATAACCTCAAATCAGAAATTGTGTGTGTGTGAATGTGTGTGTGTTTATTTCTTTAGATTCATAAAAAAAATTCATTACATGATCCTTGGGTTAGTCCAGTTTAGGTGAAGCAAGTAAATATCTGGTGTCCCTCTTTTATTTGTTGTATCACTTCACATCAATCATGATGGATTTTATTGTTCCTACAAACCTATGTAAAAAGTTCATTAGTGAGGTTCCATTTGTGAAATATTGACATACTCTGATTCACATCCCCCCCCATTGGGTATTTACCAAACCTTGGGCCAATAAATGATATCAGAACAAAAAAAAATTAGTGGGGTATTCTCTCTATGAAGAAATGGTAGCATTCATCATCAACAAGGGTATTTTTATCTTCGAGGGAAACAATTTACAACTATGGAATAATTACATGAAGATAAATTAAAGTAACTATGGAATAATTATTAGGATCTTAAGATTCATTATAATGAGTTTTTGACACATTATTTGATCAGGTGAACATCATTTTGGAGGATATTCATGGACTCGAATAAATCCTTTATGATATTAAGATAATGAAGAAAATACAAAGGATATTACCATCATGATTCAATGTGAAGGTCTTGGTGCTCTAATATAAATACCAAAAGAAGGTAGAATGGGATAGTATTCATATCACCCTCATTATATATGATATTAGGATCAATGATAATGAATACATGGAAAAGGAGATCTCTTAGGAAGTGGATTTCATGGTAATATAGAAACATTCATTTTAAGATGATCTTAAACATGATAAAGTTGATGAGTTAATGTTTTTAATTTCCTCAAACCTAAAAATAGGAAAAGGAATAATCAAAGTAAATCTTCCACTTGTTTTCTTTCGGTGTGAAAAATCTGGATATCTTTTATCAAAGTTCCCAAATAAATTATGAGATAATGACAAAGACAAAGAACCCGTGAAGAATTCATCAAAGGGTGTGAAAGTAAAGAGTAATTAGTAAAAGATATTATCTAAAATGAATAAATTTATTTTATAAGAATATGGAATCTAAAAGGAAACTAAAATGGAATAATTTGAGTACTACAAATACCTCATTTAGGATGTTCAAAAAAATTTCATAAACACACCACAACTATAGGATGATAATGATGAGATCATTAAATACGAGGAAATATTCAACCTTATGGTTTAACTAGAAGAATATCTTAAAGAAATAGATATTTTGAGGGAACAAAATGAATAAATAAACTGAATCATTTCATGATTACAAACTATATATACAACAATAAGAGGAAGAAAAATATGAGTTAAAGGATTAGATTGAATGAATAAAATCTATAAATACTAGAATCTTGGAAAATAATATTGATCTCAAGATCAAAATTGAACATCAAGACAAATAATTTATGGATTAACCAATTCTTGTTAGATATCATTTCAAAACGATATAAAAAATTCAAATAAAAATTGTTTCCATTTAAAAAAATCTCAATGATCAAGAAAGAATTCTAACTACTGGTATGACATTGAAAAGTTGGTGTGGATGGGATGAGGAAAATTCCGAGAAATTTTATAGAGAATCAATGGGGAAGGTGAAAACTTTCCCATAACTTGAATTATTCAAAGATAAATAAAATTATATTGATGGGATTGATCATAATATAAATTCAGTTGTAGTTTACGTGAAATTAAAATCACCCACACCCCAGAAGAAATTAGATTTGGGTGATTCTAAAAATACATAAAAGTTCATGAACAAAGTAGTGAAATCATGCAAAAATATACAAATAATATAGTTTTATTATTTTGGAAAGATGGGGTATACTCAATATGTTTGTTATATAAAAAATGGTATTTTAAGGATTAATGGTAACAAAAACAGATGGTCATAAATTCATATGCTTAATATCTATTTAATATAATTTTTTTAGTGTAATGATTATGTACACAAAGTCATGAATTTCTCATCAAGGGTATAAAGAAGTGTTCCAATGGAGACCAAAAGAAGGAAATATTCACAATTGGAAGCTTCATCAAGAAAAATGAAAACTCATAATCAGTTTTCAGCCTTACCAGTTAAGGATGATCTAATGGAACCAAATGTGGAATGATCTAAGTTACCACCAAAGGAGAGAAAACAATAAATAAGGATCAAGAGATTAAAATATGATATAGATAATATTATAGATATTTATTTAAATGTGAGTGTGGATCATTAACACTAGATGAACTTTATATATTATTGGAAACAAGAATATTACCATGGTAATAAAGTATAAAAAATAATGTGTTATTTGTTTTTTGAAATCATGAAGGTTTAAAGATCATTTTATCTAAGAAATATAAGCTTAAAGGTAATGTTGGGCCCAATATTAATTTGTTTTCAATGATGTTTTAATATGTGTTTATTTATTTTCTATGAACTTGTGATACCTGGAGAATTTTTATGGATTCATCTGATGGAATTGGATGTCATGATTGGACAGTTATCCTTGTATAACTCTGACAATTGTCTAAAATGATCTTAAATGAAAAAAAAGAATGTGCTTTAGAGTTTTCACATTGTTACAATATTTAAATAAATATAAGTGAAGTTCATGAAAAATACATGAGTAATTTATTTTAAGACCATGAAAAAATTTATTTTCATGAAGTGGAGAAGAGGACTTAAGGTAACCATGAAAAAAATTATATTTTTTATAAGTATATTGCACGATGATGAGGATGTGAAATATTTCATGTGGAAATACATTCATACATATATTTCAGGGTAAATATTTGAGGGCTTGTGATTTTTTGATGGGATCAATTTGGATTGTATTAGGAAAATTATACTATTTTTCATATACTTCCAATCTATTCTTGTAATTGTTTTAAGTATTTTATTAATACATTATGTAAAAAAAATGGGCCAACCCACTGGCTAACCTTATCCAAGATTGGTCTCAGCACTATGGGACCTGGAGGTCAACCATGCTCAAGGAAGCATCCCAAATCAATCAGGGGTAGTGGAGGAGTAATAGTGTATATTATTTGTGGGTGGGACCATGTATAAGGCCCAAAGAGTGCATGCCCAAAGGCATGCATAGTTTGGGTTAGAATTATGTAGGGCTGAATCTGATGTGGTTTATGATGGTGGAGTGTGGGTGCTGAGGCCCCTTATCCAGTTCAATGAGGTAGTAGAAGTGGTTGAGTAATAAAACATGACCATAATTCATGTGAAAATTGATGTGGGATGAGGCCTTATGTGGATATTATTCACCCATTTAGGAAGATATACATATAACGAGCACCATCTGATCACATAGATCCCTACCATTTTATTTACCGTATTACACGTGTATAATTTTTATGATTTTCTTTAACCCTCCAATATATGAATTCCATAGATAATGAGGGGTTTCAGACTAAGAAATTGCAGAGGAGTTTGACTACCATGCAAGGTCGTCCAAAGATCTTCAAGAGTTTGAAAAATGGGCAGGTGTAATTTTTTTCAAATTATATAAATGCTTTGTGAAGGTCATATGTAGATGAATAGATTCTATCTGGAAGACTATAATAGTTATAGTATGTGGATATGAATTCATTAGTATATGGTGATTGTGGATTCAAATCCTTTACATAAGTTTCTATGAGGACATGTTTCTTTATATTGAGAGTTATAGTATGCGGATATGCATACTTTTTGTGATGCATGCATGAATCACATGAGGATAAGTACTAAAATACTTTGTGAATATGAATGTTACACAAATGAGAATTCTATGTCTCCATGAATAAAAACAATTGAATATGAGTTCATGGATGAACCAGTTGTTATGTGGTGGAGAGTTTTAAAGTATGAAAATAAATTTTTTTCAAGGACTAATGTTGAGTTTGCGAAGATGATAAAACAAGTACGTGGTGAAGCTGCTATGCGGATGAGAATTATGCGATGATGAGTTTATGGAAAATGTTTTGCATGAAATGCTATATAGAAATTATTTTTTAATTCTATGTGGACCAAAACATATTTTTGGAGAATATGATTCACATTGAATATGATATGCAGAGTTCAATACATTCTGTGGTGAGAGGTGACGTATTTTTTAGTATCACATAACAATCTGACTTCTTTAAATTGCTGACCACATTTTTAAAAATTATCATGCATTAACTTATTTATTAACTAATGATTTTTTGTCTATAAATACAAGGTTTATTCCCAGATTAACTCTGTGTGAAAATTTAATAGCAGATATATTCATCATGGTCTTATGAAAAGAACATTAAATCTATGAAGTATCTATTGCTAACAGTTTGTGAGAAGAAAATTTTTGTGCAAACCGAATGTGGTAGTATAAATATTCTATGTGATAATAATTTAATGTACATTATTAATTTTCATACTATATAAGCATTATATAGTAAATAATTCAAAATATGTAATTTGAGGAAGATCTAGTTTGGTGATGTTCTTCAAAAAGTGATCATCTGCTATTTTATTTATCTTAGAGGCTCAAAAGAAATATCTTCATCAAATATTATATAAGAATTAAACATTTAGAAGTGATATTTATTGGGTTGTTTGTAATCATTTTTTATGTTAGGAAGTGTGAAACTGTTATTCCATTGGGACTTTGGAAAGCATAGTATGACTCTAAGCTAGTGAAGACATGTATGTTGTAACCACTTTTCATTATAGTAGAGAATATTTTATTGGGGATTCTAACCAATCATAGAAATAAGTAGGTTCACATTGATACTAAAACTTGTAAAAATATTTTGTTTCTATGATACTTATTTTTATAAAATTTAGGAGAGGTTGAGTAATAATATGAGTGGATCAGATCATAATAGGTCAATGAAGTTTAATTTCAAAAGAAAAAAAGTGTAAAAATTACTATTGATTCAACACCCCACACCCTTCTCAATGGTGAAACACCTCCATGGGAAATTCAATTATTATTAGAGGATGGTTCCCTTTATCAGGATCCACTAAGTACTGAATATAGATCATTTGAATTTTTTTAATAGTAGGGGCATTTCTAATTTCGATGGAAAGAACTATCGTAGTTGGAATAATAGGATGTTCCCAATCTTCTACCTCTTAGCATTGAATTTTAATATATAGTTACTATAGGATTCCCAATTATCACTGAAGATTCTCTTATGAATTTTAATGATAATAGAAATATGTAATTTTATTAAAAATATAAAAATTAAATTTTGATGTCTATTTGAAAAAAAAATTTACACAATGTTTATGGGACTCAGAAATGTTAAGGAAATTTGGGATAAATTGGAAAGTATTTATAAAGGAAATGTGAAAGTCAAAGAGGAAAAATTGAAAATTTGGAGAAGAAAATTTGAAGATATAAATAAGGGTGAAGAGGAAAATTTTGATGAAAACTTCATAAGAGTCAATGAAATTTCCATTAATATTCAGGGCTTTGGAGAAAATTTAGATGATTCAACTATTTTCAAAAAAATAATGAGAACCTTTCTTGAAAGATTTGGTCCTAAAGTATCAACTTTGGAAGATAGAGGTTATCTTTATCATGATGAATTATATAACATACTCATTTCATATGAAATGTGAAATATCTTGGTATTCAAGAAGAAGAACAATATGAGATGGATTTTGAATCCATGAGAAATCTCAAAATCATAGATTATGAAATGTCCAAATTAAGTGAATCTAATGATGAAAATGAAGATAAATATTATAAACTAATAATTTATCTTGTATTAAAAAAATAAATAAGGCAAAGTTTAAGTGAAAAGGTAAACTACCACCAAGTTGATACAACTATAATGACATTGTACATTTTATTTTAAATTTTCTGAAAAATTAGTCTCTGGAACCTGATATAGATGATGAGAAACCATAAAAAAATAAATGGTGTAAGATATCAAAAGGCGCAACTAAATTTGATGGAAGTAAAAATAAATTACTTAAATTTAATCAAGGAATTTGAAGCTAAATCCACTTCAAGTATCCGATTAGAAGATGAAATAACATCATTTCTCATTGGGAAAAGTGATTTGACACCTTTAGGAGTGAAGATGATGAAAATAAATTAATAGAGCTAAATCACATGTTAAAAAATGAAATAAAATATTTTATTGAGAAAAAAAAAGCTTCAGAAGGAAAAGAAACTATTATTGAAATAAAAAAAGAAAATATAACTAAGGAAATGGAATAATGTGTAAAGAAATAGATTCTTTATATTGAAGAAATCAAAAGATAAAAACTAAAAGTGGCTAAAATGGAAAAGATGGTAAAGGAACTTGGATAAAAACTTTATCTCAATAAATAATAAAAGTTGAAGACTCAATCTAAATTTATTGAGGCATAGAATATCTTGAAAAATATTAGATAATATTTCAAAAAATTTGTTAAGGTCAAGGAAGAATCATCACAAAATGGTAAAAAGAGGGGTTCAGAGAATCAGGTTAATATAACACACTATGAATTTGAAAATAAATATCTTATATCTAACAATTTAGGTCCAAAAATAAATTATGGAAAAGTATGAAGGGTGAATACTAGTGAGAAATAATATTCAAATTCAAAGGAAGATATAAATTCTCAAAGAAGATCCTTTCCCCAAGAGCAGAGACAATATTAGTATATGGAAAGACAATAATAACAATCTTCAAGATAGGGCTATTATGATTTGGGAAGAACAAGTTTTAGAGGACACTACTAGTGTTGTGGAGTGTTTGGGAACAAATCATATTTGTACTGGTATAACATGCCTCTACCAAAGATGATACATGAACCAATGGGGATCTATTATGAGAAAAGGAGAAAAAAATCAATGTAAGTTAGATATTATTAGGAATTCATCCTATCTGAAAACACAAAACAAATTTTACTTTTTAGAAGAAATTTTTGTTAGATAAAATCAACAAGGTTATATTTCTGAAAATTTCATGATCATTATCCCTAAATAAACATACAATGTTGATAAAGGAAATGGATTTAAAAAATAAATTAATAAAAATAATGTTTCATTGAAGTTTCTTTGGAATCTAGTAGAAAAAACATGTCATAGATTCATGATAGTGGATGTTCATCACACATGACTGGTGATACAAGAATTATGAGAAACATTGAGAATCATGAAGGATAAGTAACCATTGTAAATGATTATTCCCTGAAAATTAATGGACTTAGAAAAGCAGAGATTGAATCCAAATATATGAAGTCTAATAATGTGTTATTTGTTGAAGGGTTGAAGAAAATATTTCTTAGTGTCTAGAAAATTTGTGATCACATACATGAGGATTTTTTCAAAATGGATGAATGTATCATCAAAAGCACAAATTATAGAATAATTATCACTCAAGGAAAAATAACTAATGGTAATGAATTTCAAATTGGCTATTCTACCAATTCCTATTACTTGAGTGCCAAAAATGAAAACAACCTATGGTATAGAAGGCTTGTCTATCTTGATCAAAGGAGTATAAGTAAAATATTTAAGCATGATACTGTGAAATATTTTTCCAAGCTAAATATAGAAAGGGATGAAATCTATGAAACCTTTTAAAAAGGAAAATTGGATTAAATTTCACAAAAAGGGGTGGATATTCTATCTTCTAGACCCCTTGAACTTATTCATGCTAACTTATGTGGTCCAATAAGACAAAATTCTATGATATTTGATCTGTATTTCATTACATTTATTGATTATTATACTCACTTGACTAATTTCATGTTTATCAAACATAATTTGGAGGAAATTAAAATGTTCAAAAAAATTAAAAGACAAGCTAAGAAGAAGATGGGTCTCTATATCAAGAAACTAGGATTATATAATGGTAAGGAGTTTACATTTAATGATTTTAAAAGTTATATTTCAAAACATGGAATCAAAAAATAGTATAGAACGTCATATTATCCATATAAAATGGGGTAGCTAAAAGAATGAATAGAATAATAGTATAAATGGGAAGGACTATGTTAGTTGAACATAATATCGCAATGTATTTTTGGAGAGAAGATGTGTGTACTGACATACATATACATAATAGTTGTCTACTGAGACTAAAAACAAAAAATATATAATATTAAATGTGGTTTAAGAAACATCCATATGTTAAATAATTCTAATCTTTCAGAATACCTTGCATTATAAATATTAATAAAATCAATCTGGAAAAATTTGAAGAAAAAGTTGAGGAAGGAATTTTCATGGGAAATCTATCTAATGGTGGTGGATACATATGTTAGAAAAAATGGATGCATAAGTTAATTTACTGTAGTGATGTCAAAATTATTGAAAACAATAAAAAATCATATATCTCAGTTGATACATATTTAGAAGATTCGGTAGAAAATGGTATGCAATTAGAACAGAAGTATGATGGAGTTGATAAAGAGATAAAAATTACTGATGTTGATTCTAAACATACCAGTGATGAAGATAAATCCAATGGGAATAATAGAAAATTGTGTAATAAATTTAAGAAACATGTTGAGGTATAAAATATCATTGGAAATCAAAAGGATCCAGTTAAAACTAATAGAATATTGAGAATTAAAGATCAAACTGAACGTATTTCTCAAATTAAAACTGATACAGTTGAAGAAGTAGTTGATCGTGAGGAATTGATACAATATATGAATAAGGAAATTGATCAGATTGAGAAGAACTTCACTTGGTATTTTGTATCAAGACACAAAAAAAAATTAGCACCAAGTGGGTTTTTAGAAATAAACTAAATAAGAAAGGTGAATTATCAAGGAACAATGTTAAGCTGGTGTGAAAAGGATATTCTCAAATAGAAGGAATTGAATTTGAAGAAACTTTTGTACCTGTAGTAAGACTAAAAAATATTATAATTTTCTTGGTAGTACCAACAAAAAAACATTATAAAGTTTTTCAAATGGATGTGAAATCTTCCTTCCTAAATGGTGATCTTGAGGAAGAAGTATATATTGAACAACCTGATGGTTTTTTATTAGACAATGATGGAATCATTGTATGTAGATTGGGGAATGAATTTTATGGTTTAAAACAAGATCTTGTATCCTGTTATTCTAAATTGGATAGTTGTTTAAGGGATATAAATTTTATAAAAGGTAAATTTGGAAGTAACCTTTATGTGAGAGAAATGTTCAAAGGTACTCTTATGGTCATTATGTGTGTGGATGACATCATATTTTCTGGTGACAATAAATTTCTATGTCAAGAATTTATAGATCAAATGAAAAAAAAATAGAAGTCCATGGTTAGTCAAATGACATAATTTATGGGATTTTATAGTGATTAGAAACCAAATTCTATATTTTTATCATAGGAAAAGTATTCTGGGGAATTTATAAAAAAAATTGGAATGTAAAATTCAAAAGAATTTTCAACTCCAATTTCATTTGTAACCAAATTATGCAAGGATGAAGCTGGAAGTAGTGTTAAACAGAAATAATTCAGAAGGATCTTTGGAATTATGGTTTAGCTATCACCATCAAGGATAGATATAACTTATTTAGTGACTCCATGTGCCATATTTTAGAGTGAACATAAATATTCTCACTTGTTTTCTGCTAAGATAATTATGAGATATGTGAAAATACCTCTAAACTTTGGGCTTCTATACAGACATAATGAAAATTTAAAACTATTGGTCATTACAAATGTTGATTGGGAAGGTGATTGTATATATAAAAATCAACTTTAGGTGGAACCTTGTTTCTAGGAGAAGGTTATGTTAGTTGTTATAGCAAGAAGTAAAATTCAGTAACACTAAGTATGGATGAGGATGAATATGGTGTAGCTTCACATGCATGTATACATATGATTTGGATGCAAGTGCAGTTGTCATATTTGAAAATTGAGACTAAGAGACCGCTAAAAATTTCGTGTGATAATCAAAGTATTATTGGGTTGTCTAAAAATTTAGTACAACATTCAAGATCCATGAATATTGATATAAGGTATCATTTTATTAAATAAAAGGTGGAAAGTAGAGATATCAATCTAGAATACATTTCTTTAAAAGACCAAGTTGTTGGTATTTTCACCAAAGTAATGTCAAGAGAGATATTTTTATAGTTAAGGCTGAAAAATCAAGTTCATACTTCTCCTATCATTTTAATAATATCAATAGGTGTCTTTTAATTCCCTATTATTTTATTTTTATTGTGCTAAAAAGTAGGAAATTGAAATATAAGTATTTTTTATCATGGATTTCATTTAATTCCATGATGATGAAATTGAATGTATCTCTTCAGGGGGGCCTTAATGAAATTTGAGTAATCCAGTCACTCTCTCATTTCTCATTATAAATTTTAGTTATTAAAGGGGATTTATTGATTGATTAAATGTTGATACAGAGGGGGAATTATTATTGTGTGACTAAACTTTCTGATGTGTTTGTCAAAGTGTGTGTAGGATCTTGTATTTCATGTCTTTTCAACTCATTATTTGAGACATTGTAAGATTTAATTAACATGATGGGATATTTAATAGATATCTTAGATACCCATGGTTATATCTCTCTTATTTTCTTCATTATTTATTCCCATGTATACTTAGATATGATTAACTAAGGTCTCTTTTCCAAGTATAAGGTGATGTCATTCCTTCTTTTAAGAAAATAAGAGAAAAGGTTATTGAGAATAAATATGAGATAAGAATACCACACTTACCCTTTTCATTTGATTTTAAAAAAGGGGGAATAAATATAGAACATGCATATTTACTTTTATATGAATGGATACTGAAAAAAAATACAAAGGGAGATATTTTTAGGCCCAGTATTGTATTTTTTTTCAATGATATTTCAATATGTTTTTGGTGATTTTGGATGACGTGGTGATACCTAGAGAACTTCTATGAATTCATCTAATGAAATTGGATGTCACTCTTAGACAATTATCCTTGGATAACTCTGATTATTGTTTTAAGTAGTCCTAAATGAAAAAGACATGTGCTTTAGAGATTGCACATTGTTACAAAATTTAAAGAACTGTAAGTGAAGGCCATAAAAAAATGAGCAATTTATTTGAAGACCATGAAAATATTTATTTTTATTAAGTGAAGAAGAGTACTTAAGGTAACTGTGAAAAATATATATATATTTTTCAAAATTGGATTTCATGAGGATGAGGGTGTAAAAAAGTTAATGCGATAATACATTCATGCATATATTACATGGAGAATATTTGAGGGATTGAGATGTTTTTATGGGATCTATATGGATTGGATTTAGAGAATTATTCTATTTTTGGTTGTATACTTCCATTATATTCTTGGAATAGTTCTAACTATTTTATTAAGACCTTATGTAAAAAAATTGTTCCAACCCACTAGCCATCCTTGGCCAAGCTTGACCTTAGCACTGTGAGACTCAATGGTCAACCACGATCAAGGAAGTAGCCCAAGATAACTTGCGGGTGGAAGAGGATGAATAGTTCTAACTATGTATAAGAGGGCCCATGTATAAGGATCACATAGTGCATGCCTGAAGGCATGCATATTTTGGGCCAGAAGCCTGCATGGATGAAATCCATTTGGTGTGTGATGGTGGAGTGTGAGTGTTTATCCCCCGTGACTAGATCGATGAGGTATCTCCAACAGTTGAGTAATAAAATGTGTCCAAAATGCATGTAAACAATCGATGTGGGATGAGGTTTTATTGCGGTACTATTAACTTTTTTAAGAATATATGCATCTAATGATAACTATCTAATCATGCAGATCTCTACCATTTGATTTCCTACACTATGCATATATGATTTTACTAATCATATTCAACCCTCCCATGTTCAAATCCCTTTGATAAAAATGGTTTGTAGACCAAGAAATCATAAAGGAGTTTGTCTAACATATAATATCATCCAAATATCTTCGGGGGTTTGAAAAATGGGCATGTATGATTTTCCAAAAATAATATATATTCTTTGTGAAGATGGTTTGTATATGGATAGATGGTATGAAAAAGATAGTGATAGTTATAGTATGTAGATATGCATAAATTAGTATGTGGTGACTGTGGATAATAATCCTTTTTAGAAGCTTATATGAAAACATGAAACATTGTAGTGAGATTTATAATATGATAATATGCATACTTTTTGTGATGAATGCACACATTACACAAGGATGGGTACTCAAATGCTATGGGAAGATGAACATTATGAAAATTAAAATGCTATGTATCCATAAAAATATATGCAAAGATGAGTTCATGGATGAACCAGTTTCTATGTATTGAAGAGGTTTTTAGCATGTGAATTAGATTTTTTTTGTAATGACTAATGTTAAATTTTCTAAGATGAGAAAAATAGTCCACAGTGAAGCCTCTATGTGGAGGAACACTATACGATGATGATTTTTTAAAAAATGGTTTGTGTGATATGCTATGCAGATTTTTTTTTGAATTCTATGTGGACCAAGATGGATTTGTGGAGAAGATTCTTCAAGGTGAAAATGAAATGTGGAGTACAATACATTCTGCAGTAAGAGGTGACGTATTTTTTGATGTTTCATAACAATCAAACTTCTTTAAATCACTTACCATGTTTTGAAAAATTAGCATGTGTTAACTTATGAATTAAGTGGTGATTTTTTTCTATAAATAATAGGTTGATTCCAAGATTAAGTCTATGCAAAAAAATTTAGAGAATATATATTTATCATAGTTCTATGCGAAAAAGATTAAATCTGAGAAGTATCTATTGATAACAGTTTATGAAGAAAAATTGTTTTGTACATACAGTATGCGATAGCATAAGTGTTCTATGTGATAATCATTTAATATACATAAGGATTATTTCACATAATATATAAGAAGTATATGGTTGATAATCTAAAATCTAGATTTTGAGGAAGAACTAATTTTGTGATGTTCTTCAGAAAGTGAGCATATACTATTTTATTTATCTTAAAGGCTCAAAATAAATATCTTCATCAATTTTTGTAGAAGCAGTCAATATTCAAAAGTGATATTTCTTGTGTTGTTTGTAATCATTTTTTTTGTTAAGTATTGTGAAACTATTATTCTAATGGGTTTATGGAAATCATAGTGTGACTCTATACTAGTGAAGACATGTATGTTGTAAACACTTGTGATTATAGTAGAGAATCTATGATTGGGGAGTCCAAACAATCACATCAGGGAGTAATCTCATATTGATAATAAACCTTGTAAAAATATTTTGTTCATGTACTATTTATTTTTACTGGATTGGGGAGAGGTTGAGTAAACATAAGAGTGGATCGGATCCTAACAGGTCAACAGAAGTTAATTTCAAAAAAAAGTAAAAATTACCACTAATTCAACCCCCCTTCTCAATGGTGTAACAACTCCATGGGAACTTTAGGTAAATACTTAAGGCACATGGATGTCTTAGTGGTTTAATGACTTGATCAAAATTTACTAAGTGTAATCTCACTATGTGACTCAAGTTATATATGTAATTTCAAAAATAAGGCTTGCATCATCAAATTAAGAGGTAAATTCTAGAATTAATGAAAGGACATAATGAAGGTTACTTAGGAGGTATTCTTTATGAAGGTTCATAAAGTAGAATTGATACACCCCTATTAGTGTAAAATCACTCTTGTTTATGTTAATCAAGTAAATAAAAAATCATGGAGGTAATGGTCTATTTGAGTGTGTGTGAGTAGTGAGTTATTTTTTTTAAGGTTGTAAACCTAGAGGGTCAATGTGGCCACTCTAAAGTGTAACCAACAAGTAGCTTTCTTAGTGTTTCATGTGATTGAAAATTTTTCATTTAATCCTCATTTTATTATCCTAGTTTGGTTGATCCAATTAAATTTGTTATGTTCTTCTTTTAGTTTCTCTCTCACTTCATATCGATCATGAGGGAGTGGAGTGTTTCTACTAACCTAGGGAAAATCATTGGTGACGGGTTATTTGTGAAATTTTTACATAACATTAATGACCCCCCCCCCCACTCGAGTAATTAAACTTGAATAGGACCAACAAAAATATAGTAAGTTCCCCATATAAACAAAATAACATCCTTTTATAGGAAAATATATAATAAAGAAATGTAAAGGTTATCTTCTCTTGATCATCAAGATAAATAGGAATTTGGTTGTAGCCTGAATATTTATCCAAAAAATAGAAGTGAGGATGAATTTATAACCTTTATAACATTTTATATATTAATTTATATCATAAATAGTCTTTCCATATATACTTTTTGAGCTTTATATATTCTATAAAGACTATCCATATTGTTATATCTCTTGTTAAGATCTATTCCTTCTCCTCATTTGTAATCATAGTCAAATCATCCTTTTTTGGTACCATGTGAATGGGGTGTACCCAATAAATACAAGATAAGGAATATATTTTCCCTATATTAATAAATTTAATGAATTATTCCTTTAATAAATCCATTATATTTAGATTCATCCTTCTTTTTTACTCCACTATTGGTTTCGCCTCATCCTTTATGAGAATTATGTTCATACAGATGAATGATTTGAAGAATTTAATATCTAATATTTCATATGTTATAAATATTTTTGTTTATTAAATTATTCATTAAACCTTTATTCCTATTCCTTATCCAAGTTGACTGAAGTTATAATAAGAAGTATCTTCCTTCCACACAAATATGCATGTTTCAACTTGGTAGGAAATTCCTTCAAATACAGACTTGGTGGTTTTTGTATATATGGTTATAAAACCATTCTATGATTATCTAGTTCATCCTTGAAAGGGATAATTGAAACTCTATAATAGCTTCCTTCTTCATTTACTTTATATTCATCCAAATCTACTGGTTGTTATATAGTGTTTTCATTAAATTTCTCCAATTGATCTTATTCAATACCAGATTGATTTTTTAGATCTCTTTTCACTTCTTGATCAATTATATCTACTAAATATAGTCACTTAATTCATATGGGTTCTTCATAACTTGAAAAAATGTTAATATCTTCTTATCCTCACAAACTTGTAAAGTTAGATTCCCTTGAGTTGTAAGAATCATGGCACCTCTAGTAGCTAATAATGGTCTTCACAATATCACTATCACTTTCTTATCACATTCCATATCCATAACTATAAAACTCTCACTAATAATACCTCAAGAACACTATATGGATATGTGATTGATCTATTAACCAATTATAATGCAAAAATTATTAGTTTAGGTTCTCCCATGGATAAGTCATTATATTATACCAATAGAATCAAGTTAATACATTCCCCCAAATCTACTAAGTAGGTGCATGTCCCGCATCCTTGAAATTCATATGGAATCATAAAACTCTATGAATCCTTGAGTTTTTATGGTTTTTTTCTTAGAATGAAAGCATTGCATTCCTTAGTAAGTGTAAGTTTTGAAAACCCCCCAATCCGCCTCTTTTTATAAATAATATAGTTCCAGAATTTTTTATATGTGATAATTTTCATAATATCTTTAGAAAATATCATATGAAATCTAATATTCTAAAACATTTGGATGAAACTTTTGAAATATTTATCTTTTTATTTTTAAATTTATTGGTTTCGTTTATTAAATAGTGTTGGTGGGACATAAACTTTGACACCACTATCATCGAGATTAAATATGACTCTTTCATAGTCTCTTTCCCTTATTTTATTATTTTTATCAGCTAAATAAAGTGTGTATTACACTTTCTTATTCTCATTATAAAGCATTTATTCTTTATATCCATTTTCCATTCATTGTTCAAGGTAAACATATGGTTACACATTATATTATACATTTTTTCCTTAATGGTTTTCCATGTCTAGTGGTAATAGATGTGAATCCCTCTCTAGTATTTTTCTTTATTGTACTTTGTAATTTCCCAATATCTCTCAAGGTAGTTTTTTAGAAATTTTTCTATCTTAGACCCCATGTTGTGAATTATTTTTTAGATTCTATTGGTTTTGAAACCATATATCTATAAGAACCCACTAAAACATCATTGCATGAAAAAGTATAGAACTTTTAAAAATAGAAAAACCTATAAACTTGATGTACTGAAACTATGAAGGAAAACACACCCTAGCCACCACATCATATTTCCAACCACATGTACTATAAAAAAAATGTTCTAAAACAAAAAATAAAATGGAAATAGGAATGAGGAATGACAATAAGATATTTATTTGGTTTATAATTTAGTCCTACATCCAAGTGAAAACAATGATACTTTCTTTTATTGTGGAATAATAAAGAGAAATTATGAGTAAAAATGTTACATATAACAATATACCCTACCCCAACTATTTAAAGTGGGATTCAGCCGGTGATAGTAGTTACAACACCTTCTAAATTTCATGGGGAGCCCACCATTTATCTTAGATGCCTCTGATTTTCCAAAGGTTTCGCTATCTAATTAATTTTATTATGGTGAAAGGTATATACTTAATAATTCTATCCTTATATATCCCTCATATGATTCAAAAATTACCTTTTTAAACCACCTATTACACCTATCATGAGTTTATTAGAGTGATTCATAGGTAATGCAGGTCTTCCATACATCCATTATCTGAAAACTATTATTGATTTTTAAATTTATTCTTCAGACCATGCCTAACCTTGTTGTTCTCCTACTATGATAAAACCTCCCTGATGTATGAAACCCATTTTCCAGACATTTTTATTTTGAATATAGAGAATCATAATATAAACGGAGTCTCCACACATCCAAATAATCTCCCACTTGAATACTGCTTTCAATAAAATAAATAAATCACTAATACTTGGGAAAATTTTAATCCACTCCATATTTCATAATAATAAATAACATATCCAACTTTCCTTCATTCTAATCACCCAAGTCCCACTGAGGGAGAATTCTATCTCAAACTTTATCAGGATAAGACCTTGATAAGCTTATCATATGGATTCTAACTTCTACCAATATTTTATAATTCCAACCTCACATCATCCAAAAACTTCTGAATAAAATGATACTTTATATCGTTGTGATTTTTCCATGAGTAAATAACTATATTCATATTAAAATAAATTGTGCTCTAACTATCACAAAATAACAACCCACTTTCCTAACTCCTTTTAAATTATTCTAACAAGTCCAAACCAATTATTTCCCTACTTTTGTAGTATTTACATAATCTACTTCTATAGTGGATAGTGAAACTACCGACTATAGTGATGATATATAAATTATGGACATTATTCCAAAGGTAAACACAAATATTCTAGTAATCTTCTTTGAATCCATATATCTGCTACAAATTTTGAATCAATATACCCATTTAATAGATCATTTATTATGAAACATAATGATATTTATTCTGATCATTTGTGATATTGGAAGACCCAGTTCACAGCTTCCTAGTGATATTTTTTTGTATTTTCTATGTACCTTCTTTGTAGCTCCCATTACATGAGAAATTTGTGGCCTTATACAAACCATGGAATATATAAAATTTCAAAACACTAATTAAAATATATATTTCACCATGTATTAATATACATATTCCATTTTTAGTTATTTCTCTATGAAAAAAATTGAAATGTTAGTTTAATGGGGTAGGAACGGGCTTATATCCATTCATTGTGAACCTCAATAAGATCTTATAGATAAAAACCATCTATAAAAAAATCCAATTGTATGGTCTTGTTATATATTTTTATCTATATCTACAAAATCTTTTTATATTTACTGAAATCATCCATCTCAATCCTAATGGAAAAATTAGATTTCAAATCCTCAATCTGATCCATATCTGGAGATTCCAAGAGAATATCATCCATGAAAGAAATAAGGATGATGTAAATCTTATCCCTTAACAGTTTATGATAGAAACAATGGTCTGAGTGTCTCAATAAGAACCCCTTATCATCTATAAGGAAATAAAACTTATGATTTCACTACTTTAGAACTTACCTCAAACCGTAAAGACTTTGATTAAGATTTCACACAAGATACTCATTATATTTTTCCATAAAACCCTCTAGAAACTTAACATTGATTTATTATTAAAAATATCCATGAAGGAAAGTTTTCTTCACACCCATATATTCAAAATGTGGACTTTCCAAAGCTACTAAACTCAATATCATCCAAATTGTAACAAACCCGAACTTAGTAGCCCAGCCAGTGCCTTTATTACATTAGTATAGATACAATATTAAAATCCAAAAGGACTTAATATTTTATTAGTTTCATAAAACTAGATTATATACTTGACACCCATTTTACATTGGGAATACAAAATAAAAACTAATATATAACAAAAAATAATAAATTTCATCCTTGAAAACCCTTTCAAAGATATCTTCTTCATAACATGGGGAAAGGAAAAGAATAAGGATGAACTAAAATTCCTAGTAAGGGTTAAGTACAGTGGAATCTAACATGAATCAATAATGTATAATAAATATGGTAAGGTAAAATAATTGATCACAGGCAAGACATTTAATCAATAACTTTTACACAATCTGAATCCATGGATAATATCATAATGAAAATATCATGGATATAAATAACTGAATTCTTAATGAAATGATGAATTATTTGTTTTCATATTTCCAAGGCATATTATACCTTTACTTTAAAGAACTTTAATAATATATTTTAATCTTTATGGGTAAAAAACTCATTTTATTTGGCCAATTTATTTGTCTCATGAGACTACTGATGCATCAAATGGATTTTATATATATGGTCCTCACCATTTATTGCATGTTCAAAGCATTCATTATATATCGAATAATCAATTTATTTCATGAATTAATATGCCTTATAAAAAAATATTTGTATTGAGAAAAAGGTAAGGATTTAACAATATTTCCCTAGTTAATCAAATCATATTCAAAGTAAACATTGTATGTAAAAATGGTATATGACTTAGGAAATAATCATATCCAAGACAAAAGAAATATTTATATTTTAGATAAATAAAATTTTAAATGAGTGATGGTCATAAATAAATAAAGGGGTGGTATATACACTATATTAAATAAATTAGGCGCATAATATTAAAATATGCCTTAATGAAGTGATTTTGAGATGAAATCCCTTACAAAGATCATATTGTTAATCAAATGAATCGATTACGTGTACCCAATATAAATCCACATAAAAAAGTGGAAATACAACATAAGAAAATCAAAATTAATTTCAAATAGAACCTCAGCACGAAATAATTAATGAAATATAAGTTTAAACAAATGAATGATAATTGAGTTAAGAAATCCCTTATTACTTGTAATCAGTTGAATCGTATTCCAGATAAAATTAATATTTATCTAATGAAACATTTAATTACATAAAGATAATGAGATTAATGATATGATATATCAAATTTCAGTATTTATACACCATATACAATAAATAAATGGTGAATAATACATATATCTAACATAAGTAAAACTGAGATGAGAAATCCTTACCTCATGCTTCCCTTTAGTGTATCATTCTTTAACCTTCTTTATAATGGTGTCAAGAACCTTATTAATTTATTACATAACAATATTCATATCTATAATACCTTATATGTTTATTTTATAACATATTACAACCCAATCATTAATAATATTTCATTATTTTTATTAATTTAAGTGTGTTTGTTTCATGGTTTCATGGTGGGTTCATTTGCATATAATTTTGGATTTTCTTGTCAAATGGAAATAAAACTCGATAAGTGAAATAAAATGGTATTCATGAACTTACATAATTTTAAATGTTTTGATTTATCATTTTTCATTCATACATGAGAATGATTCATTTGATAAAATGTCAATGATAAATGTTTAGTTTATTTTTTGGCAGTTTTTCTGAACATCATGAACTAGTTTTGTTTTATTTAATATTATGTCTATATATTAGTTAAAAAAATTAAATAAGTTATAATATACTTATTAAAATAATATTTATCTATAATAATATTTTTATGGGCATACATTAATGTGGTAATGGAAAATGAACAAAATCATTACTCATAGAGGCGATTAACCAGCATAATTTGGACAATAGTTTTGTTTCTTTGAATAAGAGGAGGTAATAAAAGGTATAGATATAAGATATTCCATTGGAAACATAAAATTACAGTATATACATTATTTTTGATTTATCATTACTTTATGGATGAAGTATTTCATGATAAATTATAAGAATAAAACAAACTAAGAGAGGTGCTTTGAGAAAATTACCTCCTAAATATCACCTCCTTGAAGGACCCATTGTGGACCTTGGATTTGGTCTTTTTGTGAGACCAGAAGAAATTTTAAAAGTTGGAAGTGTGTAGAAGAGAGTTTTTTAGAGTTTTTTGGAGCTTCAAGTCTTGTGAGGAGAAATGGTGTGGTGAGGGGTGGTATTAATGCCTGATGTGGGGTGGTTTTAAGTGATTAAAAAATTATTATTTTATATTTTAGGATAAACACATTAAGGTGGCATTAATTTACATGAATTTGGATGATAATTAATGTTTTAAAGGATTTTAGGGTCTATGAACACATAAAACAACCATTAAAGTTCATATTTTTTAGGTATTTTAAGCCTTTACCTTTTAACTCTAACTTGTCTCATTATTTTAGCTATACTGCGGTAAATCATTCTTTTTACCATGATAAATTTTTTATGCATAAAAATTAAAATGACCTTACCACATAATTTGGACCTTATTATTATAAATATGGAATCCATTTTACCAAATTCAATTTACATAATTTTCAAAATTAGGTTTAAAATTAACTCCACAGACATGATGAGAAAGTTGGTTTTTAAAGGTAAAATGTTCAAAAGTTTAATGATTTTTTATATATAAATTCAACATAAAAATTATGAAAATGGACTAAATTGGATTAATATATGTATAATTAATATAATTTTACTAAAAAACAATTCAAATTATAATTTATTCTTTAAAATTATTTAGATGAAAAGTTATTTTTCAATTAAAATTCAATATCTTTCACTATTAATCAAAAACTGAAACTTCTTAAAAAAATACCAAAAATTCACCCTAAGATAATTTTGATATTAAAATTTCAAAAATTAAGTTTATTTTTTTCATATTAAATTTATGAAAGTTTTAAAATTTATTTTTAAAATAGGTTCACCATTAAAAGCCGAAAAAATTGCCTTTTAGAAAAATATAGCTTTTATACTTAAAATTAGATTTATTCATATATTGAGCCTATAAAAATTATTAGATGAATTTTAAAAAAATTGATCGAATATATAACATATAAATTTCATTAATATATTTCAATAATAGTGATTAATTTAATTTATTAAGATAAAATTTCATTGTGGGCATAAAAATAGTTTTTTATAAAACATATTCTTTATGTTAAATTGGTTTTTATTTTCATTTATAATTAATTAGTAACCAATGAATTCATTTTATAAAAATATGTAAAATATATTTTCATAATTTATTTAATTTAATTCATTCCCTCCATTCCAAAGGCTAAGTGATAACTATCATAATTAAATAATAATAATTAATCATTTGTTTAAGCTCAGTGTTCTATGTAAAATAAGATATCAGAGAGATTAAATTTAAAAAGATACATATCATAAAATCTAGAGGCGTTACATTCTCCCCTACTTCAATAAATTTCATCCTCTTAATTTTAAATTTCCCTTCAAAAATTAAAGGTCGATACTTGAATATTCATTTGCGGGAAACCCACATCATAAATAGGGTTAACAAAGTATATCCTTAATAAGAGGGAAAAGGAACTGCGAAGGCCATCCCAAAATTATTTTGAATGAGATAAAATTAGTTCAAAGTGAAAACATAGACATAGAAGAGAAATATAACTATCAAGTTTTGATGGATAGTGATATAGAACATGGTCATTAGAAAGTTAACCATCAAAAAATTATAAATCTATTATCCATTAAAATACCATTGATTTCTCAAAAATAAAAGTAAACGAATAACATTTTTATTCCAAAATCCTTTTCCTATAGTTGAGTGATTAATTTACTATCCATAGAATAAATTTAGAAAATAAAATTACTTTATTCCTTTCCATGTCATAATAAAAATCTCATCCTTTGATTGTGCTTCGATCTATTTCCACTTCTTACACTAGGAAATGGATATTCAAGATGAATGTTTTTATGCCTGAATAACTTTAATGAAAAATAATATCCATAATCCATTCCTTTTCCCTTTAAATATTTATTGAAACCAAAATGGTTATCACTTTTTATCAACAATAAATAATATCCAAAGTTCAACTTAATCTATTGTATAAGTAGATAATCTTAAGACTCACACATCTTTCCAAATTCAATGTCCAAAAATTTAGAAGGAAAGTTGCGAAATTTAGAAAATAAACTTAACATTTGATTCCATAAACAACGTAATGTAACTCTTAATTTTACATATCAAATATATGAATACCTTAATCACCTTAAAACCTTAATGAAAACAATAATTCATCCAAAAAATAAAATCTCAGGTTGTTGAATATATTCCTTAAATCCAAACATCAAGTTAACTCCATAAACTATCAAATTAATAACCAATTCCATGGTTAGCAATACTTTACAATAAACATATCTTTATTATTATTATCTCATCTTCAATCACATATTAAGTTCATATTCCCCAAATCATGTGTTTTGTAAAATATCAAATTACCACAGAATCACTTCTCTTGGTTACCGATACTACTCATAATATTATTCCAAATCCATAAAGAAGGAGTATCATAATATAATCCTTATATATATCATGATTCTTATAAATAGATCATCATTAATAAAATAATTATTGAATATAAATATATAATCACTTTAATCATTCTACTTAATTCTTAAACTTTTAACTATGCTTTATCATCTTTTTCCTTAATACCTCCTTCCTTTCATTTTTCATTTGTAGTCTCTTCATCATCAATAGTATGACCATTACTTTAATAAGATTTCTGATTATCTTCATGAGTTTCCCCCCTAGGACATAGGTTTTCATAATACCTATATTTTCTAAATTTAAAACATTCAACCATAAATAATTCCATAGGGAGATCATTATTCCAAACTTCTCATTTTTTCTCAGATATTACTTTATTTATATCCTTCTTTTCTACACCCAAAACATCTTCTAATTACTCTAAGAGGTTTACTTGTGGGTTTCTTCTCATATAATCAATATATAGGAAACTAAATATTATTTCCTCTATGGTCTTTACCAGTTGAGCTCTCTAAAAACTCTATTCTTCTCTTATTTGGTGAGTCTGGGAGTTAGTTCAGGTGTAATTTGTTAATCATATATTTTCATAATTGATTAGGAATAATCACAATATCCTTTAATATAGTTATAATTCCATTTAGTTTCTCATAAAAACATTTTATTTGACATTAAATGTTAACTCAATACCTTTTGATTCTCACCATTGACTAAAAGTCAAAGCATAGTGTGAGAAACATTAATCATAATTATATAGTCATGAAGAATCATTTATATGATGTCAAAATCATGACATATTCTTATCAATATATGAGTCTATAGGTTTAACCTAGGTTATCCATGGTAATTAAAAAATATATAGTATTATATCCTATACTTATAATTATCCTCAAAGTTAGACATAGGGTTATGTTTTCTAATCAATGATATCCTAAATCTAGTTCCCAATGTTTCTACTAAATTTTCTCTAATACCAACTGTAACGGTCCCAACCCCAGTATCCTAGAGCCAGTGCCTTAATTTATTACATTTTTATAGATACAATATTAAAATCACAAAGGATTGAATATTTTAGTAGTTTTAGATAACTATATTATAAACATGATACCCATTTTACATTGTGATTAGAAAATAAATCATAATACATAACAAAAGCTAATAAATTTCATCCTTGAAAACCCTTTCAAATATATATTATTCATAACTTGGGTAAAGGAAAAAAATAAGGGTGAGATCAAATTCTTGGTGAGGGTTAAGTATATTGGAACTTGACTTGAATCAATCATTCATAATCAATATGGAAAGGTAAAATAGTTGAACACACACATTCCATTTAATCAGTAACTTTTGAACAATTTGAATCCATAGATAATATCATAGTGAAAATATCATGGATATAAATAATATAATTATTAATAAAATTATTAATTATTGGACATATTATTTCTAAGGCACATAATACCTTTTATTTCAATACATTACACAAGATAGTTTAATCTTTATGATTAAAAAACCATTTGATTTGTCCAAGTTATTTATCTCATGAGACTACCAATTCATCAAGGGGATTTACTCTATAGGTTACCCACCCATTATTGCATTTCCAAAGCATTAATTATATATCAAATAATCTATTTCATTCATGAATCAATAATCCTTATCATAAAATATCCATATTGAGTAAAATATTTGGATGTAACATCATTTCCCCAGTTAATCAAATGACATTCAAAGCAAACAACATATGTAAAAAACGGTATACTGATTAGGAAATAATCATATCCATGATACAAGAAATATGTATACTTAAGAGAAATGAAATTTCCAATGAATTATGATCATAAATAAATCATGGTTTGGTATATACACCATAGAAAATAAATTAGGTCCATTATATTAAAATATGCCTCAATGAAGTGATTTTGAGATGAAGTCCCTTACAAAGATCATATCGTTAATCAAATGAATTGATTATGTGTACCCACTATAAATCCACATAAAATAAGTTGAAATAAAATATAAAATAATAAAAATTCCTTTTATACATAACCTTATCATGAAATAATCAATAAAATATAAGTTTAACCCAATTAATAAAAATTGAGTTAAGAAATATCTTATTACTAGTAATCAGTCGAATCGTATGACTTATATAAGTAATATTTATAAAATAAAACATTTAATACCATGAATAAAATGATATTAATTATATTATATATCAAATGGAAGTATTTATACACCACATACAAGAAATAATTGGTGAATAATACATATATCACATAGAAGCAAAAGTGAGATGAGAAATCATTACCTCACTCTTCCCTTTAATGTAGCATTATTTAACCTCTTTTATAATGGTTTAAAGAATGTTATTAATTAATTAAATATATGTATTAATATTTATAATACCTTATATTATACTTTTATAACATCTTACCACTCTTTATTTAATAATATTTTATTATTTTCATTATTTCAGGTGTATTCGTTTTATGGTTTCATGGTCAGTTCATTTGCATATAATTATGAATTTTCTTGTAAAATAAAAATAAAACTCCAAAAGTGAAATGAAATGGTGTTCATAAATTTAAATAAGATTAAATTTACCCATTTATTAGTTTTATTTCATGCATAATTATGATTCATTTGATAAAATGTTAATGATAAATGTTTATTTTATTTTTGGTGGTTTTTTCGAACATCACAAACTAGTTTCATTTTATTTAATATTATGTCTATATATTAGTTAAAGAACATTAATTAAGTTATAATATACTTTTTAAAATCTTATATATCTATAATAATTGTTTTATGACCATCCATGAAGGTGGTAATGTAAAAAGAACAAAATCATTATTCATGGAGGCGATTAACTGACATAATTCAGACAATAGTTTCATTTCTTTGAATAATAGGAGGTAATAAAAGAGAGAGATATAAGATATTACTTTATAAATATAAAATTAAAGTATATATATTATTATGTAGTTATCATGACTTTATTTATGAATTACATGAGGATAAATTATAAGAAGAAAATAAATTAAGAGAGGTGCTTTGAGAAAATTGTCACTTGAATATCACCTACTTAAAAGACCCTTTGAGGACCTTGGATTTAGTATTCTGGTGAGACCAGAATAACATGGACATGAATAGATTTTATAGGAGAGTTTTTTTCATATATTTTAGGACATTAAAGTTTTTTTATGAGAAATGAGATGGTGAGGGGTGGTATTTACACTTGAGGAGGGGTGGTTTTAAGTGATTAAATAATGATTATTTTATATTTAAAGCCAACCACATTGAGGCGGTATTAATTTACACAAATTTGGATGATAATTAATGTTTTAAAGTCTGGTTGTTTTCTATGAACATTTCAACAAACCATTAAATGTAGTATTTTTTAGGTATTTTAAGCCTTTAGCTTTAAATTTTAACCCATTTCATTATTTTACCAAAACCATGGTAAATATTTCTTTTTACCACGGTAAATTTTTTATTCCTAAAAATGAAAATGACCTTATAACCTAATTTTTACCTTATGATTCCAAATATTGATTCCATTTTATAGAATTAAATTCTCATAATTATAAAAATTATATTTAAAATTCATCCCAGAGACAGGATGAGAAAACAGGTTTTTAAAGTGAAATTTTGTTAAAACGTTTAATGATATTTTATCTTTAAATTAAATATAAAAATGATTATAATGAGATAAATTGGATTTATATATGTATAATTTATCTAATTTTACTTTAAAACCAATTAAAATTAAAGTTTATCCTTATAAATTATTTAGATGAAAAGTCAGTTTTCAATTAAAATTTACTATCTTCCACTATTCATCAAAAAAATGAAACTTCTCAAAAAATACCAAAATACACCCTAATATTATTTTTATATTTCACTTTAAAAAATTAAGTTTATTTTATCAAATTAAATTTTTAAAAGTTTCAATTTTAGTTTTAAAATGGGTGCGCCATTAAAAGGAGGCAAAATGTCTTTTTAGAAAAATATATCTTTTATGCTTAAAATTTGATTTATTCTTATCTTAATCCAATAAAACTTATTAGATGAATTTTAAAAAAATTATTTAATATATGACATAAATTTAATTAATATATTTCACTAATAGTGATTCATTTAATTTATTAAGATAAAATTCTATTGTGGTCCTAAAAATAGTTTTTTTATAAAACACATCCTTTATGTTCAATTGGTTTTTGTTTTCATTTCCAATTAATTTGTAACCAATGAATTATTTTTATAAACATGTGTAAAATATATTTTTATAATTTATTTAATCTCATTAATTCCTTTCATTAAAATAGCTATGTGATAACTATCACAATTAAATAATAATATTTAATCATTTTTTAAGCTTGATGTTCTGTGTAACATAAGCTATCGAGGAGATTAAATTTAAAAAGAGACATACCATAAAATCATGTGGTATTACATTCTCCCATCCTTCAATAAATTTTTTCCTCAAATTTTGAAATTTCACTTTGAAAATCAAATATTGATACTTGAAAATTTCTTTATGGGAAACCCACATCGTAAATAGGGTTAATAAAAACATCCACTTAATATGAGGGGAAGGGAAATGAGAAGGTCTCCATAAAATTAGGCTTTTGAATAGGATAAAATTAGTGTGAAGTGAAAACATGGGCATGGAATAGAAATATAACTATAAAGTTCTGATGGAGAATGATATAGAACATGGTCGTTAGAAAGTTAACCATCACAAAATCCTAAATTTATGATCAGTTAAAAGACCATTTATTTCTCAAAAAAGAAAAGTAAAAAAGATGACATTTTTATTCCAAAATCCTTTTTCTATAGTTGAGAAGTTATTTTAATATCCATAGAAGCACTTGAGAAAATAAACTTACTTTATTTTTTTCCATTTTATAAGAATAATCGCATCCTTTAGTTGTTCTTCAATCTATTTCCACTTCTTACACTTGGAAATGGATATTCAAGATGAAATTTTTTATGCCTAAATAACTTTAATGTATCATAATATCCACAAGTCACTCCTTTTTCCTTTAAATATTTATTGAAAACAAAATTTTTAGCACATGTTATCAAAAAACAATAATATTCAAATTTCAACTTAATCCATTCCATAAGTAGTTAATCTTAAGAATCATACATCTATCCAAATTCAATGTCCATTAATTTAGAGGGAAAGTCACTAAATTTCAAGTTTTAATTTAACATTAGATTCCACAAACAGAATAATGTACCTAATAATGTCACATATCAAATATATGAATACCTTGATCACCTTGAAACCATAACGTAAATAAGAATTCATCCAAAAATAAAATCTCATGTTGTTGAATATATCCCTTAAATCCAAGCATGTAGTTAACTCCATAATCCCTCAAATTACTAACCAATTATGTGGTCAGCAATAATTTCCCATAAAAACTATTTATCATTATTATCTAAAATTCAAACACATATTAAGGTTATCTTCTCCAAATAATTTGTTTTGTAAAAGATCAACTTACCACAGAATCACATCTCTCGGTTACCAGTACTAATCATCATAAGATTCAAAATCCATAAAGAATAAGTACTATAATAAAATCCTTATATATCTCATGATTATTATAACCATGTCATCATTGATAATATAATTCATGAATTTAAATACACAATAACTTTAATCATTCTACTCCATTCTTAAACCATTAACTATGATTCGTCATCTTATTCCTTAATACCTCCTTCCTTTCATTTGTCATTTATAGTCTCTTTATCATCAGCAGTATAACCATTACTTGTATAATTCTCTTAATGAGTTTTCCCCCTAGTACATAGGTTTTCATAATTCCTATATTTTCTATATTTAAATCATTCAACCATCGATAATACCTTATGGGGACCATTATTTCAAACTTTTCATTTTTTCCATAGATATTGCTTACTTTATATCCTTTTTTTCTACACCGAAAATATCTTCATTTTCCTCTAAGACATTCACTTGAGTGTTTCTTCTCATATAATCAATATATAGGAAACTGAATCTTCTTTCCCTCATAGTCTTTACTGCCCGATCTCTCAGTAAACTCTATCCTTCTCTTATTTAGTGAGTCTAGGAGTTGGTTCAGGTGTAATTTTTTAATCGTATATTGTGATAACTGATTAGGATTAATCACAATATCCTTTACACTAGTCATCATTCCATTTAGTTTCTCATAAACAAATTTTATATCTTATTCAATGTTAACTCAGTACCTTCTGATTCTCACCATTGACTAAAACCCAAAGCACAGTGTGAGAAACACTGATCATAGTGATATAGTCATGAAGAATCATTTATAGGATGTCTAAATCATGAAATATTATTCTAAATCTATGATTATATATGTTTAAACTAGATTATACATGTTAATTACCAAATATTTAGGATGATTTACTATACTTAGATGTATCCTCAAAGTTTTTTATAGGGTTATGTTTTTTAATCCATGATATCCTAAATCTAGTTCCCAAGGTTTCTACTAAACTTGCTCTGATATCAACTGCAATGGCCCCGACCCTAGTATCCTGAAGTCGATGACTTAATTTATTACATTAGCATAGATACATGATTCAAATACCAAAGTACTGAATAGTTTAGCAATTTTAGAAAACTAGATTGCGTACTTGATACCCATTTTACATTGGGAATAGAAAATAAAACATAATACATACCAAAAGCTAATAAACTACATCTTGGAAAACCCTTTCAAAGATATCTTCTCCATAAACTAGGGAAAGGAAATAAAATAATGGTGAGCTCAAATTATCATTAATGGTTAAATACATCATAATATAACTTGAATTAATAATTCATAATCAATATGGTGAGGTAAAATAATTGAACACACACATTTCATTTAATCAATAACTTTTTCAAAATTTGAATCCACTTATAATATCATAGTGAAAATATCATGAATATAAATAACTGAATTCTTAATAAAATGATTAATTATTGGACTTCATGTTTCCCAAGAACATAATAATTTTACTATCAAGACCTTCCATAAGATAGTTTAATATTTGTGGGTAAGAAACCATTTTATTTGGCCAATTTATTTTTCTCATGAGTCTATTGATGCATCGAGGGTCTTTTATATATACATCCCCCACATATTCTTACATTTCCAAAGAATTCATTATATATCTAATAATATATTTAATTCATGAATCAATATACCTTATCAAAAAAATCCATATTGTGTAAAAGATATGGATTTAACATTATTTCCACAATTAATCTAATCACATTCAAAGTAAACATGGTATGTAAGAATGGTATACAACTTAGAAAATAATCATATCCATGATAAAATTAATATATATATTTAAGAGAAATGAAATTTTCAATGAATTATGATCATAAATAAATCAATGGTTGGTATATACACCATAGAAAAGAAATTAGGTGCATGATATTAAAATATGCCTCAATGAAGTGATTTTGAGACGAAGTCCCTTGCAAAGGTCTTATCATTAATAAAATAAATTGATTATGTATACCCAATTTAAATCCACATAAAACAAGTGAAAATAAAACGTAATATAATAAAAAGTCATTTCACACATAACCTTAGCATGAAATAATCAATGAAATATAAATTTAACCTAATGAATGGAAATTGAGTTAATAAAATACCTAATTATTGTAATTAGTTGAATTGTATACCCAATAAAAGAAAAATTTATCAAATGAAACATTTAATACCATGAATATAATGAGATTCGTGATATGATATATAAAAGTGTAGTATTCATACACTACATACAAGATGTAGGTGGAAAATAAGACATATATCTCACAGAAGTAAAAGTGAGACGAGAAGTTCTTACCTCTTGCTTTCTTTTAGTGTATCATTATTTAACATCTTGTATAATGGTTTGAATAATGTTATTAATACATTAAATAAACTATATTTATATTTATAATACCTTATATGATACTTTTATAACATATTACCACCTATTTATTGATAATATTTCCTTATTTTTATTGTTTTGGGTGCATTCATTTCATGGTTTCATAGTCGATTCATTTGCGTATAATTATAGATTTTCTTGTCAAATGAAAATAAAACTCCAGAAGTGAAATTAAATGTTATTCATGCACTTCTAGAAGTTTAAATTGTCTCATTTATCATTTTTCTTTCATAAATTATTGTGATTCATTTGATAAAATGTTAATGATAGATCTTTAGTTTTTGTTTGGTGGTTTTTCTAAACATCACAAACTAGTTTCATTTTATTTAATATTATGTCTATATATTAGTTACATAACATTAAATAAGTTATAATATAATTATTAAAATCTTATTTATCCATAATAATAGTTTTATGACCATCTATGAAGACGGTAATGTAAAACGAACCAAATCATTATTCAGGTAAGTGATTCGCCAGCATAATTTGGACAATAGTGAAGAGGTAATAAAAGGGATAGATATAAGATATTCCATTAGAATCATAAAATTATAGTATATATATGATTTTTTTATTTATCATGCCTTTATGGATAAAGTATTTTATGATAAATTATACAAAGAAAAGAAATTAAGAGCGGTGCTTTGAGAAAATTACCTCTTGAATATCACCTCCTTAAAGGACCCCTTGAGGACCTTGGATTTGGTCTTTTGGTAAGACCATCAGAACTTGGACATGGAGAGAATGTATAGGAGATATTTTGGTATATATTTTAGGATCTTCAAGTCTTTTGAGGAAAAATGGGGAGGTGAGGGGTGGTATTTATACTCGAGGATGGGTAGTTTTAAGTGATTAAATAATGATTATTTTATATTTAAAGTCAACCACATTTAGGTGGCATTAATTTCCATGAATTTGGATGATAAATAATGTTTTAAATGATTTTTAGGGTCTATAAAAACATCAACCAACCATTAAATGTTGTATTTTTAGGTAAAAAAAGCCTTTACCTTTTAACTTTAACATGTCTCATTATTTTACCAATATCGCAGTAAATATTTATTTTTACCACATTAACTTTTTTATTCATAAAAATGAAAACAAACTTACAAACTAATATATACCTTATGATTCCAAATATGAAATCCATTTTACCGAATTTAATTCACATAATTAAAAAAAATGAGATTTAACATTAATCTTGTGGGAGGGATGAGAAAGAGGACGAGAAAGCGGGTTTTTAAAGTGTAAATGTTCAAAAGTTTAATGAGTTTTTATATCTAAATTAAATATAAAAATTATTACAATAAAATAAATTGGATTAATATATGTATAATTTATCTAATTTAACTTTAAAACTAATTAAAATTATAATTTATCCTTATAAATTATTTAGATGAAAAGTCAATTTTCAATTAAAATTCAATATCTTTCACTATTCATCAAAAAAATGAAACTTCTCAGAAAAAATAAAAAAAAATCCACCCTAAGATAATTTTTATATTATTATTTAAAAAATTAAGTTTATTTTGTCAAATTAAATTTATAAAAGTGTCATAATTTATTTCTAAAACATGTGCTCCATTAAAAGACAGAAAAATTGTCTTTTGGAAAAATATAGCTTTTTATGCTTAAAATTGGATTTATTCTCATAATTATTGTGTCAAATTTATTGGATGAATTTATAAAAATTATTGAATATATAAAATATAAATTTCATAAAGATCTTTCAATAATAGTGATTAATTTTATTTATTAAGATAAAATGTCATTTTGGGCATAAAAATTGTTTTTTATAAAACACAACCTTTATGTTCGATTGGTTTGTATTTTCATTTATAATTAATTAGTAACTAATGAATTCATTTTATAAACATGTATAAAATATATTTTCATAATTTATTTAATCTCATTCATTCTCTCTATTCCAATGATTAGTAGATAACTATCATAATTAAATAATAATATTTAATTGTTGGTTTAAGCTCGGTGTTATGTATAATGCAATCTATCGAAGGGATTAAATTTAAAAAGTTACATACCATAAAGTCTTGGAGTGTTACACGAATATTTTTACATTTGAAAATAAGAATAAAATTTTTTAAAAAATCTATCCTTTCCTTCTATTTACATAATTTCACATCTAACCTGGACTTGAACCATTTTTTACCATCCGCTTGATCCTTAGACCATTATAACCATTTATTCTACAGTACCTTCTTTAATTTTGTTAGTTTTTTTAACTCCAAGGTTCTTTTTTCATCCAAAAAATCCATACCATCTTTCATATCTGACTCCCACTTTCTTGAATCACTAAGACACACTATTTCTTATGAAATCTTAGGTTATCCTCCACCCATAAGAAGAAAGTAATGAAAATAAATTCCAAACCTTTGAATGTGTTATCTTATCCTAGTAGACCTTTAAAATTACACCTTTAGTTTATCTCTTTAAAACTACACTTTTAAAACACTTCTCCATGCTTCCATAGTCTCTGAGCTTAGTATACTTTTTTCAGCCTTACTATCTCTTCTGGAATTTCTATGCTTCCTAAAATTTCTAATGTTTTATAACCTCTTTCAGATCAACTTAAATGTGTTTCATTGATTCTATTCTCTCAAATTTATATTCCACCAAGTTATAATCTTTTCATAAGATCTTCTCATTAAAGTGAACATTCCAACTCCTGGTGATGTTTTGATTATTAATGAGTGAGGTCATTGGTGCACCTTGAATTTATTTAAATATTTTACTTATTTACTTCTTAAAAAATTGTGAAAAATGTCAAACCACAAGGAAGTTGAATATGAAGTGTGTACAAATTTAAGAAAACAAAACAAAAAGAAAATGAAAAAAACAAAACACAAGTATAAGTAGTTGAGTAATTGAATATGAAAGTGGAATGTGTGATGAAATGGTGATGAAAATGAAATAGATTAAAGAGAAACAATAGTGAGAAAGAACTGTTAAAAAAAGTATGGATTTGGGGGGAACTAGATACTCTAAATTGATAAAAAGATCATTGTTTACAAGTCATAATTAACTTTATAAGTGTCACAAACTATGTAAAAAGTGATTTGAACACTTAACTTTCATTCAGTGAATAACCTTGTCAAATTATCTATTATAAGGGTTGATATTTCTATCAGATTCTCAATAAATGGATGAATCTTCATGAAGAAAATAAAACCTCACCCATTTCTAATTTATGTACTTCAATTGAATTTATCATGGAAAAATATCCCTTACTCTTTACCCATCACTAAAAGAATTAGAGAAAAATGATTATCATGAAGAAATGAAAATGAGAACACTAGATGAAGAAGACACACCAAGAACTTTTAGTGACACTTCACCTGGTTTTTTAATTAAGTGAATTGGAAACTGATTTTTAACTACCTAATGAAATAAAACTCTAACTTTGTCCATTGATAAATCATTATAGAAGACTAAAATTAGTATAAAATTAAATTATAAAGAACATAAAATTTAAAGAATTAAACTAAATAATGAACAAGTAAGAAGAATTCTCAATTCACTATAGTCCAACCCCCTAAAAAGTTTAGTTTCACATCTCAGTAGTAAGAAAAATATTCAATAAATTCATCACAGATTTAGAAAAACATGAAGAAAAGAGAAAAAGTAAGAATCTTATCTATTGATATCACCTCCTTCCTCTAACTACAGCTCCTTATGCCACTACTTCAACTGTTGATCTCACCTCTGGTCTAACCTACACTCTTTACTATCTACAAAAATGTGTGGAATAAATTCCCCTCCCCCCAATCCACACTAGAATTATTTTTATTTCCAATAATCTTTTTTACCTCACAAACTACAAGGAACAACTTAGCTTTTTTCATAAATGAATGAAATAATTTACTCCCTATCCATCAGTCACTAATATTTCCACTTTAATAGATCATTCCAACAAACAGTGTCATACAACTACATTAATTATATTATTTGTCTTAGAGATTATTCATAACCATTTTTTTATATTTTTTAAATTCTTTCAGTCGAAACCCTCTCCAGAAAATTCCTCCATAATATTTATTTAAGACTTTTTCATCTTCTCACATCAAAAATCCACTGCCAGTATTTCCAAGGATCTCCTCATCTCAGAAACATTAGACTATTCATAAACCAGATTCACAGGTTACAGCTCAATCACCACCTCGATCATGGCCTTCATCCTCTTCTTGAATCTTCAGTAGATACTCTGGGTTAGTGAAGAACTCCTTAACTCTCTAAATATGGATACAAGTCGGCTCAATGAACCAAATTTCATTGATGAATCAACATGAATCAACTTGAATTCATTCAATACCATGACTTTCAACATCCGAGAAGTTTGAAGGAGACTGAAAATCCCAACTGTGGTGAAACACAAGCTCAGTACCCAGTTTAAATCATTGTGGTCACAGTTCACCTTATTCCTCATGTTCATAATTTCATTGAAGAATTATATCAATAATATTTAAATCATTCATTTGCATCAACATAGCCATACCCTTTGGATGATTTAGGACCTACCATCTTCTTCTCATAAAAATCTTTATAAATAAATAAAATAAGTGATCTAGTTATCTTCATGATCAATCATAACATTGGCACCCTGGTTCATAGCACTTAAATATGAAATAGGGTCATCTTCTTTAATGAGTGTTGGTCAGATTTCTTCTTGAATCGACATGGAATCGATCTAAGACAAGATTTGTATGAGGCTCATTTGACTTTCATCCACTTCAACCTAGTTTGGTTTTATAGAGAGATTAGAAACTGGATTTCACATTTTCACAACCTCTGTGATTTAAATCTTGGGTGTTACATAAAAATTATTTTCAATTGATTTGAGTTTAATCAACTTAAATATTATTTTACACTTTTCTTTGAAATTTTTTATCAGTATAATCAAGCTTCGATTGAGTCTTCTTCATGCCTCACAAGCTTTAGGATCATTTTCCTTTATTAATTAGTCTCAGGACAAGGTAGCTTCATTATAGATCTTGGTAATCCTTGGGTTTTCTTCCTTGAGATTCAATTTAAATGGATTGGGCTCGATCAAGATTATCTCAAAATCTTCAGAAAAACAAAACTGAATCCTTACAATAATTGCATTATGCCTTACTAGGAAGATAAAATCCTTACAACACCTGCTGAAAAGTCTTATGATTTTCAAGAAAGTCTTACATTGGCACTTCCTAAACTCTTGCGGCGGCACCCATATCAAGTCTTATGTCGGCACTTGGAAGTCTCATGTCATAAAATAAAAATGTTTTAAGTCATATGATAAATAAAAAATATATATTCTAATTTATCAAAAATACTTACAACAAAATTAAAATGCTTACAAAAATATAAATAAGACTTATGAAAACAAAAAAGAATTACAAAAATAATAGAAAATACTTATGGTAAAATTTAAAATTCCTTATAGAAAATGAATGAATTGCAATTTCAAAATACTTTTCATTTTTTAAAAAATTATTAGTAAATTAAACTTCATGAAAAATTATATTATACAAAATATATTTAAAATGAAACCATGGAACATAGAAAATTAAAATCATTCACCTGAAAAACTTTGAAAAATAATATATCAATTGAAAACCAAAAGTAACTGAATTTTTTTCTTAAAATACATGAAAATTCATTTGTTGGAATTTTTAATTGATAAATCTAAAAATCACCAATTTTCATTAAAAAAATCTATGAATAACAACTTCTACTCAAAATAAATGAAATTCAATAATTCTCTATTGTAAACATATTTCCACCTAAAAATATAATTAATTATTAATAAAGATATGGTAAAAATCTATAAAATAAAGACCATGTCAAATTCTCCCACACTTAAGTTATTTTTTTTCTCAAACAATAAGTTAATCAAATTTAATGGCAGAAAAGTAATCTAAGTAGTGAAAAACTAAAATTCCACAAATAATTGATTTTCAAAAATATTTTCTCCATGGAACCTCTAAAGTAATAAATGTGATCGGGCTCTCAAAATAAAATGGTTTTAGTGTAAATTTGGTTTCTTATTTCATAAAAATTATTTAAATTCAAAAAAATTAAAATAATTAAACACAATTAAATTTATATCCAATTGAAATTTCCAAAATTCACTTTAACTCTAGGTGAAAAAAACTCACATAATTTAACAAAAATAGAAACAACTAAATAGATGGATGATAAAAATAATTAAAAAGAATGAATAATTAACCCATCCATTTGTAAAAGAATAAAAAATGAAAATTTTAACATGAATTGGGATTTTAATTTCATAACTCATTTGGATACATATCTTATGGGTTTAATTCAAATCAAAAATTACAAAGGCAATGAAAATTATAAGACATACTCCCAAAATGTTATCAAAAAGAAATTTTTTTCAAGAGGAAAATAAAATTATGTACCTAATTAAATCCATGTAGGAATAGTAATTAACCTCCTCAATGTAGAAAAAAAACCATCAAATTTCAAAAAAAAATCAATCACAGAACAAGAAAATTAAATATTGAAAAACAATAAATTCTGAAAAATTTCAAGGCATTTTGATGTGAACATTAAATTATAGTTCATCACAACGAGAGACCCATATCCCACACTTAAACTCCAACATTGTCCTCAATGTTTAATCTAAAGTTGGAAGAAACAATTAAAATAGATTTTAAATTTGAAATAATCCAAATTCAAAGGTTATAGTAAATATCAAAATAACATCCTATCACAAATTCCATCACATTAAAAATAGTTTTCAGAAAGTTCATGCTTTTTCACTAGAAGAAGTATATATGGATTATCAATAAATTTCTTAAAAATGGAATTCTTATCAGTGATTTTAGCAAAAATATAAATTTTAAATATGATTGATTAAATTCCCAGAGAAAACAAAATTAATTATAGGGTGCTAAGAAAGCTTTCAATATTGGTTCAAAATGATATTTAATAATATATATTAAATAAATCAAAGACACCCAGTTATTTAACTCAAGTTTAGTTCAAAAAAATAACCCCCCATCACATTTAAAATCAAGTAGTGTAAAATTTTAAAAACAAATTCTCAGATTTAATTCTAACTTCCATGGGAGCATGTATCAATTAAAACATCTTATAAAATTAAAAATTGATAGACAAAATTAAAAAAAGTTACTCTTCCATCATCAAGTTCATTGATATATTAGTGCATATCCCATTTGATAACTCTATCTAAAAACACATCAATTTCCTCTTGGACTCTCCATTAATTTACTTGAAAAGGTAAAAAAATAAACCATTAAATTAAATCAAATAATACCAAAAAATATGAAACCAAGAAAAATTGAGTGGATGAGGAAATAAATGTCAGGATTTGGTGAAAAAGGTGCAGTGGTAAATCAAGGAAGCATGTGAGATAGCATAGAAGTAAGAGTCATGTTTCTTTATTTAAAATTGAAATAATAAAGAAAGAATTTGATAAAATAAATAAAGTAAAAAAACAAAATTATCAAGATAAATCATTGGTTTATTCCCATGCAATGCTAAATTAAAAGTATTCATCCATACTTTTCACCTTAAATATAACTATAATCACTAGTAAAAGTTATTATATCATTATTTGAACCATTATTCTTTATTAGGAAATCAAAAAAAATCTCAAAGTGTTCTCCAGCTCTAACTGTAATAATAATCTTATATGCATCTACAAAGTTAGTAAGACTAGATCTATTGTCTAACTTCACTTAACCTATCAAAACATCACAAAAATTAATCAAATGGGGTGGTAATGGTATATAAAAAACTCTTAATTGATGAGAAACACTCACATTGCTAACTCCACACTTATAGATTCACAATATATCTAGAATAAGTGAAAATGGATTTGTAACCTTCTCACCATTCTCAGGAAATGAACCAAAAACTACATGAATATTATGTAATAGATTGAGATCCAACAAAAAGAAATCAAGTTCAAGGCTAAAAATGTAATTTTTAGAGTATTTTTTGGACTCAAATGATGTGAACTTTTCTAAGATGGTTTGGATTTGATTATTTAAAGTAGAAATATTATTAGGTAAATGTTATCAAGAAAGAAAAACTTATTTATAATGAAATATTTTTTTAAGTAGTAAGATTAAAAACAAAATGTTCCCCAACTTTTGAAGCTTTCAAACACTCAACTTCAGATGAGAATCACTCATATTCAGGATTATATAACTCACAATGAACAATTTGGGACTCATAATCCATGTTGGACTCTAGGAAAAGGGTTTCTTATAAACAGATAGTTGTGAGTGTTGTCTAAAATCCTGAGTGATACTTTCTAAATAACCTCCTTGTTCATGTTTAACCACCTCTTGGTTCTTATAAATGGTTTTCCTAAGTTTTCTCTCAAGTATCCCTAGTCTTCTAAGATCTTTTTTAGACTCAAATTTCATATAATAGGCACTAAAGTGTTCATTGATAGACTCTTGAATTAATTCATCATAAGGGTGATGAAAATATTTCTTACACTCAACTCTAAAGACTTTATCGGTTACATCCATCAGTTTGAAACTAACCTTTTGTATAGATATATCAAAAAAAATAAACTATTCTATATTATACACACAATGTAGGGTTATTTTACTCTTGGAACCATCAATAACAACCCCAATTGTAGCTAAGAATAGTCTTCCTAGAATGATAGGAACCTTAGTGTCACACTTCATATCTACAACAAGGTAAACTATAGACAAAATGAGCTTCCCCACCTTGACTAGTGGGTTATCTACCCTTCCAATGGGATAAGTAACCGAACTATCATCCAACTGTAGAGAAACAAATACTGGTTTTCATTCCCCTAGACCAAATTTCATAAATAAGGAGAAAGGAATCAAGTTGATACTAGAACCTAATTCATAAAAGAAATTTGTCTCCTCACTTTCTCCTATTCTATAAGATATAAAAAAGGTTCCAAGATCTTTCAAATTAGAAGGTTACTTCTTTAACCAAACACCACTATACTTATCGGTTAAATTGATAGTGTGTATCTCTTCTAAGTCCCTTTTATTATCTAAAAACCTTTAGATAAATTTAAAATATTATGGGATTTTGTATAAGGATTCATTAAAGTACATTATCAAGTTTAAAGTATTAAACATTTATTAGAATTTCAAGTGGTTAGGTTCATCATTTTTTTTATTTGAATCTTTTGGAAAAGGGAATGGGATGGGTATAATATTGTAAAATAGGTTGATGTTTCTCCTCAAATCCAAACTTCTTCTTACCTTCCTTGATTATTTCCCACTTCATTTTCCTTTTCTCCTTATCATTTTTATGTGAAGGATTGTTATTCTATTCTATTTGGGACTTGTTTTTTAGTTTTATAGATTTAGTGTTTTCCAGATTTTAGTTTTCAAATTAAGTTAAATATTCAATCACATCCTCTCTAGGTTTTACCCGAATTGGTTCTTGGGTTTTCAAGCTTGGTCAAGTGGAAATTGCAATTACATTTTCTTTAGGATTCATAACTATTCTGTTGGTAAATTTACCTTTATCCCTAAAACTCAAATCTCTATCCATTTATCTTAGTTGGTTTTATAGATTGTTTAAGGCATATTTTTTAAGAATCCATTTTATCTTTAAACCTATCTTCTTGAGAATCCATTTTCCAAAACAATCGGTTCAACATACCTTCTTAAATTTCCATGTGAACTTTATGATTCTCTCCTAAACTGATTGTAAAATCATTTCCCTGGATTCTTTAGGATACTCTAGGCTTCATATTTCTTAATAACACCATAATCTCTCCAAGAAAAGTTGGGGTTTGTAACATCCATGCCCAAACCATTAGCTTTGATAGGTTTTAAGGTGCTATTAACCTTAAGTGACATTCCCCAAACACCAAAGGCTGACAATAAATTATAAGGGTTTAAAAAAAATATTGTGAGGGGAGATGATTTACCCTTTTTATGCACACACACAACCATCACATGATAGAAAAAAAAACATGAATATTCTATAAATGATGCATGAAATAAAATCCAATAATAAATAAATGAATCAAAGACTAATCTTAGAGTAACAACATAATAATATAAAATACAAAATTAAAACTCCAAAGAAGTAAAAGACTCTAGAACCAAGGTAGAACCACTCTAAACCAAGACATGACCTAATCCAAGATCCAACTCCTCCAACTAAGACAACAACATCAAAGAGCACCACTAGAGAAGTAAGAGACATACCCCTTTCCTATATCCCGATAAGCAACATCTACAAACATAACAAAGTTCCCAATAAGGGGGTGAGTATAACACTCAATAGGTAATCTCCAAAGATTTCTCAACTTTTCCACTAGGATAAGAAAATTTTATCACACTTTATATAAAATAAGTGTGAAGTGGGTAAATAGTTTTATATAAATCCATAAATGAATTTCATGTATGAATACATTAATCAAATCATATTAACATTCCCTACCACTTGGCATAACCATCCCATGTTCACAAACACACACACACACACATGCATTCCATGGACCTCCCTATACTCATGAGTGGTGATTCATCTTATCACCAAGTCATCAATTATTGACCCACAATGATGGTGGTTCTTCATGACCATGCTTCGTACCACATTGAAGGTGGTAAATCATGACCAAGTTGTATCCCAGAGAACACATTCCTACCCAATTATTCCAAGATACCAATTAAATTATTCGTTGAAATCATATTCTCATCATGTCATTTTTTGAAAAATAACTATGTTTCCATATTTTAAAACTATCATTTTGAAAAAATTCCACAACATGGATTTTAAATATATATTTCTCAAGGAATTTCCAAGTAGAACACAAGAATGGTTTAGGAAAAACCAAGCCATCAAGTTCCAAAATAGTGGAGTGTGAGAGAAACCACATACCTCAAGTCAATCGATTCCACCACACAAAACCAAGAGAGAATAAAGGCCATAGCACCAGAAAATGACCTCCCAAAAATCTCCACCAACGATCCACAGGAAGTCATTCAAGGTTCACTTTAAAATGCTAGATCTGAAGAAAAAAATCCAAGTGAATAAGGAAATCCAAGGTTTATTAGAGGTGATTTCCTCTCAAAAAACACATTAAAATCCCTCCCAAAATGATTAGATGTGAATCCAATGATTTTTCTCAAATATAGGCATAAATATCAACCATTTCAAAAACTCAGTTGACTGGCACCAATCCCTAGTAAAGCTAAAAATGGGAGACATTCCACAACTATCCCACACACCCTGGTGTACATACCCATTCCATTCCAGGCACACCAAGCTCTAGACTACAGAGTGGTGATTCCAGTTTGGACGTTTTTCATAGCGAACCACCCCATGTTCCACGCCCAATAGCCAAACATTTTTATTGTCCTATGTTGTGCAATTAATTCCCAGTACAACACTCCCACCACCACGGTCATGTTTTTAGGCATAGTGGACTCAGAGAAACCAAAAACCCTCAAAACTCTCCAAACACCTCACCCAATCTCCCAAACCCAATGAAATTCATGAAAAATGATTTAAAATTATAGGAACATAAAAACAAGCCTCAAATCAGAGGTTTTACATTCTACCCACCATTAGACTTCACATCCTCATAAATTTTGATATTTTTGGTTCTTTGGAAAAGTTTGGTCCATTGTTCTAGTATTTCTTTCTCACATTCCCAAGTTTCCTCTTGAATATTATCATGATTCCATAGTATCCATACTAAAGGTATACTTTTTCCATGTAGGATATTATCTTATTTATCTACAATATAAATTGTTACATGGATCAATCTTGCATCTGTTTCAAGAGTAACATGGTCCTGATTGATCACAAAATTGGGATCTAGGTGATACTTCTTCAGTTTAGAGATGTGAAAGACATTATGGACAACACTGGATCTTGGTGGTAATGTTAAGTGATAAGTGAAATTTCCAATCCATTCAATAATCTAGAAAAATCTAACATACCATTGAGCCAACTTCCCTTTCTTCCGCAAGTGTCAATGACCAAGTCTCAATGACACTTTCAGCAAGTTATGGTCACTCACATTGAAAGATAGAGGTTGAAAATGATGATTTGCATAAGATTTATATCGGCTCTAAGTTATGACCAACCGCTTCTAAATCATCTAGATCTTCTCCATAGTCTCGTGAACATGATTAGGCCCAATCAGTGATGTTTCTCCTATTTCCACCCAACATAGTGAAGAATAACAAGGATAGAGATATAATTCCTCGAACGGGACCATATGTATCATCGCTTGGTAAATTTTACTATAAGATAATTCAACCGAAAGAATAAGATCTTTCCATGAGCTTCTAAGGTCTATGAAAGAAGATTTGAGAATATCTTACAATGTTTGAATTGTGTATTCAGACTTTCCATCCATCTAGGGATGATACACGATGCTCATGTTCAATTGAGTTCTGAGAGCTTGTTGCAATGATCTTCAAAGTTAATAAGTGAATTAAGTATCTCTATCATAGATGATCGAAACTAGAAATTCGTGAAACTTAACCACTTATAGAATATATAACATTGATAAATAATCTACTGTGTTGGACTCTTTGATTAGAAGGAAGTTTTTTGACTTTGTGAGTCAATCCATAATCACTCAAATCATTATTATGAAGTGTCCTCGATAGACCTGTGACAAATTCCATGGAAATCCGTTCCCACTTCCATACAAGTATAGGCACATATTTTAGAATACTAATTGGTCATTGATGTTCATCCTTAACATGCTGATAAGTTATACATTTCAAAACAAAATCTAAAATATTTTGTTTCATACTTGACCACCATAAATAAGATTTCATCACCATGTATAGTTTCTAAATACCTGGATGAATATCCCATTTCAAATGGTGATATTCTAAAAGAATCCATTCCTAGAAATATTGAGGGACCATAATTCAGTTGTGAATTAATAACAAAGAGTTTTCATACTTTATCCATCCATTAGAAGTCTCCCCGACATTTAGGTTTGACCTAATGGTGATGTAATCGGAATCTGATCTATGAATCTCTTTGATGGGATCCACTATGTCAAGAACAAGATTAACATATGGAGGTACTTCATCCATCTTTTTTCCTCAAGCTCAAATATCATTGTGAAAATATGTATTTCAAACTCTTATGATCAGCGAAGACTGTAAAATTTTCTCTAAAGAGGTAGTGATATCGGATCTTTAAGGCATGGAAAACTGCAACTAATTTTGTTCCATTCTTTGGATGGTTATTATCAAGCATTCACACTTTACTAGATCCATGGTCTACAACATTATATCTCTATATGAGAAAAAAAACTAGACCTGATCCAGATGCATCACAATATACCACATAGCCCTGACCTGGTTCTAGAAAGATTAGGATGGGAGCCTAGTTGAGATGAGTTTTAAGCTCTAGAATACACTTCTGACAGTCCTCATTCCATATAAATAGTACAACCTTTCTCCTCAAAGCATTCATAGGATAATAAAGCCTTGATATATCTTGAACAAAGCGGTGATAATAGTATGTTAATCCTAGAAAACTGTTTGTCTCAAAAACATTCTTTGGTGGTTGTCAATATGTGACTGCTTCAATCTTCTTGGGGTCAACTGATATTCCTTTCTCATAAATGAAATTCCTAAGGAAATGGACTTCTTGTATCCATAAGTCACACTTAGAAAACATATAATATAATCAGTGACCACATAGTGTGCTTAATATAGTTTCCAAGTGCCCCTTGTGGTCATTCCTTCTTGGAGAATAAACCAAAATATCATCAACAAATACCACAAAAAAAAGAATTGAGGTACCTATGGAAGATACAATTCATCAAGGCCATAAATATTTCATGTGCATTTGTTAGACCAGAGGGCATGATGACATATTTGTAATGGCCATATCGACACTGGAATGTTGTCTTTGGAATATCCACTTTACTAACTATGAGCTGATGATATCATGATCGTCGATCATTCTTAGAGAACCACCTGTATTCCTTTAATTGATCAAAGAGATCATTGATTCAAGGAAGTGAGTACTAATTTTTTATCATAACTTGATTCAATTTAAGATAATCAACACATGACCAGAGGGAACCATCCACCTTCTTTATGAATAAAACTAGTGTAGACCAAGGCGATGTGCTAGTTTTGATGAATCCTGTACTCCAACAGTCTTCTAGCTAGACCTTTAATTTCTACAAATCTATTAGAGCCATTCTATATACATGAGTGAAATAGGGCTTGTTCCCTATAGTAGATTGATAGAAAATTTTATTACCTACTCAGGTAGAAACCCATAGAAATAATTTAGAAAGCCATCTAGGTATCGATCCACTATAGAAGAAAGAGTTCTATTTTGGTTTCATCCATAGTTCCTAGGGCCATTACTGCTAACTGATGAGAGATAGTTACATCCACTTAGACTAATGGTCTTACCATGCCTACATTTATGTCCCAATCCCTCTTGAATACATAAATATATCTATTTGGGGATGTGAATGTTGCTTGTCAAGTGTAGCAGTCAATGTGGGATTTGAATTCCACCATCCATTCCATTCCAAAAATTAGATCAAAATTATCCGTCTCTAAGACCATAAACTCCCAGAGAAACTACATTGCATCAATGGTAATGGAACATGTTTGGAAATTAAATCGTTTTCACTCCTACTATCTGAGGGGTGTATTGATACTCATGATGTGAGGAATCATTTCCACATGTAATCTCAATTGTTTAACCACACAAGGAGTAAGAAAAGAATGTGATGCACCAGAATAAAATAAGTCATGCATAAGATTTGAATTCAGAAGGATGGTACCTCACACTGTGAAGGGACTCAGCTGCGAGATCATGATAGCCTGTTCTGGTCTATATAGTTGTTGATCAGATGTCGTATGATAGATCTTACTTCCCTGCATAGGTGTCGAATGGACAAACACAGTGTTCTTAGAGGTATCCTAGTTCACCCGGGTTTGTGGATGAGAACTAGTTTGATGGTATTCTTCCATCTGAGCATATGAAGCCTGAGGCTAAGTCGAGCAAGCTCCACCTGGTAATTTCATAATTTTATTACAATAATTCATAAGATTCCCTTTATTTTCGCAATATTGGTAAATCATTTGTGGTACAGTACATTCCTTCTTTATGAATATAAGAAAGTCGCACTGGAAATATCATGGTTCATTGTTGTGATGTGGTGCATAAGAGACTAATCTGGTGGAATGATTTTCTACCGCCATTCTATCGTGGGAGTAACCCTCCCTTTTGCATTTATTCCCCATGCTGAAATTCTCATCAGAACTTGGATTGGACAAAGGTGTCCCCCACACTGAGATTTACTACACGATCTCTCTCTCTCTAAATATTATTCATCATTTTTTATAGTCACTATTATATAAAAAATTACCACATTGAGTGGATCTCAGGTTGGGGACCCCCCTCAAAGATTTGAGCTTTCAGTATCTCACTGGAAGTTACCTTTGGTGCAAAGCAAACAAGGTGAGTGAATTTAGCAGCATGTTTAATCACTAACATACTTCCTTATTCTAGTTGAAAGAAGTACACCTTATTTATTTGGAAGATTTCTAGAAATAATATTTTATTGAACAGTTCCATGAATCTTTTCCAAGTGAGCACTCGATCCAACTTATCTTGAATAGCTAAGTCTCACTATGTTAGCATCAGGTCCTCAAGCATATGTGTTTCTAGATTGACCTTCATTTCATCTGGAGTTCCCAATAAGTCAAAAATCTTGGTCATCCTGTTCATCCATACCTCTGCATGCTCAAATCCAGAATCACTATAAAACTTTGGTGGGTTTTGATTTAGAAATTCTTCTAAGTGATTCACTCGATGAGGTTCATTGGTCCTATGTCCCTTGTCAATATCCTCGAAGGCATGAAGTGTAACAACCCGAAATTTTGAATAAATCTTATTTCCTAATTTTGTGTGTTATTTTATTTTTATACTCAACAAAACTGTTTCATTTGATAACATGAGTATAATTAAAATGAGACCGTTGGGTTTTGACTATTATATGACCATTGGTCAATATGACCGCTGGAAACTAAAAGTTTCGATTTTTGTGTCTAAATACAAGTGATCATGGTTAATTATTATAGAAAGAAGATTTGATGGCCTCCCCCAGTAGTCTTGGACCGATCGAAGCTCATCTAATAGAACTTGGGAAGGAGGTAGCACCACTGGGCTTTGCTCTGGACCAAACCCAAGACGAACTTCATTGTGTTAAGCGAGAACGGAATCGCCTTCGCGAGAAGATCAAACTAATAGAAATTACTACTCGTGCGATGTTGGCTGAGCCTCCCTCAGATTCTCTCACCTTAGCACACCTTACACTAAGGTCCTATGCTGGTGTGATAAAGGGCTATGTAAGGAGACCGTAACTGCCTTGTATAATCCTTTATTTTAAATAAAAATTGGAATTTCTTCTTAAGATAATGTTTATGACTTTTCAAATGTCCGGATAAATATAGTATGCATATTTTTGGTGAATTTTAGAGAAATGATATTTTAAATAAATGTTTATGTAAACCTTAAATAATTAAAAATGTGTAATAATTTTCAAAAAATGGTCTTCTACAATTATGTTCAGTACGAAATTTAGAGTCTAATAAGATCAACTTAATTTTTGATGAATAGTAAATTATGAATAGTGATTTTATGCTTAAGATTAGTAATGTGACCAAATGGATTAGTAATCTCACTTAAAGAAAGTATTAATATAATCTAGGCACCTTGATTAAGTAATGTGATTCAATAAAATGGTTAAATAACGGTTTCATAAATTATTATTCAAGTATTAGTTTTTTCTGGTGAATAGTGTTTTTTAATTAAAAATAAAATTAAAATTATTTAGAAAATTATTTTTATAAAATGGATTTCATTTTTGAACTCAGAGCATCAATATTATGTTAAGGTAATTTTTGGGGATTTTTCTGAAAAAATGAATTTTCAGTGAATAGTGTATTTATTTAAAAATTAAATTAAAAATATTTAGAAAATTATTTTAATAAAATGGATTTCATTTTTTTAATCAGAACGTCGATATTTGGTTAAGGTAAAATTTTGGGATTTTTCTGAGAAAGTTGTATTTTCAGTGAATAGTAAAAAAAGCAGTTTTAGGGTTTCGGTAAGTTTAATGACATCATAGTCGTGTCATGGTGATGTCATGAGATATTTTAAGGGTTGGCCAACCTAAGGTGATGAATTATTGTTTTTTGGGCCCCATGTGGCCTGACTTCATGGGAAATATCATGAGAGAGCACATGGTTTTGAGAAAAGCACTTGTGAGATGTCCCTTGGCCATTAATGCTTTGTCCCCTCACTTTCCCTATAAATACCAAGCCATTCTCTCATCCTTTGGACTCCAAAATCATTCTCAATGAATTTTTGGTCTCCTTACCTCCCAAGGAGTCCTCCCAAGGTGCCCTCAAGCCTCTCAAGGTCCCAACCTTTGAGTTTTAAGAGTTACATTTAAGGTAAGGGATCCGATCTCTCTCTTTCTTTTCAAGAAATCTCTTTTATGTAATTTATTTTATGATCCTTGTTCTTATGTTAAAGGGTGTTCTTTTATACTCCTCTTACTTCCCTTTTCATGTTCACATAATTAGAGATCCCCTCTTACTCTCATTATTTTGTTTTATGAAGTTTTAAGTGGCGCCGTTAGGCTGCCGAAATTTCTGTAACGGATTCTTTCTCCCTTCTCATTTTTCAAGATCTATTTTCATGTAAAGTATTTCAAGTTCCTTTTTATTATGTTGGTTTATGATCTCTAAATTTATCATACTGATCTTTTATGATCATATGATGAGATACCCCATTTTATCTCTTCAATTCAGTATTTTGAAGTTTTAAGTGGCGTCGTTAGGCTGCCGAATTTTTAAGTGGTTCTTCACCCTTCTCGTTTTGAAGTTCTACTTTCATGTCAATTCTTTCAAGTTCATTTTTGTTATTTTAGGGTATGATCTCTATATCTATCATATTGATCTTTTATGACCATATGATGAGAGACCCCATTTGATCTCTTCAACTCAGTATTTTGAAGTTTAAGTGGCGTCGTTAGGCTGCTGAATTTTTAAGTGGTCCTTGCACCTTTCTCCCTTTTCAAAGTTCTAATTCCATGTCAAGTATTGCAAGTTCCTTTTTATTATGTTGGGGTATGATCTCTATATCTATCATACTGATCTTTTATGTTCATATTATGAGAGACCATATTTGATCTCATCAATTCATTTTTGGTTGAAGTTTATGTAACGCCGTTAGGCTGCCGAATTTTCATAAGAGAAATCTTATTTTTGTCTTCCTTTCATGTTCTTCATTTCATATGTTATATTTTCAAATTTCATTACCATGTTCTTAAATCCCTTATATTCTTTCCCTCTACTGTTTTATGGGTCATTTATGAATGTTTAACCCATGTCCCCTCTCTTTTCAATGTTTTCTAAAAACCTTGTAATATAGCCGTTATGCTGCAGAATTTTCGTCTCAAAATGCTCTCTCTTTTCTCAAAATTATTTTATGTTATAAATTGAATACTCAAAGTTATTATTTCTACAAGGGTATTCACATATATAACAAAATGTTCTATTTTGAATTCTGGGATTTACATACATGAAACCCGTTTTCCCTTTTCGTGGGTTTAAAGTGACGTAAAGATCATGTCTTTAAAGCAGTTTTTAAAACGTTATGATTATGAAATGAAACTCATTTATTTTATGCTATATGGGTCATTTATGAAATGTTTGATGATGATATATGTGGCTCACATGATAATAAAGGAAAATTTAAGGGTGCGCCCTGATAGCGCTCCAATGCATTGGGTAATGATATAACCACTAGAGATTACAATTTTCACGATATCTTGGTGAATAACCTTGGTAATTTTCAAATGACACCTTGGGGATGGACCTTGATGATATGTTCATGATTGTCTATATTAAATGTTGTAGCCACGTCTTCAAGTTATGAAAAATGTTATTTTTATTATGAAATGCCTCATGATTTCTTTATCATGCCTTAAAGTTCTTTTCATGACCTTATTGAAGTATCTCAAGTTCACATGTAAAATGTTTCTCTTGTTTCCCTTACTGGGCCTTCTGCTCACCATTTCTTTTGATGTATGTCCCCAGGTTATGAGATGCAGTAATGAATCTAGGATGAACTTAATTAGAAGTCTTTCAAGTGTTTAAGAAGAATTATTTATGTTGTTTTCATGTATTATGTTCCTGGTTTCCAAGACACTAAACCTTAAAGATCCTCAGTTTTGTGTAATGTAATGAAAGTTTATGTTATAAAAAGGTGGGATGCTATAGTTGGTATCAAAGGATGGTTTAGTTATTTGTGGAAATTAGGATATGAAAACTCTAGGATGAACCCTATAGAAAAGTTTAAATATAGAAATTCTTCCTGGTATTTTGGTGAGTATTGAGTAAGGGGTTTCCAAGCAAATACATCCATGTCTGGATATGAGCAGGTAGAGGTGGCTCTGGCACAGATGTACATAGGGTTAAAACCTAAAAACACCGCTTTGGGTTAGACTCGAACGGGAACTGGTACACAACAATGGTCCTTGCTGCACTCTTGGTTATGACACTCCCTGGGGATATGCTTTGGTAAATTCATAAGCTTAGTATGAACCATTATTAAAGGAACAAGGATAAAAAAAATAAAGATTCACATAAGAATATATGATTATGGATAACCTAGTTTGAAACATAGGGGATCACAAGTTAGGGTATACTTTTCTTCTACAAGTTATCCTTATATGCTTTAAGCTCTTTTTCATGATTATTGGTTAAGTATTTAAGCCTCTAATTATACTTTATCTTCTTAGTTAATGTTGGGAAATGGAAGAACATGCCCCAACAACCAATGTGATAGGAAATGCGATGATTTCTGTATTAATAAGACAGAGATGATTAGGGGATTAAAAGATTATTATTATTTTGGAAGACGTTCACTATTTTGGGGACCCTATATGATCGAGGTAAATAGATTACTACGGTATTTTTATTGAGGAGTAAGGTTGACTTATAGAATTGATGAATTTAAGGTGGACTTATAGTAATTTAGGTTACTTATGGAAATGATTAACCTATCTTGAGTAAAATATGTTTAGGTTAGCTACTTTTGTTATAAGATGTTAGGATTGGTTGATGTGTTTTGGAGATGAACAATGAAGTTTATTTTGGGAAGACTATGTTATCAAATTCTACTTGTATTTGAGTTTCAATCTTAGTTTGGTTTGTTTTGAGGAATTTTAAGAACAGTTATTTATGGAATAGTCTATGATGAACTTTGGGTAGTACCATGGAACTTTAAAGATTTAAAATTAGTTTCTATTCCTATGGGATTCTTTCTTTTTTAAGAGTTGTTTTATCTTACCGTTTCTGTTTTTGGGATAATATTTAAAGGTAGAAGAAAATGATAGTTAATCTTTTGTGTATTATGTGACTCTCTAGAAGATGATTCTTGTGCTTTTGATGAGACCATGTGTTTTTGAATTCTCATCATTTGGAGAAAAGATTAGTTTTGGTAGAGACTTATTAAAGGATGAAACTATACTTGAAGGTAGGTATGTTTTCTTATGCTTTTGTTCTATGTAGTAAATGAATTCCTCAAAATTATGAAAAGGAACGTAAAACAAAAACGTTGTTGGTTTACATTTCCTACTAGGTAATCAAAGACCGTTTACACACATCATAAGTTTGGGATTTTCTTATGCTTAACTTTCTCCTAATCATGTTCTCTATCACTCTCCCTCAGAACTTGACCCCTTGTTTTTCTTCCATGTCCATGTTTTCCTATATGGAATCCTAGTGTGGGTTAACTCGGGTGACCTTTGTACTTCCCTTTCTTTCTTTTAAAGTAATATTTTTACTGAATCCTTTTCTGATGTGGGACTCTCAATGAAATTTCAAAACCCAATTTTAAAAATTGCGAGGACGCAATTTCTTAAGGGGAGAAGATTGTAACAACCCGAAATTTTGAATAAATCTTGTTTCCTAATTTTGTGTGTTATTTTATTTTTATACTCAACAAAACTATTTCATTTGATAACATGAGTATAATTAAAATGAGACCGTTGGGTTTTGACTGTTATATGACCATTGGTCAATATGACCGCTGGAAACTAAACGTTTCGATTTTTGTCTCTAAATACAAGTGATCATGGTTAATTATTATAGAAAGAAGATTTGATGGCCTCACCCAGTAGTCTTGGACCGATCGAAGCTCATCTAACAGAACTTGGGAAGGAGGTAGCACCACTGGGCTTTGCTCTGGACCAAACCCAAGCCGAACTTCATCGTGTGAAGCTAGAACAGAATCGTCTTCGCGAGAAGTTCAAACTAATAGAAATTACTACTCGTGCGATGTTGGTCGAGCCTCCCACGGATTCTCTCAACTTAGCACACCTTACACTTAGGTCCTATGCTGGTGTGATAAGGGGCTATGTAAGGAGACCGTAACTGCCTTGTGTAATCCTTTGTTTTAAATAAAAATTGGGATTTCTTCTTATGATAATGTTTATGACTTTTCAAATATCCGGATAAATATAGTATGCATATTTTTGGTGAATTTAGAGAAAGGATATTTTAAAAAAATGTTTATGTAAACCTTAAATAATTAAAAATTTGTAATGATTTTCAAAAAATGGTCTTCTACAATTATGTTCAGTACGAAATTTAGAGTCTAATAAGATCAACTTAATTTTTGATGAATAGTAAATTATGAATAGTGATTTTATGCTTAGGATTAGTAATGTGACCAAATGGATTAGTAATCTCACTTAAAGAAAGTATTAATATAATCTAGGCACCTTGATTAAGTAATGTGATTCAATAAAATGGTTAAATAACGGTTTCATAAATTATTATTCAAGTATTAGTTTTTTCAGGTGAATAGTTTTTTTTAATTAAAATTATTTAGAAAATTATTTTTATAAAATGGATTTCATTTTTGAACTCAGAGCATCGATATTATGTTAAGGTAATTTTTGGGGATTTTTCTGAAAAAATGAATTTTCGGTGAATAGTGTATTTATTTAAAAATTAAATTAAAAATATTTAGAAAATTATTTTTATAAAATGGATTTCATTTTTTTAATCAGAGCGTCGATATTTGGTTAAGGTAAAATTTTGGGATTTTTCTGAGAAAGATGAATTTTCAGTGAATAGTAAAAAAACAGTTTTCAGGTTTCTGTATGTTTAATGACATCATAGCTGTGTCATGGTGATGTCATGAGATATTTTAAGGGTTGGCTGACCTAAGGTGATGAATTATTGTTTTGTGGGCCCCATGTGGCCTAACTTCATGGGAAATATCATGAGAGAACACATGGTTTTGAGAAAAGCACTTGTGAGGTGTCCTTTGGCCATTAATGCCTTGTCCCCTCACTTTCCCTATAAATACCAAGCCATTCTCTCATCCTTTGGACTCCAAAATCATTCTCAATGAAGTTCTGGTCTCCTTACCTCCCAAGGAGTCCTCCCAAGGTGCCCTCAAGCCTCTCAAGGTCCCAACCTTTGAGTTTTAAGAGTTACATTTAAGGTAAGGGATCTGATCTCTCTCTTTCTTTTCAAGAAATCTCTTTTATGTAATTTATTTTATGATCCATGTTCTTATGTTAAAGGGTGTTCTTTTATACTCCTCTTACTGCCCTTTTCATGTTCACATAATGAGAGATCCCCTCTTACTCTCATTATTTCGTTTTATGAAGTTTTAAGTGGCGCCGTTAGGCTGCCGAAATTTTTGTAACGAATTCTTTCTCCCTTCTCATTTTTCAAGATCTATTTTCATGTAAAGTATTTCAAGTTCCTTTTTATTATGCTGGGGTATGATATCTAAATTTATCATACTGATCTTTTATGACCATATGATGAGAGACCCCATTTGATCTCTTCAATTCAGTATTTTGAAGTTTTAAGTGGCGTTGTTAGGCTGCCGAATTTTTAAGTGGTTTTTCACCCTTCTCGTTTTGAAGTTCTACTTTCATGTCAATTATTTCAAGTTCCTTTTTGTTATTTTGGGGTATGATCTCTATATCTATAATATTTATCTTTTATGATCATATGATGAGATACCCCATTTGATCTCTTCAACTCAGTATTTTGAAGTTTAAGTGGCGTCGTTAGGCTGCTGAATTTTTAAGTGGTCCTTGCACCTTTCTCCCTTTTCAAAGTTCTAATTCCATATCAAGTCTTGCAAGTTCCTTTTTATTATGTTGTGGTATGATCTCTATATCTATCATACTGATCTTTTATGTTCATATTATGAGAGACCCTATTTTATCTCATCAATTCATTTTTGGTTGAAGTTTATGTAACGCCGTTAGGCTGCCGAATTTTCATAAGAGAAATCTTATTTTTGTCTTCCTTTCATGTTCTTTATTTCATATGGTATATTTTCAAATTTCATTACCATGTTCTTAAATCCCTTATATTCTATCCCTCTACTGTTTTATGGGTCATTTATGAATGTTTAACCCATGTCCCCTCTTTTTTCAATATTTTCTAAAAACATTGTAACATAGTCGTTATGCTGCAGAATTTTCGTCTCAAAATGCCTCTCTCTTTTCTCAAAATTATTTTATGTTATAAATTGTATACTCAAAGCTCTTATTTCTATAGGGGTATTCACATATATACCAAAATGTTCTATTTTAAATTCTGGGATTTACATACATGAAACTCGCTTTCCCTTTTCGTGTGTTTAAAGTGACGTAAAGATCATGTCTTTAAAGCAGTTTTTAAAATGTTATGATTATGAAATGAAACTCATTTATTTTATGCTATATGGGTCATTTATGAAATGTTTGATAATGATATATGTGGCTCACATGATAATAAAGGAAAATTTAAGGGTGCGCCCTGATAGCGCTCCAATGCATTGGGTAATGATGTAACCACTAGAGATTACAATTTTCACGATATCTTGGTGAATAACCTTGGTAATTTTTAAATGACACCTTGGGGATGGACCTTGGTGATATGTTCGTGATTGTCTATATTAAATGTTGTAGACACATCTTCAAGTTATGAAAAATGTTATTTTTATTATGAAATGCCTCATGATTTCTTTATCATGCCTTAAAGTTTTTTTCATGACCTTATTGAAGTATCTCAAGTTCACATGTAAAATGTTTCTCTTGTTTCCCTTACTTCTGCTCACCCTTTCTTTTGATGTATGTCCCTAGGTTATGAGATGCAGTAATGAACCTAGGATGAACTTAAGTAGAAGCCTTTCAAGTGTTTAAGAAGAATGCTTTATGTTGTTTTCATGTATTATGTTTCTGGTTTCCAAGACACTAAACCTTAAAGATCGTCAGTTTTTTGTAATGTAATGAAAGTTTATGTTATAAAAAGGCGGGATGCTATATGAAGCATAGTCTGAACAAAATACGGGTTCACCTGAGGTTTGGGTGCAACCACATTATCAATTGCTCCCTCCCGTTGGTTTCTCATTCACCATACTGGTGGCATTTTCATTCTACAAACCATTTTCAGAAGTCAACAATTTAGCACATTTATTGTTCATCTTTTTATAGTTATATTTTATATATCAACAAAACACTCACAATATTACTATTCCAAAATCAATTAATCAAGTGTCAAGGGAATCCTAGTGGGAATTCTCTTTACTAAAGCATGATACCTAGCACTCACTAGCTAAACCCTCAATGATGAGTTAACAATAAACCTATAAGTTCTTAACAATTCTTTTTATACCCGGACTTCCCTAGTAACTTGAAGTTTTCCATAAAAATGTTAGCTACCTCTTTTTATGATATATATTTCAAGTTCTGGCATTCATATCTCCTTTCTACCATCCTAAGATAACAATCTAACCTGGCTCTGATATCATTTATAACATCCTCACCCAACCAATTGGCTTGGACTGAGTTGGAGGTGCTACTAATCTTAGGTGACATTCCCCATACATCAAAGGCTATAAATAAATTTCAAGGGTTTAAATACAAGATTGCAGGGGGGAAAGATTTTCCCATTTTAGGCACACACACAACCATCACATTATAGAATATAAATAAATAAAACCAAGTACATTCTATAATGATGCATGTAACAAAACTCAATGGTAAATAAATGAGTCAAATACCAACATCAAAGTAACAATAGAATAGTGTAAAATAGATAATTAAAACTCCAAAGCATCAAAAAACTTTGGCAACAAGGTGGCACCACTCCAAACCATGATACGAACTAGTCTAAGTTCCATCTCCACTAACTACGACAACGACATCAAGAAGAACTGCAAGAAAATTTAGAGACATGCCCCTTTCCTGTATCTCGGCAAATGACATCTAAAAATGCACCAAAGTTCCAAATAAGGGGGTGGGTATAACACTTACTAGGTAATCCCCAAAGATTTCCCAACTCACACCACTAGGATAAAAACAAGTTATCACATTTTATATAAAACAAGTGAGAAGTAGATAAACAAGTTTATACAAATCCATAAACAAATTACATGTAAGAAAACATTAATCAAAGAATATTATCATTCTTCACTGCTTGGAATAACTTGTCTCATGTTCACACACACACACACAAATGTTATAGGCCTCCTAATACTCATGAGTGGTGAGTCATCCAATCACCAAGTCATCGCTTGGTGGGCCACACTGACGGTGATACTTCACGACCATGCTTCTTCCCATATTGATGGAGGTACTTCACGACCACGCTTTATTCCAAAGAACACACGCCAACCCAATTATGCCAGGATACCAATTAAATCATTCATTGAAATCATATTCACATCATGCCCTTTTTTTGGAAAACAGCTTTGTGTCCATGTTTCAAACTATCATTTTGAAATCATTCAACAATAGGTATTTTCAATATATGTTTATCAATGAATTTACAAGCTTAACATAAGAATGATTTAGGAAAAACCAAGCCATCAAGTTCCAGAATAGTAGAGTGGGAGAGAAGTCACTTACCCCAAGTCAATTGATTCCACCACAAAAATCTGAGAGAAAATCAAGACTGCCACCATCAAATAGCCTCCCAAAAAGCTCCACTGGTGATCCACAGGAATTAGTTCAAGGTTCACCTTAAAATTCTATATCTGAAGAAAAAAAACCCTAGCGAAAGAGGAAAACCAATGGCTATAAGAGGCAACTTTCACTCAAAACCACATTAAAAACCCTCCCAAAATGATCAAGTCTGAATCCAATGAGTTTCCCCCAAGATAGGCATGAAGATGGGTCATTTCAAAGACATATTTGATCGTCACCACACCCTAGTGAAGCCAAAAAATGGGCATGGTGCCTTCGGACAATCAACACGTGAGAGACGCACCACGTGCATCCCACATGCTCAGGTGTACATACCATGGTTGTTTCAGGCTCACCATACCCTAAACTACCGTGTGGTGAGGCCTCTCTAGTAGTTTTTCACAATGAGCCACTTTGGGTGCCATGCCCATGGCCACACCCAGCAGTCGTGCGTTTTGGCTAGCTCGTGTTGCATTGGGACACACCAGTACAACATGCCCACCACCACTATCATTTTGTCGGTCGCGGTGGACCTAGAAAACCAAAAAAACCTTCAAAACTCTCCAAGCACCTCACCCAAGCTCCTGAATCCAACTAAAACCATGAAAAAGACTTTAAAACACTAATATTATAAGCACATACCTCAAACCGGGGGAGTTACAGGGTTATTCATTAAACCTTGAGTGAAATTTTGATTGTTTGAATATGAGGAACTACTAGATTGAAAATGAGGTCCATAATCATTGAAGTTTACATCCTCAGTGGGCTTAGCTAGAAATTCAAAGTTAGGGAAATGAGTTAAAGTATTCCCAAGCATGCCACGATGTTGGAATTTATCTCTAAGTGGTCTATAATGAATTTCACAAAAAAATACAACAACATGCAGGTGGGACTCACTCCTACAGATGGTTATCTTCCTAATACTTTTATATTGGCAGTTTTTAGCCATGTTATTTAAGATTTATTTTAATTCCCCAATTGTTTGATCAAAAAAGTATCCACCAAAAAACTTGTAAAATAACATTTTGGCAGAATGGAGTGCGACCATTATAAAAGATTTCCATTTAAGAGGTGGTGAAAAAGATGATGGTTGGGAAACTGCCTAAGAAACCCTTTAAATTTGTCCCATGTTCCATAGAAAATCTCCCCCTCTTCCATGATAAATCTAGTGATTTTGTGTGTCATCCCAGTGGACATATTCCTAGAGTAAATTTTTTTAACAAAGGCATTAAAAACATGGTCCCAAATATCAAAATTCTTTTATCTATGTCATGGAACCAACTTTTTGTTGGAGTCGGTGGCCTAGAACCAAATACTTTGTACTTTATTCATTAATAAATACCTTATCACATCTTGATTATTCTTCTGCGTGACAATGCATGTGATAATGTCCTAAGGATATCTGTTGCATTAAAGGGTCATAGCGGATCTCTACTATGATGAGAACCCGGAAGTGTCATAACACTATTCTTGAATATATGTTCTATGGATGAATGATGTTGTTTGAGGGACACAAATAATACAGACCATTAGGGGTGAGGACTCATAAAACTTTGAGGCACCTTCTCATGGTGTACACCCTTTGTAATATCCAGGAAGATATTATGAGAACGAGACCCACCAGTAGAAAATTCACATTTCATAGTGTCATTGGACTTTCTTATATGTGGACGTGTGTATTGGTTCTTATACATTAAGATTATTATTAATGGGTATTGAAACTCGGGCACTTAGACGTATTGACGAAAACTGTAACGACACACTATTCATAGTGAGGTAGGATATGTTGGGTGTGTCACGAGTAATACTGCATTAATAGATAATTCGAGAAAGGATTTGTCCCTTCTGTTTCATAATGGAAGTAGATATCTCAGGCCCTTTGATGGAATTGATATAGCCTAAATAAATCCATGGCCATGGTTAGAAATGGGCAAGTTCAATTCTGGAAAGTCAAAGAAAGAATAATCGAGCACATGGGTTGATGGCACTAGCATGCAACCTGCTTGATTTGAGATATCGAGACAAAGGGATAATATTACACGGTAAGCGTTCGTAGGAGGTGACACGTCATTGCGGCGTTAAATTCTTTCTCTATGGGTGTCTTGGCGTGTTGCTAGACGCTAACCTTGGACTTTAGGCAGGCTCTGCCTAATGCCACTGAGAAAGAGGCCTAGAGGGTCACACATTAATGTGTCCAAGTATCTCAGTTAAATATTAATTTAACAAGTTGAATAAAGATTATTCCTGATTGTGGTTTAATAATTATTTAAGGATGTCTGATCGCATTTATTTTGACACTGGTTATTCGATAGAATATATTGTGGGTGAAATAATATATTTATTAGCGAGTAATGCAGTGATATTTATTTTAAAAATAAATAGCCATTATTCAAAGTCTAATAAATGGGGTGGAGGAAATAAAGAAAAATGGAAAAACAAAAGTACACGCTGTGTATATTAAATATACACGCTGTGTATTTTTTTCTGGGAATTTATGAGAAATAATATTATTTATTTAATTAAATAATATTAGGTGTAATTCGTTGGGCGCATGTCATGTAATAATAATAGTCAACTGTTATTATTAGACATTGGGTATTACTAAGAATTAAATGAAATGAATAAATGCTTTCAGATAATTAATTCATTTTATTATTCTGTGTAATTAAAAATCTCAATTATATATTTCTCATTAGCCGGGCCATTTTTTTGTGGTTGTGCACAACGGATCTAAAGAAAGCTCTCAAGTCAAGGGAGAATCATTTTTCTTCCAAGAACGCTCTCAAGCTATGAGAGAGAGATCCTCCTCCACCGGATCAAGGCGATCGAAAGAGGACATCGCAAGCGAAGGCTCTTCCGCGCTAGCACCCGGAGATCTCTTCGGCAACATCCAGAGATACGTGGAGCACATGTGGATCACCGCTAGAGGAATCCTACACTTGGATTCTACAACGCAACGACGGATCACATCAGATCGTGACCGGAAACATCAACGAAGAAAGAATTCCATCAAGGTAATTCTTGTGAATTAATTAAATTAATTATAACCAACATATGATGATCTTATCTATGGTTCTGAGACTCCCCTCTTTTCTTTTTCTTTCTTCGTTCTATTCCGAAGATCCGGCGTTTTATTATCGTGGCGGATCTCGGATTGATCGTTGTTAACGCTAAAATTAAAGTTGGGTACATCCACCAACGTATTTCTGCTGCGGTCTGAACCTACAAGTGGTATCAGATGAGTCATATCGTTGATTATAATTATTTAGTTTTTCATTGGTGATTTATGCATTTAATAATTTAGTTGTTTCAAATCAACTTAATCGTTCTTTAAATCTAAATCTCGAGATCTTTTCCTCCTCTCTCATTTTTCGTTCACCTTAAAGAAATGAATTTTTCTTTTAATTTTGATTAAAATAAAATAGAGGATCTCATTCAGAGGTGTCAAACATTCCTGGCTGTACAACACCAGAATACACGGCGTGTATTCGGCAGTACACGTCGTGTAGTCTAGGTTCAATGTATCGGATTGATCCACCGAATCAGGTTGTGGGTTGGAGCATTTCTAAGTCTTAAATGACACCATGTGTTGACTGGGAACAGGTGGCACATGGTTTCCGGATTACACGTCGTGTGGTCCACTAAACACGTCGTGTAGTCCCTTCGGGTTAGGGTTGGACCGTGTACCCTGTACACGGCTTGCCCGGCTAGAAACTGTGTAATGCGGATAATATAGGGCGTGTGTCCCACTGAACACGCCGTGTACTCCGAAAAATTTCTGAAGTACATCTACACGCCATGTCCCCGGGCGTATACTTTGGATGGACGAACAAAAGTACACGCTGTGTAGTCGGAACTACACACCATGTACTCGTCTAAATTACGCAGATTTATTAAAATTTATTATTATATTATATAAACCCTTGAGATGCGTACCATAGTGCAGGCATAAAGCTGAGACACAACACGTGATATGTGTTTTATATATGTGTGTTTAATTTAACATCTGCGTAATGTTCATTTCTACACATTGGGTAGTTATGAACGGGAATTCGTCAGGTTGTCTCCAAGGTACAAGTTACGTACAAACATAATTTTAAATGAATTTATTTGTTTAAAATTATGATGGATGAGAATCTCAAGAAAATTCAAAAAAAATGTTTAAGATAAAAAGATTGATTAATTAAAGATAATTAATTGATTCAGGTATGATTTATCTTAAACAAGAACGATTAAAGAATTGAATGCTAGTTTTATTTATGCGTAAATATTGTTGCATGCATGGATGATCGTGAGCTAGACCAAAACCTTTGTATGTGAATGGTTTCTTTTAATTTATTTATTTAAATTAAATTTGTTGGTCTGCGAGCCTTCTCCTCATTAATATGTAAGGTCTGCGTGCCCAATGTTTCTTTTATGTAAAACCCCGTTTTACCGCTCACCTGCGTGTGAGATAAAAGCATATACAATGGATGGAGCTCCCAAGCTAATGGAGGCGGCTCAAGTTAGGAGTCAAGGTGAAACCAATCCAAGGAGATACAAAGGTGGACATGTGAAAAGCTCTAAACACAAACCCAAAAGGTTCAAGGTGTTTCTCCCCTAGGTCTTTGGTTAGTTTATCAATCGCTAGATAAACTAACCAATAGAACAAGCTTATAATCATACCATTTATTTTATTTCTGTCAGTTGCATGGTTTATTTATTTTGGGTGTGTTGTCACGATCACGCAATTAATGAATTAAACAAGCATGCAAGATGGAACTAAAATAAGACAGGCTTATGCGTAAAATATTATCTTAGACATGGTTAATCACTTAAGTATATCCCACTTAATATTAACAAGCATGTAATCAAAGATAATAAAATGGAAATTTACATATAAGGATAAAATCCCTCAAAGAAAATATCAAGTCGGTATAGCCTTCCATAATCTTGGTTAGAATTGAACCATAGTTCAAAGTGCTTGACCAACCCTAGTTGGGGTGCTTTCAATTATCGGGGAATTCTAATTCAAGGTTTTGGGTTGACTTGACTTGGTTTGAATAAAGGGTTGACTGCCACAACAAGACTTGGTGTGACCAAGAGGCAAAGGTTAAGGAAATCCAAAATAAAAGGATTTCAGGATTGGGGAATCCACTCAGCGGATCAAGGAGTTGCAAGTTAATGCAGTTGGAATTTGGAATGCCTACCTAAAACCCTTCAAGTTGATTGACCAACCCTAGTCGGGATAATGTGAAGGGCAATATAGATCTTTGCCACTAGAATATTCAGACAACGGAATATTCCCAAGTCAATGGTGAGGGAGATTGGATTTTGATAAAATAGTGGGAGACTAATAAGTATTAATTTATTTATTTGTCTCAGTTTTATCATAATAAAGTACTAAACCTTTACTCATCTTAATTTATAGAAATGGCAAGAAAAATGACTTCAAACATATCATTGAGAACCATACTCGAGAAGGAAAACATTCTCACCGGCACCAATTTCCAAGAGTGGCAGAGGCGTTTACGCGTCATCCTTAGCCACGAGAAGAAATTGTATGTACTGGAAGAGTCTGTTCTAGTTGCGCCTGGGAAAGAGGCCAGTGATGAAGAACTATCTCTCTATATAAAACATTTGGATGATGCCATAGATGTCCAATGTTTCATGCTATCAGTCATATCTAATGAGCTCTTAAAGCAACATGAAAACATGGACGTGTATAGCATGATGTCTCACCTTAAGGATCTCTACCAAGAGAAGGCAAGACAGGAGAGATATGAGATCTTCAACGCTTTGTTTACAACTAAGCTTGGTGAGTCTGTGCTAGCTGGGCCGCATATAGTCAAGTTTATTGGCTACATTGAACGCCTGGACATCTTAGTGATTAAGTTCTCAGATGAGTTGCGTACAAATCTCATCCTATCATCACTGCCCAAGACCTTCTTTAGCTTTATTGTCAACTATAACATGAGCAATAATGAGAAGAGTCTATCAGAACTTCTGACCTTAATTTGCCAAGTAGATAAGGACATGGGGCGTGACAAACCTGCAGTCCTTATGGTGAATAAGAAAAGGAAGGACAAGGCGAAGGGGCCAAAGACTTATAAACAATCTAAATCCCCCGAGCATTGTCCCTCTAAGAAGGGGAAGATCCATAGGCAGGGAAAGGAACGGGAGGCGGTATGTTTTGCATGTGGCAAGCAAGGTCACTAGAAGAGAAACTGCACCCAGAAGCATGGTGATGCTAAAGGTGTGTTCGTTATCGAGTGCAATCTTTCCATTTCTACACATTGGGTATTAGATACAGCTTGTGGGGCTCACATCTGTATTCAAATGCAGGAACCAAGTAGATTTAGAAAGATTGTCAGAGGAGAGATAGATCTTCGAGCTGTCAATGGCGCGAGGCTGGCTGCATTAGCCATTGGCGATTACCACCTCTCATTGCCAACTGGGATGGTTTTGGTTTTACATAACTGTTATTATGTGTCTAGTGTTACCAAAAACATAATTTTTATATCATGTTTGGATATGGATGGATTTATTTTCAAGTTTTGAAATAAGAGTTGCTTCTTTTATAAGAACAACGTATGGTATGGTATGGCACATTTAAATAATGGTTTGTATGTATTAAATTATGAAAACCAAGTGTTAGCAGTTGATAACGAAACAAACTCACATGACTCATACATCACCCAGTTGTGGCATCACTGTCTCAGTCATCTAAACGAGAAGCGCTTGACAAAGCTCTGCCAAGATGGCTATTTAGACTCCACTGAGGTCAAACCACTTGATAGATGTCACGCTTGTTTACAAGGTAAAATGACCAAGCCGCCTTTCGGTGGACAGGGTGAGAGTGCCATAGAGCTTCTAGGATTGGTGCGCACAGATGTGTGTAACCATTTCCAGTAGAAGCTAGAGATGGACATTTTTACTTCATTACTTTTACTGATGATTTGAGTAGATATGGCTATGTCTACTTAATGAGGTATAAGTCAGAATCCTAAATTTAAGGAATTCAAGAATGAGATAGAAAATCAGCTTGGTAAGAAGATAAAGAATCTTTAATCGGATCAAGGTGGAGAATATATGAATCAAGAGTTCGTCGATCTTCTACGGGAGTCTGGGATTCTATCTCAGCTCACTCCTCCTTATACACCACAGTGGAATGGTGTTAGTGAAAGAAGGAACTGCACCTTGTTGGACATGGTGAGGTCGATGATGAGTCGTGCAGATCTTCCATTATCTTTTTGGGGATATGCATTACAAACTGCAGCATACACATTAAACTGAGTATCAACTAAGGCGGCAAATGGAATTCCCTCCGAGTTATGGAATGGAAAGAAACTCATTTTGTCGTACACACATGTATGGGAATGCAAGGCATTTGTTAAGGCCTTCTCAGGCAACAAACTAGCACCTCGGGGCACAAAGTGTATCTTTATAGGATATCACAAGGAAACGAAAGGATATTACCTATATAACCCTTCAGATAAGAAAGTGATTGTCGACAGACAAGCCGTCTTTCTTGAGAGGGAGCACATCCTCAAAAGGGATAGTGGGAGCAAGATTGACTTCGACGAAGTTGATGCTCAAGATACACAGGAGTTAGTACAAGAACAAGTTCCACAGGTCGTCGTGGAAGAGGTTCCAGAAACACAAGTACTGCGTAGGAGCTCAAGAGAGGTAAGAGAACAAGAGAGATTTGGTTTCCTAGTCACTGAGAATGATGAATCATTATTGTTGGACAATGATGAACCTCTCTCCTACAAAGAAGCAGTAGAAAGCTCAGAAACTACAAGATGGTTAGAAGATATGAATTCTGAGATGGATTCCATGTATCAGAACCAAGTTTGGGTTCTAGTTGATGAGCCAGTTGATGTAAAGCATGTTGGATGCAAATGGGTATTCAAGAGAAAACTGGACATGGAAGGTCAAGTTAGCACCTATAAAGCAAGGCTAGTGGCTAAAGGATTCAGACAGCGTCAAGGAATTGACTGTGATGAAAACTTCTCGCCGGTTGTCGTGTTTAAAACCATAAGAATCATACTTTCCATAACAGTTTACCATGACTACGAGATTTGACAAATGGATGTCAAAACAGTATTCATTAACAGGAACCTTCAAGAAGATGTCTATATGACACAACCAGAATGGTTTGTGACACCAGGTCAAGCCAAACGGGATTGCAAGTTGCAGAAATCCATTTATAGATTAAAGCAATCATCTAGGTCGTGGAACATTCAATTTGATGAATCCATAAAGAAATTTGGTTTCATTAAGAACGAATGTGAGTCATGTGTTTATAAGTGGTTTAATGGGAATGTGGTCATTATCCTAGTAGTATATGTTGATGACATATTGCTTATTGGAAACGATGTACTAGTCTTGCAGTCAGTTAAGGACTGGTTGAACAAGTGTTCCTCCATGAAGGACTTGGGTGAAGCAGCCTACATTCTAGGGATCAAGATCATTCGTGATAAATCCAAGAGGTTGCTTGGACTAAGTCAGGGTACATATATTGACCAGATACTAAAGAGATTTAGTATGGAACAATCCAAGAGGGGATTGGTTCCAATGTCACATGACCTGCATCTTTATAAGAAAATGTGTCCTCAGGCACAACAAGAGAAAGATAGAATGAGTAAGATCTCATACGTTTCGGCTATAGGATCCATCATGTATGTCATGTTATGTATCAAGCTTGATATTGCCTATGCACTGAGCATGGTAGGCAGATATCAAGCAGATCCAAGAGAACAGCATTGGACTACTGTAAAGACTATCCTTAAGTATTTGAGAAGAACTAAGGATATGTTCCTGGTGTATGGAGGAGATGAGGAGCTTTTCATCAGAGGGTATAATGGTGCTGGTTTTCAAACAGATCAGAACGATATGAAGTCGCAATCTGGATATGTTTTCTGTCTCAACGAAGGAGTTGTGAGCTGGAAGAGTTCAAAGCAACTAGTTGTCACCAATTCTACAGCGGAGTCTGAATATATAGCGGCTTCTGATGCAGCCAAGGAAGCCGCCTCGATTCGAAACTTTGTCCAGGAGCTTGATGTGGTGCCTAGCAGTAAAGATCTTATCACGTTATATTGTGATAATATTGTAGCGGTGGCTCTTTCAAAAAAACCAAGGTCACATCAACGGACAAAGAAAATACTTCAGAAGTATCACCTCTTGAGAGATTTCTATCAAAGGGGTGAAGTTGCAATGAGCAGAGTGTCCACAGAAGAGAACATGGCGGACCCCATGACTAAAGGTCTATCTCAGTAGAAGCATGAATATCATGTGAGAGCTAGCGGGTTAAAAGTTGTTAGTAGTTGGCTCTAGTCCAAGTGGGGGTCTGTTGGAGTTGGTGGCCTAGAACCAACTACTTTGTACTTTATTCATAAATAAATACCTTATCACATCTTGATTGTTCTTCTGTGTGACAACGCATGTGATAATGCCCTAAGCATAGCTGTTGCATTAAAGGGTCATAGTGGATCTCTGCTATCATGAGAACCCGGAAGTGTCATAACACTATTCTTGAATATATGTTCTATGATCGGATGATGTTATTTGAGGGACACAAATAATACAGGTCATTAGGGGTGAGGACTCATAAAACTTTGAGGCATCTTCTCATGGTGTGCGCCCTTGGTAATATCCAGGATGATATTATGAGAACGAGACCCGCCAGTAGGAAATTCACATTTCATAGTATCATTGGATGTTCCTATCTACGGACGTGTGTATTGGTCCTTAGACTTTAAGATTATTATTAATGAGTATTGAAACTCATGCACTTAGATGTATTGATGAAAAATGTGACGACACACTATTCGCAGCGAGGTAGGATATGTTGGGTGCATCACGAGTAATACTGCATTAATAGATAATGCGAGAAAGGATTTGTCTCTTCTGTTCCATAATGGAAGTAAATATCTCAGACCCTTTGATGGAATTGATATAGTATAAATAAATCAATGGCTATGGTAAGAAATGAGCAAGTTCAATTCTGAAAAGTCAAAGAAAGAATAATCGAGCACATAGGTTGATGGCACTAGCATGCAACCCGCTTGATTCGAAATATCGAGACAAAGGGATTATATTATACAGTAAGCGCTCGTAGGATGTGACACGTCATTGCAGCGTTAACTTCTTTCTCTATGAGTGTCTTGGTGTGTTGTTAGATGCTAACCTTGGACTTTAGGCAGCCTTCGTCTAATGTCACTAAGAAAAAGGTCTAGAGGGTCACACACTAAGTGTGTTCAAGTATCTCAGTTAAATATTAATTTAACAAGTTGAATAAAGATTATTCTCGATTGTGGTTTAATAATTATTTAAGGATGGTTGATCGCATTTATTTCGACACTAGTTATTCGAGAAAATGTATTGTGGATGAAATAATATATTTATTAGCGAGTAATGAAGTGACATTTATTTTAAAAATAAATAGCCATTATTCAAGGTCTAATAAATGTGATGGAAGAAATAAAAAAAATAGAAAAACAAAAGTATACACCATGTATATTAAATATACACGCCGCGTATTTTTTTTCTGGGAATTTATGAGAAATAATATTATTTATTTAATTAAATAATATTAGGTGTAATTCGTTGTGCACATGTCAGGTAATAATAATAGTCAACTGTTATTATTAGACATGGGGTATTACTAAGAATTAAATGAAATGAATAAATACTTTCGGGTAATTATATATTTCTCATTAGCCTAGCCATTTTATTGTGGTTGTGCACAACAGATCGAGAGAAAGCTCTCAAGCCACGGGAGAATCCTTTTTCTTCCAAGAACGCTCTCAAGCTACGAGAGAGAGATCCTCCTTCATCGGATCAAGACGATCGAAGGCGGACATCGCAAACGAAGGCTTTTCCGCGCTAGCACCCAGAGATCTCTTCGGCGACGTCCAAAGATGCGTGGAGCATGTGTGGATCACCGCTAGAGGAATCCTACACTTGGATTATATGACGCAACAACGGATCACATCGGATCGTGACCAGAAATATTAACGAAGAAAGAATTTCATCAAGGTAATTCTTGTCAATTAATTAAATTAATTATAATCAACATATGATGATCTTATTTATGATTTTGGGACTCCCCTCTTTTCTTTTTCGTTCTTCATTCTATTCTGAAGATCTGGCGTTTTATTATCGTAACGGATCTCGAATTGATCGTTGTTAACGCTAAAATTAAAGTTAGATACACCCACCAACACGCTTCCGCTGTGCCCGGAACCCTACACTTCTACCCCTAATCTTTAAACAAAAAGGAAACACTCCCAATATCAGCTCCTCCGCACTAAGCCCGTGTAAAGGTAATTATTGAACAATACTATAAAATTCTCTAATAAGCTCAAGTGAATCCTCACTAGGCTAACCGTTAAAAAAGGATAACATAAAGAGGTGTGACTGTTTCATCTCATAATTCCTAGACTTGTGGGATAACCATGTGAAGTATGGGTTATTTGAAATAGTGGGAAGTTGGAAATTCCTAATCATTGGCCTCTCACCATTCAGATTTCTAAGTTGAGGTGTAGTAAAATTTTTATTTTCAACTATGTTTTCATCTCTTTGAATTTCCAGATTTTCTATTTTAGCTTTCTTTTTCATTTTTAGGGCAGAACAGTATTTATTTATTTATGGTATTAAAGGGTCAAGTTCATAAGTGAATGATTCCCTTATGTGCATGAAAAAACAAGTGAAATAGCTCAAACTAAGCACATAGCAGAGTGAAAGCAGGAAGATTTTCAGTTTTTTAGTTTTTTTTAAGTTACTGTAACAGAACTTTTTTTAAATAGATTTATGTTTTTTTTTTGTGTTTTTTTTTTTTTTTGAATGTTTTTTTAAGACGGTTGCACTTGCCTTACCCAGCAAGGGTGCCAGAAATTTGATGATCTTGGTCTTTGGTAGTCCTCAAATTTATTTAATTATTTTATTTATTAACTACTTAGATGGTGGTGAGCAAGGTCAAACCATAGGGAAGGTGAATGTGATGTGTGTGCAACCCAAAGAAAAAAAAAACAATGAACAAAACAAAACATAAACAGAATTAGTCGAGTAATCGAATATGGAAGTGGAATGTGTGATGAAACGGTGAAAAGTGCAGGAGGGCAGAGGGAAAACAACAACAATCAAGAACTAAGCCAAACAAGGATGGAGTTAAGGGAAAATGCAGTCCAAATAGATAAAAAGATCATCATTCATGCATCAGAATTAACTATAGAAGTGTCCTGAGAGGTGTAATAGGTGAGTTGAAACCTAATTATCATTAACCTTAACCAATGATCTCTTCTAAGGATTGATATGATTATTAGTCTCTCAAGAAATGGATGGATCTTCATAGAGAAGATAGGACCTCAACATTTTCCAATTTAAGTACTTTGGTTGAAGTTATTAAGGAAAAAATTCTCTGCTCTTCAACCATCAGTACATGAAGTAGGGAAAAAATGATGCTCATCAAGAAGAGAAAATGAAAACATAAGATGAAGAAGACACCCAGTACTTCCAGTGACACTTCACCAATTCTGTCAAATTAAGTGAAGTGGAAACTGATTTTCAACCACATAAAGAAATCAAAATCTAACTCTATCTTTCGATACATCGTTAGAGAAGATAGAAATGAGCAGTGAATTAAATCAGGAAGAACAAAGACTTCTTTGAATTAAACTGAAGCATGAACAAGCAAAAAAGAATTTTCGATTCATTCTAGTCCAACCCTACTAAAACAGTTTAATTGTATATCTCAGTAGTAAGAAAAATATTCAAGAAATTCATCATATATTCAGAAAAATGGAAAGAAAAGAGAAAAGATAGGGAGCTTCACTGTTGAGATCGCATCCTTCCCCTGACTCCAGCTCCCCGCATTGCTGCTTCAAGTGCTGCTCCCACCTCTAGTCCAGCCTCCGATCTCTACTGTTTCCCAGAATGTCTAGAATGAATGCCCCCACCCCAATTGTGGTGCAACACAAGCTCGGTGCCCACCTTCAATCTTTACGATCACGGTTCAACTTCTTCCTCGGGTTCATAAGTTCATAGGAGCATTCTATCGAGCACATCAAAAGCATTCATTTGCATCTGCGCAGCCATACCCTTTGGAAGCTTGAAGCCCTGCTATCTTCTTATTCAGACGAACCTGCATAAAGAAACAAAACCAGCGATCCAATTATCTTCATCTTCAACTGGAACATCGACACCCAGGTTCCTAGCTCCGAATTACGAAACAGGGTCGTCTTCTTCAATAAATCTCGGTCAGATTTCGTCTTAACTTGACATGGCATCGATCTTCGATAAGATCTGGACGAGGCTCATTCAGCTTTCATCCACTTTGGCCATGGATCCTCCTGGTTCGGTGTTCTGGAGAGCTCGGAAACTCGGTTTCAGATTTGTGCAGCCTCCATGATTTTGAGCTCATGCATAACACACAAATGATTTTCCTTTGAATTCAGTTTCAAGCACTAGTTTATGCGTGTCGTTGGACTTCTTCATCGGTGGAATCGAGCTTCGATCAAGTCTTCTTCACGCCTCGCAAGCTTTGGGCTCGTTTTCCTTCTTTGATCGGTCTCAGGCCGAGGTATCCTCATTGCAGATATCGGCGAGCCTTGGGTTTTCTTCCTGAAGCTTCGGTTTTCTTCCTCAAGCTTCGGCTTTCTTCGGTCGAAAAAAGCGAAGGCCTAAAGCCTTAGGCTAATTTAACAAAAAGACTTATGATAAAATTAAAATACTTCAAAAATATAAATAAGACTTACTAAAAAGAAAATAATTAAAAAAATAATGAAAAGACTTGCTATAACATAAATAAAGCCTTACGGAAAATGAAATACCTGCAATTTCAAAAGACTAGTCATTTTTTAAACAATTCTCAATAAATTACAACTTCACGGAAAAATATATTATATGAAATTTATTTAAAATCAAATCATGGAACTTCGAACATTAAAATCAATTGCCCAAAACACTTCAAAAATTGATATCTCAATTAAAAACCAAAAGCACCTGAATTTTTTTTCTTAAAATATAAGAAAAATAATTTAGAGAACTTCTTAATCCATAAATCCAAAAAATCATCAATTTCCATTAAAAAAAATCTATAAATAACAATCTCCGCACAAATAACCGAAATCCAATATTTCTCCATTATAAGCATGCTTTCACCTCAAAAACACAATTAATTCATATTAAATATGTGGGAAAAATGTATCTAGTAAAGGAGATATCAATTATCATTGTCCCATAGCCGATTTCCAATGTTTTCATCATCTTACCCTATAAAGAAACATGCTAAGGACTTTGCTTCAAGCTTGTAACTTTCTTTGGTATAAACATGGATGTATGAGACAGATCCAAAAAAAAAATCAGTTGAGAAACTTCAATTGGGTTTCTATCCCATAGCTATTTCAGAATCTTCCGCTCTAATGGTGTGGATGGACTTATATTCACAAGATAGGTTGTATAATTGATAGCTTCCACCCCAAAAACATTAAGGAAACCTACATGCAACCTCGTAATCTCAACCTTCCTGGTCAATGTTTGATTAATCAAATCCACTACATCATTTTGTTCTAGTGTTTCGAAAACATCCTTCTTAGACTTGATACCTTTTCTCCAGCAGAATCTTTGGAATTCCCTGCTATCGTATTCCCCAGTATTATCAAACCTCGAACACTTAAGCTTACTTTCAACCTCCTTTTTTGAGCATAGCTCTCCATAAAAAAACACTTTGAAGACCCTGGATTTGTGCTTAAGGAAGTAAACCCATGCTATCCTTATTGAATATTTTGTGAAAGTAACAAATTACAACAACTCATCGTGGGAACAAACTGGAGCAAGCCCCCAAACATTTGTATGTACGAGCTCTAACTTCTTAGACTTCGGTTTCATTCCATTTGTGATAAATGAAACCTTTCTCTACTTTCCTAGGATACAACTCTCACAAAATCCAAAATCCATATGACTGAGCAGTTTCCTTTTAGTCGTTAAGACTCACATATTCTTCTCACTTAGATTTTGTAACAACCACGAATTTTCCATGTATTGTTTTAGAATATTGTATAGATTATTTTTAGAGTTAAGCGCAGAGACGACGTAAAATTCCAAGGCCCGGTGTGCCTGGAATTAATTTTTGAAATATATTAAATACATGCACGCACAATTTTTCCTAAAAAAAGTGGAATAACTTCTAAACGGAGGCTCAAATCAGAAATACAGGGCCACAATTGAGTTTAGAGTACAGGTTTTACCCTAGACACGATATAACCTTGAAGCGCATCAGACGTTCAGGTTGAGTGCAGTCATTGACGAACGTTTAAATAAATTAATTGAATAAATTAGTTTATTTAATTAATTACCTTAACTTAGTTTTTTTTCTATATAGACGTCATTATGGCAGATTTGAAGGGTTAACTACATAACCCTACAAATCGAGAGGATCCATTAGAGAGCGTTGGAGGAGCTTCCATTAACGAGTGATGATTGGATCATGGATCATTGATTGGTGTGTGATGGAACTTGGGGATCTTGTCAACGACAGTGGCACAGAACCACTCTTCGCCAGTGATTGATCCAAATCGCGGTAGGGTGTTTGTGTTTTGTGGATTTACCCCCGTTTATTATTTCTGCGATGAATGTGAATCAGTCGACCAACAGATTGATTTGTGAATAGGTCATATTGTGGGTATGGAATTTATCTACGAGGATTATTGAGGGAATTGATTATTATTGATTGGATATTCGTTCATCGTTCTAACGACAACGAATCAAGGTCAACCGAACACGACCGAGGTTCGTTCCTCTTTTGAGTGTTTCTTAGATTTCTCTTATCGTTCTTCGTTCATCCCGAGCAATTATTTTGGCTTGTGGTTTGACAAATACAGGTATATCAATCATTGTGCACCTGTTTGTTGGCGCAACAAATTGATATTACAGATTCAGGTTCAAATGAATGACAGGATCGAGCTATGATGATGGATGATCGATCGAGGATGGTTTTGAGGATATCGTTCTTTGCATATTTGGCGTGTGATAGTGGTGAGACTTGATGGACGATTTATGAGTGGATCGAGGCACAATCTTCGACAAGCAAGTGACGACGAGGCTCAGTCAGACCCGATCTACGATCTCCGAGCGAGATCAGTGGTGGAATTGGCGGTGACGTCATAAGCGAATGTGGAATAATGATATGGATTTCTAGAAAATCCCAAAGAACACAGCGTGTGGGGCCTTGGCTGTGACACTAAGGTTTTCGTGAGAAAGTTAAATATCACATGGTGTGTGACCCTTGTCACATGGTGTGGGACTCCACTTGGTGGTTCGGCGTGTACCCGGGGAGGTACACAAGCACGGGCACAACTAGGCATACACGAACACGACCAACCGGACATGGACACAATTAGGAGTACACGAGCTCGGACACACCGTGTGCTCTGACACGGACACAAACACAGGCACGGTCTGTGATACATGGGCAACACCCGATGCTAAAGGGACACACCATATACTACCATTACACACCATGTACTCCTTCAAAGAAGGCTTGGAGCCCTAGTCCTCTTCAGTTTGGACAAGTTTTTTTAGGGTGCATACCCTTGATCCATTCCCTGAGGGTTAGTGTGGAATCGCATCCTACACATAGGATGGTGATCCCTTCAGTGAAAATTCTTGTATAGAGTTGTTGGAATCCTTCTGTGAGGCCCGAAGTGAGATCCTTTATCATTATCTTTCAATAGGTGGAGCTCCTAGTATTGTCACAACCAACACTACGCGGGTGTTGATCCTCTATTTAGCGAGTTATTCCAGATTAATTTGTTTGTATATCCCACGGCCTTGGGTGTGATCCTCATTCGTGTATCATTCTCTTCATACTTTTAACATATACTTCTTATGACAAGACCTGATGAGCAGTAAATCGCGGGCAGATGCCATTAGTGATATCTGGATCGTGGAGCATGCTCTCCCGAATGAGTGTTATGAAGAACCTTCAAGTAGGATTCATAGACTAGCATTACGTTTGTGACTTTATCTTGAGATGGTGTGTCTCATTTGAGTATATCTGGATATTCTTGTTATATGTGTTGTAGACACATACCTGTGATGAGCTGACTTCTATTCTTTTTGTTATATGCATAGTGATTTTGAGGTGTCCTAGTGGGTATTGTTATACTCACTCCTGCATGGGCTTTACCCGTATGTTTCGTGTCTTATGCAAACGATCGACCTTTTCACAAAGTCCTAGATGGACCAGGACCAAGTGAAACTTAGTGAGCCAGACTGAACAAGGTTTGTTCTGGTGGCTACCATGACAATAGTCCCCTTCCATACTTTCAGGTTGGACTTGTTTTTAGATTCTTTATAGTGGACTTGTATTTGGACCTTTTTTCTTTCCAATACTTTTTGTCGTACTCTATAGTGAGTTTTAGATATATACATGCATGGTTTATCAATTGTTCTACATTCCATCATTTTATGGGCTTTGGAGATGTGTTCGTGTGTACAAGTACCTTAGGTTAAGGCCTCCCATGTGAGTGATATGCCTACTCAGTGCTAGTCGTCAACCCATGAACTATTAGAGGCAGGCTTGGGGTAGCCACGACACGAGTCCCGTTGGGACGGGTCGTGACATGGTGGTATCAGAGGAGTCAGTTCTACCTTGGGACTAGAGTTTGTGAGATTGGTTTGGGAAAACAATGTTAAGTGTTTCGAGTTCAGCTTCCAGTCCAGGGACTCCAGTGTTGGTGTAGTGGCCGACGTATCCATACACCATGACTCTAATCACCTTCCCTTCAACTCAATACATGTGGACACTAGTTGTAGGTAAAAAGGTTGGTACATGCATCATATAAGAATGGGTTATGATTTTCATGTCCTTCTTTTGTCATCTCTCCACATATACTCATTAACCGCGGTACATCTTGTCTATTTTAGGATGTCTCCACGATGTATGCCAACTAGGATTCAACACTATGATCAGGAAGATAATCCTCTCAGTGACAAGGTTTAGATACAGGGACTTGTTTTGGAGGTGTTACCTCTAGGTGGTGAACCAGTTATACCCCCACATGTCGAGCAGTAGATGGTACCCACAGTACCAGTGGATGAGTTGCGCAGGCTGAGCATGTTTCATGAGTTTTAGTGACAGTGAACCCTTAGGTTCTAAGGTGAGCCTCACCCACAGGTGGCTGAGCACTAGCTTGAGGTAGTGATGTAAGTTTTATATCGTTTTAGTACACCGATAAATCAGATGGTGGTCCTAACATTAGGTCTTCTCTTTGGCTCTGTAGAACGATGAGGGGGTTTAGTGACCCAGTCATATGGCGAGGTGACTCTAGCATGGTCAAAGTTCTAGTTACTTATCAGAGTGGAGTTATCTCCAGCTACATTGAGGGATATACACATCTAGGATCTTTTATAGGTTCAATAGGGAAGTATGACAATGGTTTAGTATTCATCGAGGTTCACCAATATCTCTAGGTACTCGATGGATATGTTTCATGATTAGTTATTTCGAGCTCAGACCTTTGACTGAGGACTATATAGCGACATCTAATACAACTTTACACCTCTATTCATTCCTACCTATGCTAGGGTGATACAATGTGCTTTGGTGGTCGAGATTTTCCTGGATGAGAAGACACAAACAGTTAATACCAGTAGTGGGTACATAGGAGTAGAGACTTCGGTAACAGGGAGCCGATGTCAGCCTCAGGGGACTTGATGTGAGATTTGTTTTAGGAGGTTATCCTAGGACATAGGTTCTATGGTTCAGGGCTCACGAGATAGTTTTAGTCATTCCAATGGGAGGTGGTGCTACTCTTGTGACGGTAGGGGACATCTTGCATGAGATTGTCTGATCTACCGTACAACTGACAAAGAGATGGTGGATGGGATGCCTAGAAAGAGGTAGTGATAGGATCATACAATTCCTTAGGGTGTGGGATGTGTTATAAGATCTGTGAGAGAAGTAGGAGGTGGCAGACATTTTGACTTGCTTCCACCACCACCCCCAGGTAGTCTACGATAGGCTCATGAGTTGGGGGAAAGGGGTAAGGAAAATTACAGGCAGTTGAGGATTATGACCCAGAGGCTCCAGGTATTATATGATGTATGATCTATGTCTTTTATACCTTATATGAAGCATTGATAGACACAGGTGTGAGTCATTCCTTTATTTCCACTTAGCTGGTTTGAGACTTAGAGATTTCGATTTAGCCCTTAGCTCGACCCTTGTACTTGGAGACTCCAACTGGAGATGAATCAGTGATTACACACTTGTGCTGCTAGTGTGACCTGACTCTTGGAGGTAATAGTTTCAGTTGGGATCTCTTTATAGCAGTGATGAGTCTTTATGAAATCATCTTAGGTATGGAATGGTCATCTATAGTTTATTCCCAGATAAACTATTTTAGGTAGAGGATGTGGTGTGTCTGTGATGACGAGACTAAGTTTTCCTTTGTGGGTTAAAAGGAAACCCATGAAGAACAGTATGGACTCGTGCATAGGATGGTGTGTCCAATTACTCATCAGTTGGCTAGTATGACCCTTAGTGTAGTAGATGTTATGATTTTTCATTTCCCTACATTGGTGGCAGAGTATGAGTACGTTCTTCATGTGGACGTTCCAAGATTACCTCTCTACCAAGAGATAGACTTATGCATTGATCTACACCCTGAGACAACCCTGATATATGCACCAACATATCAGATGGATCCCACAGATCTTCATGAGCAGAGGGTATAATTGAAGGACTTGCAAAGGAAGGTTTTTGTTAGATCCAATGTTTCACCCTGGGCATCCCCAGTGTTGTTCGCCAAGAAAGAAGATAGGGGTTTGAGGTTATGTGTAGACTATATCCACCTGAACCAGATGATCATAAAGAAAAATTATCTACTATTAAGGATCAACTACCTCTTTGATCAATTGAGATGGGCACACTGGTTCTTAAATATTGACCTTAGATCAGTCTATAACCAGTTGTGAGTACGAGATGAGGATATACTAAAGATGACAATGAAATGTCGTTGTGGTCACTATGAGTAATTGGTGATGACCTTTGGACTAATGAACACCCCAACAGTGTTCATGAGACTCATGAATTTTTAATTTTATCCTTTCTCATATCAGTTCATGTTAGTCTTCATCGACGATATCCTAGTGTGCTCAGCATCCAAGGAGGAGCACATGAGACACTTGACGATTATTCTTGATGTACTCTAAGAGCAACACCTTTATGAGAAGATCTATAAGTGCTAGTTCTAGATTTAGGAGGTCCACTTTCTAGGACATGTTATCTCAGTGGATGGTGTAGTAGTGGACCCGGTGAAGGCCGATGTATTGTTATCTTGGGAGCCACCCAAGAGCGTGATGGGGGTGCAGATCTTCCTTAGGTTGGCAGGATACTATCAAATATTCATATATGATTTCTCTAGGATACCACATACCTTGAAAAATTTTACCCAAAAAGGGAATCCTTTCATGTGGATAGAGAGGTTCCAATATGCTTTCTCGAAGTTGGGACAAAGATTGACAAGGGCTCTCATCTTGATATTTCTAAAGGAGGGTGTTGAGTATGTAGTATTCTATGATGTATCAAGAGTCAGGCTTGGTTGTGTTATGATATAGAGGAAGGAGATGATTGACTATGGTTCATTTCAGTTGAGGCTACATGAGAAGAACTATGTGACCCATGATCTTGAGTTATCAATGGTAGTATTTTCACTGAATATGTGGTGGCACTACCTTATGGGTGAGTGGTTTATTATCTATTTTGACCACAATAGTCTTAATTATATCTTATCTCTAAAGGATATTAACTTTAGATATAGGTAATGGATATATTTCCATAATGATTATGACTTCAATATTGTCTATACTCATGGAAAGAGGAACGTGGTAGAAGATTCTCTCGTTAGTAGATTCTCTCGTTAGTAGATCTTGTTCGCAGTTTTTGAGTGAGGTGTTAGAGTAGTTGGACAAGTTGCAGTTATCCTTTGTGGATGAGGACGGAGAATATTAAGTCCATTCAATATTCTTTACCCCTATTCGTTTATAGTGGTTTAGGTAGGAATGGATTAGGGATACCGATTATGAGACCCTACATACTCAGATATCCCTTGTACAAGCTTCTGATGTATTTTCTAAAGATAGGGAGCATGTCATTCTTTTCATAGGACGCATGATGGTACCAAAAACATTACAAGAGGAGGTTTTTATAAAATTTCATACATCTCATTTTTAGGTACATCTAGGTGTGTAAACAATGTAATAGGACCTCCAACTTCAGTCTTGGTGGTCAGGGATAAAGAAGGGAGTTGTAGAGTTTATCTCTTGATACATTACTTTTCAGAAAGTGAAGGCTAAGCACCATATTCCAGCGAGTTTAGCTCAACCCCTTGAGGTTCCAGAGTGAAGTGGGATGGGATATCCATTGAATTCATTATGGGGTTACCACATATGTCTAGGGGACATGATTCCATTTGGGTGATTGTAGACCAAATCACCAATCCGTCCTACCTCCTAGATATTTGGGAGAAAAGTTCGGTAGAGAGATTGAGACATCTCTATGTGCAGGATATATTCTGACTTCATAGAGTTCCCTTAATGATCATTTTTGACTATGATTATCACTTTACATCTTGGTTGTGGAAAGGATTACATGAGGCTTTTGGGACTCAGTTGCATTTGAGCATGGATTCTCACCCCCAGACTAACGTCCAGACTGAGCAGACTATTCAGGTCTTGGAGGACATGTTGCGGGATTTCATGTTAAACTTCATCCATAGTTTGGAGGATCATTTACCATTGGTGGAGTTTGTGTACAAAAAAATATACCATTCCACCATTTTTATGACACCATTCGAGGCCTTGTACGAACAAACCTACAGGTCAACCCTATGCTGGACTAACCCAGGAGAGTCAGCCTGTATGGACATAGAGTTTGTGTGAGCCACTTCAGAGAAGCTTCATATCATCCAGGAGAAAATGAGGACTACACATAGGTGTCATAAGTCCTATAAATACCAATGATGGAGGCATTTGGAGTTCGAGTAGGGAGACCATGTATTCATATGGGTTTCACCTTGATATGGATTACGGAGATTTGGCTAGGGCGAAAAGCTATCTTTGAGATTCATTATCCTTTTTCAGATACTGTATAGAGTTGGAGAGGTGGAATACCACTTATCTATACTACCTTAGTTAAAATGAGTACATGACGTCTTCCATGTGTCACTGTTGAGGAGGTACATGCACAATCCATCGCATGTTATCAACTGGGGTGAGCTAAACATCAAGGATGAAGCTACCTTTGTAGAGTACCCAGTAAAGATCAAGGATCGGTAAGAGAGGATCCTTTATGGGTGATTGATTCCCTTAGTGCATGTCTGGTGGTAGCATGATAATCCTTAGGATAGAATCTGGGAGTAGGAGAATCGAATGCGTGCTCAGTACCCACATCCCTTTGTGTAGCCTTTTGTTTTGTCTTTTTAGGATGTAAAACCCCAAGGTGGGGAGAATGTAACAACTTCAATTTTTTCATGTATTTTTTATAATATTGTAAGGATTATTTTTCAATCTAGGAATAGAGGAAACATGATATTATTAGGATCGGTGTTCCTAGAATTAATTTTTAAAATATATTAAATACACGTGTGCACAGTTTTCCTGGAATAACTTCTAAATGGAGTCTCGAATTGGAAATATAAGGCCACTATTGAGTTCAGAGCGTGGGTTTACCCTATCCATGACATAACCTTGATCGAATTGGATGTTCGGGTTGAGCTCAGTCATGGGAATATGTTTAAATAAATTAATTGAATAAATTAATTTATTTAATTAATCACCCTAACCTATCTTTTTCTATACAAAAGCTGTTATGAAATATTTTTAGGGTTAGCCGCATAACCTTGAAAATTGAGAGGAGCTATTGGACAGTGTTGGAGGAGCTTCCATTGGTGAGTGATGACCAGATCATGGATCATCAATCGGTGTGAAACAAAACTCAGAGATCTCACCAATGAAAATAACTCATAACTGTATTCACTAGTGATTGATCCAAATTGAGGTAAGATGTTTTTGTTTTTTTTTGGATTTATCCACGCTTATTATTTATATGATGAACATGAATTAATTGATCAATGAATTGATTTGAGGACTGATCATATTGTGGATATGGAATTTATCTATAGGTATTATTTAGAGAGTTGATTATTATTGATTTGATCTTCATTCTTCATTCTAACAGAAATGGATCAAGGCCAACTGAACATGTCTGATGTTCATTCCCCTTTTTCATGTTTCTTTGATTTCTCTCACCATTATTCATTCTTCATGGGAAATTATTTTGTTCCGTAGTTGAAAAAATACTGATAAATCAATCATTTTGCACCCATTTCTTGGAACAAAAGATTGATAACACAGATCCGGGTTCAAATCAATGATGGGATCGAGCTATGATGATGGATGACCAATTAGGGATGGTTTTGAGGATACCATTCTTTGTATCTTTGGCGGGTTTGGACCCAATATACGATCTCCAGGTGAGATCAGTGGTGTAACCTACGGTGACTGTGCAAGTGAATGTGGAGGAAATATTTGGATTTATATAAAATCCCAAAGAACACTTCGTATAATTTGGGATTACACGGCGTGTGGGTCTCGGCTACGGTGCTAGGGTTTCTGTGATAAAGTTAAATATCACACGACGTGTGACCCCTGACACATAACATGTGACTCGAATTGGAAGCTCGGTGTGTGCCTAGGTAAGTAAATATACACAGGAATGGCTAGCCATACACGAACATGGACAACCAGACATGGACACGGTCATGAGTACATGAGCTTGGACACGCCGTGTACTCTAACACAGAAACAAATATAGGCACGGTCCGTGATACACGAGAAACACCCAGTGTCGAAGGGACATGTCATGTACTACCAGTACACACCATATACTCTTTCAAATAAGGCTTAGAGACGTTTTCCTCTTCATCTTGGACAAGTTTCATTAGGGTGCATACCCTTGATCCATCCCCTGAGGGTTAGTATAGAATCACATCCTACATATAGGATGGTGATCCCTTTAGTGGGAATTATTGGATAAAGTTATTGGAATCCTTCTATGAGTCCTAGAGTGAGATCATTAATCACCATCTTTCCTTAGGTGGAGTTCTTGGTATCATCTTGACCAACACTATGCGAATTTCGATCCTATACTTAGTGGGTTATTACAAATTGAGTTGTTGGTATACCCCATTACCTTGGGTGTGATCCTCATTTTTGTATCGTTCTATTCAAACTTCCAGCATATACTTCTTATTATGATACCCAATGAGAAATACATATTGGACGAACGCCATCAGTGCTATCTGACTCATGGAGCGTGTTCTCCCAAATGGTTGCTATGAGGAACCTTCGAGTAGGATTCCTAGACTGGAATTATGGTTGAGACTTTATCATGATATGGTATGTATTTATTGATTATATATGGATATTATTATTATATTTATTGTAGACATTTACCTGTGATGACCTGACTATTATTCTTATTTCTACATGCAAAGTGATTTTAGGGTGTCCTACTAGGTATTGTTATACCCAACTCCGCACAGGATTTTACCATACATGTCATGTATTATGTAGACGATCAAACTTTTGACGAAGTCCTAGAGGGTCTAGGACCTAGTGGAGTTTAGTGTGCCAGACCAGCCGAGGTGTGTTTTGGATATTACCTTGATATCAATCCCCTTATTTAATTTCAGGTTGGACTGGTTTTTTGATTATTTATAGTGGGATTTTATTTAGACCCTTTTTCTTTCCAGTACTTGTTTTCGTACTCTGATAGTGGGTTTTATATGTATGAATGCATGATTTATCAGTTGTTTTATATTTCAGTATTGTATGGGATTGGAGATGTGTGTGTGTGTACAAGTATCTTAGGCTAAGGCCTCCCATGTGAGTGATATGATTACTCGGTGCTAGTTTCCAGCCCCTGACCTATTGGAGACAAGCTTAGGGTAGTCACGACATGGGCCCGGTTGGGACGGGTCGTGACATATTCCCAAGAAAAAAATACTATAACTTTTTTACTTTTAGAAGTTGTTATTCTGTCAGTTTCTATTTAATATGATATTCCCATCAAATACAACATCTCATATTTTACACCTTTGGACCCCACCATAGATCCATGTGTAATATTCTATATTCCTTCCACAAATATTATTATGAAACCTACTTCATCTAGATAACATATAGAAATTAAGTTCTTCCATAAACCTAGTATGTACTAAACTCTGTATAGTTCTAAGAAGATTTTTTTAACATTCATACTTTCATGTAACCCTTCCCCATGATCTTGAGAGATTTATCATCAGTAAGATGGACCCTACCAAATCATTTAAACACATAATTCACTATTAATCCCCTCTTGGCTGTAGAATGGAAGTAATCCCCAGAATCAATGATCCATGATTCTAATAGAATATGAACATTTAGAAATAAACTATTTTTTTTCTTTATTTACTATATTTTTATAATTTCTAGAAGATACATTTTTAGAATTAATTCTATGACCATTGAAATAATTCTTGATATTTCCCTTCTTCTCATAGTGCCAACATATGGGTCCAGTCCTAGCCAGTTTACTTTGACTTCTTTCCCTCATCTCTTTAGACTCCTTGTGACCTTCCCATGGGACAAAACATCCTCTTCCTTCTACATTGAGTGCAGTTCTATAAGGTTTTTATACTTACTTTCACATAATTTCATGATTCAGAATGAGATCACAAGAATACTTAAACACAATATTGATATTATTGAAAGAATTTATCATATTAGTAATCATTTCATCCCAAGATTCTAAAATTGATGAAAGTAGCAGCAACACCCACACAAAATCTAAAAGCACCACCTTCATTGATTCAAACTAACTCTGAATCATATTGAAGTTGTTGAAATGATCATTAAATGGCCTTCCTTCCAACATCCTCATTTAGAATAACCTATAAAGCATGAACACATTGTTTATTTTATTTTTTTGGCTTCTCATATATATTAGCTAGATATTTCATCAACTCTATAGTGGTCTTCACCTCAAAGATATTATAAGAACATTCATTTATAATGACATCCGAATCACACCAAGTGGGTTCATATCAATATTTTAAATTTATCTTTATCTATTAATTTTAGTTTGAATACTTTTAATGTAATCTCGAGGTCCTTTTAGAACTAATCATCCTCCATATACATCCTCCAAAAAAATATATCTCTTCAAAATTTTCAATCCAGATCTTGCATTTTTTTCAACACCATTTCTTTTAAAAAGGTGAACTCCCACTAAAATATTAAATTGAAGAGAAGATAATATTATATAAATAGTATACTACCAAATGTGAAAAACCTTTCTAAACCACAATCTATGATTCCACTTTTTGTGTTCAAAACCATCAATCTAGAATCACCCACTGGAAATCCAATGTGGAACAAAGTCTAGAACATCATGAAATAGAATAAACCATGAACTTTATGTACTAGAACTAAGAGTACAAACACGCCCTATCCATTACACTAGATCTATAAACTCACCTAATCAATAAAAAAATAACATTTTTAAATAAAAAATCAAACAGAAAAAAGAAAAAGTAATGATAATAAGAGATTTATGTAGTTCGGTCTTTTATCCTAATATGTGGGAGAAAATTATTTCTTTCTCTTATTATGAAATAATGCAGATAAATTCCATGTTTAAAAGTTAAATTTTACAAGTTACCCCACTTGAACTATTTAAAATTGGGCCCAATCAATGATATCATTTCCACCACCTTTTGAAGTTCGCAAGGAGCCAATTACGAGTCTTAGATACCTCTGATTTCCTATAGGTTACACTACCTCAACCACTACCTTCCAATGAATGTTGTGTGATTTTATAGTCTCTACATACATATCCCTATGATGATTTTAATATATCCATTTAAAATCTTTAGGAACACCTTGCATACGTCCATCAGAGTGATTCTTACACAAGCTAAAGCTTTAACACTTCAATCATTCAAACACTATCACTGGTCATCCTAGTTTTGGAACTTGTCCTCTGAACCATGTAGGTCACCACTAATCTTCCATGGTTGAAAATCCTACCTAAATTATAAAACCCAAGTTTTAGATATTCTCCTTCCAGAAATAGAGAATCATAACATGAAAATGAGTCTTCACAGATCCTAATAGCTCCCTTGTATCAGCTAATCAATTATTAAAAAAATATTGAGTATAAAATCATTCATTTTAAACTTGTATTCCTTGATCTATCTAAGTTCCTACATAATATTTTCAATGCCCAAGTCAAATTTATTTGATGTTTATGCATAGATTCTATAATCTCTCAAATTATTTCTTAGTGGATAACCAGTTTGTTGATTTCCTTGAAACTTACCTTGTCCTCACTGTTTGAATTTCCCTTGATCCTTGGAAGAAAGATTTGGATGTTTCTTCCATTATGGATATTATGTATCTAAAAATGGATTATTTCTCACTTTTTACTTCACATAACCTCTTTATATGTGTCTAACATGTAACAAATTGTGTCATTGGTGATCTAATTTAAATATACTTCTAGTTTTTTCTTGGGAATTTAGTGGAATGAAAACACATGGAGTTTTGAATTTTTGGGTTCTTAATGGGAGTTTTTTAGATTCATTATTGTATTTTTTGGTATATAGGTGAAATTATAGGTGTTTTTTAGTGTGTTTTGAGGTTCTATAGGAGTTTTGTAATATTTAGTAGATGTTTGGGCTTTTTTGGTAGAGGAAAATCAAAGTATGGTTTGTAGCATGAGGTCCTAGGAGGTCTGGTGGATGCAAATGGAACTCTGATGGACCATCTAGTGGTAAACTGGACTTCCACTGAAGTTCTAGTGGATCCCACCCCAGTTTCAATGGGTTCCAAAATACTATTTTTAAAAGAGGTAAAAATGGTTTTTCACCAAAATTTATTTAAATCCCCAAAGGGACCCCAAGCCTTATTTTTCCTAGTCATTCACACACCATATAAGGATCTCCATTGGATCTATCCTTCTTTGACCTCTTGCCCATGGATCAAGGGTGATTCAAGGAGGTTTATTCCACTGATTCAAGGTACAATATCTCCCTTCTATATCCTATTATCTTATTATTTATCCACTGTTATTTTCTATCTCAGTTAGGGATTTATTGTTGTGATTCACCAAGTCATGGTCAAATAACTCTTCTTTCTTAGGACCTCTTCATATTTTTTTCTAAAAGAAGCTCTTATGGATTGTTTACCATTCAATGATCATTGTTTTAGTATGAGGTTATTGGGGTGTGATCTATTTTAGGGTTTTCATGATTTTTGGGTAGAATTTTAGGATATTTCATTAGAGTTATTTGAGGATTTATTCTATGACGCATTTAGGTATATTCTTGGAGCAATATGCCTATGTTTTCATTGAGGTTTAATTCATTTTGATTTTGTTAATTGACTTATTGGAATTCTTTGATTATGGATTTGTAAGAAATGGATATTATGGGATGTTTAGTATCTTTTGGAGTTTTATTTTGTAAAAAATATATCAAATTGTTAAGGTTTGGGGTTCTCAACCCTTTAGGTGAATTTCTAAGTTATTCCTAGGATATGCTAGCCAATTTTTTCCCAAATGGTTAATAAAGCTTAATTATATCTTTTTAGAATTATAAATGAATGAATTTCAACTATGTTTTTGTATAATGTGTTAATGTTTTTTCTTAAAAATATGCCTAAATTGAATCCATTAAATGGTTTACTCATTGTGATTGTAACATTAATTAAAAAAAAATTGGAGGTTGGTTTGGATAAATCCTTGATTTATTAATCTTAATTTGTTTATATTGGATATTATACTTGATTTATTTCATAAAGTTATTAATCATGTTATGTTTCTTTATTTATACATATTCCATGACTTGGAAAACCTTTTCATGTTTTCTTTATACATTTACATACTTTATTTTGGTTGAGTTTATGTTTTACCTTCATGTCTTTTGAACATGTGTAGAAATTATGTTATAATTAGAATCTTTGGTATTGTGGCTATGTTTTATTAGATAAATTCTCTCATGTACCTATGTCATGTTGAATTATAAATATATTTCCTTCCATTTTAACTTATATTATTTATAAGTCAATGATCTAAACTTAACCATGGTTAAGAGCTCACATCAGTTGTGATGTAATAGCTAGGTTACTCTTGTGGGAAGAAAATGATTTGATTTTGAATTTGTGTGGTTTCTAGAATTTACCTACTCTCATCCCTTGAGAACATGATTTTTTCATAAAATATAAATTTTACTTAAATGTTTCCATACTTTAATTTAAAAAGCATAATGTTTAAAAAATGTAAACTATTTTTATTTTTTTAATTGCTAGCATTAATTTTAGTTGCATATAGGGTTTCTAATCTAGAACTCTATTTCTGTAAAGCTAGTTCCCTTTTCAAACTTACTATTTATTTTTTTAATAAAAATTATTTTTTAAGGTAAACCAAGTGAATTTATATTAATGTTTAAGATTGATGTTAAAAGTTTTCTTTTATGATGAACTCTTTCTATTAATTAAATTTTACCCTTAAATTGAGGTTTAAATTTGAAAGAATTGTCTTTCTTAAGATCTTACCTTTAGTGTGGAATAGTGAATGATAATGCTTTACCTAATTCCTTGTTTAGCTTAAGAGGGTTGTGTTAAATTGTTAGTTGTGTATTATTTTAAATTTAATGTGAATAGTTATAATGATTCCTTAAAATATAATACATTCCATGAATTATAATATATTTGACTTGATGTTGGTCTTCCTAGTTATTATCATGGATAATATCTCCATGGTTTAGTTTTCTAGTAAACTTTGTTACATGTGGCCTTATTTGACATTGTGTTAATGGTTAATAGTATTGTATATACAAGCATGTTGTTGTTTTATTATACCAAGAATGTTTGTTGGCATAACTAGTAATGTTATCTTAAGCATGGAAAATGATTTTATATATGTATGAGCATGTTAGAAGGGGTATTTTTCTATTGTATAAATTGTAAGCAGGTAAAAATTTATGGAGGGGGATGAATGGGATGGGCTCTCAATGCCATGACTCTTATATACCCCTTCCTTTATCCTATAAAGGAAGTAATGATAGTACCCTAGATCATGTGTACACCTTCTCCTTTACATGGGATAACATTTTTCCTATGAATCATCCATGGGAATAAATTCTATGAGTTTAGTTCGATGGGATGAGCATTATGGTGTCCCTGACCTGTTTTTCTTAGATTCCAAGAACTAGGCTTGAAGCAAGTTATATAGGTATGGACCCTCCTGATATAAAGATTTATTGTTTATAGATGATATTGATCTATTTAGTGCTTTATTGGTTACCATTATCATGCATTGGTTATTTATAAAGTTGTTTTATTATATTTATGTAAATGAGTAGATATTCTCAAACATACATCTATTTATTCACCATTCTGTTGCGGAACACTATTGATTCCTTATTGAGTATGTATATGCTCACACCATGTATAGACACTATGGTGGGCCTGAAACTTCACTTGTTTTACATCATGTATGATAGGTATGTTGTAACATCTCGACCTGGATGCCACTAAATCGGTGCTCTGATTTGGTGAGTTATAAGGCCTCAAGTGAGCCTCCACATACGCCAAAGGTTTCCAACTAGTAGCGAGGGCCTAGAGTGTGATAGTAGGGAGACTATACCCTCATATGAGAGTAATAAATAGTGGAAATAGCTAAGTATAATACACATAAGAATGTAAGAAGAGTGAAAAAGTAGTAAATAACTGAAATAGAACATATTGTAACAATAAATGTAAAATCTACAAAATCCCAAATAGCTATCTATACAAACAACACTGGCCACCCAATGGGCCAACCATAAAGATACATGAGTACAAAATAAACTGAAAGTAAAAGCACATGGCTATACTACTAACTCCGATCTATACCACGTACCTGGTCTTTGGACACTATCGAACTGCAGTAGCCCGATCAAAAAAACTCACATGAGCAGCTCCGCTTGAACATGCAACTTTGGGCCTCATCCCTATCCACCATGCAACCATGATCAACCTGAAAATAAGACACAAGGCCTAAAAGTACACTAAAGTTCATGTGCAGGGGTGAGAAAGAATCTCAGTAGGACACCCTAACAAGAAACCTATAAAACATGCTGCTATAAGTGTATGAAAAAGAAAGTTGTCCAGCCTAGTTGAGACACAACTAAAAAGGAAGTAAACCAAACATGAAATCATAGTCAAACCCTAGGTCTGTAATCCCAGTCAACTGGGAAAGTACCACCATGGATGTCCATATATATATATACATATAAATGTATAGTCTCATACCTGCACATATATACATAAATATAAATATTCATTGGTATGTGAAACAAATAACATAACACCGAACCACAATCAATCCTTAGGTCTATAATCCTGATCACCTATAAATACTATGCAAGGGAATTGATCTAGACTTCATTCAACTCAAGACATGTATCATTAATTCGATCTCTAGGTCTTTAATCCCAATCGACAAGTACCTGCTTTAGCCAACACCAGTAATGTATCTAAGCAAGCTATGCCACCATGGGGGGATACTCGTCCTACACCTGGGCTCACCCGTACTCACCTCTAATCACTAATAAGGATGTCATATACCAAATTTAAATCCTATAAATAAGGATACCATATACTAATGGTCAATACTATAAATATTGTTACAACCAACTATGACCTATGCTGAGTAATCACGTATCAGACCCCAAGGATCAGATCTAAGGTATAATGACTAAGGCATCCACATCAACCTATTCCATGTAATCACAAGTATAACATTCATCATGTTCACACTGTATAATCAAGTGTCAGACCACGAAGGTCCTAATCCAAGGTATAAAAGACCAATTCATCCTTTTCGATTCCCAGGATCAACTCGGTGGAAACTTGGTAAATGCACTGGTTGGATTCCTAGGAGCACGTCTACTGAACATGTCCTACATGAGTCCAAGAAAGCCGGATCCAAGGGGTAGAAAGGCCCAAGGAATCCCACAGAATCAATACCCAAAGAGCATATTCAATCCAAGGTGTCCACTACCACATTAATATACAAGGAGTAACATCTATGGAATCTATAGAAAGAACCAACCTATGAGTCCTTCCAAGGCATTCCTACAACATGAATCCAAGTATCACTAAAGGCATACAAGTCATCAGACCACTGAATATGTATAAGGAATTCCTAAAACGTGAATCCAAGTATCACTCAGATCATACTATAAACATCATGCAAGGCTCAACATCTGGATACCAAGAAATACCTCTGAACATCTCAACAAAATATATCACAATATATATATATATCCAGGATCAATAGCCAATTACCAAGTAGTACCTATCGGTATACTAGTAAATATTATAAATAACATGGATCAGAAGAAGGATCCTGGGTAAGCATTTCTGGGCATCCTAACAAGCATAATGGATCCTAAGAAGAATATCCAGGCATACCAAAATAAAGAAAGACATCTCGTGTTAGGCCCAACAACCACCAACCAGGAAGCACCGCTAGTAAACATTGTTGCATCGATAATAACCATGTCAAGGATATGAAAAAGGAGTGAGGGTGGACTGAATTACCAACCCAACACTACTTCCACAACCCCAAGGGATTACAAGTTCGTAACGAGTTCTAAGGTTACACCCGCTACCATCTCTACCCAAAAACAACTTACTAATGTAGGGGCGGTCAAAAAATGGGAACCAACTGGGCCCCTCAAGTCAAAACATTGAAGATACATCCTACTTGGGATTATCGAGATTTAAACACAAGTGAACACATCCTACATGAGATACTTAACTATAAGGAAAGGAGGAATCCTACTTGGGATCCTCTAACGACAAGAAAACAGAGGCATCCTACAAGGGATCTTTAGGAATGGTACATAGGTACAAGTATCCTACAAGGGGATCCCTAGATAAGTAGGTAAGAAAATTCATCCATTAGGGGATCCTTGGAAGCAACTGGTCACATAGAATCATAGGAAAAATGGGCATGTCTCACAAGGGGACATCCTTGAAATCATAGGTCATGAAAGATAGCTCATAGCTTATCTGATATCAAGGTCTCAAACTAGGTTGGTTAGAACACCCAACCTACCATTTATATTCAAGTCTCTTTCTCGGGAGATTAATGTATTCAATTACTGAAGGAAGAACCTATCAATTTAGATAGAATCCCAAAAACACCCTTTAAGAGTCCTCAGATCACTCCACAAGTTTCACCATCGCGAACTACGTGGAAAACTACTCAGAATGGACTACTCTAAGGTCCAACTCTGACTCTGGGTCTAGAAGACATGAAAACCCCTCAAAGGGTTGAAAAGGGGTAGTAAATGGCATTTCACCCTCAGTACATGGTGTGTACTCCCAACGGACCACATGTACATGTTTTTTTATCGACCTAGGCATGTAAACGCCCTAGTTACACGACATGTAAGGAGGGAACATGACATGTACCCTAAATGGGGTACCTTCCCATGTCCCTCGTTAGTCCTGGACGTATACTTGGCCACACCATATACTTCTACACAGTTTTCCTCCCACACGGGGTCTTTCCATGTACTCTACATAGCCATGTACCCCTACATGGGTTTGCCTGGTTAGGTACTCAGCTTCACAGCGAGTATTAATCCATACACGACATGTACTCCCAAAACCCCATCTTCCCCAAATGGGAAAAACACACTATGTTCCAACCTATACTGCATTCCATGTAGCTTGGTTTTCCTGAATGGAAAAATCTTGAATTGCCCAAAACCCCCGTTTTTGTTCCCAAAACAACAGATCCGACCACTAGGGGACACATGCAAGCATAATAGGGATTTAAAAAACTGAAAATGACAAAAATAAAAGGGTTTTGTGGTAAATATTAAAATTTTACTACCTTTGGGAGGAAACTACTGAAGCTTTATTTGATTTCGTGCTCCACGATTACTGTATATCAATCCAGTGTGTCGAGAGCTCCATGATGGTACCCCTCTTCCCTCCCCCTCTCTTTATCCCTCTACATCTTTTATCTCTCGATTGAGAAGTGTAGGATGCGCCATAGGAGAGGTGTATGTGGGAAGGAGGGGGAAATAAGAGAAAAGAAAAATAAAATAAAGAAAAAGAAGAAAAGAAAATAAAAGAAAAGGGGGCTTGGGTCGACCCCAACGCCCAACTCAGGTTTATAACCTGCTTAGACACAACTCCTCATTCCGGACTCAATAGCAGAGATAGAATCTTAATACAATGCTTCATACCAAATTTATAACAAAATAAAACTGCACGAATAATTAAATATTTAATTTATTAAATATTAAATATTAATTATTCCACTAAAATTTGAACGACTCAGATTTCCACCAAACTTCAGTCCTAGGGTAAAAACCATATTTTGGGACCAACAGAGTGGTCAAAAAAATATCTAAGTTCGTCTTCTAGGGGAAAAAGATAATTTTACCCATTTACAAGCATCTAAAAGAAAAAAATTAAAATTTATGCTCAAAATTATAGTCCGAAAAAACATTGGTCCTCACAAAATCCCCACCATAAAGCTTCTCATCCCCAAGAAGCTTGGTGAAAGGACTAGCACTCATGCAATCAATCCGAGTATCTGTACAAGAAAGCTATCTAGATTATCTAATGACCATACTTATAGCATTAAAAACCATCTACTACACATAATATGTTTAACTATGACCGATATAGTACTCCCCACCATAGGAATACCCTTATCATCATCTCCAAACTCCAAGCATAACAGCTTATATCAAATGCCAGATTTCAACTGAAAATGAGGGACACCACCCTCAAACTCCCAATAGTGCACTCCCCACTATATTTATTACCTTACAATGCTCCTCAAGCGTAGCCTTAACAGGTTTCCTCAACTAGGGAAGAACATTTAAAAAGAAAAAGGAGCTCAGTGTAGGGCCAAAACTCTCTCAGAACACTCAAGATGAAATCAAGATAGAGCATGATCATCTATAAAATGAGTACACTGAGATTCTACCAAAAGGTGTATACAACTCTCTCTAAGACACGCTTACCAAAAAAGGCTATACCTTCCTTTAACCAACACCTAAAACCTCGTCTCCTGATAAAGCATGTTTAGGTTCAAACGCGATGTCTCCTCTACCACGGAGGGACATTTGTCATTTTAACCATAACCCCCATGCAACACTACCACAAAAAGTCTTGAAAACATTGGTCCTCATCTCATAATCAGTCACTCACTAATTAGGATTCAAATAGCACTACACCCAACCAGTGTATACCTTTATCACCGACTCATACTCCAGCGGGTCTTCCACTACAAGGCTAATCTAACCGTTCTACATGACACATCAGCTTCATTAAGGCAGAATATCCCTCAGAAATCCTCTTTAAAATCAAGAACCCCAACCATTCCATGATTTATTCAATGATTTCCAATCACTTGGCGTCGTTCTAGTCATGAACATCCACCTGTGCTATAACTACATTAGAAAAAATGAAAACACTGGTCGACTAGGCCAAGAACCTGAACAGTCCTTCCCATCAAATCCAATCTCAAAAAACAAGCACCCAAGGTGCTTCATCAAAAGTTGAAGGCATCAACATGCTTATAATGAAAAACTCAAGAACCTACCATGCCTCGATCTCAAAACGATCATAAAACCAAACTCACTACCTAAAAAGGAATCTAAAAGCACGAGCCAAACTCTCTCATGCAAATTTTCCTATAACAAAATACTCATCAACCTACATGGGTCTGAGTCAAAACCAAGGGTCTCTACAAGCCTTAAAACTAGGTCACAAGGTCTAGTCACCTATCCCAAAATATCAAACCTCTATAAATAAGGAAAATATCACAATTAACTATGAGGTTCAAAATTAAAAAAAATAGCCTACGAGGGACCTAATACTCTGTAAGCATCCTCAGAAGGAACTTCTCCATGAAGGTAATGATACCAATGAAAAAGAGAAACTAAACTGACAATCAGCTGGCATCCGTATATGGAAATACCCCCTATAGGTGTAATTCACAAGAAAATCCCATGGTATCTATCGACATTGTAATTAGTAATCCGACTATATAACCATGACCTAGGAAACAACACCCTACAAGGGTAAAAAAAGGGCATCATGTGCCATATCGATCTACTAGGGTCACTACACTTATCGTGCATGAGGAATGAGTCATAAACCTCACAAAAAAATGACTCAACATAGATCCACACGACCTTCCATCAGAATGAAATATATATACGTAAGTAGTCCCAATTGAATATGCCCGAATCTTCAGTAAAAATATCACACTAGTAAGCCTATATGATGTGAATCCTACGTTCCAAAAATGATGCATGAGATGCCTCTTTCCTTTGTTGTCCCAGAGTCAAAATCCATCAATGGTCTATTTAAAATGGACCAGATCCAAATATCCACAATAAATCCTAACATCCACACAACATGTACATCACTCAAGGTGAAAATAATATATAGTTGTAACATAAAAAATTAGTACAACAATCTCAAACCCCTAGAAACTAGGACTTCTTATCAGAAAAAGTGTTCTTGATGCACCAATACAATATCCATCATAGTTTTCAACACATTCCTAATACTCATGTCTATCGTATCCCAAATAGTAAAGACCGTGAAAAGAATACATCTCACACCACTTTGTAAAATCCCGACCCAAATTCCACTAAACTAATGGTATGAACCGATGGGTTATGAGGAATCAATCAAGCCTCCCCATACACCAGAGGCTTCCAATAAGTAGCAAGGGCCTAGGGTGTGATATTGGGGATACTATGCCCTCATCTAAAAGTAATAAATAGAAGAAATAGCTAAGTATCATACATAGTAGAAAGTAGAAAGAGTGTGAAAGTAGTAAATAACTAAAATAGAACATGCTATAATAATAAATGTAAAAGATACAAAATTCCAAAAATATATTCATACAAACAACAGTGGTCACCCACTGGTCCGACCTTAAAGATACAAAAGTACAAAAGAAGTTTAAAGTAAAAGCACAGGGCTTTGCTTATAACTTTGATCCATACCACATATCCAGTCTCTAGACACTATCTAATTTTAGCAACCCGATCATAAAAAACTCAAATGAGTAGCTCTGCTCGAACATGCAACTCTAAGCCTCAGCCCTATCCACCATGCACCCATTCTCAACCTGAAAAGCAAACATAAGGTCTACATGTACACTGAGGTGCACATGTAGGGGTGAGAAAGAATCCCAGTAGGCCACCCCAACAAGAAACCTATAAAATGTGATGTTATAAGTGTATGAAAAATCAAGGCGCCTATCCTAGTTGAGACACAACTAAAAAGGAAGTAAACCAAACTTGAAACCACAGTCGAACCCCGGGTCTGTAATCCTAGTCGATTGGAAAAGTTCCACCATGTATTTACATATCTATATACGTATACATATATAGTCACATACCTATACATATATACATAAATATGAATATTCATTGTTATGTGAAACAAATAACATAACACCAAACTGTAGTCAATCCTTGGGTCCGTAATCTTGATCGCCTGTATATTTTGTGCATGGAAATTGAGTTGGAGATCATGCCACTCAAGCCATGTATCATTAATTTGATCTCTAGTTTTGTAATCCCAATCAATAAGTTCTTGATTCAGCTAATTCCGAAAATCTCTCTAAGCAAGTTACGTCACCATAAGGGGATACTCGTCCTACACCTGGGTTCACCCGTACTCGCCTCCAATCACTAACAAGGATATCGTATACCGATAGTCAATCCTATAATTAAGGATACTATAAAATGACAGTCAATCCTATAAATATCACTACAACCAACTACAACATATGCTGAGTAATCACATGTTAGACCCCAAGTGATGGATCCAAGGTATAAAGACCAAGGCATCCACATCGGCCTATGTAGTGTAATAGCAAGTATAACATCCATCATGGATACACTGTATAATCAATTGTCAGATCATGAAGGGCCGAATCCAAGGTATAAAATACCAAGTCATCATCATCGAGTCCCAGGATCATCTCGATGGAAACTCAGTAAAGGCACTGGTTGGAGTCCTAGGATCATGTCTACCAAACATTTCCTATGTGAGTCCAAGCAAGTCAGATCCAAGGGGTAGCAAGGCCCAAGGCATCCCACAGAATCAAGACCCAAGGATCATACTCAATCCAAGGCGTCCACTACCACGTCAATATCCAAGGAGTAACATCTAAGGAATCTATAGAAACAACCATCCTATGAGTACATCCAAAGAATTCCTACAACATGAATCCAAGTATCATTCAAGGCATACAATTCATCTTCCCATTGAGTTCTTCCAAGGCATTCCTACAATGAGAATCTAAGTATCACTCATTGCATACCATTAACATCATATAAGAATGAATAGTCAGATGCTAGGAAACACCTCTAGACATCCCAATAAAATATACCAAAAGATATATATATATCTAGGCTCAATAACCAAGTCATAGGTAGTACCTATTGGTATACGAATAAATATAAAAAAATAACACGGACCAGAAGTCGGATCCCAGGTAAGCATGTCTGGGCATCCCAATAAGCACAACAGATCCCAGGAAGAACATATGGGCATCCCAGAAGAAAGAAAGATGCCTCACGTTAGGCTCAACAACCACCAACCAAGAATCACCTCTGGTAAACATCATTGCATCAATAATAACCATATCAAAGATATGAAAAAGAAGTGAGGGTGGACCGAACGCCCAAACCAACACTACTAACACAACCCCAAGGGATTAAAAGTTTGGCATGGGTTCTAAGGTGACACCCACTACCATATCTACCCAAACCCGACGTACTAACCCAGGGTTGGTCAAACAATGGGAACCCACTGGGCCCCTCAAGTCAAAACACTAAAGAGGCATACTACTTGGTATCCTCAAGGTCTAAACACAAGTGAAGGCATCCTACACGGGATCCTTAGTTGGAAGGTAAGAAGGAATCCTACTCGGGATCCTCTAATAGCAAGAAAATTGATGCATCCTACAAGGGATCCTCAGGAACTATACACAGGTATAGGGATCCTACAAGGGACTCCCTAGATTATCATATAATAAAAGGCATCCATCAGGGGATCCTCGGAAGCAATTGGTCTCATGACCACATAGGCTAGATGGGAACGTATCAGAATGGGGATGTCCTCAAAAGCATAGGTCATAGGAGATAGCTCATAGATCATCTCATATCAAGGTCTCAAAATGGGTTGGTCCAAACACCCAACCTACCATTTACGTTCAAGTATCTATCTCAGTAGATGACTATATTAGATTGTTGGAGGAAGAACCTTTACATTTAGATAGGAGACCCAAAATACCCATTAGGAGTCCTTAGATCACTCCACGAGTTTCACCATCATGAACTATGTGGAAAACTACTCAGAATGGACTACTATTGAGTCCAAATCTGACTTCAGATCCAGAAGACACAAAAAAACCTCAAAGGGTTGAAAAAGGGTAGTACACATCATGCCATCCTTGGTACATGGTGTGTACTCCCAACATCCCACATAGGCTTGTTCTTCTACCATCATGGGTGTGTAAACACCCCAGGTACACGAAATGTAAGGAGGGAACACAGTTTGTACCCTACATGGGGTACCTGCCTATGTCCCTCATCTAGCCTAGCCAGATACTTAGCTAGTACATGTACTTCTACACAGCGTGCCACCCACAAGGGGTATAGTCATGTACTCTACATGACCATGTACCCCTACACAAGTTCGCTTGGCCGAGAACTCAACTACATGACCGATTACTAGTACACAATGTGTAAGATCCCATACACTTAGTGTACTCCCAAAACTTCATCTTCCCCGAACATGAAGAAAACACGGTGTGTCACCCTAGACTACACACAATGTAGCCTAGTTTTCATGAATGAAAAACCCTTGGATCACTCGAAACCCCTATTTTCATTTCCAAAACAATATATCCAACCACTAGGGGCCACATATAAGCATAATAGGGATTTAAAAATTAAAAATGACAAATATAAAGGGTTTTTTTCGGTAAATATTAAAAATGGACTACCTTTAGGAGGAAACCGCTAAAGCTTCATTAGATTTTGCGGTCCATGATTGCCACATGTTAATCTAGTGCATCATGAGATCTATGACAATAACCCTTCCCTCTTTCCCCCCCTCTCTTTCTCCCTCTCCCTCTACCTCTTTTCTCTCTCAGTCAAGTGGGCGTAAGAGGATCCACAAGAGAGGCGTACAAGAGAAGGAGGAGGAAAGAAGAGAAAAGAAAAAGAAAATAAAGAAAAAGAAGAAAATAAAATAAAATAAAATAAAAAGGGGATCAGGTTGGCCCTAGAACCCAACTCAAGTTTATGCCCCCCTAGGAAAAACTTCTCATTCTAGACTCAATAGTAGAGACAGTGTCACTAACCAAGCCATGATTCCATCCAATATGACACCTAACCCAGACCAAGATAATCCCCAAAGGGAGTTCCCAATCCCCATGAGCTAGAAACTAGTGGTAGGGAATCAAAAGAGTAACCAAGGGAAAAATTTATCCCAACATAAATAAACCAAACAATGGAAATAAATAGAGCACCCCAATATAAGTATGATTATGAAACTGAACATCATTTTCACATAAACTGAAAATACAAAAAACTGGAAAACATAACTATACAGGAAAACCCAAAACTGAACCTGAAAACCATAACATCTCCATGTTACCCCAAGGGTCACTCTCCAATCCATAACTAACCATCTCCCTAGGCGATCAAACCCGAGTTGGATCCAATAACATAAACTTAAAACAAGAAAGAATTGTAGGTGTGAGTATTAAAACTTAGTAGGAAATCCCGAATAATCTATTACTAATGCACTTACTTTAAATAAAATCAACATCAATTTCATGTTTTAAATACAACATATAAAAGTAATATTTTCTACACATTTCCATTTTTCAAAACAAAACACAGTCCATTTCCATTTTTCCACTTTAAAACTACATTCCATTTCAGGGGGAAACCATTTGCATTTTGAAGAAGAATAAAAAAATTTCATTTGAAAATAGGGAAAGAGTGTAAAGATTTTCCAAAAACATTTTCATAAAACCTTGAAAAACAACTCATTAGATTCCAAGGAAGTACACCACATAAGAGATCACCAACAATGATCACATAATAATGGCAATGGAAATGAGAATATAATAGTATCTAATCATAAGTATCTCAAGCATACACCATAGAAAAATAAGTTTCAAGAGACATAGGGGAACATAAGAGCTCATGAATAATCTAGAACATACTATACATGTGACTCATACTGAAGGCATGATTTACCTAATGACATTATAACATTCAAACGATCGATCGTCGCCCTACCTGGCCTGACTGAGGGGTCCAATCCCAAAGCAGATAGTCCATAGTAAGGGCCACTAGCTAGTGCATAATCTAAAATAGTATAATAATAATTTGTAGAAAATTCGTTCACTATGCCAGGTTCCCATGTCAAGATGTATAAAAGAGGGTGAGCCAACTGATGCCAACCGAGCATCAAATCACATGTATATATATAATTATAATTCAAACAACTAGCATCACCTAAGTCACATTAAGGACTAATATCTTTCCATTTAACCATTCGAGCACAAGGGGGCCTCTCAGTTTGGACCTCCCAAAACAATCAATCATAATAAGGCAAGATAATTATCCAAGGATAGTTTTCACCACAACCATTTTCACAAAAGTGTCAACCAGGCCTCAAACACCCTTCAAGAAATCACCCTTTTCCAAAAATAAACCAACAAATTTCCATCACATTCCAAACCATTCTCAAAGAACCAAACTCACCCCACTTTCAAGTACAAAAAAATTTATAATCCATTTGAGAAACACCAACCAACATTTTAGAAGTCACAAATACATTTACAAAACCAAACCATGTTTTTAAAAATCACAAATCACTTACAAAATCCAACCAGGCAATTTACCAACCACTTGGTGTGCAAAAATCATCAAAGACACGCCATATATTTAAAATAACTAAGAAACCCACCTCATTTCACATAAAAAATTATTCTAAAAATAATAAATCAATATTTAGCATCCAAGGAAAGTGAAAAAAGCAAAAAATCAATTAATCTTAAATTTAAAGGACAAGTGCATGGGGAACCTACCTAAAATCGCATGCGCTTAAACAATGCCTACCTAAAAGAACTCCACAAATATTATGAGAAGTGAGAACATCCACAAGGAACCCTTAGAAGGAAAACCCCAAATTTCACACCACCTTAGATACCCAAATCATCCAAACATGGCCACTAGGGTTATAAGAGAAATTAAAAATGGAAGAAAATCAAAGGAGAAAGAGAGAGGATCCCCAACCTTTTGATTCGAGTGAAGAATCACCAAGAAACCATGTGAAAATCACCTTGGAGGAGCTTAGAGAAGCCAAAATGCTCCATGGGATGCATCCAAGTCAGGGGATTTTGAGTGGGGTGTCCAGTGGAAGAAACCATACTTAAAAAGGAGGATAAAAGACCAAAATACCCTTTCCCGAGTGGGTTGCAAGGTTAGCTTGCACGGTTTAACAAACCATGAAATTAGGAATTGTCTAGTGCTGGACAGGTTGCACAATTAGGTTGCATGGTTAGTTAACCAATGTGCAAACTATGAGACCACCCGCACACTTACCTGCATGATTAAACTAAACGTGCGCCTTAACCGTGTGACCTAGAGAAAGTCCCCCCAAATCACCCTTTTCACCTCAAAACTCATCTAACTCAAGGGGATAAACCATCCAAAAAACATACCCCATAAAAAGGTGCCACTAGTCTTATTATAGACTCATTTTCCAAGAGACCCCCTCCTCATACCTTTCATGCTAACCAATAATAGGTCCAAAAACCACCCAAACCCTCAAAAAACATAAAATTTAAATCAAGAACACCTCAAACACAAAATTTAAATTCAGAATACATGAAACATGTGAGAAAAACCAAGAACCAAAAGATAGTTCAAAACAAAGGATGAAAATGAAAATCTGGGTGTGACGGACATAATCTCAATTCAACCCTCTGAACAAAATTTATAATTGAATGAACCTGCATGAATAATAAAATATTTAACTTATTAAATATTAAATATCAATTATTCTACTAAAATTCAAACGGATTGGATTTCTACAAAACTCCAGTTCTAGGATAAAAACCCTATTCTAGGACCAATAGAGTGGTTAGAAAAAATATATGAGTTCATCTTCTAGGGGGAAAATACCATTTTACCCCTTTATAAACATTTGAAAGCAACAATTCAAATTTCTACTCAAAATTGAAGTCCTAAAAAACATGGATCCTCACATATGTGATTAGGTATTAGATGATGCAATAGATAGCGGGGATATAGTTGAATTTTGTGTCCAAACTCCATGATGTAGTAGAATAGAAGGCCATGGTTGGTAGGAGCAGTATTGACACATCACATATCCAAGTCGAGGATATTATGTAGAATATATTTATGGATATATGTTTACATGTATAATGATTTTACATTTCTAGATATATTCATACAGAGATTCCTTTATTCTCTTTTGTTGGTATTCCATTACTACAAGTTTTTTTTCTTATCTTGGAAATGTATGAGATAAGAATGTGACATTCCAATCCTTTAGTAGAATTTTTATTTTAAAAAAGTGGGTAAATCATTCCCCACTATTCAAGTAATGTTTAGTGATGACGCTACTTTCTAGCCTCTAGGGATCAGGGAAGACCCTTTGGGTTAGTGACGACCTTTTATAGGTATTTTTTACATATCTAGGTCAGAGATGTTACATACCTTCCTCAACAAGATTTGATGATGAATCATGTGATAGCATATTAACATTTATGCAATAGATGGTGCTATTTACAAAAAATTATACAATAGTTGTATTGATCCTTGGATCCTTGGTTCCATGAGATAAGAATTTTCATTTGCCTTTACAATTCATCAATGTGAGAATTTATGTCATATTTAACTTCCATTTCATTAATAGTGGCTCATCTTCCTCTAATTTCTTTTTGTTGAGAGTTTTCAGCAAGCATAGTGTATAGGTTTTTAAGATCATCTACTTTGTTATCATAATAATGACCTATTGCTGAATCAACCAAGGTGGTAATCTTTAAATCTTTCTCATTTCTCAAGGAAAGATTCTTGATCTTTTTTCACAAATATTGAAATTCTGGTTTTGAGATTCATGGTTCTTTGAATGGAGTAGAACCTTATAATGAACGAATTATGGATATCCTATCACCCTTCAATTATCTTCACTCACTCAATTGAGTACGAAATATTGGATTTTAGTCAAGAAGTCCTTTATAAAGGCTAGTGCATCCTCATCTTTCAATCCATTAAAAATCGATAGATACTGTGGGTGGTGAAACTTCAACTCATAATTTCTATCATTTAGAGTCAATATGATGCATCATGGGTTTTCTAAAGACCCTAAGGACTTTCAAAATGAGTGAGGTCTAATCTCGCGCTAAGATCCGCCAAAGGGATATCACACTATGAGCCCCTCCCAGCCTAAGATATCAATCCACCTATCTGGGATAGAGAAAAATCATTGTGGGTTCTAGACTTCTTACGTACCTTGATAGAGAGAAAAACCATCATCATCTACCAAAGGCTATTTACCCCTTCTTAACTATGGAGGTTTGGGGAGACTTTACAGTTGAATCTGCCACCACTGTAACCCGGGAGGGGGGTTTTTATACATTTTTCTTTTTTTTAATTTGAATAAGCCTAGGTTAAAAATATTTTTAAAACTAATCCCCAAAAGCGGAAAGGGCCCTATCACCTTTGGTATTTTTTTCCTAATCCAAAGGCGGCATGGGCCTTGCCTCCATTGCCAGAATCAGAAAAAAATATACATGTTTTTATATTTACAATTTTTATTTTTATTTTGTTGTGTTTTGTTTATATATATAATAACAAATTTCAGCAGAATTTAACTGCTATTTAATATCTAGAATTACTGTTATTAAAGCAGTCTGGAATTCCACAGGGATCCCTTTTATAAGGAGGCTTGACCTAAAAATCCGTTTGCATATTCCAATGTGGGATCCAGGTCCTCCCTTTTCTGTGCAGAATTAATAATATATTTTTATTAATAATTATTTATTAATTGATAATAAATATTAATTACTAATAAATAATAATAATACCTAAATAATAATTTACTATTACATTTACTGTTAAATATTTATAATTAATTAATTAATATTAATAATATTTTAATCAATATTAATGAAAAACTATTAATTACTAATTAATATAAATTAAAAATTAATAATATTAATAAACAACTAATTAATTAAAAAATAATTATTAATAATTAATAGGTTTTAATTAATTAGTAATTAAATAATATATAATTAATAATAAATAATATTAATAACAACTAAATAATAAATAATAAAAAATAAATAAAAAATTATTATTATTATTAATTAGCTACTAAAGAATAATTTTAAATATTTATTAGTAATTAATATTAATTAGAAATTAATATTAACTAGAAACAATCATTTAATTAAATAATAATAATTTAATAATAAATAACTAAACCTTAGTATTTTAATAATTTAATCATTATTAATATTATTTAGCAACTAAATAATATTTTTAAATATTTATTACTAATTGTATAATAATAATTATTCATAACTATTAATTAATAAATAATTAATTATTTAATTTTTACTTAATATTATTAACAAGTAATTAAATATTGTATAATTATTAATTAATTAATAACTAATAAATATATTATTATTTGTAATAATTAGTCACGAAATAAAAAATTTAAATATTTATTAGTAATAAAATATTAATTAGTAATTAATATTAATTAGAAATTAATATTATTAAATAATAAATCAAATTATATAATTAATATGTATTAATAATTAATATTTATTAGTAATTAATATTAATTAGAAACAATTAGTTAATTAATTAATACTAATTTAATAATAATTTATTAACAATTAGTAATTTAGTAATTTAATCATTATTATTAATATTTAGTAACTAAATAATAATTTTAAATATTTACTAGTAATTATTTAATAATAATTATTAATAGTTATTAGTTAATTAATATTTAATTAGTTAATTAGTAATTACTATTATTAATGTGTAATTAAATATTTTTTAATTACTAATTAATTAATAACTAATAATTATATTATTATTTTTAATAATTAGTGACTAAATAATAATTTTTAATATTTATTAGTTATTAATATTAACCTGTAATTAATATTTGTTAGAAATTAATATTATTAATTTGTAAATCATATTAATTAATTAATATCTAATAGAAATTAACATTTCTTAGTATTTAATATTAATCAGCAACACTGAGTTAATTAATTAATACTAATTTAATAATAATTAATTAAAAATTAGCAATTTAATAATATAATAATTATTATTAATATTTACTAACTAAGTAATAATATTATATTATTATATTATTACATTTTATTTTTATTATTATTAATTATCATTAATATTCTTTATTATTAATTATATATTTTTTAATTACTTATTAATTAAACCCTATTTATCATTAATAATTAATTAGTAATTAATTAGTTGTTTATTGATATTATTAATTAGTAATTTATATTAATTATTTATTAATTAATATTGTTTAAAATATTATTAATTTTAATTAATTAATTATAAATATTTAATAGTAAATAAAATAGTTAATTATTATTTAGGTATTATTATTATTTATTAGTAATTAATATTTATTATTAATTAATAACTAATTGTTAATAAAAATATATTATTAATTCTATGCAGGAAAGGGAGGACATTGATTCCACATTGGAAATACAAAAGGATTTCCAAAGCAGGCCCCCTTATAAAAGGGAGCCATGTGGGAGAGTTTCTGTCAGAATTTCAGACTACTTTAATGACAATAATGCTGATATTAAATAGTAGTTAAATTCTGCTAAATTTATATATGTGCGTGTGAGTAATCTCTTAAAAAAAGAGCTTCTCTCTTTATCAATCTACAATCAGATATTGATGTGGTTGGGCACAAGGAGCTATTTTCTCTTTGTTGCCCACACAACAGGATAGATTTGTATAATGTTGTTTCGGAAAATAGGGATGGGGGTGAGCTCCATTGGTGTGCCCCGACCGATGATGGGGATGATGATATTCTTTGGCCGACAACGACTTTTGAGTTTAGGCGTAGTGGGAGACATTGTTTGGCTCATCCTTGACATACGTTGATGAGGCATGGCTGATGGCTTTGAGATGGATCGGTGACCTCAAGTAGCATGGGTTGACCAAATCGACGATGATAAGATTTGAGTGTTGCGAGGTGCTGTCCAAACATAACCTATGGTGGAAGTTACTTTGCGTTCGACTAGTGGAGGCGATTGGTTAACCTTGGTTGGAGACATGGGATGCTAAGAGAGGCGTTGTGCGACATGGGTTTCAATTTCGGGTGGCGATGATAGTGGAGGCGTGAGGCGCGGTGGTTCTGGGATCCTGGTGGCTTGAAACAACGTCTTGTGGTGCGGGAGCCCATTTCACATTCCACCGAAGGAAATTCAGCAACGAGTTGTGTCTCTCATGGCCGGTGATAGAGGATACTACCCAATGACGGGATGTTATCGGTAACCTTGGTATTTGGCGAGCGTCAGTGGCTATCCAGTAGGCAATTGTGTGAAGCGGACGACAACGTCCGGGTAAGGTGCTGATGAATTTGGGTGCAATATGGCGTTGGTTGAACATGGGGTGTTAGCAACGATTGGGATGCGGGAACAGACAATGACTTTGCGGTGTGCCATGGGCTGTTAGCTGGCAGGGATTGGTGCCATCAATGATATTGGGATGTGGTCCAACATTGATCACTGGACACATTGTGTGCTATAGTTTGCTGTGTTTGGGATGCCTTGGGATGCAGAATGACTTTGGGGCATAACCTCGAGATGCATCTTGCATGGGCCATTGACTTCTAGTTGTGGCTTTGGGGTAGTGACGAGTTTGAAGGTAGAAAAGATGATGTTCCGATGGAATGGGTTTGGGACTTCGAACTGAGATGGGTTTTGGGTTTCTTGGACCAAATAAATTATTTTCAGCGCCTGCCTTGTCGGCGGGAATTTTCTAGCAGGATGGGCTAGGGGATAGTCTTGGATGGGTGGGTCTTCATTTCATTTGTTTTCTGGTGTCATTATTATGTCACTTTTTTTAGTGAGGCTTTATTTACCACACATTTGATGGTTGATGTTTGTAACTTTTATTTTCATTAATGATTTTATGACCAAGTACGCTCGGTACTTAAAATTTCCTAGTATATATATATATTATAATAGGTCGGGGAGGGGGATACAAAGAGACAAAGAAAATATACGATACATACAAGTACTCGGGGAGACTTAAACCTGAGAACTCTTGTGAGACCCTTCAAAGATGTATCCACCAGGCTATGCCCCTGGGGGAAAATATTATATTCTGTAAAAACGTTTACGTACATTTCTGGTATATATATATATATATATATATATATATAACAAAACAAAATAAAAATTTTAAATATACAAACATGTATATTTTAAATATATATATATTTGATTTTGGAAAATGCGGTAAGACCCTTGCTGCCTTTGTCCAAACTTTTTGATAAAGGCAAAAAAGCCCTTTCCGCCTTTGGATCGGACAAAAAAAACCAAAGGTGGCAGAGTCCTTGCTGACTTTTGGGCTTAGTTTTTATTTTTTTAACCTAGACTTATTTAAACGATTTTTTTTCCAGAAAAATTTATAAAAAAAATTCCCTAAGTGGGGATAAGAGGATCCCCCCCCACATCATATGAACATCAAAACACCTCAGGAAGGAGAATTCCACATGAACTACAAAACACCTCAGGAAGGGGAATTCCACACTGTTTATGGGGGGAGGAACTGCTAGACACCTTTGAAAATCCTCTACCGAATGTCATCTCATAAGTCTGGGGAGAGATTCTTGGCGGTGAGGCAGACTACGAGCAGCTGTAGAGATCCCCATAAACCCATTTACTAGCTTTATCATCAGTTAGGACCATAACAGCTTTTTGAGTGGACCTCGGGGTGATGTTAATGGACTCTGAAAATGGATCATGGATAAAGGATGTAATCAGTGCCTGGCCATTTGAGGGAGCCTGAACTGGACCATCATCTATGTTGGGGGACACATCCACTGTTATATCCTATTATCATTTCCTAACTCTTTTAAGTTGACCTCCACACTGACCACATAAAGATTTCTAGTGTCCTTGATGATGTAAATTAGAACAAAATCCAATAGCCTTCTCATAATAGGTCCATTACTAGAATCCACCCTTGAAACCCATTGAAAACTAGATGTGATAAGGAAGAGCCTTGGAAAAATCCATTCTAATATAAAATTGGGCACACCAAAGGTGTAACATATGCATGATAAAATCATCATCACACAAGAGACACATGATATAGTCGCTTATCCCTTTTAGGATTCCAAGGTTTTGAAAAGGAAGCATAAAGTTGAGAAGCTAGAGCCATAGTGCTGAACACTTTCAATTACAACCTCTATTGAAATCCACAACCCACTAGAATAGGATAAAGAAATGATTATCGAACCTATATGACTTATGTGACTAGGCACAAGCGAATTCCTCACCATAATGAACATGGATACTAAAATGGAAATAGTCGGGGACCCCAGTTGCTGTAGCTTTCTACAATCCACAAGAAGAGTTTACATGCATTATAAAGAAATTCATCGGTGGTCAATCTATAACAAACCTTTCCAATAGCATTATGGAATGGATAGCGGCGACCTCAAGGAATTTCAGAGGCAACCAGAAGAAATTCAAGGATCCATGGGTTATTTTGACACCATCAAAGAGATCTGAATAGAAAGAACCTCTATGAGGAGTGAGATCAGGAATAAAGAAGGCCATAAATACCTTGGAAAATCTGATGAATATGAACCATAAGGAATCATCAACCACTCCTTATCAAGAATCCCATCCTCTAATCAAGGATTCAATGCTTCTATAGGCAATTAATATGATTTTCCCCAAGTAATTTCTACGAGGAAAACATAAAGAAATTCACATTAAGAGTTAATTTATGGTGAGTGGTAAAATGAAATGGTTTGTGTGTATATTGTGTAAGGTAATCAAGATATAGAATTAAATGAGAAATAGTAGAAACATATTGCCAACGATCCTGTACCCAAGTTGTAAAGGTTCCTGTTTGGCATCTAAAAGATCCAGAATTGATTCAGGGCATGGAAAAAATTCTCAAGTTACTGTAGAAGCACTGTAGTAGTGTTAGAACTATAATAACAGTGACACTATAGTGGTGAAGGTACTGTAGAGGGAACCATAGCGGCAGCGGTATTGTAGTAGGTATTGTAGTAACCCGAGTACTATAGCAGTAGAGAGCCCTTTGGGCCAAAAAATGGGCTTTCATGCCCCTGGGCCTTTGGGATATGTAATGGGTCTCCCTCTACCCAGAAAAAAGGGGGTCTTTGATTTGCTTTAATTATAAAATGAGGCTTCATCCCCGACCTTTTTTTAAAAAAAATGTAGAAACATATTGAAGGAGATATGGACACAAGAGAAATGAAGATGGATTAAGTAAATCAATGAGGGAGAAGTGGGCATGTAAGGATTAGTTTCATTGTTTCGTACTGGCTAGATTAAATTCATTAGTTCTTTTCTAGAATACTCTATACTGAAAGTACCCTCTTGATAAACTCTTCATCTCCTCAGTACAACCAAAATTCCTCATAAGGTTTCCTATTCTAATTACAATAAGAGGATTGATTCTTTTAGTTTGTTATTTTTGGGTGCCTTAGCCACTTAGAAGACTATCAATATTCAAATAAGTCTTTTAGTAAGTGAAAATTTTGAACTTCAACTCTCATTCCATCACCCAACCCCTTAGAAAAATCAATAAGTGATTAACATAATGAAGCATTAGAAACATAATAGAAAGTTAGAAAGAAAAAAAATCATTCACGCTTTGAAAATATTCCACAACTACACCTCATGTGAACCCTACTATAAGTTTAGCCTCATATGCTTATTCTGATACAGTGAAAACAAGTAGATTAATGAAAATATTCTCTGATGAGGATCTATGAGTGTAGCTTCACTTTAATGGCTAGATCTTCCCTGCTCTAGAATATCTAACTCCATGTTCAAACTGATTAACCTTGAATCAATATCCTCCTCTATGAATGGAATCTTCTTATTATACCTTTTCACTTCCCATAATCAATCCATGTTTGTGGTGAGTGTTCAAATCATTCCAAATGGACAGAAAATTTCATTCCCTCAGTTAAGCTCTATTTCCCTTTCCCATGAGGAAAAATTTCTATCACTCTTATATTGGGTTCCATATATCCATCATGTTAATGTATTGCTTGATTCTATTAGATAGAATTATATGGGGATTCCTTTGGTTCCCACAAGCTATGATTTTTCCCCACATGGATCCTTCATCCACCAATGGATCCCAATGATCTAAATCTCTTCCATAATTTGATATTAAGCATCTAATATCATTTTCTAGAATTTTGAATTTACATGAACAATTTTGGTATCTCATTGATTTAACTATAGAAATTCAAAAATATGATCCCTAAGTTGGTTCTAATGGATCCTATGTTGAATGATTAGGCTAAACTAAAGTGACAATGTAATGTTAATCTTAGTAACCTCAGGATATCTTGATGTGCCTATGGATATTTCACTACTTTATCACATTTTTTTGGATGTGGATGCAGTTTTTGGAACTAATACACAAGGTGTTAGTGATGACGTAGTCTTACGGTTTCACGCTTGAAGTGTTGGGCTTGGTAATGTAACCTCAAATGAAAGAATTTTCAAATTCACACAAAAAAGTGTCACAACACCTATTATAGTCTCAAGATAACTTATTCTCAAGTGAAAGTCTAAGATTCCATTGAATGGGGTTTGTAGTCTCATGTTATAGTGTATCTCACATTGAAGCTATCATATTATCAATAGTTTACCTCATGCTATATTACAGCTGGAATGGTCTTAGAAATGTTATATAACATCCAAGCTTCAATTATAGTAAGTGGACATTTTATTTTCATGAAATTATAGTAAAATATATATTTTTATTTCTCATGGCATGAAGATTATAATTTGATAGTGAAAGTACCCAGTTAGGATGATTGTATCACTAAGAGGGGGAGAGAGTGAATCAGTGATACCTTTTCTTTTATGTTTCCTTGAAACAACCTTCACCACCTGTTAAAGATTCAATTTCCCACTGAAAACAATTAAACCACACATCCAAAGGAACACAACTATTTACAAGGTTCACTATTAAATAAGAATAACTATTTCCTTGGTATGGTTATAAGTAATCCAATACCAAACAATCCACTAGAAAACAATCCTTGGATTACAATGAGTAATATGTACCCTTTCACTCGTGTAACACTATGTAAACAAATCCAATAGTGCGTGTGCACCCTCTTAGCACAAATAGGGAAATTAAAATGATTGTGTAACAAAACATGTTACATGTGTTTCTTTTCAACTTTCACAAATGTATTCAATTGAAAAACCATTCTTCTTTTTCTTACCTAGAAGCTGGTAAGAACTCCCTGAACTTTGTTATGAAAAACGCAGTCCGATTTTCTTGGGTACGATTTTTCCAATTTGATTCCTCCGAGTACGATCCTTTCAATAAAATTCTCCATAGTATTATTCTTATGAATATGATTTTCCCTAGTATTATTCTTCTAAATACAATTTTCCTAGTATGATCCTTCTCGGTCTGATTTCTCAACACAGAAGGATGTAGAACTATCTGAGTATGATCAAGAAAATTCAAAACCTCTTCCTCCTCATCCCAAAAATCCCCAATATGGAAATCCTGATCCAATTAATCTATCTAGATATAATGATCATCTAAATATGATTGACAATCCTAATACAGTAACCAACTAATTATGATAAACATTGAGTATGATAATTAGCTAAATACAACGTTATTATCTTGTATCTTCTCTTTCACTTCAATCCATCAAAGCTTCTTCAACACAAGTGAATATGAAAACTTCTTATTCTCTCTAAAACTCAAAGCTTCTCTCTCATGAATAGTACATCAATCATAAAAAAAGTGCAATGTACTTTTCACCTTTTATAGTTGACCCTTGAGATGATTTGGTGGGAATCCCAAAAATTTTCCCACTTAATCAAATTCACCTTAATCTCAATTTCCCCTAAAATATCAGGTGGATTTTGACTTCGTCAATTATTCTGAAAGCTTCTCAATTCTTCAAAAATATTCACTTCCTCTTTATACTTTTATTTCAATTTCCAATTTTATTTCAATACATGATTTCAATTTTCTGAATCTGATTTATTCAAATAAGGATTTGTAACAATTGTAAGAAAGTGTATGAAGAAATGGATACCATTTTTATTTTTTGAATACAGTCATTATTTTGAATATCAATCTTCCCCTTAATATTACATCTAAAAAACTCTTCTTTCAAACCAATTTTACTTCTTAAATTATTCTCTTGACCTAGTTGGATATATAAAACAATTCAACTCTGATAAAATGCTCTTGACCCAATTGAAATACACATCACCTCCTTCATTTATTAACCTTTTCTCTTAACCTATTTAAGATACAAAACTTATTATTATCTTATTATCTTGACCCAGTTGAAACTAACTTGAAAAGAAAACAACTTTATTTCAAATCGTCCTGAGTATGATTGTCCAGAGTATGATCTTTAGGAGTAGAATCATTATAGACACCATCTTTTTAGGTATAATCATATTGTTTATGATATTTCTCTTCCTGATCCTGAGTATGATCATCCTGGGTATGAAAAATTTATTATGATTCTAATGGATGATCATTTTCTAAAGTAGATTGATAGATTATTTTCCTTCTCTTCCACCTAGATATGATTAATCTGGGTATGATTTCTTTTCAATCATCAGCATATCTTTCTTATATTTTTTCATCAAGTTTGCATCATAAGTTCTCCACTAATGGAAATTTAGTCTATATACACAGTTTCAAACCATGGATATAATCCCAAAAATAATGGCTATAGGTTATATCCATGGTTTAATGTACCGTGGCTGGTATTGTCATGGCTATAGGGAAAGGACTATAGCCACGATTTCCAACTGTGGATATAGGCCTATGACCACAATTTGAAACTGTGACCAAATCTTAAGCCACACAGAGCCAATAGCTAGGGTTTAAAACTATGGCTATAGGTCATCCCATTTTAGAGAAAAAACACCCCACACCCCCATACAGTAGACCCCCCACTCCCTCTGCAGCTCATCCCTTCCCCCATACAAAGCCCCCCTCCAATTCCCCTGGACAACCCCCCTCCCTAGACAGACCGCCCCTGCACACCCCCCTGCACCCCTACCTAGAAAGAACCCCTTGCACCCCCATACACACCCATATACATCCCCTCCCTCCCCCTTGAAAATCCCCCCCTCCACTCCCTCTGGATAACCCCCCTCCCTGGACATACCCCCCTACACCCCTACCTGGACAGACCTCCCTACTGACCCCCACCACTCCCTCTGCATCCCCTCCCTCCCCCTACAATGACCCCCTCCCTTACCCCTATAAATCCCCATCTACTCCCCCTGGATATCCACCCTCCCTGGACAGACCCCTCCCTCCTCCCTAGAAAGACCCCCACTACACACCCCCTCCCCCCTGCACCCCCTACCTAGACAAACCCCCTGCTGACCCCCTTGCACCCCCTGCACACCCCCACTCCCCTACAAACCCTCCTGAACACACCCCATCTTGGAAACCCCATACCACCTGGAAAAACCCCTCACCCTTCGCACCCCATTCCCCCTTGCACTCCCTCCCCCTCACCTTTCCCCCCTCTTTGGACAGACCCCCTCCCCCCTCCCCATGCCCCCTACATGGACAAACCCCCCTGTACACCCCCTCCCTGGACAGACCCCCCTGCACCCCCTCCCCAGATAGACCCCCTGCTAACCCCCCTTGAACCCCTCCCCCCTCACCCTTTCCCTCCCTAGAGAGACCCCCCTGTACACCCCCTCCCCCCTATACCCCTCCTTGGATAAATCCCCCCTACTGACCCCCACTCTCCCACTACAAACCTTCCTGGACACACCCTCCCACCTAGACACCCCCTCACCCTGCACACCCCTACCCCTTCCACCTTTCACCCCATAACCCCTCACCCTGCTCCTCCCCCCTGGCACCCCTACTATTGCACACCACTCTGCCCCACCCCTCCTCATCGAACACCCCCTTTCACCCCCATGCACCCCCATGCACCCCCATGCTCCTACCCCTGCACCCTTACCCCATTGCACACACCTCCCTACCCTTTTCACCCCTACCCCTCACCCTCACCCCTCACCCTCCCCCCCTACTCCTACCCACCCCATGCCCCTCCCCCCTTTCACCCCCTACTCCACCCTCCCCCTTATTTCTTTGGAATAACTTACTCTAAAATTTCCTCATTGGAATGAATAATGGGTTCCCATGATCCCCTTTTCTCCCTAACCTTATTATTTTCTTCCCTAACCACACTATTAGCAACAACCTACTCCTGAGTCAGATCTTCCAATATACCACCAACTAGTTTTTGTTCCTTGACCTCTATATGCTCCACCACCTGCTTTCCATGAAGAAGAATTGACCTCTCCTTGAATTACTAATCACAAGACATAGTTTTACTATCATTTTCCTTATTTCTTTGGTAGACCTTCCCCCCCTACACCCTCTCCCCCTTACACACCCCTCCATGCCCCCTCACCTTTCCCCTTCTCCCTACTTCTGCACACCCCCTACACCTCACCCTTGCACCCCTGCTCCACCCACCCCCCCTCTCACCCCACCTGCACCCTCCCCCCTTTCACCCCTCCCCCCTCTATGCCCCTTGAACCCCCTACCAGTCTCCCCCTACTAGTCCCCCCTACTAGTTCCCCCTGCCAGTCCCCCCCTCCACCCCTACCCCCTACCAGCCCCCCCATGACCAGATCTACACCAAATATATTCAACCCAAACCAAATTAAATGTTTACAAAAATTATACATAAGATGTCAATTATAAGGTCATAATGTTGAGAATTTCATGGTCATACTTCTAATAAATACTTCTTATATTGTGAAAAGAAAGAATATTTAGAAAACTAAAAAGGAGTAGTCATGCAATTATAATGATGTCAATAAGACATGTGAGAATCCCAAAGAAGCTCGAAAATAAATAAAGAGAGCTTGGTTTGGCCTGACCAATTGGACAAGACTAAAAAAATGAGGATGCACAAGTCAGTGCTAAGAATAAATGAAAACAGGCGACTGAAATTTCACCCACAAGAGGTGCCTTAAAAACTGAGATGGAGAAAACAACTCTACATGAGGTGCCAATCCATGGGAGTAAAATATGTGCATAATATATAAAATATGTCAACAAAGAATAGTGTATATCCCATGTTGAACTTAGAAAGAAGAAGAAAGTAAGGATGGGAAGAAACTCCCACTTCAAGTGTTTATTTTAAAGAAACAAGAGGCCCCCCTTATTCCCTATTTTTGTTTATTTGTGAACTAATATGTAGAGAATTAAAGGGTTTAGATGAGTGCTATATACACTACACAACAAAGGAGAAAGTTGAGGTCAAAAGAAAGATGAGTTTTTCTAAGAGTTCCAATGTTGTAAATTTACCATGATGAAGAGGAAGAGGAAGCATCCCTAATGGGGGTGCTTGCATAAGATGGAGTAATCAAACATCAAAGAGGTGAAGACCATTTGGATGTTTGGAAGATATTTAAAGAATATTGGAGTTTAAGGGTAAAGTTTTGAAGAAGTTTTGGTGTTGAAGAGACAATCATGTTGCAAGGGAAGTCATCAAGTCATGATAGTCCTGTATAAGATTAAAGTTTGGTGAAGTTATAACATATCATGCCAAAATGCATATAGTCATTCTGTGATTTGGTTATGAAATGTAAAGATGCTTGAGTTGGTCCTTCATGATATGAATATCACATTGAAATGGTTTGGACATGAAATTGCGAGTTCTTTTTGTTTAGTGTGGGATAGTAGGTTGCATTGTGAAGGAATAAAATTGTGTAGGGAAGACATTGATCACACCTCAATTTTCCTACACCGTATGAAAAATCAGTTATTATGGGAAAAAGGTATTTTCATTATGGAGAAATAATTGCACCGACTCGTGATCACGTCGCGAAGTAGTTGGATGTGAAAATTCAATTCTCCTTAGGAGTTGAGATTTGATAGGTCACGTCTCAATGGTGATTGATCACACCGCAATACCCTTGGGAGTCAAGTAGTTGGGAGGTAACCAGTTTTTTGAAACTGTCATATCATGCCATGATGTACCTTGTTTGATGCATACTCAATGCTATGGTGTTAAGAATAAGGGTATTTCATTAGGCACGAAGTACCAATTCATGCATTGTTGTATTTTCATTTAACTTTGAAGGTCTGTGTGCTAATATGTATGCGCATAAATCTAAAAAATTAACTATTAAAAATGATAAAACCAAATAGTTTCTCTATGTATCCAAATTTTCTTTCCCACTGTAACATTTTATACAAATCCGATAATCAATGAATGGCCTCAAAAAGGATAAGTGAAATTTAACTAAACGTGTCAATCCAAAAGGAAAAAGTGGTTCAATAGTAGTATTTCGGCATGAGTCATACATACATTGGATGTCCACACAGAATGAAAAGAAAATAGAAGCAACATAGTATAAAGGTAGACAAAAATGAAACACACAAATTAATCTCTCCACTACCCTGATCTCCCTCCCCTGAAAAGAAAACCTCATATCCACCTCCAGTGCCATTATAGCTCCCTTCGCAGAATATTACTACCCTAAATTCATAGAAAGAGTTAAAGGGCATAAGTGGCCGATGTGATAAAGAAAATAAAATAAAAACTAAACTACAACATACCTATTTCCTGTGAAGAATTATATCTCTAGCCTATTTCATTTTGCTATAGAAACTTAATGCTCTTGTGGAAACCCACTTTGATTGCTGCAAGTTAGGAAAATGATTGTAGGTAATTCATACCTTTCATACTAAAAAAATTAGAAATAGAGGAGAATAAAACCATTTTCAATGATTTTTATATTCAGGATGATGTTATGAGAAGCCTAGCCTCTTTCATTTTGAACACACGAAGACCATATGTTGCGATTGTAATCAATGTGGTCAAAGGAGTGATAAATGATTTTTTAATTTAGTTATGTATGTTTAAAATCCAAATCAATAATGATGCCCATAATAGTGGATGAAGTTAACAAGTCTACTTTGAGAAGATATCAAATGTATAAATATGAAAGCACTAGACATTAGAATAACCATATTCTAAGATGGGATAAAATTATAACAAAATGAATATGTGAGAAAATGTATACCCAAAACCCAGTTGGAAGGGGATCTTGAAAAAATCTAAATCACAAATATCTGCTATATAATAATTCATGTGGATATTGAATAAATCCTAATTATAAATAATGGCTATATAATAATGGAATACAAGTTTATAAATCATTGGTATATCATAAATAAAGATGCATTGAAGTGGAATCCTCTATAATACCTAGAAACCCAATAACCCATGGTTAAACCAACTCAAACATGAAATACAACCCTAGACCCACTACAAACAGCCCCTCTGTACCATCCCCCTCTCCCCACCCACATCCCCCACCCTGCACCAGCACCCCCACCCCCTAATCCTACACAACCCTTTGTCCCACTTTCACCCTTGACCTCCTCCTTGCACCCCCTTCCCCTCCTCACTGCACACCCCACTTGCACCCCCTACCCCTCACCCTACCCCTTGCACACCCTCCCCTCCCCCTGCCCCTTCACCCTCCCACCTTGCACCCCACTTGCACCCTCCCACCTCCCACCTCCCCCTGAAGATCCCCTTGCCCCTGTCCCCTCCCCATACCCCCTCCCCCTACCCCTAAAAGACCCTTGTACCCTCCCCACTCCCCCAAAACCTACAGAACCCCCTGCACCCTCCCCCCTGCACCCACCTACACCCTCCCCCTCCCCCTGCCCCTGTAGACCCCCCTAAACCCTCCCCACTCTCCCTGCCCTTGCAGACCCCCTTTCACCCTACCCACTTTCACCCCACCTGCACCCTCCCCCCTCCCCCTCCCCACTTCCCCTACAAACCCCCATACACCCTCCCCTCTACCCCTCCAGACCCCCCTGCGCCCTACCCCCTTTCACCCCACCTAAACATACTCTGGTGAGATTTTGAACCAACATTCTAGGGCATTAATGATAACCACTGAGATCAACCATCATCCAACAACCCAAACCCTACAAAAAACATTTATACAATGGATAATACCTTTGATATTACATGATTAGGTTCACCAATATTAGATTTTAGGGATATGATTTCTCTCACTTGGCCTAGCTCCAGGGTTCTCTACTATTCCTTTCCTCCATGAAACGACCTAATGATCAATCTGAGTAGTCATGTATAAAATTTTATGAAGTAGTTGATATCTAACTAAGGATGATTCATGAAATATAGGTTCATGAAAGTTGGAGGAAATTACATTCGAAAATGCCAAAAGATAAAAAATTACTACCTATATGTAATTGTAAATAGAGAAAACATACATTCAAAAACGTGGAAAGTATTACATGCTTAATAGGTGCAAAAACTTCTTGCATTGAGGCTCTCATGAATTCCATTATAGTAATAATAAAGTTTATTGAAACCTAATATATTAAATCCAATTAAAACACTACATCATTACCTTTTAAGGACACATCATCCATCTTTCATTTTCATGATCAACAAAATCACGCCCACATGATGAACCTACCACTACACACAAATGTAGGAAATTACAATAAAAATGCCAAAAGAAAAAAATTACTACCCACTTGATCCATATGTCATTGAAAATATAAAAAACATAAGTTAAAAAATATAGAATGTATAACATGATAAAAATGACTAAGATGAATGGAAAATTCCAAATATTAAAAAAATACCTGTGGATAATCATATGTTGTTAATTGTGACATGTTTTCTCAGTCTGCATAAAAAAAAGTTTTAACAATATTATAGTTTTTGGAAAAGGAAATGGGGAAAAAAAGAAAAATTTTAAATACATCATTTTGAAGTAAAACAATTACAATGATTAATGGTCTATTAAGATAAAAATCTAGTACCACTTAAATACATGAAAACACATGCATCATCAAAAATACCTAAGAAAATTAGAGTTAATCAAAACCCCAACAACATAAATCGAACCAAGATTTTCACTACCATAATCACCAAGTCAACATGGGAGGCACATAATTCACACATCTCCTCCCTCCTGGACACCCCCATGGACAACCCCCCTTCTAGACCCACCCTAGACACCCCTCCCTCTTGGAAACCTCCCCTCCCTCTTGTAAATAGAAAAACCATAAGTTAAAAATATAGAATGTATAACATGCTAAAAATGACTAAGAAGAATGGAAAAATCTAAACAGTAAAAAAAATACCTATGGATAATCATATGTTGTTAATTGTGACATGTTTTCTCAGCCAGCCAGCCAAAAAAACATAGTTTTATCAATCTTGTCTTTCCCAGTCTCGTCCTCAACTACAACCTCATACTGATAGAGGGCATGTTATTAGATGTGTAGAATTAAAATGAAACGTGAAGAAAAAACTGATTTCTAACTCACCCAATGAATTTCCTCAGGATTATAGTTTGATCTCCATTGGAGAGACTCCGCCAACATCTTCTTGGATTTCTCTATATTCCAATTTTGAGCTACTAAATACCTCTTTAGGCAAGAAACAGTGCAGTACTATTGGATACACCTAAATAATGACCAAAACTCTCTTTTGATATCTTTAACCTGCATATATTCACATCAAACTCACAATATGATCAATGAAACTAATAGAGGGGAAACCTTAAGAAAAAAATGGGAAATTGGACTACATACCGTTAGAGGTGTACCAGAGGAGATAGAGGGGCTGCCTTAGAGAAGCGTCGGTGAGAAGGTATGATGGTCACTTCAGAGGAGGATAAAATTCAATATAATAATAATAAAACTTAACTAATACATAAAAAACATACATCATAATAGAATAATTCAATATATTTAGAAATAGACAGAAACACCGAAATACAATTCAATATTATAATAATCAAAATTCACTACATAATAAAATTAAACATATTAAAAATCTAAAAATACAATTCACATCAATAGTGAGTCTCAATATCAATATCATTATATTCATGATAACCCTCATCCACGCCTCCTACAAAAACACCATCACCACCTCTCACACCACCAAAATCATCATCGACATCAGCATCGATACCGACACCAGAACTAGAACCAGTACTAGGTCCAGTTCCATATATGGAATAAGAATCTACATTATCAGAACACATTGACATCAAACAGGCGTCAACCACTACAGTATCTTCTGGTGAAAGTGTAGAATAAATGGTAGACATAACTTTCATCATATTTCCAGTAATCAAATTTTCTTCTTTTTGAGTTTCTTCTTTGATTGTGACATTCATCTATTCCAATATAACCAAACCAGAACTGTTACTTGAAGAAATTGTGTCTTTAGACCTGTTTCAAGATGATATAATCTTCTTCCCAAGTCGACAATGCACTCTACCATGATGCTCATCTCCTAATTCCTAATGTAGATGATCGTTCAGAACCAAATTGTCAGGATATTTTTTTACCAATGCCTCAAAATCATTCTGTTGATTGATATATAACATAAATTAAAATTATAAAATAATATAAATAATTAAATTCATTTAAAATAAAATAAATTGAAATATACTTACAATCACCTTCTCGGTGTCAGTATTTGGAACAATACCATCTTTCTTTTTTTCTGCTTGTACAAAACAAAGTAGAGCAAGGAGCGTAGCCCTCGATATTCAATTCATTTTTCTGGAAAAAACAAAGAAATAAATCAAAATTAGAAGTTGAAAAAATTACACTAAACAAAGATAAATATTTTAAATGTTAAATTACCTGCGTTTTCTCATGATCTGGGAGTGAAGCGTGTCCATGAGTATAAACAGGTTTTATTCCAATCCTATTTATTTTATTTCGGTCTGATTTCTCCTATAAAGAATTAATTATATAATTTAATTAACATAAATAAAACTCATTTTAAAATAAATAAATGAATATATATATATAAATTTAAAAAATAACTTAAACTCTGGACTCTTCCAATAGTCGATCATCTCTTTGTATTGTGATATTGGGAAATCATGAATCACCAGTACTTCTTCAAGCTATGTACCAAATCTATTTTTCCAACAAAGATATAAGTCATACTTGTACACTCACCACATTTCAAATAAATCCATTAACATTACAGCCTTGACATTTTTTCCATCTAGAAAATTATATCGAAGCTGCAATGGACAAAATATTTGTTAAGAAAATATTATAAATTAATATATATAAAAGGTGATTAACATTACTTACCTAGATCTCTACCTAGACATTGTCCTTTATTTGTTCTCTAACTTCCCTCCAACTTATTGGATGAATTGGAATGATATTGATGTGTCTAGAAAGTGTTCCCATAAAGCTTTTACATTCCATACCATTTTTTTAATTATAAAACTTTCCTTATTATATTCAACCATGATTTGCATGTGTCGATTCCAAACCTCTCGCATTTTTGTGCGACCTCATCTTCTGGTGGAGGCTGGAGATAATCATGAAAAAAATAATAAAGGAAAATAATATATATGAATTTATCATTAATCACTAATAGTAATGTTTAAACACATGCCAATAGATGGGGGATCTGATGACCCTTGAAGTGCTATGTCTAGAGGGGGATTAGCCTCTGTGGTAGGTGAAATATCTACAGTATGAGTACTCTGTATAGTATATTATGATAAGTGTAATGATGGAGGGATAAAACCCTATGGATAATCCTATATAGATGAGGGTGATATGGATATGGATATGGCAGTGGGATATATGGGGGCACAGTGCCCTATAAAGTGGATGGTGGGAATGGAAAATAAAGAGGGATGGGAGTCTGAGAACTACCATCTGATGTGGGTATGGGAAGAAAGGGTTATGGAAAAGATGGGTATGGATAATATGGAGGTGTCATAATGAGAGGATTACCTCCTGGTGACTCAAGTGGCATAGTAGTAGGATGAACTGTAGAATCAGTACCCCCCACCATACTATCATCCTCGGTAGTATAATCCAACCATCTCCTCGACATTGTAGCCTAAAATAACATAGATGATAAAATAAAATTAATGATAATAAGATAAATAATATGAAAGACTATAATATTCATACATAAATTGTACTTACAGTGTTGTCCAGAGGAGACATATTCTATTCATTTCTCCGTATTCTTCTATTTCTTCTAGTATCATCATATTCAAAAATTTTAACCTAGAAATTTAAAATAATATTCTCAAATAAATAGAAATAATTAAAAATATTAAATAATACAATTTTATCATAAAACAATGAGATACATTTTCATGTGTGATATTTATATTGATAAAATATCAAGACTTTTCTATGTTCAAGAATTACTAGCGATGTGCTTAAAAATAAATTGGTTAGACTATAAATAGTTTTATATTTGAAAATGGTATAAAATATACTAGTTAATTTGATATCATGTATGGAAGTTTAAAAAACACAAACAATATTGTGGTAATGTCAGGTAAATACTTACAAATGTGTCAATGCTATGTGTGCTCTGTGATAATTTCTAGTTCACAATCTGTTCTAGAAATTAAATCATCTATGTCATCAAATGAAACATTCAAATAAATAGATACCGGTTCATCCACAACATAATTTTCATCCATGTCCTCATCAAAAATATTTTTAGTAATGACATCAACAATAACACCAAATTGTTGTTGTAACGGTTCAGTTACATAAAACACCTATCTATCCTGTGATGAAAGAATATAATGTTTATAGGTATGAAGCTGGCGGCTCATATCAATCACTCTAAATCCATAGTTATCAATATGAACTCCTTGTTATGTCATTGAATCAAACCACTTTCATTTCATCATTTCGACACGACCATGTGCATAGTAATATAATAAAATTATTCTTTCAACAACACAGTAATATGATATATTTTCTAATCGAGGTTGTCTATCTGATGCACTCACATAAAAATATGTTGTGGAACTTATCATAACACCATTATGCTGTGTTTCCATTTTTTTTCACATCTATTTATAAAAAATTTAAATCCATTGACAACCATTGATTTACAATCACATACCACATCATTTGTCCCAAAGGACAATGCTCTTACTTCATCTGATACTTCATTCACTAGTAGAGTTAAAACCTAAAATACACCAACATTGAATATTAAATAGAGACATATGATTATGTCATGATAAGAAAAAAAAAGAAATCTACCACCTTTGAATTTAACCAAGAAGCAAATTATTTGCTGTGCAATAGTTCCTTCCTCTTAATAGATAGAGAGTGATGTCTCTTTTTTTATAATTTCTAAATGTTCTCTACAAATATGAAAGTTTTAAAATGTAGAAAGATATAAAGAAATCACACAATGAAAAAAATTCATATTTATTAGTTGACTTACTTGATATAATCATCAAGCACACCATAGTTTAATAATATTGTACGATGAGCCATTTCCCACTCTTCCCTATTTAAAGTACACAACAAGTACGATCCATATATCCCCCCTATTTGGTGCAGTGAAGGAAATTCAATATCAATGGGATTATATAACTCATCTTCAGTTCTCATTAGTCGATTAGACCTCATAGTGGCGTTATCCAAGTATGATGAACAAAAATCCATGCATTCTTGTGCTAAATAGAATTTCATAATAGAACCTTTAGGATGATATTTATTTATCACATAATATTTCAATGTAAACATCATTATTTCTATAGGATACATCCACTGACTCAAAATAGGAACACCAAAAAGAACTTCTGTGGGAAGATACATAGTCAGATGTAACATACATGTGAAAAATGACAGTGGGAAAATTTTCTTCAATTTGTAAAGAATAATCAGTGCATCTATCTACAATTTATGAACGACACTTCTGCTCAGTTATTTGGAACAAAGGTCTCAATAAAAATGACATAACTTAATCACAACAACTCTAACATTATGTCAAAGTAAATTCCAAATGGAAATAGGAGTCAGCTCATGTAACAAGACATGGTAATCATGGGTTTTAAGAGATTTTAGTTTCACATATTGTATATTAACTTTCTTTAGAATATTACTTGAATAACCATTTGGAACTTTCAAACTTTACAAGACCTTAATAAATTGTTTCTTCTCCACATTTTTCATTGAATAATAGGAAAAATGGACTTTCCACTTATTTTGACCAATTAACTCAGGATGATGTTTTGTTCTTATACCCCAATCTATCAAATCACGACGAGACTGCAAATTGTATTTTTTTTTGCCTTTGACATTTAAAATAGTAGAAATTAACATCTCATAAATTTTTTTCTCAATATGCATTACATCCAAACAATGAAACAATAAATTTTATGACAAATACGAAAACTCAAAGAATATTATTTTTTTCTCCAATTTCTATTGGAATTCAAATTAACATGCTTTCACTTTATGATATTTGATTGAATTTTTTCAAGAACATAATTCAAATCATCTAGTTCTTTCAAAATATCATTCCCTAACATTCATTGATGTGTCTTATCTATCTCGACAACATTAACCAACTATCTTTAATTTTTCCTGTATGGATGATCCATCGGTAGAAATTGTCGATGCCCTATAAAGATGAAAGTTCGTCAAAACTTTAATATTTGAGAATTATTATTTTTCATACAAATAGGAAAGGATAATTTCCCTTTAGTATTCCATCTAGATATCATTCTGTAGGTAGGGAAATCATTTACTGTCTATAATAAAGCTCCACGAAAAATAATGTACTCCTTCCTGAATTCATCGTACACTTGTGCACCAACAATCCAAAGCTCCTTTAACTCCTCTATTAATGGATGTAAGTATATATCAATATCATTTCCAGGATCACTGGGTCCAGATATCAATATAATCATGATAGTAAATGGATTCTTCATACACATCCATGAAAGAAAGTTATAAATGTGAATGAAAATAGGCCAAGTACTGTGTGTAGTATGTATTTGAAAAAATGGGTTGAAACCATCACAGGATAATCCCAATATAACATTTCATGGGTCATCTGGAAAATCAGGATGTAACCTATCATATTTATTCCAAGACAACCCTTCTGTAGGATGCACTATTTCACCATTATCCTTATTTCTTTCATCTTCATTCCATATCATATTCTTTTCCATTTTTTCTGACATAAAAAGTTTTTGAAGCCTAAGAATTAAAGGGAAGTTCCACATAACTTTATCTGGTATATGAGATTGAGTTCCGTCTTTATTATTATTCTACCTTGATGTGCCACACTATTTTCACTAACTCAACTCTACATTTTTCTTCTATAAAAGAAAACAATATTTGGGGAAATAATGAATCTTAATAGATTAAAATCCAAAATTTTCAACCAACTTTGATACCATGTAATCATTTTCTAGAATACATTCATCATCAAACAGTAAATCCTCAATAAATGTAAGGAGATAGTCGACCATAGTATTAATAAATCTATAAATTTTTTCCCATGATATAATCAAATTAAAAACTCCTGTTTTCTCATTTTTCCACATGCTTGATATACTGGGGTATTTGTATCTTCCATAAGATTTCTAACACTCTCAATGTAATAATCCAGATTAATAGATGAAAACTATATTCCAATATTCATTTCCCCTTGCATAGGTCTACATGAGGAGCTAGCTTCAGAAATAAAAGAAAACCGATCAGAAATAATATTTTTCATACCAATCCTTTCTGATGAATTGATGTCATTCACCACTTGCACTTTTTATCTATTGTGATACCACACAAGATATTTTTTTTGGAAACCATGTTTAGTGATATAATAACTCACTTCCTCACAAGTTAACCATGGTATTCCAACACAATCCAAACACATGCATCAAATCAATCCTCCATCTAAATCATTAGTGAATTAAAAGTCCAAAAAATATCGTAACTCCTTATGAAATTCATCAATGATATGATCAAAATTGTACATATAGTATCTATCCAAATTACTTAGAATTATATGTATTTTTTTATAAGATAATAAGTAACCATCAGTAACATGTTAATAAAAAAAATCACAACAAATATTATGGTTTAGAGAATTCATAAATGTTTTAAATTATAAAAAATCATGAATAGTCACACATAAGTTCCAAGAATGAGGATTGATTATCGTAAAAAGAGTTTATATGAAATAAAATAGATAATAATAATCAATTCCCAAAAGTTTTTGGATGGATTCACAATGATTTGTGATATTAATTCTACAAATATTTATTTAAATTTAGATAAATTTTGAAAATATAAACCATATCATATATCATAGTGTGTAGAAGGATTCCAATATACCATAGTGTATTGAAGGATTCCATTCCACTATTGTTTTTTAATCATGGAGTATAACACCGCATCATGGTGAAAATGGAATTCACTCACTAATAAGTGGTTTCTTGATTATGGTTATGACACCACATATGTTTTTATTGTATCATGGAATGCACTCACTAATGAGTGGTTTCTTGATTTAGGATACTCTTTTCACATGTTTCCCTCTATAGAATCATTATTTGAGTTAGTTGAGAGGGCATATAGGGATGTATTATTATGGTATAATATGAAGTGTGAGGTTTAAGGACGAGTTTTTTCTAATATAATTAGATGACCATTATTTTATGATGCTCTTAAATGTTAGATTTGTACTTGACCATTAATGAAATATTATTTACCTGGGTGTTCAAGAACAAAAATATTATATATTTAGGTCCTAATTATAATTAAGTTAGATCAACAAGGGATCTAATAATATAATCATAGGATCCCCAGTAAATTTAATTTATGTGTTAAATGGGAAGACCCATTCAAGGAAACTACGAAGGGTGTATGTGAGTAATAATGATAACACCCTATAGTAGAATAATATATTGGGGTATGAAATCACATGAAATTATGGGAATTTGGTAAATAGGTTATTTTGGAAACTATTACACCAAGAAATATCTTATTTTATAAAGAATATTTTTTTTGTAACTCCATGAGCGTTAGTTTTTGTAGGTCTTAATTAAATAATTCTCAATCATTGTAGTATGTAATTTCTAATTTATAGGGAACTTATATAACCACATCTCATAGTGGAGGTTCCTATTATGTTACCTTAATATATGAATACTTCAGAAAAGTATGCATGAACATACTAAAAAATAAATTGGATGTTTTTTAAACCTCTAAATCATGTAAACCCCTTATCCAAAACCATGATAGAATGAGGATTAAAGTCTTGAGAACAAATAATGAATTAGAGTACTCATCTACTGAGTTTATCTAGTTCATCATATCCAATGGTATATAAAAAACTATACATTTATGAAAACACTCCAATAGAATGAAATTGATGGGCGCATGAATAAAAATATTCTTCAGTGATTTTGAAGCATTCTTGTAATCTTCGAGTGGCCCAAAACCTGTTGAGTAGAAGTTTTGACTATAGAAGTGTACATGATTAATAGTTTACCAAATACTTATAATCAGTTCAAACCTCTGGAAAATCTGTGGATTGTTAAACCACCTTTCTACGACCACATAAGATTATTTAGGTGTACTTCCAACACCCACATTTAAACTTAGATGTTTGAAAAATTAACTATTATGTTTTTTATTGAATTATCTGATGGAACCCCATCCTGGACACCCATCCCTCATGGAAACCCCTCCATATCCCTCCTTGACACCCCCTCCCTCTTGAACACCCCCTCCTGAACACCCTCCTAGACACCCCCTCCTAGAAACCCCCTCTTGGACACCCTCATGGACACCCCTCCCCTAGACATCCCCTGGACACCCCCTCCCTCCTGGACACCCCTCCCCCTCCCTCCTAGACCCCCACCCTCCCTCTTGGACACCCACCCCCTGCAGATCCCCACCCCCTTAATTGTATTTTTAAAATTTCAATCGAAGAAAATTTGATATTTTATTCCATGAGTACAGAAGAAATGAATTACTTTCTAAGTGAAATAACATTGTTTCTACTATTGATACTGTAAAAATTCTAAATGTGTTCAAATTCATTTCATTCTTTCACTAGTTTCTAAGTAAGCACAATATAATTATTTCTTTTATGAAAGTTTTATCAAACACACATAGAATTAGATATCTACCACTAGTGAACATTCAAACTTAGAAATAGTGATTTTTTAAGTGTGTTTAAATGGAATTAGAAAATAGACTTTAAAATATACAATATTAGAAATATTTATCAAACACACTTAGAAACAAATCATTAAATATATTTTTACCTAGATTTTTGTATTACCTTAAACTCTACATGCCAATTACAATTGAGAAACAATGATATTGCACATTTTTTAATTGTACTATGATATTATATATTTTATATCAAATGTAATTGAAATCATAATAATGCTATGAGAATATCAATTGATATGTAATTAGTTTATAATTATATGTATTTATACAAATTACACTGTAAAATTGCACTACAAATACTGGAAAAACTATAAAGGAAATACTAAATGACACAGAATATAGTGAAAAAGTTCAATGGATATACTGAAAAAGAAAACTGGAAATACATAATGATATAGATTTCATTTGTGATGTATAACATATGTCTACTTACTTTTTTGTTATAAAGTATTGATAACCGTGTAAACTTTATTTGAATTAATTCATAATAGAAATGAAGAATGAAAGAAAAGTCATTAAACATGTATATAAATATATAATTTCTATTATATTTGAGTGAAAAATATGTATCATTATGTTAAAAAACACTGAATATCTTTTTATGAAGTTAGTTGTTTGTGAACTTTTATTAGAAGAAACACCCTATAAGGAAATAAAGGAAAAATAAGTCAGGTAAAAATGCCTCATATATTTATGTTGTCATTATATCAATGAAAATAATTTGAAATTGATATTATATAATATGTAATAATATAATTTTTTACGGAGGTTGTACATTCATTTGGTTCATGGAATTATTGAAATATCTATTTTCTTGCATATTTTCCAAGAGTAAGTGAATATTAAAAGTATTTTGTTAACATGTTTAGTGTTTATTTTCAATGTTTAATTTAGTAATCTCAACACTAATCAGCATTGTTTTATATTTAAAGGCATTCAACTCAGTTTGAAATCTAAAATCATTATTTTTCTATTGTGTAGAGATATACTTTTTCTAGATATTTTAATTTTATTAATATATTAGAGGAATATTAGTAACCTACCTAAATTAAAATATAATTCACTATAATTCTAGTTTTGATATGAATTTCATGACCTTTTAGTTAAAAATTGTTATATATATAGATCATCTATCATCATTGATTAACAGTTTCACTCAGAATCTGGAAAAATATTTGTTACAATTAATTAAGCATGAAATGTTTAACGAAAATAAATCAATATATTTAATGGGACTAACTAACTCAAAATTGAATATTAAAGTCAAAAAGAATATAAATTTAATCTTTTGAAACAACCAAATATTTTCTAAATGACATTTGGGAATTGCACCTAAGATGTTACCTTCTAAAATATAAGGATTTCTATAATAACACTTATTGAGAAATCATAAAAAAATATTCTAATCATTGAATATTAGATCACTAGAAATTGGGTTCCACACTCCATGTGGTTGGGTGTGCATATAGGTTCCAAAATCCAAGTGTCTAGGTCTACATGCCATGAAATTTGGGTCCACATGACTCAGTGTCATGTAGTACGCATCAACTAAACCTTTATGGACTCACATTCCATGTGTGTATGGTTATCACACTATGAATAAGTAATTTAAACAACTCAAGTATCATTTTAATAAACACTGAAAAACCCATGAGTCATACATGATGTATCCATAGGAGAGACATGCCATATATCCTAGAGGCACAGGACTTGGGCTACAAGGTTTACTACTAAGTGACTATTTAGAGGAACATATTGTGTTATCATAATAAAACATCATGTATGCAGTGACTGTGTGAATAAGAAATTTCATAGGTAGAACCAAATCCTCACATTAATTCATCAAACTAGATCAAACTAGGTCAAAAAAGATGTATATATTCACTCAATCACAGTAAGAATTTAATGTGAAATGAATGAATATAATAGAATCATAAGGATGAGGATGATCACTGAGAGGGGGGTGGATGGGAGAAGGAGGTGGGCATGCCACTAGGGAGCAGTGTCGGCGGGGGGAGGTGAGGTGTCCCGCATTTAGTGGAAGCATTGGGGAGGAGGGTTGGAGATGAAAAAATGCAGTGGGGTTGCCTCATTTAGTGGTAGAGAGGGGAATCGTCGCGAGGGGGATAAGGATGGGGCAGCGTCATGAAAGCCATAGGGGGATGAGGATCAGGGAGAGGAGAGGCCATGAAGTCCATTGGGGAACCGTCAGGGGGTGAGGATTAGGGAGAGGATGTTGCGAAGGTTGTCAGGGAATAAGGGTCGCGCCACGGAGATGATAGGTCGCAAAGGCTGTCTGGGAAGAAGGGTCGTGCCACAGATTTGAGGAAACACGATTAAAACCTACTGATATGGGTTTAATTTGAAGTGTGGGTATAAATTAACTTATAGATATATACCTCTATAACTATGGCTATAGGTCCATGGATACAAGTCTTTTTCTATCCAATCAACTTTTGATTTATGGGAATTCTAAAACAGCAAAGCATCGTCATATTTTAAAAGGATCCATGTAGAATCCAATTACCCGTCAAAACAATCACTTCTTTTACACCATATCCAAGGTGAATCCAATAACCATTTACTTCTAGTAAGATGTTCTAACGTTCATTCTGGACCCGAGGTGAGTATGATCACAACCAATTGCTCATTACAATCTTCTTCCATTTCGGACACAAGGTGAGTCCGATCAAAACCATTTCTTCTTCTTGTTACGATGGAAAAAGTGAGTTCAATTTTTCAGAAAAAATGAGTATGATTATTTTGAAAACAATCACCAAATACAAATTGAGGTGATTTTATTTCTTTAAAAACTTTTCTTGAAAACAAAAGACAACATTTGAAAACAAACACCTATATCTTCATCTTAAACCTAACAATCTCCCATTTGGATTTTGTTTTCAACCAAGTTTTATAAATCACTGAACTTTTTATCCTCAAGATATGGATTAATTATCAATAATTATAAGCCTATGTGAGCTAAATCATTATAGGAAACAAGAATTATTGATATCAAAACCATGCTATCCAAAAGTAGTGATTATGATAACCTTTTTCTTTTTTCCTTTCTCAGCACTTATTTAACCTCAAATTTTCTTCATCCTTCCTGGAATACAAAATAGTTTCTTTTTTCTATAACCACTCAAAAAAACAGTTAGAATAGTTCAATCACAAAACAATTCTGAATTCACATCATACCCACAACTACCCATTTTTACATAAATCAAATGGATAGTTTTATGAAAAAATTCATTCTCCACCCTTGACAACACTATCCAAAGGTAAAATGAGATAGGGGATAGAAGCACATACCTCAAACTTTAGGAGAAAGAGGTTGAACACCCATGTTCAACCTAAATTTAGAAAATTATTCCTTCGGTAATGATTTTGTGAATATGTCAGCAACTTGTTCCAATGTTGGAACATAATACATCTTCAATTCATTCTTCTCCACTTCTCTTTGATGAAATTATATTTGATATCAATATGTTTTGAATGAGAATTTTGAACATGATGCCTAGTGAGATTGATTGTGCTTTGATTATCACAACCCAAGAGCAAGGGTAACTTCACTTCAACAAGTAAATATTCCAATTGAGTTTTCATCCACATAAGTTGAGTAGTTTCTTGAGTTATAGAAACATACTAAACTTCAGTCATACTGAGAGTTACTAGATTCTATTTCTTTGAATGACAACTAAAAAAGTTATTTCCCTTAAATAATGCTCCACCATATGTGGATATTCTATCATTAACATTTCCTACCCAATCGACATTTGAATACCCAAAAAATTCAGTACTATCTGAGATTCCATACCTAATTCCGAATTCTGTTGTGCCTTTTATGTATCTGATAATTCTTTTTCCAACAAGTAAATGTGATTATTTTGGAGAACTATGAAATCTTGCACCTAATGTAACAACATAAACAATGTCGGGTCTTGAGGTAGTTAAATACAAAAATCTTCCAATCATCTTTCAAAATTATTTCTGATCAACTTCTTTTCCTTCTACATCTTCAAAACACTTTTTCCCCACTGATATTGGTGTGGAAATTGGTTTTTGAGATTTCCATGCCAAACCTCTTAAGAAATTTCTTAGCATACTTTTCTTGAGAAAGAAAAATGTATTCCTTATTTTGATGTATTTGTAACCCAAGAAAGTATTTCATTTCCCCTAGCATGGAAATTTCCAAAAACTTTTTCATTTCTTTAGTAAACCTTTCACATCTTCTTTCATTATTCCTAGCAAAGATAATGTCATCAACACAAACAATCACAATGAAGGAATACTCTTTATTTTCTCTGATGTAGAGATTGTTATCCAGTCTTCCTTTCTTGAAATTCATCTTCCTTAAGCATGTATCCAATTTTTAATACCATGCTCTCAAATATTTTTTTTCCATAAAAATCATTTTTCAATCTATAAACATAAATTTCATCTTTCCCAACAACAAATCCACAAGGTTTTTCAATATAAACTTCCTCTTTAAGATCACCATTCAAGAATGCAGATTTAATATCCATTTGAAAGATCTTGTACCCTCATTGTAAAAAAATAGTAAGAAGGATTCTGATTGTTTCAAGTCTTTCCACCAGAGAAAAGGCTTCATCAAAATAAATACCCTCAATTTGTGAATACCCTTTTTACACCAATCTTGCTTTATTTATTATCACTTCACTCTCTTAATTTAGCTTTTCATGAAAAACCCATTTTTTGATGATAATGTTTTTTGTTTTTAGGCTTGTGTATGAGTTCCCATGTATCATTATTTTCAATATGATCCAACTCTTAATTAATGTCCTAAACCCATTTTGTATACTCAAAATATTCTTTCACATCATTCGACTCCATTTTTGAATAAAAAGAAGTATGTGTAATCGCATTTGTTGTTCTTCTTGTTTAAACCTTATGATTTCGATCACCAATTAGATCCTGAGTCTCCACTTTCTTCCTCATACATGTATGAGATTTTAGAATATATTCTTCATCACTTGAAATAGATGAGTTTGGTTCTTCTTCTTGATTAGGAATGCAGTTGTTTTTATCCTTATCAAAATTGTTTTCTTCAACTTACTCAACTTCCTTTTCTGCCTGAGCATGTTTTTCTTTCTCGCCTCTTTCAATTAAATTCAAATAAATTGAATAAAAAATTCTTCTTATTTATTTTTTGAAACATATATATCCTCTTCATTTTAGAGCATATCCAAGAAAAATTTCATCTTCACCTTTCTTCTCAAACTTTCTATTATTTACACCTTTCTTATTTATAATGCATGGACTCCCAAAAACTCTTAAATGTTTCAAACATGTGATTTTTTCATAAAAAAATTCATATAGAGTCATATATGATTTAGTCCTATAGAAAAATAGGTTCTGAATATAAATATTATTACTTAGGGATTGCCTCCAAAATTAATGAGAAAGACCACGTTCAAGTAACATAGTTCTTCCCATTTCTAAAAAGCATATATTCTTTCTTTCAGTAACCCCATTTTGTTGAGGAGTGTATGGGGAACTGTACTCATGCCGAATTACATGCTTCTCAAGATAATTTTCAAATTATTCACTTCTATATTCACCACCATTGTCTATTCTCAACTTCTTCACAGAATACTCACATTATTTCTTAGCCTTCTTTCTGAAACTCTTAAACATTTTCAAAGCATTTGATTTATGTTTTATATACATAACAAAATTAATGTGAGTAAAATCATAAATGAAAGTGATGAATCACTTATCTCTATTTTTTATTGTTTTCTCATTATCCCACAAATTTCAGAATGAATCAGCTCCAGGGGTTGTCTTGAACAAATATCAACTTTCTTATGCACAACATTTTTAATCTTTAATTTTTGAAAAATAGTACAACACCAATATCTTCTTCTTAGAAAATCAGGAAAGTCTCAGAAACTATCACTTTTAGATAAATTGCTCATGTTTCTTTAACACATGTGTCCCAACCTTTTATTCCACAATTGATTCTCTTCCACCGTACTCATGTAACTAGAGTTTTGTATTTCACCAACTTGAAACAAGTTTCCTTTTATAAATTGTCCTCTTGTAACAATATTTCCATCTTCTTATCTTTTCACAAAAAACCAATATTTTCTAAAGATAACTTTGTTACCCTCATCAAAAAAATTTGACACACTTAGAAGATTGTGTTTAATCCCATCAACATACAATTTTTTCTTGGATTTCATTTTTTCTTTCCCAATGACGCCTGATCCAATACCTTTTATTTTAAAGGATTTATCATTACCAAATATCACTGTTCCTTATTTAAATTATTTAAAATTATTAAAAAATTTCAAATATCCCATAATATTAGAATAACATCGACTATTAAGAATCCAAGATTGTTCTCTTTTTTTTGATTTCAATGTAGTTTTAACAACAAGAGTGTTTTCTCATTTCTTTCCTTTCTTCTTTCCCAACTTGTGAGAATTGCCAAGAAACATTTGTTGTGCTAGTAAAAAAATAATAAATCCTTTTGGAAGGCATCCAAATTTTTCACATCTTTTATAAATAGTTTCCAAGGGTTGGAATCTATTTATAATATTCACTCAAATATTTTCAGGTTTTTTCAAAACAATTCTTTCAGAATTATTTCTTTTAGAAGATTGAATACCCCTCAAACTTTGTCTTCCATAATCTATGGGATAATATAATTTTTTTGGTTGAACCAACAAATATTTGTTGTATATATAAATCCACCACAATACTAGAATTATCCATAGAAAGAGTATTTTACTATGAAACTTCCATATTGACTATAATTTTAAATACATTTCTCAGCCACCTTCTTCTCTTTCTTTACTGAACCTCCAACCTTTCTATTGTAAATCTGAGTCTTCATTTTCAATTCTTCATTATCAGAACTAGAAGTATTTGAAACTTTTGCAGATTCAAAATTTTTCAAAATTTTGTTGGACTCAGTGTTATTTAAGACTTCTAAATTCCCAACTTTGTTGGTCTTGTCCATATACATAATTTCACCAGCTTTCTTATTTTCGAAAAAAATCCATCTTTCTTTTCAACCTTTGAAGGTAAATTTAGTTTATCCTTCTTAGTTTTCTCTTTTCAAGAACTTTCACCAACTTCAGAAATAGATTTTTCAAAACTTGTTTTTTTATGTTCATATTTGGAATTTTTTTGTTGGACAAGTTCCAATTCTTCTTATTTTTCCTTCATCTTCACTTCCAAATGCTCATTACGATTCTTTTCTTTTTCATGACATTTCTTCAAATCATCAATCTATTTTTCCAACTTTACTTTCTCATCAAAAAAAAATTCTTTATTTCTTGTTGAAGAGCATTCATACTCTAATTTTTTTGTTTTTATTTTCAATCCTTCTGATCTTTCTCATACATTATTTCAACTATTCTTTAAAATGATGTTCAAGTTGAGTTTTTTATTTTTCAGAACTACTGCTTCCAAATTCTTCATCATTCACTATTGACATAAAAGTATTTTCAATACTATACTCAACTGATTTTTCAGATTCAGCATCACTGACTTCTTCTTATTCATCTTTATATAAGAATTTTCTTCTTTTGGATTTAAATAATTTTCTTTCTTTCCTTGTGGAAAATTTTTCCCCTTTATCTACCTATTTATATCATTATCTTATTGGATTTATTTCTTCTGCATCACTATCCTCTTTCTTTAAGGACAACTATCTAAAAAGTGACTAATGCCTCCACATTCAAAATATTTCAAGGGAAGTTTCCCTTTTTGTTTCTATGTACCTATTTTCAAATTTTTAGAAAATAGGGATAAAATGTTATCAATATTTTTACATACCGCATCTTTAGAATCAGATTCACCAGCTTTATCTTCAATATGAATTTTCTTTGAATTTTCTTTCTTTACAGCCTTGAAATACATTTCTCTATCAAATTTTGTTTTTCTTTTCATATATTTCTCCCTTCTAATTTCATAAGTGATGAGAGTGCTATATAAATCATCAAGAGATAATGTTTCAGGATCACTGTATTCAAGTGAAGAAACTTTTACATCAAACTTTTCAGGAAGTATTCTTAAGATTTTCTCAACAACTATAGATTCATCCAATTTTTCACCAAGACATTTGATAGTACTCACAATATCATTTACCCTAGTAAATAAGTCCCTAATAGATTCATACTCACCCATATTCATGTATTCATACTTTAATCTCAAGATTTGAAGTTTTTCTTTCCTCACTTTTTTATTGCCTTCGTATATGTTTTTAAATTTATCCCATATAACTTTGGATGTGAAAACACCTTTCACCCTTAAGAATTAACTTTCATAAAGTGATGATAATATAGAATTCTTGGCCCTTCCATCATTCTCTAGATTCTTTTTATCAACATATGTAAGAGGAGATTTAAAATCAATAGAAGGAAATAAATCTATTATAGCTTTAAGAACATCATATCCAATAGAAATAAAATAAGAAAACAATTTATCTTTCCATATATGATAATTATTTCTATTTAAAACTAGAATACCTTTAATATTAACAAAATTAAAATTCTCCATCAATAAATAATAAGTGAAGGGAACCTACCACTATGATACCACTTGAAAGTACCCATTCAGGATGATTATATCACTGAGAGGATGAGGGGGTAAATTAGTGATACTTTTTCTTTTATATTTCCTTGAAACAACCTTCATATCCTATTAAAGATTCAATTCCCTTATGAAAACAATTCAACCATACATCCAAAGGAACATAAGTATTTACAAGGTTCACTATTCAATAAGAATAGCTATGTCCTTGGTATGGTTTCAAAGTAATCCAACACCACACAATCCACTAGAAAACAATAATTGGATTACAACGAGTAGGATGTATCCTTTCACTCATGTAGCACTATATAAACAAATACAATAGTGTGTGTGCAACCTCTTAGAAAAAATATGGAAATTAAAATTATTGTGTAACAAAACATGTTACATGTGCTTCATTTCAACTTTAACAAATGTATTCAATTTAAAAACAATTCTTCACTTTATTACCCAGAAGATGCTAAGAACTCCCTGGAATTTGTTAAGAAAAACTCAGTTAGATTTTCCTGGGTATGATTTTCCCATTATAATTACTCTAAGTACGATACTTTCAATATGATTCTCCCCAGTACGATTCTTCTGAATACAATTTTCCTTGGTATGATTCTTCTAAATATGATTTTCTTGGTATGATCCTTCCCGATCTGATTGCTCAATACAAAAGGATGCAACACTATCTGAGTACTTTCAAGACAGATCAAAACCTATTCCTCCTCAGCCTGAAAATCCCCAATATGGAAATCTTGATTTGATTAATCCAACCAGATACGATGATCATTCGAATATGGTAACCAACTGAGTATGATAAACACTGAGTATGATAATCAACTGAATACAAAGTTACGATCTTTTCTCTTCTCTTTCACTTCAATCCATCAAAAATTCTTCAACACAAGTGAATATGAAAACTTCTTCTTCTCTCTAAAACTCAGAGCCTCTCTCTCATGAATAGTACATTGGTCATTAGAAAAATACAATGTATTTTTTTCCTTTTATAGGTGACTGTTGGGATGATTCGGTGGGAATCCCAAAAAATTTCATGCTTAATAAAATTAACCTTAATCTCAATTTCACCTAAAATCTCAGGTGGATTTTAACTTCATAAATTCTTATTAAAGCTTCTCAATTCTTATTTAATCTTCATTTATTCTTCAAATTTAATTTCAATTGCCAATTTGATTTCAAAACATGAGTCAGATTTTTTGAATCTAATTTCTTAAAAACAAAGATCTATACTAATTGCAAGAAATTGTATGAAAAAATGGATAACATTTTTATTTTCTAAATACGACGATTATTTTGAATGTAAATCTACCCCTTAATAGTACATCCATCAAACTCTAACCCAATTGGATACAAAAAAAATCAATCCTCATACAAAGGCTCTTGACCCAATTGAAATACACATCACCTCCTTCATTTATTCACTTTTTCTATTGACCCAGTTGAGATACAAAACTTCTTCTTATCCTCTTTTATTGACCCAATTGAACTAACTTGAAAATAAAACAACTTTCTTTCAACCCGACCTAAGTACGATTTTCCAGAGTACGATCATTCTACGTATGATCATTATGAATATGACATTTTTCAGTATGATCATACTAGGTGTGATATTTCTCTTCATGATCCTGAGTACGACCATAATGGGTACGAAAATTTTATTATGCTTCTGATGTATGATCAGATACTATAGTAGATCGAAAAATTCTTTTCTTTCTCTTCCACTTGGATACGATTAATCTAGGTACTATACCTTTTCAATCATAAACATCTCTTTATTATCTTTTTATATTATGATTGAAATATAAGTTATCTAATAAACTTATGATTTATGAGAATTCCAAAACAGTGAAGCATTGTCATATTTAAAAAGAATTCATGCTGAATCTAATTACCCATCAAAAAATCAATTCTTTCACACCAGATCCATGGTGAATATGATGAACATTTAATTCAGCAAGATGTTACCACTTTCATTTAGTCCCAAGGTGAGTTTAATCAAAACCAATTCCTCATTATTATCATTTTACATTATGAACCCAATGCAAGTCTAATCAAAACCATTTATTCTTCTTGTTATGATGGACAAAGTGAGTCCTATTTTTCAGAAAACACGAGTATGATTCTTTTGAAAAAAATCACCAAATACAAAGTGTGGTGATTTTATTTCTTCAAAAAGTTTTCTTGATAAAAAAATAAAACAATTGAAAAAAACACCTTATCTTCAGCTTGGTCCTAACAGATAGGATGAATATTGATTTTGAACTTATTATGTCAAATATGCCTATAATTAATTTCTGAAAATTTCCATTAGAAAAACATATTATGAATAATTGAGAATGTAGTATTTAAATAATAATCCTTTTTATTTATAATAATTTTTTATAATATGTATAATTAACTATGTATTTATTATCAATTTTATAGAAATAAATACAATATCATTTAGAGTTAAAAAATATATTTTTTATAAAACCATTTTTGAGTGCATAATATTTTTCTATTTTAATTAATTAAAATAATATCCAATTTTGAATGATTTAAATGAAATGTATAAATTATATATCAAAATATATGAATTTGAATTCATATAATGATGAATACTAGTTATATAGTTAATGTAAGATCATCATATGCATGAAAAATGTATTTTACAAAAAACTATTTTTCATCACATTTTGCGGGTTTATTTATAAATTAATTTACACCACTTATTGGAATAGAATTTGATAAAATGGTTAGAATATTTGGAATAATCATTTATAAATTTTTTATTGAGGTCACTTTCATTTTTTATCATTATGAATAGTAAAAATGATAAAAATTGGTCACTAAAGTTAAGGCTAAAATGTGTTTACCAAGGATTAATCTAAAAAGATAAGTGTTAAATGGAATTAAAACCTGTATAAATCCTATTGGATGAATATATTTAAACCCTATATTTATCACCTTTTAAATAGAGTCAAATTTGATCCACTTTTCAAATAAAGTGACTTAATAATATTTTAAAACTTTAAAAAATTACATGTGTGCCACCCACCTTACTTATAAGAGGGAACCTCCCCCCTAACTTATTCACAACTCTTGATCCATTTGGATCAAAATGAACTTGAAAAAACATATCCCCCAACATACATAGAAACATTATATAGGTCTTGTTCTTCCTAAAAGACCAACCCTAGGATCCTTAAGAGGTGATCTAAAGGAGTTATTTCAAAGAAGAGGTAACCATATTAACCAAAAACTTTTATTTTTCTTCTTATTTTATAAACTTAAATTATGTAATAACCATTAAAATATAATAAAATCCATATACCAAATATAGTGAGATGATATTATAACTATGTAATAATATCTATCTATCTCCTTCTCCCTCAAATGGGAAATACGACCATCGCCCGTGTGTACGAAGAACTATCACCTCACGAAACATTGTAATTTGATTTCCATAACCATAATAAAACCCTTCTATTTTTAAAGGTATATAATTACAATTCCCTTAATTTAAACTTAATAGAAGTTTTCAAGGGTTTTTAGGATGTTTTGGGAGCATTTTAGAAGGTTTGGGACTCGGAGTTTTGATTTTTGGGAAGGTTGAGTAGGGTGCACGGTTTGCATTAATCGTTCACCTTAGATGTGTGGATTAAAAAGTAAAGGAGAAAGGTTTAAAAAAACATGATAAGGGGACCTATAAAACATGTGGGACCTGTAATTTATTTTAGATTTACTTCGCACAGTTTTCACATGGTTTGTCTAACCGTGCACATAACCATGTGGGTTGTGGTGCTCCTAAACAGTAGGGAAGCATGGTTAGTGCATAGTTTGGCCAACCATGTGCCTAGTTAATGATGGATAAAATTATTATTTTTATCTCCCTACCTTTTTAAGTTAAATATTCATTCCTCCCCTCATTTGTGTACAATATCAGTGTTGAGATCTCTCATTTCCCTTTTAGATATTTTGGGTGGATCTTCCTCATCCGACCTCCATTCCCGCTTCCGTCTGTCGAATCAAAAGGCCCTTGGTAAGGATTTCACTATGTTATCGATTTTTTATACCCACCTAAATATCTTCCACCTTGTTTTACATAAATACCATCATTTTAGGGCTCATTTTAGGTTATTAATTTCACTCGTTCCAACTTAAATCCGAGGCTAATATCAGATGAGGAGTCTTATATGAGCCCTAGGTAGTTGGTCTATATGATTTTCCCTAAAATTCTTGCCATTTATAAAATGATTCATTTTTTCATATGCCAATATTTTTAAGGTTTGACTCTAGAATTCATATTCCTCTATTTTTTTCACCTAAATCCTAACCTAGACGTAGTACGATCCTCCCAAACACTATTGGTGCTTGAAAACCTCAACCCAAACCACCCATTCAAGGTGTGTTTGGCCTAACACCCATGATGAACTTACTTTAATTATAACCCAAACACCCCTTGTTTTTTTAGTTTGGATTTTAAGGAAAATCCCAATTTATCTACAATGCAATAAAAGCACCCCTTAGGGTGTGTTTGGTATGTCTCTTTAAATAGGGATTTTTGAAGATGAACCATCAGACATTACTTGGTTAATTTAAACATGGTTAAGTAAATTAAGATGTCTTTGATAATTCCAGAGTTCAAAAACCATAATAGTTATGTAATTCTAAGAGGAATGGATTGGTTAAATTTTGAAATAAATTGGGTACCTCTAAGGTTGTGATGTAGTCTTGATAAAATTCTTGACATGTGTACCTTATTTGACACTTATGGTTATTAACATGGATTCCTTGTTTATTAATTAGTGAAATTTCTCACATATTCATTGTAACATACTGTATTTTTAAGGTACTCTCTTTCTTTTCTAAGAGTGTATATTTTGGGTTTAGAGGGAATTAAAAATCATATTGTGAGCTTTTAGAAGAACCTCGGCTGGTTTCAGCCTGCATGGAATATTAATAGCATAAATGTGTAGCTTATGGTGTAAATATTGTAGGACAAGATATAAAATTATTTAATTAATAAATCCATTTAAGGTGTAAATGTATATTTTATGATTTAAAATAATCTCTCGGGATTTTTAGCTTGAGGTGATGTATTTTTTCATTGTATGTGGATTATGTGGATTATGAGGATTTTACACTATAAATCCCTTCAGTACAAAAGACTTTATCTACCTCTTGCGTAACCCCCTCCACCATTTTTTTGTGAAACAACTCTCTCAATCCCTATCCCTCATCTAGGTGATTTTGGGTGTCTCTCCCTCTTCTGAATCGCTTCATTTGACACTCAATATCTATGGTGGTTGCGCGGTATCTCTCTCGATAAGCGACCTTTATAATTCTTCATTTTCATTTGTCATGGTAGAGGTTTTGTGCTATGTTTTTGGATTCATCAACCTTGTGGTGATTTTTTAGTGATTCTTTCTAAATCTGTTGTGTGGTATTATTTTAAAGGATGAACCTTATGTTGGTTTTGGTGTGACAGGTGTGTTTATTGAGGTATGTGTGATCTAACCCCTCCACTTAATCTTGGTTGTTATGTATTATGATTATGAGATATAGAAATCATTGTTAGGGCATTCATTATTGTATCTTCTTTTCTTTTGGTGTTGGTGGATCCCATTGCGGTTAGTGTTCGACCCAAGTTTGAGGTAGGTGGTTTTGCCTCTATCCTTTTTTTAATGAAATATGATTTATACTATTTTATAAATTAATTTATAAATAAATTGGCATGATTTTTTTGTGTGGATAAATGGATTTGAGATAAAATATGGGTTTCCCTTGGTTTTGCATAAAGGAAAATGGGTATTTTCAAAGAATTGTAAAATGGGTTTTCAAAGCAGGTTTGATGAAAAAAATGGGTTGTTTGATATTGATTGTGTAAGACCTTTTGAAAATAATTTAATAAATGCAGCACATGAGAAGCCTTGGGTACTTAGTTTGAAGGTGTAGCTTAGGGTAATCACCCATTTTATTATTGTGGGGGGGGGGGGTCAATCATGGGGTGTTACTATGATCCCCAGGACTATTATTCTAGGGAATTGATTTGAAACTATCATAGGTTCACTCATGGGTTGTACCTCTACTCCCTAGGCCTATTGTTTTAGGGGATTGTGTGTACACTAGTCATTGATTATGGTGCGATTATTCTACTAGCCTGAACAGTTCTAAAACTTGGTATGTTTACCATTGTGATTGGATCTGTTTTGTTATGTATTTGATATACCTACTTGATAAATGTTTATGGAAATTATGATTTGAAACTGTTTTACCCAGCTTATTGAGAATTATCGAAAAAGGGAAATATTTATCATGATTTGATATAAAACTACTTACTTCTTATCATTCCATGTTTTCTTCAAAATGATCATATTAGGATTTTTTATAGAGACTTGATATAAAACTCTTAGTTAAGATCCTATTGATCCTTTTTAGCTCACACCATGCACACCCCTTCGACAATGTGTATACTTGGTTATGTCTTTTGATACAAGAAAAACCATGGATACACTGTGAGGTGATGATGTTTTTTTCAGCTAGGTATGGGTATCCAGTGGTGAGATAGTGGGAGATTTTCCACATATCACATGAGGCAGTAGTTTTTAGTTTCAGTTTTCCCATTTTTGTTTTTATTCATGTTTTCAAGTTTCATTGCTACAACAATTTTCTTTTAGTTATGGTATATATTTCTTCTATTTTTCCTTAGGCTGTTCTATTTACTATGTGTGTGTGTATATATATATATATTCCATGTATCTTGTTCAAGTTGGGTGAAATAATTCCCTATGGTTTTTTTGATTCTTGGGTGCTAGTTTCCAGCCTGTGGGGATTGGGAATTACCATCGGGTATGTGTTATATTGGACCAGGTATCATTTTTTGAGGGTAACCCAGGTCATCTCATTACAAATTGGTATTAGAGTTCATTATTCCTGATGTGTCCTTATTTTGGGATGTCTAGTAGACTGGAGATAGGATTTTTAAAACTTGAGAGGTAGGTTGTGGGGAGTGTCTGACCAGATATTTCCATGAAGAGACTCAAGTTACAATGGGATGTTGGGATGTGTGTCTTTTGTGCTAAGTTCTTGATCTTAATCTTAGTTTTTGATCATGTTTTTCTGTTTTGAACTGATATCATGCTATTGTTTGATTGTTTTCTTCTTTTTTTAATGTACAGTAGTATGCCTCTGATATGTCTTCCACAGGTTCCATAAGAGGGTGAAACAAATTATCCTCTGGGGAATCCAACTTTGGATCAAAATCTTATCAATTATATCATGTGACTAGTTAGATTCATGGACCAAAATCGACTGCAAGTCCAGAACATAGTTATTGAGGTAAATCCAAGAGCTGGAGGATACAGAGATCGATCTCAAACATTCATATGCTAGAATCCTACATCCTTTAAAGGTATGAATTATATCAAAGATATGGAGGATTGGATGGAAAAGATCAATCAAATCTTCAATTCCCTAGACACCCCTAAGTCCATCAAGGTGGAGTGCACAATGTTCAGGATCGAGGGTACCAACAAATGATTATGATATTCTATGGTACAGGTGGATAAGAATATGGGATTGGATTGGAAGGGATTCAAGACCCTTTTCTTTTATCAGTTTTTCCTATATTCTTTAATGATGGAAAATTATATAGAGTTCCTCTCTTTATAGTGAGGAGATAATTTGGTGTCATAGTACACCAATTGGTTTGTGGAGATGTTTTTTTTCTCCAGAAGTGGTAAAGAATGATCAGTGGAAAGATCATAAGCACCTATAAGGTTTGAAACTAACTATTAGATCACATGTATTTATGCTGAAACTTTCTACCAATATGGAGATAGTAGACAAATCTATGATGAAAAAATGAGAACAGAAGGAAAGATTGGCTATTCTACCCCTTCCCTTCTACTTAGTGGAAACTTTAGTGGCATGTAGTGGAAGATTGGGGGTGGAATGATCATTGAAGGGTTAGTGGAGGTGGTTCTCAATAGTAATCCTCCTCTACACCATCAAAAATTACCAGTAGTGTTCCCTATAATTTCTACTAGTTTTTCAAGGTTGGGTACACCCAACGTTCTTATCCCAAACCTATGAATTTGTGGAATGTTTGTGGTCATTACATCTATCTATAGAGGTTCTTTCAATCTATATATATTCCTCATTATGGTCAGGGATCATCAACTCCAAAGGGCACTAAGATGTAGTCAAAATAATCAAATTACACATGGATCTAGACATAGGCCTTAGGAGTGAAGCACTTTCATGAAATGGATAAGTCTCTAGTATATGTTTTAATGTGTCAAGTGATAGTGAGAGGTACCATATTTATTTCACCTTCTATAGTAATTGCTTTATTTAATTCTTGCACCTCTCACTCATTTATATCTTCCCATTTTATTTATGTGTTGAAACTTCCAACAGAACTCATTTACTTTATCCTAAAGTTAGATAAAACTCTTATAAAGAGGAAAGAGTAGGGGTTTCACTTAATTTATGTGTGGACTATCGAAATTTGAACCATGTAAAGGTTAAGAATAAGTACCCATTTCCCTGTGTGAATTTTTTTTTTGATCAGTTAAAGCAGGAAAAGTGGTTTTTGAAGATTGATATTTAATTGGGTTATCATCAGCTTTGGGTTTAGGAGTCTAATATTATGAATACCATTTCAAGAGAAGTTATAGACATTATGAATATCTTGTGATGCCTTTTGGTTTGACTAATTATCCTGTAGTTTTTATGACTTTGATGAACCAAATATTTCATCAGTATCTTAATAGTTTTTGTTTTGTTTTTGTGGATGATATCCTAGTTTCTTTAAGATACGAGTGTGATGATGAGAACCATCTGAATTTGGTTTTGAAAATATTGAGAAACCAATGGCTTTATATAAATAATTTGAAATAAAGTTTTTGGATCTAATAAGTGAATTTATTGGGAAATTTGATTTATGAATGTGGAATATCAATCAATCATGAGAAGGTGAAGGCTATATTTTCATGGGAGGATCCATGAAATGTTTTAGAGATACAAATATTTCTTGGTATTTCTAAATATTAGCATTTGTTTTTCAAGGAATTCTTGAAGTTGGTGTCACATTTGAATTCTCTTACCTATAAATGGGTAAAATTCACATGGGATGATAAGTGTTAGAATTATTTTGATGAGTCGAAATGAATTATGATGTCAACATCTATTTTGATCTTATCAGAGTCTGGTAAGGGGTATGTGGTGTACTGTGATGCCTTTGGTGTTGGTATGGGTTGTATGATTTTCCAAGATGATCTTATGGTGTTCTATGGATCTCACCAGCTTCGAAAACATGAGAAAAATTACCCCACTTATGATTTGGATCTATCTATAGTTATGCATGCGCTTAAGTGTTGGTGGTACTATATTTTTGGGGAGAGGTTCATAGTAATTTATGATCATAAGAGTCTGAATTATATATTTTATTATAAATACTTAAATATCAGATAGACAGTGGATAAAGTACCTTTAGACATTTGATTTTGATAACACCTACACACTAGTAAAGGGGAATGTAATCATGGATGCTCTCAGTAGAAAAGTACTATCATAAACTATCTTGTAATCTAATTAAGAGTGGAACTTGATGGGAATATTCAATCAGTTGAATCTATAAGATCAAAAGGATGTTTTAGGTATGGATCTAAATAGTATTCAGTTTTCATCATCACTTCTTAAGTCAATTCTATAGAGTAATCAACAAAATTATTAATTCAAGAGAATAAAATAAACCCTTTATGGTGGGGATACTATTTATGATTTTTATCTCCCTTATGATGGTATTCTGTGCTTCAGAAATAATTTTTCATCCTAGAATCTGTGAGGATTTCATTGTTTCATGATTATTATAGTTATTCATGATCCATTCATATGGGAATTATAAAGATGTATTATGAAATGAGATGACATTTATGGTGTCTGGGTATGAAGCATGACATTGCTGATTTTATGTCCCTCTATTACAATTTCGAATAGATAAATATATAGATTCTAAAACTACATGGTTTTCTCCAGCCTCTTCCAATTCCAATTTAGAAATGGGATGAGGTGTCCATAGAATTTTTTTTAGATTGTCATGGACTCCCCAAGGGAAGAATTCTACCTGTTTAGTGGTTGATTAGTTGAAAAAATCACCCCATATAATTTTGTTCAAGGACACCATTAAGGTGAAATATATGGATAATCTATATGTGTAGGAGGTTTTGAGGTTACATGGGGTTACCTTTACCCTTGCCTCAAAGAGGGAATCTAGGTTTACCTATAGATTCTAGAAGAGTCTCCAGGAGGTGATAAGGACTAAGGTCAGTTTGAGTAAAACTTATCATCCACTGATGGATGGTCAGATGAAGTGTGTAATTTAGATCTTGGATGATGTTCTCTATGCCTATATCTTGGACTTTGGTGGATCATGGAATAACTATTTGGGACTTGTCATGTTTTCATATAATAACAGTTATCAGTCATCGATCAAAATGGTTCCCTTTGAGGCTATGTATGGTCATCCCTGTTGATCACCTCTTTATTGGGAAGAGGTGGATAATGCCTCTCCTATGGAATTGAGTCTCATTCAAGAGATTTCAATGAGGATTCAAGATATACTCTAGCGTATAATTATAGCACATAGTTGAAAAAATCATATGAAGATTGCCAGCATCACCCTTTAGAATTTTATATAGGTGATCGGGTTTTCTTGAAAGTTTATCCTTGGTTGGGTCACCATCAGATTAGAAAATAGAAGAATATGGCTTTGAGATATATTGGACCATTTTATGTCACTAGACAGCTTGGTCAGGTTTCTTATTGGTTAGAGTTGTAAGTTCAGTTGACATGTATACATGATATTTTATACATATCATAGCTTAGGAAGTACCATCCTGATCCCTCTCATGTTTTTAGTTTGGAATAAATCAAGTTGGATTTAGATGTTTTAGTTGTGGAGAAACCAATGGGGAAAATTTATTATTAGGTGAAATTCTTATGTGGGAAGTCTGTCCTGTTATTCAGAGTGTTATGGCGACACGAGTCAGATTTTCATGAGATTTGGGAGCGTGAAATGTCAATCACTTTCTGAATCATCCTTATTCTGGATGAATTCATAGGGACGGAAAGTCCTATAGTGTGGAGATTTTATTATCTTGTATTTTCAAGGTACACACTTTCTTTTCTAAGAGTGTGTTTTTCAGTTTTAGAGGGAATCTGTAATCATTTTGGGAGTTTTTAACAGAACCTAGGCTAGTTACAGTCCTCAGGGAACATTTATAGTGTAAATGTGTAGATTATGACATTAATATTCTAGGGAAGTCCATAAAATTATTTAGGTCATAAAACCATTTTATGTCATAAATATATATTTTATGATGTAAAATAATCTCTTGGGATTTTTAACCCAAGGCGACGTATTTTTTAGTGTATGTGGATAATGGGGACTTTACACCATAAATAACTATTTTATGATGTAAACCCTTCATCCCAGTATGTTTTTTCCACCACCCCCATAACCCCACTCTCTTATATCTTTGTGAAACTACTCTCTCAAACCCCATACCTCATCCATGTCAATTTGGGTGTCTCTTCTTCTTATGGATCACTTCATTCAACACTCAATCTCCATGGTGGTTGCACAACATCTATATTGGAAAGAGACCATTCCACTTATTCTTTTCCATTGGTTGCGGCAGTGGTTATATACTGCATTCATGTATCCATCGACCTTATGGTGATTTTTGTGTGATTATTTCTAGATCTTTTGTGCGATCTACTGCCAAAGGCTAACCCTCATATTGGTTATGGTGTGGCAGGTGTGTTTATAGATGTATGTGATATCTAAACTCTCTTATGGATCTTGGTTGTTATGGATTATGATTATGAGAGATGGGGATCATAGTTAGGTCCTCCATTTTTGTATCTACATTCCTTTTGGTGTTGGTGGATCCCGTTGTGGGTAGTGTTTGACCCGAGTTTGAGGTAGGTGGTTCAATCTCTACCCTTTGTTGAATGAATTTTGTTTACTCCTATTTTATAAATTGATTTATAAATAAGTTGGAATTATTATTTTGTGTTCATAAATGGATTTAAAATAAAAAAAATTCCCTTGGTTTTGGGTAAAGTAAAATTTGTGTTTTCAAATAATTGTGAAATGGGTTTTCAAAGGAGGTTTGATAAAAGAAAATGGTTGTTTGCGATTGATTATAAAAATACCTTTTGAAATTTATTTGATAAATGTAGCACATGGGAATACTTGGGTACTTAGGTGGAAGGTGTAGATCAGGTCCATCATCCATTTTATTATTGGAGGGGGGGGGGTTCACTCATGGGGTGTTCCTTTTCTCCCTAGGCCTAAGTTCTAGGGACTTGATTTGATACCACTGTGGGGTTTACTAATGGGGCATTCCTCTACTCAATAGTCCAATTATTCTAGGGTATTGTGTGCGAACTAGTCATTGATTATGGTATGAGAAGTATACTAGCCTGACCTATTGTGATCCTTGGCCTGATTACCATTTTTCTTGTATTTGTATTATTTTAGATTTTATATACCTACTTGATAAATGTTTATGGAAATTGTGCTTTGAAACTGTTTTACCAGGATTATTTGGAACAATCAAAAAAGGGAAATATTTACCATGCTTTGATATAAAACTTCTTAATGCTTATCATGCCATGTTTTCTTTAAAATTAGAATATTGGGATTGTTTTTATAGAAAATTTATATTGAATACCTGGGTGAGATCCTACTAAGCCTATTTAGCTCACACCTTGCACACCCCTTTGATGATGTGTAGACCTGGTTGTGTCTTGTGATAAAGGAAAAGGCAAGGTTCTCTAGTGAGGAAATGGGTTTTTTTCATATGGGTATGAGTATCCAGTGGTGTGATGGTGGGATATTTCCCACATATCATATGGGTTATCATTTTTTGGTTTCAGTTGTCCCTCATTTTTATTCTAGTTTTTGAGTTGTATCACTACCACTATTTTCTTTTAGTCATGGAATATATTTATTCTAATTTTTATTTTTTTGTTATATCTTCTATGTATATATATTCCATTAATATTGTTTAGGTTAGGAAAAAATTATTTCTTATGGTTGTTTTTTTATGATTGAGTGATAGTCACCAGCTCATGGGGATTGGGAATTCCCTTCAGGTATGTTTCAGATCATCTCAAGTACCATTTTTGAGGGTAACCTGAGCCAGATAATTACAATCAAAGGTGTGGAATGCCTCAAGAAATCCCTAGATTCCCTCTTTTTATTTCCTTGAGTGAACTCATAGGATACCACCTGATTCATTGATATGGATTCCAAGTGGTAAAAACATCTTGGATCAGGTTAGTGTCTTACTACCAGGAATGTCATGACTAGACTTAGTAGATTATTTTGGAACTCTGGAAAGATTAAAATGATTAGGATAATTTTCCAAGTTCAGATTGATGTCCTTGGACAAGGAATGAATTGGGTTAAACCCTTGGATTCTAACTAAGACCAATACCAATATAAAAGGATTTTTTCCTTGGTTTGGTTAGATACTGTTAGGAGTATAATTCCAATGTTTTATCCCTTAGATTACACTAAAACCCAAGAGCTAAACATCATAGATTGAACACCATAAGTTGGCTCAAAAACCAAGAATAAATAATACCATGTATTTACTTGGATTCAAAATGGGTGTGTTGTGTATGAATTCTTGGACTAGTTCTATGGATTCATTGACATTGTTTATACTAGTACGGCCTAGATACATGCCTTCGGTCCCCTAACTAATTAGAAGTTCACATAAGTAGATACATCCAGATTAGGTTGAAGTAGGTAGGGTATGTTGGGTATCCCGTTAGGATTCAAGATCTATGTGGTTTTCTTATCTTTACTACTTTAAATTATTATATCTTCACAGAATTATATTTTATATTCATAGAATGGATTGTATTATACATTGTTGGTGGTGGCCTACTGAGATAAACTCATGCCTTGTTCGAGACACTACTTGGTACTCAGGTATATTTATTGGATATAAGAAAGGATAAAGGGAAGAACCTACAACAAATTCTTGATATATTACTTAGGATGGGAGCATGTGATTAGAGTAATAAATTGGGACTCAAAATGATTGTGGATTTTAGCTATTTTTGGTCTTCTGTTTTATTTTTATTAGCCTTGTAATATTTGTATGACTGCTTCCATGATATTCCTATATTATATTTTATACCACCATGACATAATCGATATATAATGTTGTTTTACTACATTATGTATATTTATTTATTATCTATTTTGATTTTATTATCTTTACTTCCTTTTTTTCACTCTGATAAAGAGGGTATAGTCTCCCCACCACGCCACTATACACCCTCATTGCTAATAGACATCCTTTGGTGTATGGTGAGGTACTCTTGAGGAATTGTGTCTCTTTAAACAAATTAATTATTAGTGAACAAGGATGGGGATGTCACAAAGTGGTTTTAAAACCTTATTTTTTACTTTTTATTACTATTTTGGGTTGGTAGATATGAGATTGAAAAGTTTCGGAACTCGGAAATGAGCCTATTTCTGGGAGTATCTAACCCATGTGTGGGGGGAAGGAAAAGTTTTCAAGGATGTAAAAATGACACCCAACAGGTCACCAGTACATATAATTTTAATATTTATTTACCTTTTGTTCCATATTTGTATTTCTTGGGTATCGGGGGTCGAAAATGGCAGTTTTTTGGAAAATAATACTTGGAACACGGTTGGCGCATGATTTTTTAAACCATGAATCTAACTATGTGAGGTTGTTTCAAGTTGGGGTAGTAGGGTTTTACAAGGTTTTAGAATGATTTTTCAAACCATGATACACCTAAGAGTAACTATTCAGCTTGGATTTTGGGGAGACAGTAGCTCCCATATGATTGACACATGAGTTTCCTAACCATGTGGAAAAACCGTGCGACCTGTCTAGCTCACTTAAAAGTGGTCTTTTATCATTTACCTTATCAATTTTTATTAATTTTGGATCTCATTTACTTAACCTATTGTACACATCCCTCCTCCTTAGTGTGGAAGCTTTCCCTCACCATTATTGGTGGATTTATCTTGGGTTCTTGGTGATTTGGATGGAGGTGAGTTAAAATCTTATTGGCTTCTTCTTCTACCCCCCTTCTTCATGCTTGTTCTTCCCATTTCAGGAAAGTATAGAACCCTATATGGTAGGTTTGGATGAACATAGGGTTTTAATGGGGGATTTGGTTTATTGACCAATGTATTAGGTGTTTGAGGCCTTCTTCTACCTCTCCCAAGTGGTTATCATTGTAGGCAATGAGGTTGGAATTGAATCTGAGGCAGGTGTATCTATTTAAGGGTGTTTACCATGTATTACCTTTAAATTATTAATAGATTTTGGTTTTTGTTTATTTAATTTGAAAATAAATTATTTTTGGTTTATTTATATCTCATGTTTGATGTGTTCTATGACTTAGTTAGGGAATTAAGTGTTCAAAGACGTTTTTTTCAAATGGGGGTGGCATGTGTCCACCCCAAGTGTTTGATAAAATGGATAAATTTATTTTATGGCTTTAAATATATTTATAAAATGAATTTAGAAATCGTTTTACATTGTGAAAGGAGTTTTAATGAAAGTGGGCATGTTTGTTTATGAAATTGGATTTTCATGGATTGTCACTTGTTTGTGATTATGTTGGCATGAAGTAGAACATGGGTTAAGTAGTTTGTAAGCAAGGGGTTTTCCAAAGAACTGTGATATTATTTAGGGAGTAAGGATATGATATATTTAATTTTACTCTCTAGGGGACCATGAGATTCTTTAGGTAGGAATACCGTGATAGATTCCTCTTGGTTTCTGAGAGACCATGATAGATCCTGGAGTTGGGTTAGGGGAAGACTATGAGAGCTTCCATTTTTCTTAGTCCAGTAGCATATTTTGTTTATACTCACTCACATTATACCCTTATGGTTGGATCCCTAGGTGAATTTACTCACTCCGAGTTGGTTTATATTCTTTATGCATTTTATTGGTTCCATGTTTAATGTAGTGAGATATGTTCTTCCCATTTTTGTTTACTTGTTTATATGATGTTGATGATGAAAAATATGCAAACTTTTATCATGAATTATTGGATATTTTTCACATGTCATTCCTTAGGCCCTACTTATTTATTTGAACCATGTGGTTATTGTTTAGGAAACATGTTTTATTTGAAATGGAAAACTGAAGGGTTTTTAATGCTTATTTGAAAGTAACATGTTTTCAAAGTATTTTATATTTGAAAATTGTTTTCAAATTAGTTTATTGGTTTTCATGGGTATAATTCTTAAATATATTCATATTAGTATCCTATTCATATTTGTTTCTTACACCATACATATGAATTTGGGTGTATATAGACTTTATTTTCAAGAAACTAGTAAGGGAAAGGGCACTATGTACAAGGGTGGATCTTCTTGATTACCATTGTCCATTGTTTAATGGAGGAGATGTGGTATCTCTAGGATATATCATGAGGATTCATTTTTGGATTTTGTTGGTGTTAGGATGTATTCATAGTCCTTTTTTAAGTCACATTCCCATTATTTTTAGTTTTGGTCTTTTGACATGAGATTCCATGTGTATGTTATGTTATGGAATGTTTTGGATATGAATTTTATTACTAAATATGGTATCTTATTATCTTATTTTCATACTCTAGATGTTTTATTATGTATTATTTACTCTGAGGTTATTGGTGTGGTTGTTCCATTTTATCAATAAGTTATTCTGGGCTACCATGATCGAAAACATTCCCAAGAGATTGCTGGTTATGCTCGGTGCTTGTTGCTTGCCCATGGTGATTGGGAACACACATCGACCCATGTGATGGGCTGGCTCAGGTGATGGGTTGGTTCAACCCGGGTCGGTTCATTACATAATTTTATTTGATCATGTTTTTGTTTAGGATTTAGTGATAAAATGAAGCTAGGTCCATTATGACTCAAGAGGTAGGAATGGGGGAGTGACTGTACAACTCTTCTTCATGTTGAACCTTGAGTCACTATGGGTGATTTGGGATCATAGTTATCTTTTGAGATTAGTTATGGTTATTTTTAATTAGATTTTTAGGTATTTCATTGTTGGTGTTAAGTCTTAGTGTGAGCTCATGGGTTGTTTTGAGTTTTAGTGTGAAAATAGGAGGGTCTATAAGAGGGTCATAGTTAGTGCACATGGTTAGTAGTAACTATTCACAACCCATGCAGACCTATCTACCAACCTCCAGCGACACCCACATGGTTTGTGTATAGTTTTCCTAACTGTGTGGGAAAACCATGCTTATTGGGAAATAATTTGAATTTTTTATTTTTTCACACTTTTATTCTTGGAGTTGTTTATGATTCTTAAACTACTTGTTGATAACCATGATGAGGGTTTATTTTGGTTCTTTTTATGTGATTTGATATGGAATGGAGATTGATGAAGCTTGTGTTTTCTATCTTATCGACAATTAATCCCATAAGAGCCTCATCCAGGAACAGAGAGGGTGCTACAGAGAATACACCGCAGGTGAATCCTCATGTTGATATAACTCTTGTGGAGTCTGTGATTCATATGACCCATTACTTCGGTCAAGTGGGTGGCCAAGAGTAGATAAGGATGATGAACCATGCTCAGGAGTTCATGAGGAAAAATCTTCCAGTGTTTTGTGGAAACAAGGGACCCAATGAGAATGAGGAGTGGTTGTATCATATTGAGAAAATATTTGAGTTATTAAAGACCTCATAGACCTCTAAAGTTGGATTATCCATGTACGTGATGGAATGACCGGGTAGGAAGTGGTACGAGTTAATAATGCTTCCTAGGAACCATGAGGATCTTAGATGGATCAATTTCAAGGTGGATTTTAATCAGAAGTTATAACTAAAGACATTTAGGGTGGAGAAGGTCCATGATTTCTTATAGTTGGATCAAGGGGATAATTTAATGATGGAGTATGCCACTAGTTTTACTATTTTGGTTCATGTATCTCCGAATCTCCTTATGAAAAATTACATCAAGGCTTAGTGTTTTGATATGCACTTGAGCCCAGAGTTCAGGTCTATGATTATTATTCTCTATCTACTAACCTATTCAGATGTGGTTGAATTTGAGTCTATTATGGATGCAGATTTTTCTATAAAATAGGTCTCAATGGTGTTCTTTTAGTGGGAGGAATCCAAAGTTATTCATCAGGATAGAAGAGAAATCAGGATGAGCCTTATCAAAGAAGTGACAAGAGTGTCCAACAACCATTAGGATCATCTTCAATGGATTCTTCAGGGCATAGGATAATCTTCTGTTACCAGTGTGAGAAGGGTGGATACTCTAGGCTTAATTTTCTAGAGATTCTAAGAGAATTCCACCAATGTGGATTCCTAGTTCATCTCGAGTGCTTTTTTTAGTTGGATTTGTGGGGGAGTAGTGTAGGATCCATATTTTATAAGGGTTATCAGGTGTAGTTTGGTACTTCTAAGGGTGGAGGATATCACCCTCGAGGAAATAGATATTCTCACTAGGTAAATAAGTCTCAGATTAGGCCTAAGGCAGGTTGCCTCCATGCATCAGAAGTTGTACCAGAGGAATCATATTCTAAGACAGGCATTGTGAGTGGTACAATATTTATTTCTCATTCTATGAAATCTATTTTATTTGAAACTTTCACATCCCATTGCTTTATTTTTCCAAAATTGATTGATTATTTGGTTATTAGATATGAGTTGGTGAAATATGTTTTGTATTTTATAATCCCGCTGAGTTGTAATAATGAGTATGGTTTCAAGTTCCCTTAGTGTCATGTTTTGGTAACTAGTGTATAATTTGTTTGGGAATTCCTTATTTTGGGATTGGAAGTTTTGAACCTTATCATCAGTATGAATTGGTTGAAAAATTTCGAGGTTCTAATAGAATCTTATTACCATAAGGTCTATTTATATACTCCTAACAGGAACACTCACATTTTTCAGGGTGAGTGGGATTCATGATTAGGGAGGTAAGGACCGGTTTCTTCAGAATAGGGGTTGATCTCATGCTATTTATCTTGGTTGTTTCTCAATTATTTTGAGAATATTTTATTTGGAGGAATTTTAGTGGTTGTAGAAAGGTCCCTGATGTGTTTCCATAGGATTTTTTGGGACTTATACCCTAGAGAGAGGTTTATTTTTCTATCCATATGCTCCCTAGGATGAGAATGATATACCTTCCATCTTATTAGATGGTTCAAGTAGAGTTGAAAGAGTTGAAGGTTTAGTTAAAGGATCGTGAGGGAAATGGATTTATCATCCCCAGAATGTCACTATAGTATTCTCCAGTTCTATTTGAAAATAAGAAGGCCTCTGAATTTTCATATACTACTATACACTTAACTAGGTGACCATAAGAAATAAATACTCATTTCAAAAAATCAATGATCTTTTTAATCAGCTCAAAGGATCCTGTTGATTTTAAAATATAGATTTGAAATTTGAGTACCACCAGTTGAGGGTATGGGAAGAGGATGTTCCAAATACCGCATTTTTAAGTCGATATAGACATTTTGAGTATTTGTTTATTCCATTTTGGATTACCAATTATCTTTCAGTATTTATGGAATTGATGAACCATCTCTTCCATTTATTTTTGGACTCCTTTGTGGTTGTGTTTGTGGACAAAATATTGGTGTATTCTAAGATATAGAAGGACAATTATGACTATATGAAGGTTTTTTGGATGTTTTAAGGGAGATACATCTATATTAAAAGCTATCCAAGTGCTAATTTTAGATCTAGTAAGTGAGGTTTTTGGGCCACATGATTTTCATGGTAGTATTTTCAATGGATCCAGGGAAATTTCAAGCAGTCATGTATTGGGAGTAGCCCAAGAATATGTTCGAGATCTGAATATTTCTGGGATTGGATAGGTATTATAGAACTTTCATATAGAACTTCTCTAGGCTAGATTATCCCTTCATGGGAATGAATTGGAAAGGGGTTAATTTTGAGTTGTATTTGAAGTTCCAGAGTGATTTTAAGTGGTTGCAGAACCATTTTTCATCAACGTCGATTTTAATTATTCATAATATTCAGGGAGATTATCCTATGTATTGTGATGCTTTTAGTGTGGTTTTGGTTTGTGTGTTGATGCTAGATTACCATGTGGTGGACTATGTCATGCGGTAGCTATGTACACATGAGTAGAATTATCACACCCATGACCTGGAATTGGTTTTCATAATAGACGCATTAAATATGTGGCAGCTCTACCACTTCTGGGAGAATTTTACAGTATACTTTGATCATAAAACCCTGAAGTACATTTTCACCCATAGGGACTTGAACCTCAAATAGAGACGATGGGTCAAATATCTTTAGAATTTTGATTTTGATATTGCATACACACTTGAGAAGGTGAACGTGGTCACTGCTTCTTTGATCATTAAGCTTCTAGTGTAAGCCATTAAATATTCAAAAAATGAGTGGGATTTAATGCGTTTGTTGGATGATCTGAGTCGGGAAGTGCAAGAGGATAGAGAGTGGGTATTATTTCCAAGTATGCAGGTCAGACCATATCCTATCGATCATGTGAAGAGTGAGTAGGTATCCTAATTGGATTAATAATAGATTAGAAGTGAATTAAATATTGGGAGACCTTGAGTGAGTGCTCTTGGTCTCTAGATGGTTTTCTCTTTTTAGAGATTCCTAGTAGTTACTTTGAGTTTGATACAAGAGGTGATTCATGTGGCGCAACATTACACTTGATCCATTCACCTCGGGGAAACTAAAATGTTTCATAACTTGAGAGATCAGTATTAGTGGCCCAAGATGAGACATGAAATGGTATATTTCATTTCCATATTCTTGACATGTAAGAGGATCAAATATGAGCATCAGATAATAGTTGGGTTGTTGCAACCACTTACTGTTTCAGTGTGTAAGTGGGATGATATCTCTATGGATTTCATAATCGGACTACCTCATACTCCAAGTGGGAAATATTCTATATGAGTTATTGTTGATCGTTTGAAGAAATAAACCCATTTTATTCCCATCAGGGATCCAATAAAGGTAAAGGACCTCATATACCTATATTATCAATAGATCATTAGGATTCATGGAGTTCCCTTACTGATATTTTATGTCTGACACCTTTCACTTCCAAATTCTAGAAGGGATTCCAAGAGGCTTTGGGAACTGAGATGAGATTGATCACTGTGTATCACCTACAAACAGATGGTCAGTTTGAGTGGACTATCCAAACTCTTTAGGATATGTTGAGATCATATGTGCTTAATTTTAGGATTCATGGGATAGGATCCCATTGTTGACTAAGTTTTCTTACAATAATAGTTACCATGACTCAATTAGGATGGCCCGATTTGAGGTGTTATATGGGTAGCCTTTCCATACCCCTTTGTGTCAGGATGATGTTGGAGAGCATTTCCTAGTGGGACCAAGCCTCATTTATGAGATAAAAGAGATAGTGAGGATGATTTAGAAATGGTTAGAAACATTTATAATCACTAGAATATATATTTTTACTATCACCATCACCCATTATAGTTTTAGGTAATTATCATGTGTTTCTTCAGGTATCAATATGATTGGGACATCATATCTTGGGAAACAAAGTGAATCTAGTGTCATATTACTTCAAGTTATTTCATGTTATGGAATATCATGGTAAGGTATACTATCAGTTATAATTTCCTCCATGGATGACCTTGATCCATGATTTATTTTATGTTTCTCAATGGAAGATATTCCATTCGAACCCATCTAATGTGTTAGAGATAGAGGATTTAGATCTTGAGCCCGACACCACTATTTTGGAGAAGCTAGTTCTTATCTTGGATTATCAAAAAAAAAGGTTATATATGGTAACTCTATCCCATTGGTCTATTTTCTCTTGAAGTTTTTTGTTGATAGCCTTAATACATGGGAGTGAGAAGCTTTGGTGAGGGAGGAGTGGACTCACCTTTTTCCTTCTGAGGGTTCTTGAGATTTATTGAGGGAATAAAGTGGAATCATGGGGAGTTTTTGACATCCTCCAGGACACTAGAATGTCTAATTTTTATTTTTATTTACCTTTTGTTATGTTCTTGGAGTTCTCAAGTTCCAGGTTTGGAAATGGGAGTTTTTGGAAAAAACTGATTAAGTGCACGATTATCGCATGGTTTATTTTACCATGCAACTAACCATGTAAGAGTGATAAAGGTTAAAAACGTGGTATTTTTTATGGTTTTAAAATGGGTTTTCAAACCACAAAACACCCAGGAGTAACTTTGCATCTTATATTTTGGGGATACAATAGCTGCTACATGATTGGCGCACGGTTTACCTAACTGTGCATCCAAATCATGTAGACTGTACATCTCACTTAAAAACTAGTATTTTACCCTTTCCCCTGTCACTTTTTATAAATTTTATCCCTTATTTACTTTCCCTATCATTTTTAGCCCCTCCTACTTGGCGTCGAAGTTTTCCCTATCCATGTTTTGTGGATTTGTCTAGGGTTCTTGGTGATTTGGCTTGAGGTGAGTCCAAATCTTCTTGGTTTCTTCTTCCACCCCCCTTATTCATGGATGTTATTATGAGGTAGGTGTCTCTATTTAAGGGAATTTTCTATGAATTACCTTTAAATTTTGAATTGAATTTGGTTTTTGTTTGTTTAAATTCAAAATAAATGATTTATGGTTAGTTTCTATCCCATTTTTTATGCTTTCTATGACTTTTTTGGGAAATTACATGTTTAAAGAGGTTTTTCCAAATGGGGGTGGCATTTGTTCACCCCAAGTGTTTGATAAAATGGATCCAAGGGATTTTATGGATTTAAATAGGTTTATAAAATGAATTTATAAATTATTTTACCCTAATAAAGGTGTTTTAATTAAAGAGGGCATGTTTTTTTATGAAATTTTCTTTTGAAATGGTTTTTTATGGATTGGATATTCTTTGTTATTATTTTGGCATGGAGCAGCACATGGGTTAACTAGGGTGTGTGTGAGGGGTTGTTCAAGGGACTGTGTGAGACTTCAGGTAGTAATACTTTGAGATATTCCATTTTTTTACTAGGGGCCTATGAGAGCATTTGGGAATGAATACCATGAGAGTTTCAATTTGGCTGTCGAGAGATTATGAGAGCTCTTTGAGTTGGGCCCGAGGAACACTGTGAGAGATTAAATTTTTCTTAACTAGCTAGTATAATTTCTGTAAAATCACTCAAATTTTACACTTATGGTTGGATCCCTAGTTTCACTTACTCATTCTAGGTTGGTTTATATGCATTGTGAATTTTATTAGTTCCATGTTTAATGTGCTGAGATATGTTCTACCCATTTTTATTTACTTAGTTATATGATGATGATAATGGTATTTATGCTCACTTTTATCATGACTTGTTAGATATTTTGATCATGTCACGCCTCAGGTATAAATTATTTAATTGATCTATGTGGGAATTTTTTTTTTAAACATGTTTTATTTGATATGGAAAACCAAAGGGATTTCAAAGGAATATTTGAAAGTAAAATGTTTTCTAAGTGGTTTAGTTTTTGAAAAGTATTTTAAAACTAGTTTATTGGTTTGCATGGGAATAATCCTTAAATAGATTCATAGGGTATCCTACTAGGATTTGTTCTTCAAACCCTATATATACCTTTGGACGTATATAGATTTTGTTTTGTAGGACACATGTAAGTTGAAGGGTACCATGTACCTGGGTGGCTCTTCTTGATTACTGCTATCTGTTGTATGATAAAGGAGATGTGGTCTCTCTAGGTTGTCGCTTGAGGAGTCATTTTAGGATTTTATAGCCATTTGGATGTATGTATAGGACGTTTTTGTTCCTATTCCCATTATTTTGTGTTTTGGGATTTTGACTTGAGATACCATGTGTAAGTTCTATTATGGAATGTTTTGTATATTATGTATATTGTTTCTTATGGTATATGCTTGTCTTATTTGTGTACTCTGGAAATTGTATTATGTATTATCGAATCTTATGTTTTTGGTGTGATCATCCCATTTTATAGATGGTTTATAGTAGGTTAAGATGAGTGAAACCATTCCTAATATATTTTTGGTTATGCCCGATGGTTTTCTCCATCCCCTGGCGTTCAAGAATGCTCTTCTGACCCTGTGATGGACCAGCTTGGGTCAACCTAGGTTGGATCAATGAAGGGACTTATTGTTTTAGAATTATCTTGTTACAGGTGTTCTATTTTCACCTTTAGGTGACACACATGTTATGTAGTGTTATATTTTATAGGATTCCACCCTTTGGTCAATACGTAAAGGGAGAATTAGCTCATGCATCATCATAGGTACGTAGGGATTTATATTCTATTCATATGTCATTCCATTTATGTAATGGACCAAACTTTTATTAATGAAAATTCCTCTTGATCTAATTAAATGTCTTATTATGTAAAATGGTTATATAACATACGAACTTCCTTGGTTTTATGATTTTGGATTTTAAAATACCATTAATAATTATTACTGTTGCTAATATAGCTGTTGAACAGTGATCACATGATTAGTATAAATATAGGGCTTTAACAAATCCAATTTACTCAGACAAAGGAAGCGATGGACTCATCCAGTATAATTGCTCCATACAAATCCCATTTATTGAAGCTCGGAAAGAAGGTATCATCACTGGGATTTTCTCTTGACCAATCTCAATCCGCGCTTCAATACGTTAAGTTTGAATGGAATTTCCTATGGGAGAAGTGGAGGTTAATGGAGATTACCACCCGAGCAATGTTATCTGAGCCACCCTAAGAGTCAGTCACCATCACGCACCTTACCCTTAGGTCTTATGCAGGTGTTTTTAAGGGGTTATGTAACAAGACCCTAGCACTATGATTGTTTGCACCATTTTGTTGTATATAATAAAGAATATACATTCATTCTATTATTGTTACTTTATAAATAGTTTTTAATGTACAAATAGTATTTTTAGTTAATATTCAATTAAGAAATCTATTTTAATGAATTAATATATTTTTTGAATTAAATAATATTTTAATAAAATATTATTATTACTAATTTAATTTTTATTAAATATAAATGATCGTATAATTTTTATGAATACAATTGTAATTTTTAATAAGGTTTGAACTTTTTTTTTCAAAACCTATGAATTTTCAATAAATTTCGATTTTTATTTTAAAAGTGAAAATGAAAAAATTTAGAAAATTATTTAGATAAAATGAATATTATTTTTGGAATCAGGAGGTTGAAATTTTCCAATGATGAATTTTTCATAATTTTCTGAGACATTCAAATTTTTGGATAAAAATTAAATAGCGTTTAATATATAATGTGTTTTATGACATCATAATAACCAAATAGTGATGTAATAAAATAATATAAAATATATTTTCGGCCAATATATTTTTTAACTTTAAAATAATGTGATTTTAGATTTATTTTATTAATTTTATGGTGCCTTAGTGGACCCTCTAAGACTTATAAAACATTTTAACTTTAAAAATGATTTCCTTGAGAGTGTGACTCACCTCCACATAAGAAAGCCTAATATTTTAATAATTTAGACCATTTTAATTATAAAATAATGTTTTCTACCCCCATTTGGAAAAAACCATGGGCAAAAACCATGGGTTGGTGTCACGACCCGACCCCACCCGGGCTCGAGCCGCAACTACCCCAAGCCTGCCTCCGTAGGCCAGGAGCTGGCGACAAGCGCCAAAGGCTAAACAACTCGAGAGGCCTTTGCCTGAGTACCTGTACACACACATGCAACCCAATCAATGCAGAAGTGCAGAGTAAAAGGAAAAGTAAAGTAATAACTGATATAAACAACCACAAAAGTGCATCGACCTATAAACAGTACAAAGCAAGTGTTGAAGGTAAACTGAAAAGAAAAGGAAAAAACATGCACCTAACCAGAAAAGTGACACAACCCGAAAACAGGTAAACAAAAGTAAACAGCTGGGAGAGTCCCACACCTGGAACCCGACTACGACCACTGCACGTGGTCCAAGCTCCCGAACTCCTAATCTCTGCTGAAGTCACGACCAACCTGTTTGCCATCTGCAAGGGAACACCAAGTGCGGGAAAAGCCCAAGCAAGAGTGAGTATAAAAATACTCAGTAGGATGCCCCGAAGGCTCGAGGGAGAAACAAAGGAGGTACTGAAGAGGTGATCAGTAGATCGAACAAGGAAAAGTAAAGGAGTACAATTGAGAGTGCAGTAAAGAGTACAGTTCAACCCAACAAGAGGAAGGAAGAAGACTCGTCCTATCACAAGGAGTTAGAAATAGTGAGAAGATGAATTTTCCATCGAGTCGTCACTACCTATAGTAGGAGAGTAGACTCGTCCAACCAAAAGAGGCTAGACACGGAAATCACGTGGCATACCCCGTGCATCTTGCCTCTCCTGGAAGGAGAGTCACCAAAACCCAAGGGGTGGGTACTGGAACAAGGTATACATATATATATGCTCTGTCAAGAAACCCAAACAAGATCGTAAGGGGATCTCCATCCCGTAGATCAGCCCAAAAAAGTGAGTATCCAACAGTCCCAGAAGTAAACACCATTTATGCCCAGTATCCCGCACATCTGCCCCGAATTGCAAGTCAAGGGGCTCAAATCACCGCACCTCGATACTATCCACTTTGTGCGGCACTGAATCGCCCGCACAGTTTTAGGTCGCGTCTCAAGGATGCATCTCGGTGGGGGAATCGCCCCTCATAATTGAGAGTTCTGGGGGAATTCAAACCACACCTCGTCACTATCACATAGTCGAGAGGTCTTCTCAAAGTCGACGGGTTCCCACTACCCAACCTCATGAAAGGGTAATCCGCTGGAGGGAGACTCAGATCTGCTCTTGCCATCCCTGCTGGATGGTACCGCACTGGCCATCCCTGCTGGATGGTACACCACTGGCCATCCCTGCTGGATGGTACCTCACTGGCCATCCCTGCTGGATGGTACCTCACTGTCCATCCCTGCTGGATGGTACACCACTAGTAACCGGAACACGTAATGGGAAACACATCACGATAGATCACAGAAGGAAGATATGATCTCGATACAAAGCTAGAGAGTCTATGCTCAGGGCTCACTGGGGATCCGTACCCTACTGGAAACAACCTCCTAGGTAGAGGATCAGTGTCTGCGTAATGTGTTGGTCACACCGATACCCAAAAAACCCTACCAGGGAACACGAAGGGACGTGAGGATCTCCCCGGGCCTCTTGGGGCGATACATACTCTAATCCGTTGAGTTTAATGTCTAAGCGAACCGAGACAAATCACTCCAGAAAGTGGGAGCACACCCACACTATACAAACGCACATAGCCATAAACGATGTCGCAGTCCAGTGAAAGAGACACAAAACTGAAAACCCCCACTTCTAGAAAAGGATGATTTACCAACGGTTCTGAACTGCTGGGAAAGGCCACAGAACCTACCTTATACCAATGGTTCTATAAACCGTTGGTAAGTAAGCCATTGGGATAGATTTTCCCAATGGTTTACATAGAACCTTTGGGATAGGCTAGAAAAATTAGCCTATCCCAACGGTTTTGGGAACCATTGGGAAAAGTTTTTCCCAATGGTTTCCCCTGAACCGTTGGCAAAACCAACATTTTCCCATGGTTCCCAACAGTTTTAAAAACCACTGGGAATGTATTTTTACCAATGGTTCCCTTTGAACCATTGGTAAAAACTTTTCAATGAACCCTATGCCAATGGTTTGAAACCATTGGCATAGGCTATGCTATGCAAATTGCATAGAAACCTATAATTTACATAGCACTGGAAGGGTGTCTATCCAGTTTGCACAACACTGGCAGGGTGTACATCCATTCATGTAATTCTCTGAACTCCTCTCCGATTAATGTACCTGCAATAACCAACTAACACATACATATACAAAACAAATTCATACACATTTAACATATAATGCATCTGAAACTATACACATCCAGAATTAAATCAGAATTCATAACTTAATTATAAACATACATAATTCATTTTAACATACACATTTAAATGTGTTTTTTCTAGAAATGATGTCCATTTTAAACAGAATACATACATTTGGAGTGATACTGGCCACACTGTGACTCATATTGAGGAGAGGTTGAATCGTTCACGTCATATATGACGCATGGATCATTGTGCTAAAGTATCAACACAATCATAATCCGTTTGGTCAGTTTTCCGTATGTACTTAAAATGTTGTCCATTTTAAACAAAAGAGAGACAATTAGAGTGATACCAGCCACAATATGACTCTTATTGAGGCTCGGTTGACTCTTACACGTCACATATGACCCATGGATCGTTGTTCTAAAGTTTCAACAAAATATTAATGTGTTTGGTCGGTTTACCATATGTCAGTTGTAGTTTTCAATTAAAATGAAGTCCATTTTAAATTATAGAGAGACACTTCGAGTGGTTTTGGCCACTCAATGACTATAATTTAGGCTAGGTTGACATGTACACATCAAATATGACCTATGGATTGTTTTTCTAAAGTTTAAACAGAATCTGAATGCGTTTGGTCGGTTTTCTGTATGTCAGTTGTTGTTTTCACTTAAAATGTTGCCCATTTCAAATAAACCTGAGACACTTTGAGTGGTGACGACCACATTGGGCCTCAGATTGAGGTGGGGTTGACTCTTACACATCAAAAATGACTCATGTAACTTTTTATTAAAGTTTAAATAGAATCTGAATGCGTTTGGTCAGTTTTCCGTATGTCAGTTGTTGTTTTCACTTAAAATGTTGTCCATTTTAAACTATAGAGAGACAGTTCAAGTGGTACCGGCCACACCACGCCTCAGATTGAATCTGGGTTGACTTTTACACATCAGATATGACTCATGGATCGTTTCCCTAAAGTTTCAATGGAATCTGAATGCGTTTGGTCTGTCTTCCATATGTTAGTTGTTGTTTTCACTTAAAATGATGTCCTTTTGAAACAAAAGAGAGACACTTTTAGTGGTGACGACCACACCGGGTCTTAGATTGAGGTTTGGTTGACTCTTACATGTCACATATGACTCATGGATCATTTTCCTAAATAAACAACACATTAGGAATGCATTTGGTTGGGTTTTTGTATGTCAGTTGTTGTTTTCACTTAAAATTAAGTCCATTTTAAACAAAAGAGAGACACTTTGAGTGGTGTAGGCCACACCACACCTCGTATTGAGGTGGGGTTAACTCATACACGTCACATATGACCCATGGATCGTTGTTATAAAGTATCAACACAATAAGAATCCGTTTTGTTGGTTTTTCGTATGTACTTAAAATGTTGTCCATTTTAAACATAAGAGACACTTTGGGTGGTTCCGGCCACACTGTGACTCAGATTGAGGTGAAGTTGACTCTTACACGTCACATATGACCCATGGATTATTTTCCTAAAGTTTTAACAGAATCCGAATGCGTTTGGTCAGTTTTCCGTATGTCAGTTGCTCTTTTCACTTAACATGAAGTCCATTTTAAACTAAAGAGAGACACTTTGAGTGGTGCCAGCCATACCGCGTCTTGGATTGAGATGGGGTTGACTAATACACTTCACATATTACTCATGAATCATTTTCCTAAAGCATCAACACATTACAAATGCATTTTTTCGGTTTTCCATATGTCAGTTGTTGTTTTCACTTAAAAATTATGTCCATTTTAAACAAAAGAAAGACACTTTGAGTGGTGCTGGAAACACCGTGCATTGGATTAAGGTGGGGTTGACTCATACATTTTACACATGACCCATGAATCGTTTTTCTAAAGTATCAACACAATCCGAATGTGTTTGGTTGGTTTTTTGTATGCTAGTTGTTATTTTTACTTAAAATGTTGTCCATTTCAAATAAACCTGAGACACTTTGAGTGGTGTCGGCCACACCGGGCCTCGGATTGAAGCGGGGTTGACTCATACACATCAAAAATTCCTCATGGAACATTTTCCTAAAGCTTCAATAGAATACGAATGCGTTTAGTCAGTTTTCCGTATGTCAGTTGTTGTTTTCACTTAACATGAAGTCCATTTTAAACTAAAAAGAGACACTTTGAGTGGTTCTGGCCACACCGCATCTTGGATTGAGACAGGGTTGACTCTTACTTGTCACAAATTACTCATGTAACCTTTTCTTAAAGCATCAACACATTCTGAATGTGTTTGGTCAGTTTTTTGTATGTCAGTTGTTGTTTTCACTTAAAATGATGTTCATTTTAACCAAAAGAAGGACACTTTGAGTGGTGCTGAAAACAACATGCCTCAGATTGAGGTGGGGTTGACTCATACACATTAAATATGACCCATGGATCATTGTGATAAATTATAAACACAATCCTAATGCGTTTGGTCAGTTTTCCGTATGCTAGTTGTTATTTTTACTTAAAATATTGTCCATTTCAAATAAACCTGGGACACTTTGAGTGGTGCCGGCCACACCGGGCCTCAGATTGAGGTGAGTTTGACTCGTACACATCACAAATGATTCATGGAACGTTTTCCTAAAGTTTCAATAGAATCATAATGCGTTTGGTCGGTTTTATGTATGTCAGTTGTTGTTTTCACTTAACATGAAGTCCATTTTAAACTAAAAAGAGACACTTTGAGTGGTACCGTACACACCGCATCTTGGATTGAGACGGGGTTGAATCTTACACATCACAAATGACTCATAGAACATTTTCCAAAAGCATCAACACATTCTGAATGCGTTTGGTCGGTTTTTCGTATGTTAGTTGTTGTTTTCACTTAAAATGATGTTCATTTTAAACAAAAGAAAGACACTTTGAGTGGTGCCAGCAACACCATGTCTCAGATTGAGGAGGGGTTGACTCGTACACGTCACATATGACCCATGGATCGTTGTTCTAAAGTATCAACACAATCCGAATGCATTTGATCGGTTTTCCGTATGCTAGTTGTTATTTTCACTTAAAATGTTGTCCATTTCAAATAAACCTGAGACACTTTGAGTTGTGTCGGCCACACCGGGCCTCAGATTGAGGAGGGGTTGACTCGTACACATCACAATTGACCCATGTATCATTTTCCTAATGTATCAACACAATCCTAATGCGTTTGGTCGATTTTCTGTATGTCAGTTGTACTTTTCACTTAAAATGTTATCCATTACAAACAAAAGTGAGACACTTCGAATGGTTCTGGACACACCACACCTCAAATTGATCCAAGGTTGACTCATACCTTTCACATATGACCAATGGATAATTTTAATAAAGTATCAACAGAATCCTAATGCATTTGGTTGGTTTTCCGTATGCCAGTTGTTCTTTTCACTTAAAATCTCATCCATTTTAAACAAAAGAGACATAGTTAGAGTGATACCGGCCACAACGCACCTCATATGGAGGCTGGGTTGACTCGTACACATCAAATATGACTCATGGATCATTTCACTAAAGTTTTAATGGAATTTTTAATGCATTTGGTTGGTTTTCCATATGTCAGTTGTTGTTTTCACTTAAAATGATGTCCTTTTGAAACAAAAGAGAGACACTTTTAGTGGTTCCGGCCACACCGGGTCTCGGATTGAGGCGGTTTTGACTCGTACATGTCACATATGACTCATGGATCGTTTTCCTAAAGAAACAACACATTTCAAATGCATTTTGTCAGTTTTCCATATGTCAGTTGTTGTTTTCACTTAAAATTAAGTCCATTTTAAACAAAAGAGAGAAACTTTGAGTGGTGCTGGACACACCGCACATCGGATTGATGCGGGGTTGACTCGTACACATCACATATGACCCATGGATCATTTTTCTAAAGTATCAACACAATAAAAATCTATTTGGTTGGTATTCTGTATGTACTTAAAATTTTTTCCATTTTAAACATAGGAGACACTTTGAGTGGTTCCAACCACACCGGGCCTCGAATTTAGGAGGGGTTGACTCTTACAGGTCACAAATTACCCAAGGATCATTTTACTAGAGTATCAACACAATCCGAATGTGTTTGGTTGGTTTTCTGTATGTCAGTTTTACTTTTCACTTAAAATGTTATCCATTTCAAACAAAAGTGAGACACTTCGAATGTTTCCAGCCACACTACGCCTCAGATTGAGCCAAAGTTGACTCTTACATGTCACATATCACCCATGGATCGTTGTGATAAAGTATCAACAGAATCCGAATGCGTTTGGTTGGTATTCTGTATGTCAGTTGTTCTTTTCACTTAAAATCCCATCCATTTTAAACAAAAGAGATAGAGTTAGAGTGCTACCGGCTACACCGCGCCTCAGATTTAGACGGGGTTGACTCATACACCGCACATATGACCCATGGATATTTGTCTTAAAGTTACAATAGAAACCAAATTTCTTTGGTCGGTTTTCCATATGTCAGTTGTTGTTTTCACTTAAAATCATATCCATTTTAAACAAAAGAGAGACACTTTGAGTGGTGCCGACCACACCGCGCCTTGGATTTAGGTGGGGTTGACTCCTACACGTCATATATGACCCATGGATCATTGTTATAAAGTATCAACACAATCAGAATCTTCTTGTTTGGTATTCCGTATGTACTTAAAATGTTGTCCATTTTAAACATAAGAGACACTTTGAGTGGTGTCAGCCACACCGGGCCTCAGATTGAGGCGGGGTTGACTTGTACACGTCACAAATGACCCAAGGATCATTTTCCTAAAGTATCAACACAATCTGTATGCGTTTGGTCGGTTTTCCGTATGTCATTTGTACTTTTCACTTAAAATGTTATCCATTTCAAACAAAAGTGAGACACTTATAATGGTGCCGGACACACTGCGCCTCAGATTGATATGGATTTGACTCGTACATGTCACATATGACCCATGGATCGTTGTGATAAAGTATCAACATAATCCGAATTTGTTTGGTTGGTTTTACTTATGTCAGTTGTTCTTTTCACTTAAAATCCCATCAATTTTAAACAAAAGAGACATAGTTATAGTGCTACCAGCCACAACACTTGTTCACATCACATATAACTCATGGACCGTTGCCCTAAAGTTTCAATGGAATCCGAATGAGTTTGGTCAGTTTTCTGTATGTCAGTTGTTGTTTTCACTTAAACTGATGCCATTTTGAAACAAAAGAGAGACACTTTTAGTGGTTCCAGCTACACTGGGTCTCTTATTGAGGTAGGGTTGATTTATACACGTCACATATGACTCATGGATCATTTTCCTAAATAAAAAACACATTCTGAATGCATTTGGTCGGTTTTCTGTATGTCAGTTGTTGTTTTCACTTAAAATTAAGTCCATTTTAAACAAAAGAGAGACACTTTGAGTGGTGCCGGCCACACCGTGCCTCATATTGAGGCGGGGTTGAATTTTACACATCACATATTACCCATGGATCATTGTTCTAAAGTATCAACACAATCAGAATCCGTTTGGTCAGTATTCCATATGTACTTAAAATGTTGTCCATTTTAAACATAAGAGACACTTTGAGTGGTGCCAGCCACACCGGGCCTCGGATTGAGGCGAGGTTGACTCATACACGTCACAAATGACCCAAAGATAATTTTCCTACAGTATCAACACAATCCGAATGGGTTTGGTCAGTTTTCCGTATGTCATTGGTACTTTTCACTTAAAATGTTATCCATTTCAAACAAAAGTGAGACACTTCGAATAGTGCCGGCCACACCGCGCCATGGATTGAGCCGGAGTTGACTCGTACACATCACATATAACCCATGGATCATTATGATAATGTATAAATATAATCCGAATGCTTTTGGTCAGTTTTCCGTATGTCAGATGTTCTTTTCACTTAAAATCCCATCCATTTTAAACAAAAGAGACACAGTTAGAGTGCTAACGGCCACAAAACACCTCGGATTTAGACGGGGTTGACTCATACATGGCACATATGACCCATGGATCGTTTTCCTAAAGTTTCAAAAGAAATCAAATTTGTTTGGTCGGTTTTCTGTATGTTAGTTGTTGTTTTCACTTAAAATACTGTCCATTTTAAACAAAAGAGAGACACTTTGAGTGGTGTCATCCACACCGCACCTCAGATTGTGGCGGGGTTGACTCATACACACCACATATGACCCATGGATCGTTTTTCTAAAGTATAAACGCAATCAGAATCCGTTTGGTCGGTATTCCGTATGTACTTAAAATGTTGTCCATTTTAAACCTAAGAGACACTTTGAGTGGTGCCCGCCACATCGGGCCTTGGATTGAGGTGGGGTTGACTCTTACACATCACAAATGACCCAAGGATCATTTTACTAAAGTATCAACACAATCCGAATGCATTTGGTTAGTTTTCTGTATGTCAGTTGTACTTTTCACTTAAAATGTTATCCATTTCAAAAAAAGTGAGACACTTCGAATGGTGCTGGACACACCGTGCCTCAGATTGAGCCGTAGTTTACTCGTACATGTCACATAAGACCCATGGATCTTTGTGATAAAGTATCAATAGAATCTGAATGTGTTTTATTGGTTTTCCGTATGTCAGTTGTTCTTTTCATTTAAAATCCCATCCATTTTAAACAAAAGAGACACAGTTAGAGTGCTACCGGCCACACTACTCCTTGGATTTAGACGGGGTTGACTCTTACACATCAAAAATGACCCATGGATAATTTTCCTAAAGTATAAACATAATCCAAATGCGTTTGGTTGGTTTTCCATATGCCAATTGTTATTTTCACTTAAAATGTTTTCTATTTCAAATAAACCTGAGACATTTTGAGTGGTGTCGGCCACACCTGAGGCATAGTATTACCATCTTGCAAAACAGACATGTCCTTAGTTTATCTTCAAGGAACCAATATCACTCATGAGTAATAGAAACCATCCTGGTAGCCCTCACCTAGAAACCAAAGCATACATCCTGGAATTTCAAGTCTAAATTCCCTGAGCATGATGAGTCCGTCCATGAATCCTTAACATGTAACCCATTTCTTATACTAACAATTGACAAGTAAACCAAATCAAACAAGGAATAATTAACATAACATGGAGAATGTACAACAAGGCTTTGTATTCAAATTAAAGCATATCATCACATGAATTTGATGAGCATGAGCTAATAAGTTTACCAAGACATTTATATAATTCAAGACATACAAAAATGGAATAATCCTAAATAACATTGCATGATCAGAGAAATAAAAAAAAGGAATGTGAAATCAAGGAGGGTGGGGGCTGTCTAGGGGTCCAGGGAGGAGGGTAGAGGGGCTGTCTGGGGGGGCTGTCCGGGGTCCAGGGAGGAGGGTGGGGGGGCTGTCCGAGGGGCTTTTCGGGGGGCTGTCCGGGGTCCAAGGAGGATGGTGGGGGGTTGTCCAGGGTCCAGGAAGGAGGAGGGATATCCAGGGAGTTCCCAAACACACAAAACTCTATAAACATTCTCAAGATACACCAAAACCACTAAAATACATCAACATCCATGAAAACAGACAATATATAAAAATAACTCAACTCCAATACTATACTACGAGTCTAGATAAAACCAACAACTAGAATAGATTAAACATCAAATCTCAGTAATATTAGTAAAAAATGCAACAGATCAATTTGTCCCACATCACCATCACCATCACCATCATCACCATCATCATCACCCTCGTCCTCATCCCCATCATCATCTTCTCCCTCCTCAACACCCTCCTCCTCACCCCCGCCCTCCGCCTCGCCCTCCTCCTCTACCTCGCCCTCCTCCTCTCCCTCCTCTTCCGCATCAAACTCCTCACTATCATCATCTTCAAGCTGGAAATCGTCTTGGACACCACTAGAACTGCCAACTAGTGCACCATATATAGAAAGTATCAATGAAATATATTCATCAAAAGCTGGGCTGGCCTCTGGTGGAAGTTTTGGACATAGAACTTCAATAAATTTCATAAATGCACTGTTTTCCCTAGCAGACTATTCTGCCATCTCTATGGCCCTTTTGTTAGCTTGTTCCTCCTGTGACCTAACTTTCTACAACTCGGTGGCACTATAACTCATACCAGAGGAGGGCCAATACTTCGTCGGGGCTATCCTAGGTCAACAGCTTACTCTTCTAGAATGCTCCTCTCCCAACACCTGATGCAAGTGATCAGTTGGCCCAAAATTGTCTGGTTCTTGGGAATCGAGGGCCTCTAAAGCAGCCTGTTAAAAATATAAATATATTATTAAGTTACAAAATAGATATTAAAATATAAAATCAATAGATTAAAATGTACAATCTGCTGCTGAGTCAGTTCGTTGACGACACTTCCATCCCTTTTCCATCTACTCAAGCAAAACAGTTTTTCTCGTGGAACACATCCTTTAATATTCTGTTTTTACCTCTGCAATGACATTGAAAACTAAAGTTATATTAAAACTTTATCAAACGATTAAATAATTGAGGAAACAAAACAAACTGTAAGTTGTAAAGAAAACTTATAAACAATTGTCATACCAGCTTCCTCTCATGATCTGGCATTGTAGTACGTACCAGTCTGTGGAGGTATTTTTTTGCATCAATGTTTTTTTTTATTTTTTCCAGATTATTCCTAAATAAAATTTGATAATTCAAAGGATAATATTAATGCAAAACATGAAAGTTATTATTTAAATACCTCAAATGTAATTAATACCTTAAACTGAGTAGTCGTCCAATGGGTAATCATCTTCCAATACTGCTCTATAAGACAATCATCCATGACTGGTACCGCCTCTAACTCAGTGCCAACTCTAGAACGCCAGACAATATACAACTCATGCTTGTAGGCTCTCTAAATCTCACCTAAATCCTTCATACGTGTCGGTCATGCACCCTCACCATCGGGAAAATTAAAGCAAAATTGACACCAAAATATTAATTCATATAAATAAAAAAATATTTCATGGCATTAAATACAACAGATTTTTTTACCCATATCTCTGCCCAAGATCTATCCTTGACCTCATGTGGAAACTGTATCCATGATAGCATACTGATGGGAATGATGTCGGAGTATTTGGAAAGCATCACCAAAAAACTCTGACATTGCTGCCCTGTTTTCTCAACCATTTGGTTGTCTTCATTGTAATCTACCATTACATGTGTGCGTTGGTTCCACACCGCACACATACGTGTACGCCCCCAACCCTGTCTCCTGTCAATAGATTTATCTGTCATGAAATAAAAACAAATATTTTATCAAAACATGTTATAATGAAAATAAATATCGATATAAAAATTTGTTAGGGTTCTATAAATATACCTGTGCCAGTCTGATCACTGAGCGCCACTGGATCCACAGAAACTGATGGAACACCATGCGGTGGAACAAGAGTCGAAGATGATGAAATATAGAAGCTCAGAGAGACAGAAGTAGAAGGAAAAGAAGATGGGAAAACTGTATGACCGGATTCTGGTTGGGGAGTGGGAATCATCATGGGATGTGAAAAAGATGGGCCAAAATATGCAAAATGTGGCGAAAACATGGGAGGCCTAAATATCCCGTGTGTCCCTAATGACACACCAGGATCAGAATGTGGGAAGGATGACATGTCAGTGGGAGGGGAAGGGTCTAGTCAGGTACACGAAGCTGCTCGTCCACCTCTGGTACGAACCCTCCTCATACCACCGGCCTGAGTACTAGGACTAGTACTAGGCTCCTCGTCAAATAACTGCCGACATATAGGTGGATCCTAAAAAATGTTTACAAAAAAATTAATCACATGACATTATATATTCTTTAAATATATATATTTGAAATAAAGTACTCACTACAGGCAATAATGGTGGAAAGACCATCTCCGCCATTCGATGATTGTTCTCCATCATTTTTTTCCTTCATCTCTCTTCAATTGGTAGCATTTCCTTCTTTTGAAAACAAATATGTAATTAATTAGAAAAATGAAACTAATGTGTAACCCAAAAAACTAAATATATAAGGGAATAGGGGGATTCATTGGTAATTTAGTTATCAATTGTTTTATAAGTGCTTAAATGGATTTAATAAATCATACAAGTTGTAATGTTCACCAAGTTAGAAATATTGTTTGACTAGGTTTGAATACAGTTCAATTCCAAATTAGAAAATGCAATTCAAATAAAACTACAACCAATAAACATTGAAAATTTACATAACGGTCAAGTAAGATAAAACATATTTGTGATCAATACTAAATCAATTTGAATATTTCCAACCTTAATAACCCAACTTGAGGTAAACCAAAAGAATTGAGAACATGGATGAATGATTCTATATATTTTCAACCACAACTTCAGGTTCACAATCAACTCTGACAATTGATCTATTGGGGTCATCAAAAGAAATAAATGGATTGGTTCCAATGGCACTAGGGATAGTGTCAATTCCATCATCACCATCATCAAAAATATGTCTTCGAATTACTTCAACTATAACACCAAATTCAGGTCGAAGTTGGTCATTGACATAAAAAACTTGTTTAGCCATTGATGCCAACACATATGGTTCTTCGTTAGCAAGAGTGTGAGTCATATTAATTACTTGAAATCCACAATCATCAATAAATGTGCCCTGTCTCATCATCGAATCAAACCAATGGCATTTCATCATTATGACTCATCCATGAGAGTAATAATCCAATATTATTATTTTCTCAATGACTCCATAATAACCCACATTTTCAAATCGCGGTCTACTATCTGATGCACTGGCATGACAATATATTATGGCAGTAACTATAACACCATCATGTTGTGTTCTCATGTTCTTTTCTCATTCAGTGACAAATATTTTTTACCCATTGATAACAATTGATTTACAGTCACGAACCACGATATTAGGACCAAAAGACAAAGCTCTTATTTCCTCAGAGACAAAGTCAATAGACAAACTCAATATCTGCAATATAAATGAATATTAAACTTATTTAAATATTAATATAATTATTTTAAACAGTAATATTTTTACCTTCAATTTTAACCAACCAGAAAACTCTTTGCTATGCAAAGTCTCTCTCCTTCTCAAAGATAAAGAATGATGCTTTCTATTTATCATTGTTTTATGTTCCCTGTAGATAAAAAATATGAATAGTTTAACAAATATATATGTAAGATATACATATTCAATTTAGTTACCTGATATAGTCATCAAACAAATCATAGTTGAACAAAACTGTGCAATGTGCCATTTCCTGCTCTTCATGGATGAATGTATTCAATGTATATGATCCAGGAATTCCTCCTATTTGAGGAAGTGATGGAAAACTTGGTTCAATTTGATCATTCTATTCTTATTCATTTCTCATTGGTCTGTTCATTCTTGTAGTGAGATCAGAAAAATACATTGAGCAGAAATCTATACATTCTTGAGCAAAGTAACCGTTCACGATATAACCTTCAGGATGATTCCTATTTCGGACATAAGAATTTAATGTGTACATATTTCTTTCAATTGGATACATCCAATGAAAATAAACAGGTCCTCTGAGAAGTATTTTAGTTGGAATATGGACAGTCATATGCAGCATGCATGTGAAAAATGATAGAGGAAATATTTTCTCCAACTCACACAAAATTAATGGGGAATCTGTCAACATTTTTTGCAAGAAAGACTTGGACAACTTCTTATCACAGAGATATCTAAACAAATGGCATAACCTAATAATAGTCACCCTTACATTATTGTAAAAAAGATGACGGATTGCTATTGGAAGAAACTCATGCAGTAGAACGTGATAATCATGAGTCTTCAAAGATTTTAGCTTCAACTCTCTTCTGTTGACCTGTTTAAATATTTTTCTTGAATAGCCATCAGGAACTCTAATAGTATCTAATACTTCCAGAAATTGTTTTTTTCCTATAGGTGTCATCACATAAGAAGCACATGGAAGTTGCCATTTATTTTCACTAATACGCACATGATGCAATTCTGGTCTGATGCCCCAATCCACCAAGTAACGCCGAGATCATAAATCATCTTTTTTCTTCCCCTTGAAATTTAGAAGAACTGAAAGTAACATTTCACATATATTATTTTCAATATGCATTACGTCTAAGAAATGACGTAACAAATTGGTTGACCAATAAGGAAAATAAAAAAAGATACTCCTCTTCCTCCAATTGTAACATGTTTCAGTGGAAACATTATTTCTCTTTCTAGATTTCATTTGACCCTTCCCGAATGAAAAAATGAAATCTTTCAATTCATTAAGCACATCAATTCCAGACATACACTGAGGTGGATCATCAGTCTCTATGGTATTATCAAATCTTCGATGATTCATTCTATATGGATGATCCTTTGGCAAGAATCGTCGATGTCCCATAAAACTGAAACTACATCAATGTTTCAGTCTTCTAGATCTTGTATTCTTCATAAAAACTGGACATGATAGTTTTTCCTTCGTGATCCATCCATACATCATTTCATAAGCTGGAAAATCATTGATCATCCATATAAGCGCAGCACGCATCTGAAATATGTCTTTCGAACATGCATTGTATGTGCGCACACCCACATCCCAAAGAAGTTTCAACTCTTTTATTAAAGGTTGCATGTATACATCAATATCAATGCTGGGATCAGAAGGACCTGATATGAGTATACTAATGAAAGTGAAAGGTTTTTTCATACACAACCATGGGGGAAGATTATAAATGTGTATAAAAACTGGCCATGTGCTGTGCAAAGTAAGAATCTACCCAAACGGATTAAAATCATCGCATGAAATACCCAGCCTCACATTACACACATTAGCTGCAAAATCAGGATGTTGAGCTTCAAATCTCTACCATGAAAATCGATCTTCAGGATGAACCAACTCATCATTAGTCTTCTTTCTCTCGGTATCATGTCATCTCATTTTTATTGATATGTCATCAGACATAAAAAGATTCTGGAGTCTGGGGATCAATGGAAAGTGCCACATTACTTTCTGTGGAACATGGGATGGTGTTCCATCATATTTTTACTTCCAACGGGATGTGCCACATTTTATACAATCATTTCGTTCAACGGTTTCCTCCTATAATAAACTACAACCTTTTGGGCAAGCATGATTTTTTTTCTTGAAAATCCAAGTTCCTCAACTAACTTCCATTCCATATAGTGGTTTGAGGGAATATCTACATCATCTGGAAGTAAATCCTTCAAGAGGGTAAGAATTTAATTGATTGCTGTATTAGAAATCCCATACATAGTTTTCCCATGAAACAATCATATTAAGAATTCCAGCTTTTTCATTTTATCGCATTGTCGATATACTGGAGTCGTGGCAACATCATTCAATTTTTTCACCCAATAAATATCATCATTTTCACTAGATGCATCATCTGTCCTCATATCGAAGTCTTCTTGAGTTGAAATCCTTTCTTTTTCATGATGACGAATAAACAAAAACCGATCATCTAACAAATTATCCATTCCAGCCCTTTCATTTAGATCATCATCAATTTGAGATTTCATTTTCTCCCCATTGTGATACCACACAAAGTAGTTTGCTTGAAAACCATATTTGGTTATGTGGTAGCTGAATTCTTCACGGATCAACCAAGGTCTACCAACATAATTGGAACATGGGAAGTGTATGCGACCACTATCTGAAGCATTGTGAAATGAAAAATCTATAAAGCTCTCCAAATTGTTTTGAAAATTGCTTGAGATCCGATTAGTTTCATACATCAAACTTCTTTCCAATCTATAAAAAGAATTTATATAAGTCATTTTGTCATAAAAAATTCAACAGGATTGAACTTTAATAGAAAATACATTTAAGTAAACGATAAAGGAAGAAGTTTCTAGTCGATGTAGTGAACTATTAAAATAATGTAAAGAACAAGTAATCATAAATTAAATTAAAATTTATTTATATTCATTTTCATTAGTTCTATAAGAGGCACATGACTCAGGTTTCATTATGTGTTATAGGCATCCCAAATCATTCACTCATGTTCAATAAATCATTATTGGCACCTCTATGGCCATACCTTTCATTACCCAATTACTTCCCCAAGTCAAGCGCACCCTACGAGTGAATAAATTTTAGGATTCTACACTAATAGGTTGTTCATGGATTGTAAAAAGATTTAATTTCATAAATTATAGACAAAAACATTTATTTTTAAATTTTAGATTAATAATAAAGTATTTCAATGATAACAACATTACTGAATTAAACTTGTGACTTATCTAACATTTTTATGGATGTCTACACATGCCAGCATGGATAGTGAAAAGCACCCCACCCTCATAAAAGTGAGTATTGGCCAAGAAGGACATGTAATATAAAACGTACAATGAGAAACATATTTAATTGACCCTAAAGTTATATTAGTACAGTCATCTTGGGGGAAATTGAATATATGATCCTGGTTAACTGATGAATTAAAAAGCTCGTATTCCATATGTTAGACACTATCTAAGGTAAGAAATCATGTGAGGATGGGTTTACATCATTCAATTTCTTATATGCTAGTGAGAATGAAGGCTTGAATTAATGACTTGAGTTCACTGATTAAATGAGGGTAGAGGTTGCATAGGCTGTGTAAACAGAATGATTAAATAAGGATAGAGGTTGCATACACTGTGCATGGTGGGGGAGTCTCAGCCAATTTAGAAACTAAAATAAATTCCCATCATAGGTATCAAAAAGAAACATCAGCATCAAATAAACTCCAAATAAAAAAGGACTAAAAACATCAAACATTTCAAGAATTCACTACTATTCATGGTTTATCTACACGTTTAGCAGTAATTATATGTCTTAATCATGAACCACCTCTACAGTTCCCAGTTTTCACCAATAAACATAAGGTAAATATCTCAAAATATATTTAAAACAACTCATTAATAGGCTCAAAACATAAATATAATCTTGAACCAACCATGGAATCTCTTTCACAACACATTCTCACACACCAGTTATCTCATGTGTTACTAAATACCAAACATAGTCACATAACAAGTGTACTATAACAAATTACATTACACAATCCTTATTAAAAAAATTCTCATTTTAATAAAACACTTTCCTCAAGATTAAATCATTTATGAAATATATTTCGAAATCCATTTTAAATCACCTATGTCTGCCTTTACCAACGGTTTTATGAAACTGTTGGTAAAGGCCTCCTTAATGAACCATTAGTATAAAAGCATTGGGAAAACCCAGATTTGCAGTAGTGGATTCCACTAGATGAGGTATGAGTCCACTATTGAATCATAAATCTAGATTTTCCCATCTAACTGTCTAAGTCACCATGACTAGCCAAAATAGGTGAGTAAGATAATGAAGTTATGAGGATCACAATGAGGATCTTTATCAATATGAATCATATTATTCAGACCTCAAATCATATCTCAATCTCACCCTAATCTCCATCGATGTGAATAATCCCATTTTCAACATCCATCAATTGTAATTACAAGAATTGAGCAAGTTACATTAATGAATTATTACAATTAAGGATCTTCATAAAGTTCCAACTGAGTGGTAAAAAATCTTCAATTCAATTCAAAACCCCTTATTTAATTCAATATTTAGAAAGGTTATCTATACCAACTTCCTTCCAAAAACTAACATGTAATTCTAAATAGGACTTTAAAAAATCCTTTATTTCAAAACATCCCAAAGTAATTAAAGGATGTTTTACAATTAAAAATTCTCAATATTAATTCAAAACATGGGATTACAACCTATTTCCACATGAATAAATATCTAATTTAAAATTTCCAAAGAAGTCTCATTTAAAAAAAATCATTCCAAGAGGGTTCATTGTCATTTCACAAATTAAATCATTTGAAACTACTTAGAAAACATTAAATAGTTCAACTAATTTCATGAAAATCAATTTATTTCATTATTTGAATAAAAAATCAATACAAAGACTCAATTTCACCAATTCATTCTTTAAATATTCTTTGAAAATAAATCAAAACAGTCATGGAATTGAATAATTCATAAATACTTGAAATATGTCAAAATTATAATCATCAAATTCATGACTTGTTCAATTCAATGAGAATAGGGTTAAATAATATTTCACAAGGAATTTTTAGGAAAACATTCATAGAAAATTTACTAAAAATTAATAAACACATATAAATAAATTTCCAAGTAACAATTAATTACAAGATAAATAAAAGGCATAAAAACACATACTTAGAAAATCTGGAATCCAACTGAAATGAATTTGAGATGTTTCTTATTTGATGGAGGGTTAAAGATTTAATTAATTAAATGGATTGGAATGGAGAAAGTCTAGATTAAATCAAAACACAAAAAAAATGATATACACATAAAAATCAAAACTTAAAACTAAAATATTAGATGAATAACAATAAAAACAAGGTATCTCTTAAATATTTTATGTGTATAAAGAAGAAAATACCAGATTTGAGATGATTCAGATGGAGTTTCAGCAGTTCGGATGGGGGAAGTCGTGAGAGGAGTGCTGTAGATTTATGGTTCTATCTCGCGAATGGGGGAGAGGTGCGACCGAGTGTATTTGGGGTAAAAATTTACCAATGGTTTTTAAAAACCGTTGGTAAAGGGTGTCCAGAAGCGTGGGGAAAACCTATCATTCCAGTAGATCCCCTAAGCTGAAAGAACAAGGGAACCAAAACAACTCTGCCAGTCAAACCATCGAGAACAGGAGGACCCTCTATGTCACGAGAGGTCAACGGTACGTAGAGTAGAACACGACACACAAATGGGGGCCACACGACCTGTAGCCCAAACTCATCTCCAAACCAAGCACAAACGTTCTCAGGTACAAACTACAACATGTACCTCCAAGCATTCTCGTATACTCCCAGAGTATACCACATCTCTAGCCCAAAGGCTATCATGCGCACGACACCCAACATCAACGTGAAGGGTGAAAACGTAATTTTATGGACCTGCTTCCTCCACGGCCCTAGCACGGCCAACCACATCTCTTTAGACATCAATTTCACTCACATGGGAGTGAACGCGATCTCACTCCAAGGATTCGCTTCCGAACACAGCAAGAAGAACCGCCACCGGAGCACCTTTCATGCTTCCACATTTAATGATATCTCAAAAGAGACTCTGCACATCCAAACGGATCACACCATTGTAATTCTCGAGGAAAAACACGCGAGATCGACTATTTACTCACCTCAAACGGACATCCGACGAAAAAGCCGTCCAACACCGCTTTATGGCCGAACGACGTCCCGTGGTCTGGAAAATAGTCAGGCGCATCACACCGTTGCGATCTCCTCGGAAAGACACGTAAAATTGACTTCTTACTTGCGTGGAATTCATGTCCAGAGAAAAAGATGCATTTCTCCATACCGCACACGAGCGGTGCTACGTGGGACCCGCATTGCGGTCCTGAAACGCAACAAATGGATCACACCATTGCGATCCTCTCAGAAAAGTACACAAGATTGACTAACCAATTGTCCAAAACGGACACCCGGTGATAAAGATGGAAATCACCGCCAACTCCCCAAACGACCCTCGTGGGGCCCACACCATCGTACGGATGGTGTCGTTGCAATTCCCTCAGAAAAACACTCAGAATCGACTGCTCGCACGCCCCGAACGGACGTCCGATGAAAAAGTTACAAAACATTGCTCACATCTTAAAAGATGGGTCATGGGGCCCACTTCTCAACTCTGGCTTCGATGCCCGAAAACCCTATGGAAAACTCCGCCTCGATGCCAGGGTCGCAACTCTACTGACGACGGTTAAATCTGACATCAGATGTGTCCGCGCCGCTCAAAACAAGAACTTCTGGAAAAATGCCAATCCACTTAACGGCGTGTCGGGCCTCCAAGACCCCTCATTTTGGGAATTAAAAACCCCCAAAACCATCTCAAAAAGTTCGTCTCGATCCGAGTAATGCGTCGCCGCAGACAGTACGCGAATCCGATGCCTGTACTACATTTTACAGGCATTTTAAGTTTTAACGGACGAAACGAGGTGGGCTGGGCCGGTTCGGCCGACCCACCTTGCCTGAACCGGCCCGCCTCGCTCGGACCGGCTTGAGCCGGTCCGGCTCGCTTTCCACGGCGACCCGCCCTTTGTGGGTTGCGGTCTGCCAGCCGGGGTCGCTGACCCTAGTCTCCCCTCATGCGGGCTGACTGGTGATGGCCGGTTGGCCCTGGTCTCCACCTCGCTGGCGCCCCCGCAGGCAGGCGCCCTCGCCAAAGCCTGCTTGCCCTCACCGTCCGCGAGCCCCGACTGCCTCCACTAAAGACCCGCCGCGCCGCCTGGCTGCCTCGCATAGCGGCTCGCCCGGACTGCCTCCCGCAGCCGCTCGCGCCGACACTGCCTCACCCGCGCCCGGCCGACCGCCCTACTGCCGACCGCCGAGGACCGCCACCGCTGAAGACCGTTGCCGCCCGAAAGGCCGCCAGACCAGCCAGAACCGCCGGAAAACACCCTTAAACTCCAGAAACTTCACCGGACGATTGCGGTCGCCTCAGAACTCGGATTTTCAATCTGAAACATGCGTTGGAAAGATCAGGAAATATGCTACGCAACCATAGGCTTCGCTCAAAAATCAAACAGCAATTCGACACCTTAATTCAAGATCAAAGGAGAGGTTTGGAATTAAAACTTAAAATGAAGAACTCCTACCTGCATGGGCGTAGCCCGACGCTTCACGGTCGATCCGCGCTCGTCGTACTGCTTCCGCCTTGTTCGGGAGGGATGGAGGAGGAGGAGAGAAATTGAGCTTCCTATTGGGAGGAGCTTCCACCAGAGAACAAGGGGAGGGAGGAGAGGTGGAATTTGGTTTAAGTAGAAAACTTAATTAAAAAGTTTAATTAATTTAAACACCCCCAAATTGACCCGCGTCCAAAACCATTGACGGTGTAACGACCCGAAATTTTTTAAATAAATTTTGTTTCCTAATTTTATGTGTTATTGTTATACTCAACAAAAATGTTTTATTTGATAAACATGATTATAATTAAAATGAGATCAGTGGGTTTTGACTATTATATAACCATCGGTCAACATGACCGCTGTGAACAAAATGTTTTGATTATTGTCTCTAAATATAAGTAATCTTGGTTAATTATTATAGAAAGAAGATTCGATGGCCTCACCTAGTAGTCTTGGACCGATCGAAGCCCATCTAACAGAGCTTGGGAAGGAGGTAGCACCACTGGGCTTTGCTCTGGATCAAATCCAAGCCGAACTTCATCATGTGAAGCTGGAACGAAATCGCCTTCGTGAGAAGTTCAAACTGATAGAAATTACTACTCGGGCAATGTTGACTGAGCCGCCCCAAGCTTCTATCACCCTAGCACACCTTACACTTAGGTCCTATGCTGGTATTATAAGGGGTTATGTAATGAGACCGTAACTACCTTGTGTAATCCTTGTTTTAAATAAAAATTGGGATTTCTTCTTATGATGAAGTTTATGAATTTTGAAATGACCGGATAAATATAGTATGCATATTTTTGATGAATTTTAGAAAAAGGATATTTTAAATATGTTTATGTAAACCCTAAATAATTAAAAATGTGTAATGATTTTCAAAAAATGGTCTTCTGCAATTATGTTCAGTACTAAATTTAGAGTCTAATAAGATCAACTTGATTTTTGATGAATACTAAATTATGAATAGTGATTTTATGATTAGGATTAGTAATATGACCAAATGGATTAGTAATCTCACTTAAAGAAAGTTTTAAAATAATCTAGGCACCTTGATTAAGTAATGTGATTCAATAAAATAGTTAAATAACGGTTTCATTAATTATTATTCAAGTATTAGTTTTTTCGGGTGAATAGTGTTTTTTAATTAAAAATTTAATTAAAAATAATTAGAAAATTATTTTTATAAAAATGACTTTATTTTTGAACTCAGAGCATCGATATTATGTTATGGTAATTTTTGGGGTTTTTTCTGAAAAAAATGAATTTTCGATGAATAGTGTTTTTATTTAAAAATTAAATTAAAAATATTTAGAAAATTATTTTTATAAAATGGATTTCATTTTTGAAATCAGAGCATTGATATTTGGTTAATGTGAAATTTTGGGATTTTTCTGAGAAAGTTGAATTTTCAGTGAATAGTAAAAATACAGTTTTAGGGTTTCGGTATGTTTAATGACATCATAACGGTGTCATGATGATGTCATGAGATCTTTTGAGGGTTGGCCGGCCAAGGGTGATGAATTATTGTTTTGGGGGCCCCATGTGGCCTAACTCCATGATAAATGACAAGGGAGAGCACATGGGTTTGAGAAAAGCACATGTGAGGTGTCCCTTGGCCATTAATGCCTTGTCCCCTCACTTTCCCTATAAATACCAAGCCCTCCTCTCATCCATTCGACTCCCCACTCATTCCCAACGAATTTCTGGTCTCATTACCTCCCAAGGAGTCCTCCCAAGGTGCCCCCAAGCCCTCAAGGTCCCAACCTTTGAGGTTTAAGAGTTACATTTTAAGGTAAGGGATCCGACCTCTCTCTTTCTTTTCAAGTAATCTCTTTTATGTCTTTTTCTTTTATACTCCATGTTCTTATGTTGGAGGATGTTCTTTTATATTCATCCTACTGCCTATTTCATGTTCATATGATGTGAGACCCCCCCTTGCTCTCATCAATTCGTTTTAAGAATGTTTAAGTGGCACCGTTAGGCTGCCGAATTTTTAAGGGATTCTTTCACCTTCCTGGTTTTCAAGTTCTATTTTCATTCAAGTCTTTCATGTTCCTTTTTGTTATATTGGGGTATGATCTCTATATATATCATACTGGAATCTTATGTTCATATTATGAGAGACCCCATTTGATCTCTTCAATTCAGTATTTTGATGTTTTAAGTGGCGCCGTTAGGCTGCCGAATTTTTAAGTGGTTCTTCACCCTTCTCGTTTTGAAGTTCTACTTTCATGTCAATTATTTCAAGTTCCTTTTTGTTATATTGGGGTATGATATCTATATATATCATACTGGACTCTTATGTTCATATGATGAGAGACCCCATTTGATCTCTTCAATTCAGTATTTTGATGTTTTAAGTGGCGCCGTTAGGCTGCCGAATTTTTAAGTGGTTCTTCACCCTTCTCGTTTTGAAGTTCTACTTTCATGTCAATTATTTCAAGTTCCTTTTTGTTATATTGGGGTATGATCTCTATATATATCATACTGGACTCTTATTTTCATATGATGAGAGACCCCATTTGATCTCTTCAATTCAGTATTTTGATGTTTTAAGTGGCGCCGTTAGGCTGCCAAATTTTTTAGTGGTTCTTCACCCTTCTCGTTTTGAAGTTCTACTTTCATGTCAATTCTTTCAAGTTCCTTTTTGTTATGTTGAGGAATTATCTCTATATCTATCATACTGAACTCTTATGTTCACATGATGAGAGATCCTATTTGATCTTTTCAAATCATTTTTTTGTTGAGGTTTAAGTAACGCCGTTAGGCTGCCGAACTTTCATAAGAGAAATCTAATTTTTTTTTCTTCCTTCCATGTTTTTCATTTCAAATGGTATGTCCTTGAAATCTCATTACCATGATCATGTATCCTTCTTATTCTGTCCATGTACTATTTTATGTGCCATTTATGAATGTTTGACCCATTTTACCTCTCTTTTAATGTCTTCTAAAACCTCGGAACATTGCCGTTATGCTGCAGAATTTCTGTCTCAAAATGTCTATCTCTTTTTCTAAAGTCCTTTTATTTTATTAAGTGAATTCTAAAAGCTCTTTCTTCTAAAGGGGTATTCACATATATACCAAAATGTTCTATTTTAAATTCTGGGATTTACATACATGAGACCCACCTTCCTTTTCTGTGGGTTTTAAAGTGATATAAAGATCATGTCTTTAAAGCAGTTTTTAAAAAAAGTTATGATTATGAAATGAAACCCATTTCCTTTATGCTATATGGGTTATTTATGAAATGTTTGATGATGATATATGTGGCTCACATGATAATAAAGGCAAATTTAAGGGTGCGCCCTGATAGCGCTCCAATGCATTGGGTAATGATGTAACCACTAGAGATTACAATTTTCACGATACCTTGGTGAATAACCTTGGTAATTTTTAAAATGACACCTTGGGGATGGACCTTGGTGATATTTTCATGATTGTCTATGTTAAATGATGTAGCCACATCTTCAAGTTTTGAAAAAGTTTTATTTTTATTATGATATGCCTCATGATTTCATTTTCATGCATTAAAGTTCTTTTCATGACTTTATTGATGTATCTCAAGTTCATATGTAAAATGTTTCACTTGTTTCCCTTGTTGGGCCTTCTGCTCACCCTTCCTTTTGATGTATGTCCCCAGGTTATGAGATGCAGTAATGATCCTAGGGTTAACATGAGGAGAAGCCTTTCAAGTGTTTAAGAAGAATGTTTTTTTTGTTTCATGTTTTATGTTCCTTGTTTCCAAGACACTAAACCTTAAAGATCCTCAGTTCCGTGTAATGGAATGAAAATTTATGTTATAAAAAGATGGGATGCTATAGTTGGTATCAAAGGATGGTTTAGTTATTTGTGGAAATTAGGATATGAAAACTCTAGGAGGAACCCTATAGAAAAGTTTAATATAGGAAATCTTCCTGGTATTTTGGTGAGTATTGAGTAAGGGGTTGCCAAGCAAATACATCCCTGTCTGGATACGAGCAGGTAGAGGTGGCTCTGGCACAGATGTACATAGGGGTAAAACCCGAAAACACCGCTTTGAGCTAGACTCGAATGGGAACTGGTACACGACAACGGGCCTTGCTGCACTCTTGGTTACGACACTCCCGGGGGATATGCTTTGGTAAATTCATAAGCTTGGTATGAACCATTGTTAAAGGAACAAAGATAAAATAAAATAAAGGTTCACATAAGAATATATGATCATTCATAACCTAGATGGGAACCTAGGAGATCACAAGTTAGGGTATACCTTTCATATACAAGTTATCCTTATATGCTTTCAGTTCCTTTTCATGATTATTAGCTAAGTACTTAAGCCCCTAATTATGCTTTCTCTTCTTAGTTAATGGTGGGAAATGGAAGAACATGTTCCGACAACCAATGTGATAGGAAATGCGACGATTTTCGTATTAATATGATAGGGATGATTAGGGGATTAAAATATGATTATTATTTTGGAAGACGTTCATTATTTTGGGAACCATATTTGATCGAGGTAAATAGATTACTACGGTATTTTCATTGAGGAGTAAGGTTGACTTATATTTTGAAGAATTGATGAATTTAAGGTGAACTTATAGTAATTTAGGTTACTTATGGGAATGACTAACCTATCTTGGGTAAGATATGTTTAGGTTAGCTACTTTTTTATAAGATGTTAGGAGTGGTTGATGTTGTCTGGAGATGAACAATGAAGTTGTTTTGGAAGACTATGTTATCAAATCCTTATTGTATTTGGGTTTCAATCTTAGTTTGGTTTGTTTTGAGGAATTTTAAGGACCGTTATTTATGGAATGGTCTATGATGAACTTTGGGTAGTACCATGGAACTTTGATGATTTAAAAGTAGTTTCCATTCCTATGGGATTCTTTCTTTTTTGAAGAGTTGTTTTACCTTAACCTTTCTGTTTTTGGGATAATGTTTAAAGATAGAAGAAATAGATAGTTAATCTTTTGTATATTATGTGATTCTATAGAAGATGATTCTTGTTCTTTTATGAGACCAAGTGTTTTTGAATTCTCATCATTTGGAGAAAAGATTAGTGTTGGTAGGGACTTGTTAAAGGATGAAACTCTACTTGAAGGTAGGTATATTTTCTTATGTTTTTGTTCTATGTAGTAAATGAAATACTCAAAATTATGAAAAGAAACGTAAAACAAAAATGTTGTTGGTTTACGTTTCCTACTAGGTAATCAAAGACCGTTTACACACATCATAAGTTTGGGATTTTCTCATGGTTAACTTTCTCCTAATCATGTTCTCTATCACTCTCCCTCAGAATGTGACCCTTTGTTTTTTCCTCCATGTCCATGTTTTCCTACATGGAACCCTAGTGTGGGTTAACTCGGGTGACCATTGTACTTCCCTTTCTTTATTTTAAAGTAATAGTTTTACTGACTCCTTTTCCGATGTGGGACTTTCAATGAAATTTAAAAACCCAATTTTAAAATTGCGAGGATGCAATTTCTTAAGGGGGGAAGATTGTAACGATCCGAAATTTTTTAAATAAATTTTGTTTCCTAATTTTATGTGTTATTGTTATACTCAACAAAAATGTTTTATTTGATAAAAATGATTATAATTAAAATGAGATCAGTGGGTTTTGACTATTATATAACCATCGGTCAACATGACCGCTGTGAACAAAATGTTTTGATTATTGTCTCTAAATATAAGTAATCTTGGTTAATTATTATAGAAAGAAGATTCGATGGCCTCACCTAGTAGTCTTGGACCGATCGAATCCCATCTAATAGAGCTTGGGAAGGAGGTAGAACCACTGGGCTTTGCTCTGGATCAAATCCAAGACGAAATTCATCATGTGAAGCTGGAACGAAATCGCCTTCGTGAGAAGTTCAAACTGATAGAAATTACTACTCGGGCAATGTTGACTGAGCCGCCCCAAGCTTCTATCACCCTAGCACACCTTACAATTAGGTCCTATGCTGGTATTATAAGGGGTTATGTAACGAGACCGTAACTACCTTGTGTAATCCTTGTTTTAAATAAAAATTGGGATTTCTTCTTATGATGAAGTTTATGAATTTTGAAATGACCGGATAAATATAGTATGCATATTTTTGATGAATTTTAGAAAAAGGATATTTTAAATATGTTTATGTAAACCCTAAATAATTAAAAATGTGTAATGATTTTCAAAAAATGGTATTCTGCAATTATGTTCAGTACTAAATTTATAGTCTAATAAGATCAACTTGATTTTTGATGAATACTAAATTATGAATAGTGATTTTATGATTAGGATTAGTAATATGACCAAATGGATTAGTAATCTCACTTAAAGAAAGTTTTAAAATAATCTCGGCACCTTGATTAAGTAATGTGATTCAATAAAATAGTTAAATAATGGTTTCATTAATTATTATTCAAGTATTAGTTTTTTCGGGTGAATAGTGTTTTTTAATTAAAAATTTAATTAAAAATAATTAGAAAATTATTTTTATAAAAATGACTTTATTTTTGAACTCAGAGCATCGATATTATGTTATGGTAATTTTTGGGGTTTTTTCTGAAAAAAATGAATTTTCGATGAATAGTGTTTTTATTTAAAAATTAAATTAAAAATATTTAGAAAATTATTTTTATAAAATGGATTTTATTTTTGAAATCAGAGCATTGATATTTGGTTAATGTGAAATTTTGGGATTTTTCTGAGAAAGTTGAATTTTCAGTGAATAGTAAAAATACAGTTTTAGGGTTTCGGTATGTTTAATGACATCATAACGGTGTCATGATGATGTCATGAGATCTTTTGAGGGTTGGACGGCCAAGGGTGATGAATTATTGTTTTGGGGCCCCATGTGGCCTAACTCCATGATAAATGACAAGGGAGAGCACATGGGTTTGAGAAAAGCACATGTGAGGTGTCCCTTGGCCATTAATGCCTTGTCCCCTCACTTTCCCTATAAATACCAAGCCCTCCTCTCATCCATTCGACTCCCCACTCATTCCCAACGAATTTCTGGTCTCATTACCTCCCAAGGAGTCCTCCCAAGGTGCCCCCAAGCCCTCAAGGTCCCAACCTTTGAGGTTTAAGAGTTACATTTTAAGGTAAGGGATCCGACCTCTCTCTTTCTTTTCAAGTAATCTCTTTTATGTCTTTTCTTTTATACTCCATGTTATTATGTTGGAGGATGTTCTTTTATATTCATCCTACTTCCTATTTCATGTTCATATGATGAGATACCCCCCCTTGCTCTCATCAATTCGTTTTAAGAATGTTTAAGTGGCGTCGTTAGGCTGCCGAATTTTTAAGGGATTCTTTCACCTTCCTCGTTTTCAAGTTCTATTTTCATTCAAGTCTTTCATGTTCCTTTTTGTTATATTGGTGTATGATCTCTATATATATCATACTGGAATATTATGTTCATATGATTAGAGACCCCATTTGATCTCTTCAATTCAGTATTTTGATGTTTTAAGTGGCGCCGTTAGGCTGCCGAATTTTTAAGTGGTTCTTCACCCTTCTCGTTTTGAAGTTCTACTTTCATGTCAATTATTTCAAGTTCTTTTTTGTTATATTGGGGTATGATATCTATATATATCATACTAGACTCTTATGTTCATATGATGAGAGACCCCATTTGATCTCTTCAATTCAGTATTTTGATGTTTTAAGTGGCGCCGTTAGGCTGCCGAATTTTTAAGTGGTTCTTCACCCTTCTCGTTTTGAAGTTCTACTTTCATGTCAATTATTTCAAGTTCCTTTTTGTTATATTGGGGTATGATATCTATATATATCATACTGGACTCTTATTTTCATATGATGAGAGACCCCATTTGATCTCTTCAATTCAGTATTTTGATGTTTTAAGTGGCGCCGTTAGGCTGCCAAATTTTTAAGTGGTTCTTCACCCTTCTCGTTTTGAAGTTCTACTTTCATGTAAATTCTTTCAAGTTCCTTTTGTTATGTTGGGGAATTATCTCTATATCTATCATACTGAACTCTTATGTTCACATGATGAGAGATCCTATTTGATCTTTTCAAATCATTTTTTGTTGAGGTTTAAGTAACGCCGTTAGGCTGCCGAACTTTCATAAGAGAAATCTAATTTTTTTTTCTTCCTTCCATGTTTTTCATTTCAAATGGTATGTCCTTAAAATCTCATTACCATGATCATGTATCCTTCTTATTCTGTCCATGTACTATTTTATGGGCCATTTATGAATGTTTGACCCATTTTACCTCTCTTTTAATGTCTTCTAAAACCTCGGAACATTGCCGTTATGCTGCAGAATTTCTGTCTCAAAATGTCTATCTCTTTTTCTAAAGTCCTTTTATTTTATTAAGTGAATACTAAAAGCTCTTTATTCTAAAGGAGTATTCACATATATACCAAAATGTTCTATTTTAAATTCTGGGATTTACATACATGAGACCCACCTTCCTTTTATGTGGGTTTTAAAGTGATATAAAGATCATGTCTTTAAAGCAGTTTTTAAAAAAAGTTATGATTATGAAATGAAACCCATTTCCTTTATGCTATATGGGTTATTTATGAAATGTTTGATGATGATATATGTGGCTCACATGATAATAAAGTAAAATTTAAGGGTGCGCCCTGATAGCGCTCCAGTGCATTGGGTAATGATGTAACCACTAGAGATTACAATTTTCACGATACCTTGGTGAATAACCTTGGTAATTTTTAAAATGACACCTTGGGGATGGACCTTGGTGATATGCTCATGATTGTCTATGTTAAATTATGTAGCCACATCTTCAAGTTTTGAAAAAGTTTTATTTTTATTATGATATGCCTCATGATTTCATTTTCATGCATTAAAGTTCTTTTCATGACTTTATTGATGTATCTCAAGTTCATATGTAAAATGTTTCACTTGTTTCCCTTGCTGGGCCTTCTGCTCACCCTTCCTTTTGATGTATGACCCCAGGTTATGAGATGCAGAAATGATCCTAGGGTTAACATGAGGAGAAGACTTTCAAGTGTTTAAGAAGAATGTTTTTTTTTTTGTTTCATGTTTTATGTTCCTTGTTTCCAAGACACTAAACCTTAAAGATCCTCAGTTCCGTGTAATGGAATGAAAAGTTATGTTATAAAAAGATGGGATGCTATAGACGGGGTCAAGGTTAAGCCTCTCCTAGGGTAAACACCACCTTCCGAGCACAATGGTGGTCTTGTAATTTTAATCCGAGATTCCGTTCGAAAGATATAAAATTTAACGACTGAGGCCGCTAAATTACGAAAACACCCCTGGTGGCATTTTCCAAAGAAGGCCCGCGCCCGCGAAACTTACACCCCTATTAGGGTAAACGAAACGTTCTGGACTCAACGATGCCCTCAGTTTTTCGATCCGAGCAACCGTTTAAAAGACACTTGAGTTTAACTATTAAAAAAATAAATAAATTATTTTATTTATCCGTTTAATGTTCCGGTAACGGGCGATGGGTCCCAACGTCCCGCGCCGACATGTTCTATGTCGTTCCTAGGGTAAACACCCAATTTCAGACCCATCTATACTCTCAGATTTAGGATCCAAATTACCGTTTAGGATTTATCCCATTTATTTGGCATGCCTAGTGTGAACATACTGAAAATTTAATTCCGGCCACACCGGGGCTCGGAATCACACGCCGTCTAAAGGCGCTGCTCTGGAATAACATCAAGAATATTCCAAAGTCTTTTGTAGAAAAAACGGGTTCTTACATCATTACCTCCTTCGATATTTTTGTCCCTGAAAAGAAAAACCAAGGAACAACTCAGGGTAGTAAGCTCGCACCCGGCTCTTCCATACTCAGAAGAACTGTTGCACAGTCCTACGTCACCGCACATAGACCAAAGGTTTGACCTGTTCACGCGAGGTCTGCCCTTGCTGATGACGTGCATAAGAGCACACACACATCTCCACAGACTTGCCACACAGGAGACGTCGTGCACCCACTCCCGACCTTGGGGTTAGGGCAAGGTGTTAGGGAACCTCTCCATCCTTTCACACGGTCTCAAACGGCCTGAAGGACCTAGGGGGTAACTCGCCTCCCCGATCGAACCCATTCGTCGAACACCGTTACTAGAATCATCGTTTGGACCTGGGACAAGGCCCGATGATTCCCTCCTTCAGAATATCCATATGGTGAAACACTCAAGGATATCTGGTCACGCAAGGTTTCACAGTCGATGTTCCACGACCAAGACTCTCTTACACACTCGAAAGGTGAAGGATTCTACACCATCAACTAAAGAGAAAGGTTCCACACATTCTATTCTACTAACACAGGGTTACACCGACGCCCCACGTCACCCTGGTAACAACTCAAGTAAGGAGTAGGGAGAAAAGCATTTCACACAGAGAGTCTAACAATTCTACTTGAAAAAAGTAGAAGAGTTGAAGAGCATACCTTTTATCACCTCATGCTCTGCAGGATCGTAGACATTCAAAGCTTGCGGCTGTCTGTGGCCCCAACTGTCATCTCTCGGAGCCTGAAATGGACCGCCTGGTTGTGATGGAAGACCTCATAATGTCGTCCCTTGCTTCCAGTTTCTCCCGCTCCTCTACTAGAACCACCTCTCTGGGTACCACTCCAATCACGACACTGCCTCTGTCATGGTGGTGCACCCTCTGCTTGCCCGATATTCTTAGTGCGCCTGGTCAGGCAGTCTCGCGCCAGGTGTCCTCACCCATTGCAAGCATAACACCGACTCTCTCTAGGATGAATTGGTGCCCTCCGGTGCCACTATTGTGTATGACCATGCCCCTGAGTCCAGTTATTATAAATCCACCTGTGTCAATGTTCTGTCAGCCGACGCCCGCTAGTTGCAGCAGACGTCTCGACTCTATCGATCCTGCTGCCACCACCAACTGTAGAATGCGACATGAAGCTCTCTGTCACCAGTGTCTTCTCTAGCACACCAAAATTTGTGGAAATTCCCAAGGGTACTATGATAGCATGAATCTATCTATGGAGATCCTGCTCAAACTTCCACGATCGAAAGTTTCCGTCATGGACTAAGTCCGGGTAAAAATGTGCACGGTCTGTGAAACTAGTCACGTACTCAATCACCATCATCCCTTCCTGATGAAACTGCAGGAGCTCTTGGATCCAAACGGAGCGTAAATAGGAGGGGTAAAACTCATCATGGAACAACATCTGGAAGTCTTCCCACAAAAGCGACGACTCATCAAGTAATTATGTCACCAGACTCCACCAAAACCCAGCTACTTCATGGGAAAGGATGGCTGCCAAAGCCACCCTCTGATCTGCTGTGTCTGCACAAGCCTGAAGAGGAAAACCACTATCTCAAGCCAAACCTCTACTGCCTGAGGGTTTGGCTCACCACTGAACCTCAGCGGTCTCTGTCGCTGGAACTCACGGAGCGCGCTCAACCTACGCTCAAGCTCGGTCTGATCTGCTGAAGCTGTCTGCTGCTCACCAGTTGGGGGTACTATTACCGGCCCACCAGAAGAAAGGGACTTGCATGATGGGTCCTGGACTGAGGCCTCGTAGCTTACAGGGTCGTCGTCACAAACCAAAGCTGGTATCACTACTGGAAAAGGGACCTTTCCCAACAGTTGTGTACCAACGGTTCAATGAACCGTTGGCATATCTTGTTTTTCCCAACGGTTTATAGAAACCGTTGGGAAAAACCCCTCAATGCATAGTTTTCCCAACGGTTTCATACAACCGTTGGGAAAGATAGGTTTTTCCCAACGGTTCCTAAGAACCGTTGGGAAAAGTGGTGAAAAATCTTGTTTTCCCAACGGTTCTATGGAACCGTTGGGAAATGTTGGTCATTCCCAACGGTTTTTAATAACCGTTGGGAAAAAAAAGCCCCAAATACCAAATCGAGCCAGCGGCCTCCCCACATTCCAGAAGCATTCAGTTCATGTCCTCCTGGAGCGATTCCTTGCAGAAGGACCTCCCAATCCCCACATCTTCCATCAGATCAGCACCTACCAGGTTAGACTCCTATATTTTATCAACGATATAGTTCCAGCTCTTATAAATCATATACTTCTATTCTTGATTTCGTTATTCCCAATTATTAGGGTTTTTGTAAAAATTTATGATTGTTTCATGGTGGTCATGTGCACCACTATAGGTACATTGATTCACTAATTTATTTTGGTATTTCCATAAAATTCGAATACAATTTATTAATGAATCAATGTTGAGTGTTAACATGACATTCATGTTCTTTATTTAAAGTGTAAACAAATACTTATATAGAATTTCCTTGTAAAACCTGATGGTTTAACTCTAGTTAAATGGAATCATAATTTTGTATGTTATTAATATTTAGTAATTGGTGAGGTGAATCATATATGTATATGAAAAATGGATCAAGATCATTTAGTATTGGATAGAATTATTCCCTAGTAATGTGAGACCCTTATGTTGTGGGGTGAGTATGGAGTAGTGAGATATATTGCTTGTTACTTACCTTTTTTCAATTCTATGAGGTAATGATGGCATGCACTCATTTTTTGAGATCTGTCAATGTTTTTATGGTTTTGATAGTGATCCATGATGTGTATCCTAGTATGTAAGATCCTCACTACTGGAAACTGGAGTTTTCCCAACACTTACATACCAACGGTTTGGTATAACCGTTGGTATTTGAGAGGTTTTGCCAACGGTTCTTGGAGCCGTTGGGGATCAAGTGGGCAAGTCTGGTCAAGCTCTAACGGCTAGTTTGACTTTGCTTACCGGCTGACCGGTGCTTGCCCACCGGCTGGCCGGTGCCTTGGAAGGTGGAGAGAGCTTCTGCCCAGGAGCCACCGGCTGGCCGGTGGGAAGGCCACCGGCTGGCCGGTGGTGAGACAGTAGGTCTCACTATTCCAAAGAGTTCCACCGGCTGGCCGGTGAGGAGGCCACCGGCTGGCCGGTGGTCTGGACAGAAGACATCCCATTCTGTCTGGGCCCACCGGTTGGCCGGTGGCCAGACACCGGCTGACCGGTGGCACCTGGCAGAGGGCAAGCCCTTCTTCCTTGTCCACCGGCTGGCCGATGGGCTGGATCCGGCTGGCCGGTGCCCTTACCGGCTGGCCGGTGGTCCTACACCGGCTGGCCGGTGGACTTGAAAAAAGTCCACTTTTCCTTTTTTTTGCCACTTCTTGCTCCTGAAATCATGCCTATTAACAAGAACACTTGAAACAACATTAGATCACTATGAGAGTGATTGTGATCATTAAAATCCAAGAGAGTGGGGTACAACATTCCCTACTCTTCCTTCAAAAGTGATTGACCATGTGTTTTTAGGCAAGATGCGATGTGATTGTCCATGTGTCTTCAGGTGAGATGTACTATGATTTCCCTAGTGTTTTTCGATGAGGTGTGATGTGATAAGGCTATAATAAGATGTGGCATGTGGTTGGGGTCATGTAGGGTAGGAGGATGGCACAAGGTTGATGTTATTCATGTTCATGATACCCTACTAATATGGTTATGGGATGAGTCATGCTGTTATGTGATATAACACATTAAGTTCTTGTTGGTTTTACATTTTTTCAATAACACATTTGTATGTTTTTTTGACATGTGTAGTTGATACCTTGATTATTTTCTTCCTTTATCGTTTACTTAAATGTATATTCTATTATAGTTAATGCCTATTGAATTGTTTATGACAAAATGACTTATATAAATTCTTTTTACAGAATGGACAGAAGTTGGATGTATGAAACCGATCGGATCTCAGATGATTTTCAAAACAATTTGGAGAGCTTTATAGATTTTGCATTTGACAATGCTTCAGATAGTGGTCGCATACACTGCCCATGTTCCAATTGTGTTGGTAGACCTTGGTTGAGCCGTGAAGAAGTCAGCTACCACATAACCAAAAATGGGTTTCAAGCAAACTACTTTCTGTGGTATCACAATGGGGAGAAAACGAAATCTCAAATTGGTGATGATCGAAATGAAAAGACTGGAATGGAGAATTTGTTAGATGATCGGTTTCCGTTTATTCGTCATCATGAAAAAGAAAGGATTTCGACTCAAGAAGACTTCGATATGAGGACAGCTGATGCATCTAGTGAAAATGATGATATTGATAGGGTGAAAAAATTGAATGATGCTGCCACGACTCCAGTATATCGGCAATGCGATAAAATGAAAAAGCTGGAATTTTTAATCCGATTATTTCATGGGAAAACTATGTATGGGATTTCTAATACAGCAATCGATTACATTCTTACCCTCTTGAAGGATTTACTTCCAGATGATGCAGATATTCCCTCAAACCACTATATGGCATGGAAGTTAGTTGAGGAACTTGGATTTTCAAGAAACAAAATTCATGCTTGCCCGAAAGATTGCAGTTTATTCTGGGAGGAAACCGCTGAACGAAATGATTGTATAAAATGTGGCACATCCCGCTGGAAGTCAAAATCTGATGGAACACCATCCCGCGTTCCACAGAAAGTAATGTGGCACTTTCCATTGATTCCCAGACTCCAGAATCTTTTTATGTCTGATGACATATCAATAAAAATGAGATGGCATGATACCGAGAGAAAGAAGACTGATGATGAGTTGGTTCATCCTGCAGATGGATTTGCATGGAAGAGATTTGATGCTCGACATCCTGATTTTGCAGCTGACGTGCGTAATGTGAGGCTGGGTCTTTCATGCGACGGTTTTAATCCGTTTGGGCAGATGCTTACTTCGCACAGCACATGGCCAGTTTTTATACACATTTATAATCTTCCCCCATGGTTGTGTATGAAAAAACCTTTCACTTTCATGAGTATACTCATATCTGGTCCTTCTGATCCTGGCATTGATATTGATGTATACATGCAACCTTTAATAAAAGAGTTGAAGCTTCTTTGGGATGTGGGTGTGCGCACATACGATGCATGTTCGAAAGACATATTTCAGATGCGCGCTGCGCTTATGTGGACAATCAATGATTTTCCGGCTTATGCAATGATGTCTGGATGGAGCACGAAGGGGAAACTGTCATGTCCAGTTTGTATGAAGAATACACGATCCAGAAGACTGAAACATCGTTGTAGTTTCAGTTTTATGGGACATCGACGATTTTTGCCAAAGGATCATCCATATAGAATGAATCGTCGAAGATTTGATAATACTATAGAGACCGATGATCCACCTCAGCGTATGTCTGGAACTGATGTGCTTAATGAATTGAAAGATTTCAGTTTTTCGTTCGGGAAGGGTCAAATGAAATCTGGAAAGAGAAAGAATGTTTCCACAGAAACCTGTTACAATTGGAGGAAGAGGAGTATCTTTTTTGATTTGCCTTATTGGTCAACCAATTTGCTACGTCATTGCTTAGACGTAATGCATATTGAAAAGAATATATGTGAAATGTTGCTTTCAGTTCTTCTAAATGTCAAGGGGAAGACAAAAGATGATTTACGATCTCGACGTGACTTGGTGGATTGGGGCATCAGACCAGAATTGCATCCTGTGCGTATCAGTGAAAATAAATGGCAACTTCCATGTGCTTCTTATGTGATGACACCTACTGAAAAAAAACAATTTTTGGAAGTATTAGAGACTATTAGAGTTCCTGATGGCTATTCAAGCAACATATCTAAACGGGTCAACAGAAGAGAGTTGAAGCTAAAATCTTTGAAGACTCATGATTATCACGTTCTACTGCATGAGTTGCTTCCAATATCAATCCGTCATCTTTTGTCCAATAATGTAAGGGTGGGTGTTATTCGGTTGTGCCATTTGTTTAGAGATCTTTGTGCTAAGAAGTTGTCGAAGTCTTTCTTGCAAAAAATGTTGACAGATGCCCCATTAATTTTGTGTGAGTTGGAGAAAATATTTCCCCCATCATTTTTCACATGCATGCTGCATCTGACTGTCCATATTCCAACTGAAATACTTCTCGGAGGACCTGTTTCTTTTCGTTGGATGTATCCAACTGAAAGAAATATGTTCACATTAAAGTCTTATGTTCGAAACAAGAATCATCCCGAAGGTTCTATCGTGAACGGTTACTTAGCTCAAGAATGTATGGATTTCTGTTCAATGTATTTGTCTGATCTTACTACAAGAATGAGCAGACCAATGAGAAATGAAGAAGAACAATATGAGCAAATTGAACCCAGTTTTCCATCACTTCCTCAAACAGGAGGAATTCCTGGATCATATACATTGAAGACATTAAGCAATGAAGAGCGGGAGATGGCACATCGCACAGTTTTGTTCAACTGTGATTTGTTCGATGACTATATCAGGTAACAAAATTGAATATGTATATCTTACATATATATCTATTAAACTATTCATATTTTTTTATCTACAGGGAACATAAAACAATGATAAATAGGAAGCATCGTTCTTTATCTTTGAGAAGGAGAGAGACTTTGCATAGCAAAGAGTTTTCTGCTTGGTTAAAATTGAAGGTAAAAATATTACTGTTTAAATTAATTATTTCAATATTTACTTAAGTTTAGCTGTCATTTATATTGCAGGTATTGAGTTTGTCTGCTGACTCTGTCTCTGAGGAAATAAGAGCTTTGGCTTTTGGTCCTAATACCGTGGTTCGTGACTGTAAATCAATTGTTATCAATGGGTACAGATTTATTGTCACTGAACGAGCCAAAAACATGAGAACACAACATGATGGTATTATGGTTACTGCCACAACAGATTGTTATGCCAGCGCATCAGATAGTAGACCGCGACTTGAAAATGTGGGTTATTATGGAGTCGTTGAGAAAATAATAATATTGGATTATTACTCTCATGGACGAGTCACAATGATGAAATGCCATTGGTTTGATTCGATGACGAGACATGGCACATTTATTGATGATTGTGGATTTTGAGTAATTAATATGACCCGCACTCTTGCAACCGAAGAACCATATGTGTTGGCATCAATGGCTAAACAAGTTTTTTATGTCAAAGATCAACTTCAACCTGAATTTGGTGTCGTAGTTGAAGTAATTCCAAGACATATTTTTGATGATGCTGATGATGGAATTGACACTGTCCCTATTGCCATTGGAACCAATCCATTTATTTCTTTTGATGACTCCAATAGCTCAATTGTCAGAGTTGATTGTGAACCTGAAGTTGTGGTTGGAAATATATAGAATCATTCATCCATGTTCTCAATTATTTTGGTTTACCTCGAGTTGGGTTGTTAAGGTTGGTAATATTCATATTTATTTAGTATTGATCACAAATATGTTTTAGCTGACTTGAACGTTATGTGAATTTTCAATGTTTATTGGTTGCTGTTTTATTTGAATTGCATTTTCTAATTTGGAATTGAACTGTATTCAAACCAAATCAAACAATATTTCAAACTTGGTGAACATTACAACTTGTATGTTTTATTAAATTCATTCAAGCTCTTCTAAAACAATTGATAGCTAAATTACCAATGAATCCCCTCATTCCCTCATATATTTAGTTTTTTGGTTTACACATTAATTTTCTTTTTCTAATTAATTACATATTTGTTTTCCAATGCAGGAAATGAAGCCAATTGAAGAGAGACGAAGAAAAAAAATGGCGGAGAACAATCGTCGGATGGAGGAGCTGGGCATTCCACCATTACGTCGACAGTTATTTGACGAGGAGCCTAGTACTGGTCCGAGTACTCAGGCCGGTGGTACGAGGAGGGTTCGTACCAGAGGTGGACATAGAGCTGCGCGTGCCCGACTAGACCCTGCCCCTCCCACTGACATTTCAGCCTTCCCACATTCTGATCCCGGTGTGTCGTTAGGGACACACGGGATATTTAGACCTCCCATGTTTTCGCTACCTTCTGCATCTTCTGCCCCATCATTTTCACATCCCATGATGATTCCCACTCCCCAGTCAGCATCAGGTCATACAGTTGTTCCATCTTCTTTTCCTTCTACTTCTGTCTCTCCGAGCTTTTATATTCCATCGTCTTCGACTCCCGTTCCACCAGAGGGTGTTCCATCAGGTTCTGTGGATCCGGCGCCACTCATTGATCAGACTAGCACAGGTATATTTATAAAACCCTATCAAATTTTTATAGTAATATTTATTTTCATTATAACATGTTTTGATAAAATATTTGTTTTTCTTTCATGACAGATACATCTACTGAAAGGAGGTGGGGGAGGGGCCGTACACGCATGCGTTCGGTGTGGAACCGTCGCACACAGGTTATGGTGGAATATAATGAAGACAATCAGATGGTTGAGAAAACAGGGCAGCAATGTCGGAGTTTTATGGCGACGCTTGCCAAATACTCCGACATCATTCCCGTCAGCCCGCTGTCGTGGAGACATTTGCCACATGAGGTCAAAGATAGAGCTTGGGCAGAGATATGGGTAAAAAAATCTGTTGTATTTAATGCCATGAATTTTTTTTGTATTTATATAAATTAATATTTTCATTTCAGCTTCGATTTAATTTTCCTGATGGTGAGGGTGCACGAATGGAACGTCTAAAGGATTTAGGCGAGCTTTGGAGAGCCTACAAGCATGAGCTGTATATTGGCTGGCGTGCTAGAGTTGGCACTGAGTTAGAGGCGGTACCAGTCGTGGATGATTGTCCTATAGAGCAGTATCGTCAGATGATTACTCATTGGACGAGTACCCAGTTTAAGGTATGAATTACATTTGAGGTATTTAAATAATAACTTTCAAGTTTTGCATTAATATTATCCTTTGCATTATCGAATTTTATTTAGGAATCATCTGGTAAAAATAAAAAAAACATTGATGCAAAAAAATACCTCCATACACTAGGACGCACGACGATGCCGGATCATGAGAGGCAGCAGGTATGACAATTGTTTATAAGTTTTCTTTACGACTTACATTTTCTTTTTTTTCCTCAATTATTTAATTATTTGCTGAAGTCTTTATATAAATTTTGTTTTCAATGTCATTGTAGAGGAAAGTACAAAATATTGAAGGACGTGTGCCTCGAGCAAAACTGTTTTGCTCGAGTAGACGAAAAAAGGATGGACGTGCTGTCAACGAAGCGACTCAGCAGCAGATTGTAAGTTTTAATCTGTTGATTTTATATTTTAATATCTATTTCGTAACTAAACAATATATTTATATTTGTAACAGGATGCTTTAGAGGCCCTCGATGCCCAAGAAGCAGACAATTTTGGGCCATCTGATCACTTACATCAGGTGTTGGGAGATGATCATTCTGGCAGAGTACGCTGCCGACCTAGGATAGCCCCGACGAGGTATTGGCCTGCCTCAGGTACGAGTTGTAGTGCCACCGAGCTGCAGCAAGTTAGGGCACAGGCAGAACAGGCTGAGAAAAGGGCCACAGAGACGGCAGAACAGTCTGCAAGGGCAAACAGTGCATTTATGAAATTTATTGAAGTTCTACGTCCAACACTTCCAGAAGAGGCCAGCCCAGCGATTGATGAATACATGTCGTCGATACATTCTATATATGGTGCACCAGGTGGAAGTTCCAGTGGTGGTCAGGCCGATGTCGAGCTTGAAGATGATGATGGCGAGCAGTCTGATTCGGAAGAGGATGGAGATGAGGAGGGCGAGGAGGAGGGCGAAGGCGAGGAGGAAGGCGTTGAGGAGGGTGATGACGATGAGGAGGACGATGACGAGGGCGATGATGATGATGATGATGGAGATGGTGATGCTGATGTGGGACATATTGATCCGTTACATTTTTGACTTGACATGTGATGTTTAATCTATTCTAGTTGTTGGTTTTATCTAGACTCGTAGTATAGTATTGGAGTTGAATTATTTTAATCAGTCGCCCGTATTTGTCGTCTGATTTCAGGCCATTCCGACATCGTTCGGCCCGTTTGGACCCCCCTCACGCGCGTTTACGAAGCGCGCGCATCACTTAAAACACGAATATTGAGCCGTACCGCGCAAACCACACGTCCGATTGAGGTTCCGTCTGCGCGTACACGTCACGAATAATAATTAAAATGTTCCACGGTGGTTTCAGATCAATCCGAGGCCGTCCGCTATGAATTTGACCGTTGGACGCCCGTTCTGGCCGTTTATGACACCATAACTGCGTTGTCGGTCACCGCGGGCACACGACAAGTCCGATTGACGTGCCGTCTGCTCGACCACTTCAGAAATCACTCACCCGTATTTGTCGTCTGATTTCAGGCCATTCCGACATCGTTCGGCCCATTTGGACCCCCCTCACGCGCGTTTACGAAGCGCGCGCATCACTTAAAACACTAATATCGAGCCGTACCGCGCAAACCGCACGTCCGATTGACGTGCCGTCTGCGCGTACACGTCACGAATAATAATTAGAATGTTTCACGGTGGTTTCAGCTCAATCCGGAGACGCGGTGTGGCCGACACCACTCAAAGTGTCCGTCTTTTGTTTCAAAAGGACGTCATTTTAAGTGAAAAGAATCAACTGGCTTACGGAAAACCGACCAAACGCATTCCGAATCTGTTGATAATTTATCCCAACAATCCATGGGTCATATGTGACGTGTACGAGCCAACCCGGGATGAATCCGAGTCGCGGTGTTGCCGGGATAAGTTTAAGTGGCTCTCTTTTGTTTAAAATGAACACCATTTTAAGTACATACGGAAAAACGACCAAACGGATTCGGTTTCCGTTGAAACTTTAGGAGAACGATCCATGGGTCATATGTGACGTGTACGAATCAACCCCGCCACAATCGGAGACGCGGTGTGGCCGACACCACTCAAAAAGTGTCGGTCTTTTGTTTCAAAAAGACGTCATTTTAAGTCCACCGGCCAGCCGGTGTGAGACCACCGGCCCGCCGGTAAGGTCACCGGCCAGCCGGATCCAGCCCATCGGCCAGCCGGTGGACAAGGCAGAAGGCCTTGCCCTCTGCCAGGTGCCACCGGTCAGCCGGTGTCTGGCCACCGGCCAACCGGTGGGCCCAGACAGAATGGAATACCTTCTGTCCAGACCACCGGCCAGCCGGTGCCTGGCCACCGGCCAGCCGGTGGAACCCAGACAGAATAGCATGCTTCTGTCCAGACCACCGGCCAGCCGGTGGCTCAGCACCGGTCAGCCGGTGGAGCCAGAGAAATCCCTTGCTTCTGTCTGGTGCACCGGCCAAACGCATTCCGAATCTTTTGATCATTTATCACAACAATCCATGGGTCATATGTGACCTGTACGAGGCAACCCGGGTTCAATCCGAGTCGCGGTGTGGCCGAGATCAGTCTAAGTGGCTCTCTTTTGTTTAAAATGGACACCATTTTAAGTACATACGGAAAACCGACCAAACGCATTCGGTTTCCATTGAAACTTTAGGAGAACGATCCATGAGTCATATGTGACGTGTACGAATCATCCCCGCCTCAATCCGAGCCGCGGTGTGGCCGACACCGCTCTAACTGTGTCTGTTTTGTTTAAAATGGACAGGATTATAAGTGAAAAGAACAACTGGCATACGCAAAACCGACCAAACGCATTCAGAATCTTTTGATAATTTATCACAACGATCCATGGGTCATATGTGACGTGTACGAGCCAACCCGGGTCAATCCGAGTCGCGGTGTGACCGGGATCAGTCTAAATGGCTCTCTTTTGTTTAAAATGTACACCATTTTAAGTACATACGGAAAACCGACCAAACGCATTCGGTTTCCATTGTAACTTTAGGAGAACGATCCATGGGTCCTATGTGACGTGTACGAATCATCCCGCCTCAATCCGACATGCGGTGCGGCTGACACCACTCAAAGTGTCCGTCTTTTGTTTCAAAAGGACGTCATTTTAAGTGAAAAACATCAACTGACATACGGAAGACCGACCAAACGCATTCGGATTCTATCGATACTTTAGCACAACGATCCATGGGTCATATGTGACGTGTACAAGTCAACCCCGTCTTAATCTGAGATGTGGTGTGGCCGACACCGCTCTAACTATGTCTCTTTTGTTTAAAATGGACATGATTATAAATGAAAAGAACAACTGGCATACGCAAAACCGACCAAACGCATTCGGAATCTTTTTATAATTTATCACAATGATCCATGGGTCATATGTGACATGTACGAGCCAACCCGGGATGAATCTGAGTCGCGGTGTGGTCGGGATGAGTCTAAGTGTCACTCTTTTGTTTAAAATGGACAACATTTTAGGTACATACGGAAAACCGACCAAACGCATTCGGTTTCCATTTAAACTTTAGGAGAACGATCCATGAGTCATATGTGACGTGTACGAATCAACCCCGCCTCAATTGGAGATGCGGTGTGGTCGGCACCACTCATAGTGTCCGTCTTTTGTTTCAAAAGGACGCCATTTTAAGTGAAAAACATCAACTGGCATACGGAAAACCGACCAAACGCATTAGGATTCTGTCGATACTTTAGCACAACGATCCATGAGTCAAATGTGACGTGTACGAGTTAACCCCGCCTCAATCTGAGGTGCGGTGTGGCCGGTATCACTTCAGGTGTATGTATTTTGTTTAAAATGGACATCATTTGAGGTAAAAATATATGGTATAGAAAAAACCGATCATATTATGAATTGAATTTCAGATTCCACGTATAATTGTCATCTAAATTTTAAATTGAATTCTATATGAATTATGTATGTTTATGAATTGTAATTTAATTATGGATTTGTATAGTTTCAGGATCCATTATATGTTAAATGTGTATGAATTTGTTCGTAATTGAATATGTATGTTTTATTTTATTACTGGTACAATAGTTGGATCGAAAATGAGGTGAAAATGAGGTGAAAATGAGGTGAAAATGAGGCCTGATGACCGGTGGTGATAGACAGGGGACAGGGGCTGTGCAAATTGCAGGGTGCTGCAATTTGCAGCATAGGGTATGCCAACGGTTTTAAACCGTTGGCATATAAGTTTTAGCATGTCTTTTCCCAACGGTTCTAAACCGTTGGGAAAGACTTCACCAATTCCCAACGGTTTAAAACCGTTGGGAAAAAATGTGTGGCATTTGGTTTTCCCAACGGTTTTGGGAGAACCGTTGGGAAAAACTATCCCAACGGTTCACCCAAACCGTTGGGATAGGGTAACTTCTATGGGCCTATTGCAACGGTTGCAAGTAAACCGTTGGGAAAACCTTTCCCAACGGCTTACTTCCCAACGGTTATGAGAACCGTTGGGAAAACCTTTCCCAACGGTTTCAGGGGCTTTCCCAACGGTTCTGAACCGTTGGGAAATAGTTTATTTCCAGTAGTGTATCCTAGCTGGCTGTCTTCGCGGAGACATCCTAAATGTTATCAAGGAGTGTCGTGGTTAGATGAACATATATGTATATAACAGTAACAAAAATGGGGAGCTGACTCAAGAAGGATAGTCAAGACTCAATCCTATGTGACGCACAAACCAATTTTCCATGCAACAAGTGTCTCAGCATAACGATTTGACAAGTGGGTTATTAGGGTCCTAGTGAATGGATACGTCGGCCGCCACACCATCACTGGACTCCCTGGCCTGAGAGCTGCTCTCGAGACATGTTTTTGAAGTCCCGACTCCAGAAACCCAGGAGTCGGTGCCTTTTGAACATGATGTGTGTCTTGAAATAAAAACATGCATTGAAAAACACACATCATGCCCCATACAGAAGAACGAGTGCTGCTCGAGCTCTGGGAAACCAGCAACTTCTGAAACGAGTCATCTTTTAAAAGATGTTACCTGAAAATTTTAAATCAAAACATAGGGTGAGCATTGAAATACTCACTAAGGGGTTTTAAAAATAAAAACAGTGTGACTTTTTAAAGCATTCATTTAAAAAAAATTACCCATGTAACATTCTCTTAAGGAGAGCTGTAACACATAACATCAAAGTGCTCAATAAATATTTTCAAGGAACATATGAAACAATTATGACATTTCTCAAAGGAGTAATAATGATATTCATAAACAAGTACGACATGTGATACTTAAGTATAAAATTAATCAGTTAAGAGTAATGCATAATCAGAGTTGCGTATAAAGGAAACAACTTCAATTTCATTTGCTGGTTACTGTCTTACTAAGTGATAAACACAAAACATTCTCCAAACTTATACTAGTGAAATAAGAACTTTATAAAGGAAATGGTTGTGAAAGATTAGGCATTTTATCTTGAAAAGGACTTTTAACATAACTTGAATTATGTGTCATCAACATTTAACATAGACAATAATTTCCGTATCACCAAGGTCCATCCCCATGGTGTCATTAAAAATTACCAAGGTCCATCCCCAAGGTATCGGTAAACTGGTCATCTCTAGAGATTAAGTCTTTACCCAATGCATTGGAGCGCTATCAGGACGCACCCTTAAATTTTTCTTTATTATCATGTGAGCCACATCATTCATACTTAAATGGTTTGTATATTCAAGATGTCCCATACCACCTTGAATAACTCATTCATTTTCATATTACCCAAGGTGTCCCATACCACTTTGGGTAATCTAATTTCTTAGTTCATTATCGTGACATGTGAAAGTCCTACATTATGTACAATAATAACTAAAATAAATATTGAACCATTACACATTTTTCTAATACATGATACGATAGTTAACATTGAAAAATATGTTAATAACTAATCAAGGAATACATAGTTTAGTAAACATTCTTTGCACACAAGCTAATTACCAAAGCATATAAAAGGATGATATAATAAATGATGAATCTTTAAAATTATTATTTCATGGAAATGAAATTCTTAAAGAAAACACTTTCCATAATTTATGGTGATAAATAGGTCATTAAACCATAGCTTGATTAACTAATAACATTCAGCAAAGAAGGTTCATTGCATAATAAGATAATAAATGGACACAACATGATAACACGGTCCCATAATTCCTAAATCCTCTATCATATTTTAATTAAGCCAAAATACACACTTTATCATAAAACACATCATGGGTAATGTCAAATAAACTTCTTTAATAAAACATGATTTGCATAAAATAAGAATTTACTTAAAGATTGATATCCATCCTTTTAAAAACCATAAATTTGATTTGTATTGGACTACATGTATATGAGTACATAGATATATATATACATTGTTTACAAAAATGGGGTTTTCATGGTAAAAATAGTTTCAAACAACCCTCATAAATATATAATACCTAGTATAACATACTGAATCATATTGAAAATCCAAAAATAGCTAGGGTTTGGGTTATAAATATATGTATATACATATACAAAACTGTATATTTCAAATATTTATATATGTATAGGTTTTGTGAAATAAAACCGAATGAAAACAATCAAAACTTAACACCCAAACATCCTGTCCTACATAGGTCGATCCAACTAAAAAGAAAATATAACCTATATATAAAAAAATTAAAAAAATATAGATAACCCGTATACATGAACTATATTTTAAAGGGTTTCTTTTAAAACAAAGCAAGATAATCCCTTGCACATGTAATCTTTGTAGTAAATTTTATGAAAACACCCCTAAAAACATTTTAAAACTGGATGGTTTGCATTATACATATTTATATACATATATATATATATAAAACGTATATACCAAAACATAGAAGAGTAGTATTTCTATATGAAAAAAAACATAAAACATCCTTACTTGTACCCTACTGAAAACACGATGTCAAACCCTTTTGAAAACAATACAAACCGAGGGGTTTGTATTAGGTATATATACATATATAAACTGTATATACCGGGTGTATAAAGTATATATTTCTCCAAAAAAATGAAAACAAAGCATGCAAGCACCCTTATAGTGATTAAGGAGGATGCTCCGATCAAAAGGGAGTTCGTTGGTTTCGCTGGAGAGTTCAGAAGGAGTTCTGGAGGACAAGAAGTCGTCAGGGTTTCATGAGGCAAGAGGGGGGTTTAAGTAGAGGATCTGGTGCAACAAGTGACTCGACCCCAAGGGTAGGCCGGTGTAGAGAAGATGGGATAACTGTGCCCTAGGAGGGGGTGTGCGGGGGTCAAGAGGAGCAGTGAAAAAGGAGAAGGTCGAGGTGTCCTCGGGTGTGCAGGACTATTGGTGCGGGACCCTGACGTGAGGAAGAAGACGCTGGAGGGATATGACGTGGAGATGCAATGAATGACCCAGATTAGAACAGGTGATATCATATGGTTGGAGGAAGAGTGGGAGATGGGTTGAGCAATTTTAAAGAACCAATGACCGGGATTAGATCTCGCGAGAGATCGGATGGTCACGGGAATAAGTGGGGGCGATTGTGAGGTTAAGGAGATCGGACGAATGCGATTGAATCAGAAATCGATCGAATGGTTCAGAACGTGCGGAATGCATCCCACATTGAAACGAACTAAAGAGGATGTGTGGTTTATAAATCAGAACGCGCTGCCTTCAGAACAATAACACAAACACACACACTGAGGCCTTATACACGTGCCCCATGCAGGCCTTGTCCCAACCCTATGCAATGCGCGCCACGGGCCTTATACATGGTCCCACATGTGAATGGACAAAGATATGCTTGGATCGAACTTGGTTGACACCTCTTAACCGCTCGGGATCCCGATGGTAGACACCTTGGGTCCCTAAGGGCTCGGTCTCGGCCTTGAGGGCTTGTCCCCAAGGGATGCCCTCGGCTTGGCCGGGTCCCATCCTAAATTTTTATTAAAAATTTATTTAGATATACAAAATAAATAATACAAGTATACTTCATTTCAAAATAGTATTAAATATGAATATTGGTAAAAATTGAATTTTTATACAAGAAAAACAAATAGTTTTAACTTAAAATTTTCAAATCTAAAATCCCATTGTTGATTATGAAGAATACTTTATATTTTGATATAACCCTTTTAAAATATATATATTTCATAATTAACATACTAAAATTTTATAAATATTAGGAAATTATATCTTTTAAAATCAAAAATCCAATTTATAACGTACTCCATTATTTGATTCAAAAAATTATTTTTTAAAAGACCAATAGTTTTTCCCAATTAAAAACACATAGTTTTAGAGATCCAATAAGATATAATTTTCAATTATTACGGATACTCTTTAAACATAAGTTTTATAACATTTTAAAATACTAAGTTTTCAACCATATAGGTATCCATCGGGATGTTGTAAAAACAAATAGATTTATTTTCAAGAATATTCTTTTTATTTTAAAACTATGTTTTTTTGAAAAACATCTAGAAATATTAAAATATTTGAAATATCATAATATTATAAGATTATTACAAAAACCAAGCTTTTATATAAAGATAAAATTTATCAATGGAAACCCAAAGGTTATTTTGAAAACCCCAACGGTTAAATATATAACGGTCATAATTTTTTAAAGGACCATTATAAAAACAGGGGGGTAGGGTGTTTCACATTTTCAAAACACTTGACCCTAGGTGGATGGCTCTCCTCATTCCATTGGTTCTGAGTACGTGTGATGTGGTTGTGGCTATTATGTTTTTCACACCGACGGACCCCGAAGATGAATACAATCCGATTACTCGAGTTGTGATTCTTAGTAGTCTTACTGTGGCCATGTTAATTCTTGCACATGGTGTTCTTGGTTAGTTTGGGTCTTTGTAGTAATGTAACATTTTGATGTATACCAGTTCTCTTTGTTCCCCTCGTTTTTCGTCTATTTAGTTTCAATCTCTTTATTGGTACCAAAAACAAACCATGTAAAACAAGAACATCATTATAAAACATAACATGGTTCACTTAGTCAAGTTTGAAAATCCTGGGGCGTCACATTATCCCCCCTTAAAAGAATTCCATCCTCGCAATTCCTTTCATACAAAATCACTAAGAGGAAGTTCCCAGTTGATTCTACCATATTCCCTATCGTGAGAAATCATCAGGTGTGCTCAGCGGAAGGCCCACATTGACGCTCATCTCATTAAGTTATCTGATCCAGATACACTTGGGGCAGAAGGGGTTGAACTCATGTGCCGAACACTTGGGCTTCCAGAGAGAGGTTCGAACAGTACAGAGTTTTGAAACGTCCATATGGGCCAACGTATGGAGAACTCTCTGAATTATGTCCCGTTCAAGAATATCTAAATCATATACATTGTCATACAGGCTAACGCTGAGGATTTGATACATATAGGTTGCACAAACATTTCCCTCTAAGGAACCTTGTTGAAATTTTACTCTGGCCGTGTAGTTTTGGCCTAGGGTGAAACACAGGAAGAGTCCTTCATGGTACTTCCCCCTCCGCTCACGCTCGACCAATTGTGCTGAGACTGTGTGGTAGAAGATGGAAGCGTTACCTTGACAGGTGTAGAGAATCTCCGGACCGTTTGTCACCTCAAACAACTGTTTGCACGTTCCTCACAGGTTTGCGAAGGGACGATACTCGTCTTCACATGTTTTGATCGCAATGATCTCCAATATCTCGGTAGAAAGAGATAGCATGTGAGTTTGTCCTTCCATATGAAAGTTTAATATGAGAGTTCAATCACTAGAAATCCATTCAAGGGTATAAACAAAGCTAATACAGGAAGGGTAAAGGCAACATTTCAATAAACATAAGTTTATTATTAAACATCAGTACTTTAGTTTCCCTTAATGACTTACTACATGAAATCCACACAAAGAGGCAAGACTCCCTATCTCCTCAAACAAAAAACAGGCTGAGCATTCAGGGTTAAACTCATGGGGGCACCTGTGACGTCTCCTGAGTTTAGCATGAGGGATATGAAGTTGGGAGATGTCATAATACACTTTTTATCTACAAGATAGTCGGGTGGACTCATCTTCTAATATTCCGAAGTTCAACAACTCACCCCAGAAGTTGTAGTTCAAGATTTGACAGAGGTAGGCCGCTTGGAGGTCACCACCAGTAGCAGCCTCTTGAAAAGCATCAAGGGTCATAAAGCCAAAGTCCTCACCTGCTGTTAACACCTGGAAAAGTCCCTCATGGTACCTTCCCCGACGTACATAGGATAAAAACTAGGTCATCATCATAAGGAGGTAATCCATTCCTAACCCACGGTGTAGCTGGAGCACCCGAGGTGAGTCGGACACGTCGTAAAGGTGTTTGCATGTCATGCGGATACGGGAGAAGTTCATAAAATTCTCTCAGCTAGCTAAAGACACAATGGTCTCCAGGGCCTAAGTGGGGAGATACAAAAGATTAGTACCTTCGTTTTCCATCTGAAAATTAAGAAAACTCGTTTTTTAGTAATACTAAAGTATATTTTTCCTTGTTTCAGTTCTGGTTTTCCAGAGTTTTCCAAACCGAACCTCTGATACCAACTGTGAAGTCCCGACTCCAGAAACCCAGGATCCGGTTCGTTCTGAACATGATGTGTGTCTTGAAATAAAAACATGCATTAAAAAACACACATCATGCCCCATACATAGGAATGAGTGCGGCTCAGGCTCCGGGAAACCGACAACTTCTGAAACGATTCATCTTTTAAAAGATGTTACCTGAAAATTTTAAATCAAAATGTAGGGTGAGCATTGAAATACTCAGTAAGGGGTTTTAAAAATAAAATTAGTGTGACTTTTGAAAACATTTGTTTAAAAAAAAATTACCGGTGGAACATTCTCTTAAGAAGAACTATAACACATAACATAAAAGTGCTCAATAAAGATTTTCAAGGAACATATGAAACAATTATGACATTTGTCAAAGGAGTAATAATGGTATTCATAAACAAGTATGACATGTGATACTTAATTATAAAATTAAGCAGTTAAGAGTAATGCATAATCAGAGTTGTGCATAAAGGAAACAACTTCAATTTCATTTGCTGGTTACTATCTTACTATGTGATAAACACAAAACATGCTCCAAACTTGTACTAGTGAAATAATAACTTTATAAAGACAATGGTCATCAAGGAATATTCATTTTATCTTGGAAAGAACTTATAACATAACTTGAATTATGTGGCATCAACAATTAACTTAGACAATCATTTCCGTATCACCAAGGTCCATCCCCAAGGTGTCATTAAAAATTACCAAGGTCCATCCCCAATGTATCGTTAAACTGGTCATCTCTAGAGATTATGTCTTTACCCAATGCATTGGAGTTCTATCAGGGAATACCCTTAAATTTGTCTTTATTATCATGTGAGCCACATTGTTCATACTTAAATGGTATGTATATTCAAGATGTCCCATACCACCTTGAATAGCTAATTATTTTTCATATTACCCAAGGTGTCCCATACCACTTTGGGTAATCTAATTTCTTAGTTCATTATCGTGACATGTCAAAGGTCTACATTATGTACAATAATAACTAAAATAAATATTGAACCATTACACATTTTTCTAGTACATGATACGACAGTTAACATTGAAAAATATGTCAATAACTAATCAAGGTACACATAGTTTAGTAAACATTCTTTTCACACAAGCTAATTACCAAAGAATATAAAAGGATGATATAAGAAATGATGAATCTTTAAAATTATTATTTCATGGAAACAGAATGCTTAAAGAAAACACTTGCCATAAGTTATGGTGATAAACAGGTCATTAAACAATAACTTGAATAACTAATAACATTCACCAAAGCAGGTTCATTTCATAATAAGATAATAAATGGACACACCATGATAACACGGTCCCATAATTCTAACATCCTCTAACATATTTTAATTAAGCCAAAATACACACTTTATCGTAAAACACATCATGGGTAATGTCAAATAAACTTCTTTAAAAAAACATGATTTGCATAAAATAAGAATTTACTTAAATATTGATATCCATACTTTAAAAATCATAAATTTGATTTGTATTGGACTATATGTATTTGAGTACATAGATATATATAGACACAGTTTACAAAAAGGGGGTTTTCATGGTAAAAATGTTTCAAACAACCCACATAAATATGTAATACCTAGTATAACATACTGGATCATATTGGAAATCTAAAAATAGCTAGGTTTTGGGTTATAAATATATTTATATACATATATAAAACTGTATATTTCGAATATTTATATATGTATAGGTTTTTTGAAATAAAACTGAATGAAAACAATCAAAACTTAACACCCAAACGTCCTATCCTACATAGGTCGATCCAAATAAAAAGAAAATATAACCTATATATAAAAAAAATAAAAAAAATATAGATAACCCATATACTTGAACTATATTTTAAAGGGTTGCTTTTAAAACAAAGCAAGATAATCCCTTGCAATTGTAATCTTTGTAGTAAATTTTAGGAAAACACCCCTGAAAACGTTTTAAAACTGGATGGTTTGAATTATACATATATATATATATATAAACTGTATATACCAAAACATAGAAGAGTAGTATTTCTTAATGAAATAAAAACATAAAACATCCTTACTTGTACCCTACTGAAAACACGATGGAAAACCCTTTTGAAAACAATAAAAACAGAGGGGTTTGTATTAGGTATATATACATATATAAACTGTATATACCGGGTGTATAAAGTGTATATTTCTCCAAAAAAATGAAAACAAAGCGCGCAAGCACCCTTACAGTGATTAAGGAGGATGATAGGATCAAAAGGGAGCTCGTTGGTTTCGCTGGAGAGTTCGGAAGGAGTTCTGGAGGAGAAGAAGCCGCCAGGGTTTCATGAGGCGAGAGGGGGGGTTTAAGTAGAGGCTCTGGTGCAACAAGTGACTCGACCCCAAGGGTAGGCCGACATAGAGAAGATGAGATAATAGTTCCCTAAGAGGGGGGTGTGCGGGGGTCAAGGGGATCAGTGCAAAAGGAGAAGGTCGAGGCGTCCTCGGGTGTGCAGGCCTACTGGTGCGGGACCCCGACACGAGGAAGAAGACACTGGAGGGGTGCGACATGGAGATGCAACGAACGACCTAGATTAGAACAGGAGATATCGAATGGTTGGAGGAAGAGCGGGAGATGGGTTGAGCGATTTTAAAAAAACAGCGGCCAGGATTAGATCTCGTGAGAGATCGGACGGTCACTGGAATAAGCAAGGGCGATCGCGCGGTTAAGGTGATCGGACGGACGCGATTGAAGCAGAAATTGATCGAACGGTTCAGAACACGCAGAATGCATCCCACATCAAAATGAACCCAAGAAGAGGCATGGTTTATAACTCAGAATGCACTGCCTTCGGAACAATAACACAAACACACACACCGGGGCCTTATACACGGGCCCCATGCGGGCCTTGGCCCAACCTACGCAATGCACACCGCAGGCCTTATACCCAGGCCCACATGTGACTGGACGAAGCTATGCTCGGTTCGAACCTGGTTGACACCTCTACACCGCTCAGGATCCCGATGGTCGGCACCTCGGGTCCCTAGGGGCTCGGTCTCGACCTTGAGGGCTTGTCCCCAAGGGATTCCCTCGGCTTGGCCAGGTCCCAACCTAAATTTTTATTAAAAATTTATTTAGATATAAAAAATAAATAGTACAAGTATACTTAGTTTCACAATAGTGTGAAATATAAATATTGGTAAAAATTGATTTTTTATACAATAAAAATAAATAGTTTTAACTTAAAATTTTCAAATCTAAAATCCCATTGTTGATTATGAAGAATACTTTATATTTTTATATAACCCTTTTAAAATATATATATATGTCATAATTAATATACTAAACTTTTATAAATATTAGGAACTTATATCTTTTAAAATCAAAAATCCAATTTATAACATACTCCATTATTTGATTCACAAAATTCTTTTTTAAAAGACCAATAGTTTTCCCCAATTAAAAACACACCGTTTTAGAGATCCAATAAGATATATTTTTCAATTATTATGGATACTCTTTAAACATAACTTTCATAACATTTTAAAATACTAAGTTTTCAACCATATAGGTATCCATCAGGATTTTGTAAAAACAAATAGATTTATTTTCAAGAATATTCTTTTTATTTTAAAACTATGTTTTTTTTGAAAAAACATCTAGACATAATAAAATATTTGAAATATCATAAGATTATAAGAGCATTACAAAAACCAAGATTTTATATAAAGATAAACATTATCAATGGAAACCCAAAGGTTATTTTTAAAACCCCAATGGTTAAATATATAATGGTCATACTTTCTTAAAGGACCATTATAAAAATAGGGGTAGGGTGTTTCACATTTTCAAAACACTTGACCCTAGGTGGATGGCTCTCCTCATTCCATTGGTGCTGAGTACGTGTGCGGTGGTTCTGTCTATTATGTTTTTTCACACTAACGCACCCAGAAGATGAATACTATCCGATTACTCGAGTTTTGATTCTTAGCAGTCTTGTTGTGGCCATGTTAAGTCTTGCACATGGTGTTCTTGGTGAGTTTGGGTCTTTGTAGTAATGTAACATTTTTATGTATACCAGTTCTCTTTATTCCCCTTGTTTTTCATCTATTTAGTTTCAATCCCATTATTGGTAGAAAAAACAAACCATGTAAAACAAGAACATCATTATAAAACATAACATGGTTCACTTAGTCAAGTTCGAAAATCTTGGGGTGTCACAACGTTGACACTGTTGCCCTAGATCCCAACCAATTCCATTTAAGGGACGTCTGAACAACATCCCAAGGAATGAACCACCTCTGATACCACTTTTTAATGACCCGACCCTACCCGGGCTCAAGCCGCAACTACCCCAAGAACGCCTCTATAGGCCAGGGGCTGGCGACAAGCGCTGAAGGCTAAACAACTCAGGGACGCCTTTTCCTGAGTACCTGTACACACACACGTAGAACACTCAATGTAGAAGTGCAGAGTAAAAGGAAAAGTAAAGTACTAACTGCTATAAACAACCACAAAAGTGCATCGACCTCTAAACAGTACAAAGCAAGTGCTGAAGGTAAACTGAAAAGAAAAGGGAAAAACACGCGCCCAACCAAAAAAGTGCCACAACCCGACAACAGGTAAACAAAAGTAAACAGGTGGGAGAGTCCCACACCTGGAACCTGACTATGACCACAACATGCAGTCCAAGCTCCCGAACTCCTAAACTCCGCTGAAGTCACGACCAACCTGTCTGTCGTCTACAAGGGCACACCAAGTGCAGGAAAAGCCCAAGAAGGGGTGAGTATAAAAATACTCAGTAGGATTCCCCGAAGGCTCGAAGGAGAAACAAAGGAGGTACTGAAGAGGTGAGCATTAGATCGAACAGGGAAAAGTAAAGGAGTAAAATCGAGAGTGCAGTAAAGAGTACAACTCAACCCAACAAGAGGAAGGAAGAAGACTCGTCCTATCATAAGAAGTTAGAAACAGTCAGAATATGAACTTCCCATTTATTCTTCACTACCTATAGCAGTAGAGTATACTCATCTAACCACGAGAGGCTAGACATGGAAAACACGTGGAATACCCCGCGTGTCTTCGCCTCTCCTGGAAGGAGAGTCTCTAAAACCCAAGGGGTGGGTACTAGAACAAGGTATGCATATATATATATGCTCTTTCAAGAAACCCAAAAAATATCGTAAGGGGATCTCCATCCTGTAGCTCAGCCCAATAAAGTGAGTATCCAACAGTCCCAGAAGTAGACACCATCGATTCCCAGTATCCCACACGTCTGCCCCGAATTGCAAGTCAAGAGGCTCAAATCACCGCACCCCGACACTATCCTCTTTGGGCAGTACTGAGTCGCCCGCATGGTTTTAGGTCGCGTCTCAAGGACACTTCTCGGTGGGGAAAGCACCCCTCGTACTTGAGAGTTCTGGGGGAAGTCAAACCACACCTCGTCACTGGCACACAGTAGATAGGTCTTCTCAAAGTTGACGGGTTCCCACTGCTCAGCCCCGCGAAAGGGTAATCCGCTCGAGGGAGACCCAGATTGGCTCTGGCCATCCCTGCAGGATGGTACTGCACTGGCCATCCCTACTGGATGGTACACCACTGGCCATCCCTACTGGATGGTACCTCACTGGCCATCCCTGCAGGATGGTACCTCATTGGTCATCCCTGCTGGATGGTACACCAATGGTAACCGGAACACGTAGTGGGAAACACATCATGATAGATCGCGGAAGGAAGATATGATCTTGATACACAACTAGGGAGTCTTCACCCAGGGCTCACTGGGGCTCTGTACCCTACTTGAAAAAACCTCCTAGGTAGAGGATCGGTGCCCGCGTAATGTGTTTGTCACATCGATACCCAAAGAACCCTACCAAGGAACACTAAGGGGTGTGAGGACCTCCTCGGGCCTCTCGGGGTGATACATGCTCCAATTCGCTGAGTCTACTGTCAAAGCGGACCGAGATAAATCACTACAGAAAGTGGGAGCACACCCACACTGTACGAACACATATAGCCGTAAATGATGTCGCAGTTCGGTGAAAGGGACACAACACTGAAAACCCCCTCAACTGAAAGAACAGGGGAACCAAAACAACTCTTCCAGTCAAACCATCGAGAACAGGAGGACCCTCTACATCACGAGAGGTCAAAGGTACGTAGAGTAGAACACGACACATACATGGGGCCCAAACTCATCTTCAAACCAAGCACAAACGTTCTTAGGTACAAACTACAACATGTACCTCCAAACATTCCCATATACTCCTAGAGTATACCACATCTCTAGCCCAAAGGCTATCATGCGCACGACACCCAACATCAATGCGAAGGGAGAAAATGTAATTTTGTCGACCTACTTCTTCCACTGCTTTAGCACGACCAACCACATATCTTTAGACATCAACTTCACTCACACAGGAGTGAACGCGATCTCATGCTAAGGGTTCGCTTCCAAACACAGCAAGAAGAACCGCCACCGGAGCACCTTTCATGCTTCCTGTAACGACCCAATCTTTTTGAGTAGTATATTAACTTACTCTTATTGATTTAATAAGATGTTAATGGTTAATGCAGAAAGAGGAGTGGATGGCTTCATCCAGTAGACTCAACCCTTATGAAGCCCACTTATCAGAGCTTGGGAAGGAGGTAGCATCTGTGGGCTTCGCTTTGGACCAAGCCCAAGCCGAACTCCAGCGTGTCAAGCTTGAACGGAAACGCCTACGGGAGAAGTTCAAGTTAGTAGAGATTACTACTAGGGCAATGTTATCTAAGCCTCCCTCAGATTCTCTCACCATAGCACACCTTACACTTCGGTCGTATACCGGTGTTATGAGGGGCTATGTGACGAGACCCTAGCTTCCTTGTTTAATCCTTTCGGGTGAATAAATTGAGACTTCTTCCTTTAGTGATGTTTGTGAAATTTCAAATGTCTAGATAATTTTAGAATGTATTTTATTGATGAATTTTGAAAAAGGGATATTTCGAAATATTTATGTAAACCCTAAATAACTAATGATGTGTAATGATTTTCAAAAAATGGTCTTCTACAAAAGTGTTCAGTAAGGAATTTGGAGTCTAATAAGATCAACTTGATTTTTGATGAATAGTAAATTATGAATAGTGATTTTACGCTTAGGATTAGTAATTTGACCAAATGGATTAGTAATCTCACTTAAAGAAAGTTTTAAAATAATCTAGGCACCTTGATTAAGTAATGTGATTCAATAAAATGGTTAAATAACGGTTTCATAAATTATTATTCAAGTATTAGTTTTTTCGGATGAATAGTGTTTTTTAGTTAAAAATTTAATTAAAAATAATTAGAAAATTATTTTTATAAAAATGAATTTATTTTTGAACTCAGAGCATCGATATTATGTTATGGTAATTTTTGGGGATTTTTCTGAAAAAATGAATTTTCGGTGAATAGTGTATTTATTTAAAAATATAATTAAAAATATTTAGAAAATTATTTATATAAAATGGAGTTCATTTTTGAAATAATAGCATTGATATTTGGTTAATGTGAAATTTTGGGATTATTCTGAGAAAGTTGAATTTTCAGTGAATAGTAAAATTACAGTTTTAGGGTTTCGGTTTGTTTAATGACATCATAACGGTGTCATGATGATTTCATGAGATCTTTTGAGGGTTGGCCGGCCAAGGGTGATGAATTATTGTTTTGGGGGCCCCATGTGGCCTAACTCCATGATAAATGACAAGGGAGAGCACATGGGTTTGAGAAAAGCACATGTGAGGTGTCCCTTGGCCATTAATGCCTTGTCCCCTCACTTTCCCTATAAATACCCACCCTTTCCTCCTTTGGTTTTCACTCCCAACTCTCCCCCAACGAAGTTCTGGTCTTCTTACCATCCAAGGAGTCCTCCCAAGGTGCCCCCAAGCCCTCAAGGTCCAATCCTTTGAGTTTCAAGAGTCACGTTTTAAGGTAAGGGATCCGACCCCTCTCTTTCTTTTCATGTAACCTATTTTATGTCATTCCTTTTATGCTCCATGTTTTTATGTGATAGGATGTTCTTTTATATTCATATTACTTTCCTTTCATGTTTATATGATGAGATATCCCCTCTTACTCTCATCATTTCGTTTTATGAAAGTTTAAGTGACGCCGTTAGGCTGCCGAATGTTTAAGTGATTCTTTCACCCTTCTCATTTTTCAAGTTCGATTTTCATGTCAAATCTTTCAAGTCCCTTTTTATTATGTTGGGGTATGATCTCTATATCTATCATACTTATCTCTTATGATCATATGATGAGAGACCCTATTTTATTTGTTCAATTCATTTTTGTTGAAGTTTAAGTGACGTCGTTAGGCTGCCGAATTTTCATAAGAGAAATCAAATTTTTGTCTTCCTTCCATGTTTTTCATTTCAAATGGTATGTCCTTGAAATTGCATCACCATGTCCATATATCCTTCTTATTCTATCCCTCTACTGTTTTATGGGTCAATTATGATTGATTCAACCCATGTTCCCTCTCTTTTCAAAGTTTTCTAAAACCTTGTAACATAGCCGTTATGCTGCAGAATTTTCGTCTCAAAATGCCTCTCTTTTCTCAAAATTATTTTATGTTATAAGGTGAATACTAAAAGCTCATATTTCTACATGGGTATTCACATATATATAAAAATGTTTTATTTTAAATTCTGGGATTTACATACATGATACCCGCTTTCCCTTTCCGTGGGTTTAAAGTAACGTAAAGATCATGTCTTTAAAGCAGTTTTTAAAACATTATGATTATGAAATGAAACACATTTATTTTATGCTATATGGGTTATTTATGAAATGTTTGATGATGATATATGTGGCTCACATGATAATAAATGCAAATTTAAGGGTGCGCCCTGATAGCACTCCAATGCATTGGGTAAAGACTTAATCTCTAGAGATGACCATTTTAACGACGCCTTGGTAAATAACCTTGGTAATTTTTAACGACACCTTGGGGATGGACCTTGGTGAAACGAAACGATTGTCAATATTAAATGTTGCAGCCACATCTTCAAGTTATGAAAAATGTTATTTTTATTATGATGTATCTCATGATTTCTTTCTCATGCCTTAAAGTTCTTTTCATGTCCTTATTGAAGTATCTCAAGTTCACTTATAAAATGTTTCTCTTGTTTCCCTTACTGGGCCTTCTGCTCACCCTTTCTTTTGATGTATGTCCCCAGGTTATGAGATGCATAATGAACATAGGATGAACTAAAGGAGAAGCCTTTCAAGTGTTTAAGAAGAATGTTTTATGTTTTTTTATGTATTATGATCCTTATTTCCAAGACACTAAACCTTAACGATCCTCAGTTCCGTGTAATGAAATGAAAGTTATGTTATAAAAAGACAGGATGCTATAGTTGGTATCAAAGGATGGTTTAGTTATTTGTGGAAATTAGGATATAAAAACTTTAGGAAGAACCCTATAGAAAAGTTTAAATATAGGAAAACTTCCTGGTATTTTGGTAAGTATTGAGTAAGTGGTTTATCAAACAAATACATCCCTGTCTGGATACGAGCAGGTAGAGGCGGCTCTGGCACAGATGTACATAGGGGTAAAACCAGAAAACACCGCTTTGAGCTAGACTCGAACGGGAACTGGTGCACGATAACGGGCCTTGCTGAACTCTTGGTTACGACACTCCCGGGGGATATGTTTGGTTAATCACAAGCTTTTTATGAATCATTATGAAGGAATTATAGAAAAGTGTAATTGTCTAAGCATGAAGTCTTAGTTAAAAGATTCATAAATGAAATAAGTTTCTTACTAAGGTTTTATTCTTTTAGAAGATGGCGGGAAATAGGAGGAACCGTGCCGATGGTGACCGCAATGCACCATGTGCTGACGACCCTCCGATGGAAGCCAGAATGGAAACATTCATGCGAATGATGAACCAACTGACTCAAGTTATGAGTAATAACTTGAATCAAGCTGAGAGGACGACCTCACCATGAAGGGAACAACACTCTGTTGAGTCCTTCATGCGTCAACGACCACCAACATTCAGTGGATCTACTGACCCATTGGTTGCGGAACAATGGATAAGCTCCATTGAAAAGATCTTTTCGGTACTTCATTGTTCGGAACAAGAAAAAGTCACCCTTGCTGTTTACCGCCTGGAGGGAGAAGCTGATCAGTGGTGGTCACTAATCAAAAACACGAAGCCACGAGGAGAGATAGAAGCTATGGAGTGGGAAGAATTTCGGGGAATTTTCCTTAACAAGTATTTCCCTCGTTCCATGAGAACGAGAATGGAGAAAGAGTTTCTCGAGCTGAAGCAGAAGGAGAACGAATCTGTCGGAAGCTACGAGATGAACTTCACAAGGATTTCCCGTTATACCTCAAGCTTTGTCATGGACCATAATGGGAAGGTTGATAGATTCTTTGGCAGACTAAGACCTCATCTGCGGAAGAATCTAGCCAACAGGGACTATGATAGCTATGAAGAAATAGTTCGAAGTGCTATGAAAGTCGAGCTGGAGTTTGGTGAGACACAGTGGTCTCATAAGCCAAATGAAAAGAAGAGATCGTTGGAGCCCAGTTTAGGGAAGGCTTTTGATCAGGGAAGAGGTGGAAAGCAAATGCAACTTACCACATGCAATAAATGTGGGAAGAATCATCTGGGGAACTGCTTGAACGGAAGTGGAAAGTGCTACAAGTGTGGAAGAGGAGGCCATATTGCTCGGAATTGTCATAGTGAGGTGAATCCTCAGCTTCCCAACACTAACGACAGAGGAAAGATGGTTCTGGCCCTACCCGAAGTCACATGCTTCAAGTGTGGACAGCTTGGGCACTTTGCTAACCAATGTCCAAATCTGAGGGCAGTGGAGGGGAATCACCATCAACCTCAGCAGAGGCCAAGAGAGCAAGGTCGTGCTTTCGCTATCACAACAGCTGAAGTTGAAGTCCCAAACGATGTGGTAGCAGGTACTCTTGTCATCCTCTCAAAACTAGAAAGTACTTTATTTGATTCTGGTTCTACGCATTCCTTTATTTCCTCCAAGTTTGCAAGGAATATAGAATCAATCCCCGAACTGCTAGAGGTAGAGTTGTCTGTCAAGACTCCAAGTGGGATTATCCTTTCATCAACAGTATTTAGAGACTCTAGTGTTTACTTTGGTGAGCACAATCTTATCGAAAATCTAGTAGTCATTCCCATGATGGAATTCGACATTATACTAGGGATGGATTGGCTCTCAAAGTATAATGCTAAGATCAAATGCAGAAGTAAGGAAATCTCAGTAGTCTTGAATGAACGACCTACAATTATCTTCCAAGGAGAGATATCCCGAACTGATCCCTATCTAGAATCACCTCCTATAGCATTCTTTATGGAGTTAATCGATGATGATGAAGAAGGAAAAGGGAGAATACAAATAGAAGATGTTCCGATTGTTCAGGAATACATGGATGTATTTCCTGAGGAGTTACCTGGACCTCCCCCAGAAAGAGAGGTAGAGTTCTCCATTGAACTCGTACCTGGGTCCCAACTGATATCAAAGACTCCGTATAGAATGGAAAATGTGGAGCTAGAAGAGTTAAAGAAACAACTCCAAGACTTGTTGGAGAAGGGGTTTATCCGACCGAGTGTGTCTCCTTGGGGAGCACCAGTTCTCTTTGTGAAGAAGAAGGATGGATCAATGCGGCTATGCATTGATTATAGATAACTGAACGGGATCACAGTGAAGAACAGATATCCTCTTCCAAGAATTGATGATTTATTTGACCAACTTTGTGGGGCTCAATTCTTCTCTAAGATTGACCTTCGATCTGGTTATCATCAACTGAGGGTGAAGAAGGAAGATATTCCAAAGACTGCCTTCCGATCAAGATATGGGCATTATGAGTTTACTGTTATGCCCTTCGGCTTGACTAATGCTCCTGCTATTTTCATGGATTTGATGAATAGAGTCTTTAAGGACTACCTTGATAACTTTGTGGTAGTTTTTATTGATGATATTTTGATATATTCAAAAAGTCGTGAGGAGCATGAAGATTATCTAAGGGTTATATTGAAAGCTCTACGGAAGGAGAGGCTCTTTGGGAAGTTCAGCAAGTGTGAGTTTTGGTTACAACAGGTGGCTTTCTTGGGGCACATTGTAACCAATGAAGGAATCTCGGTTGACCCTGCAAAGACAATGGTTGTGGAGGAGTGGCCTCAACCCACAACAGTAACTGAGATTCGTAGTTTCCTTGGTTTAGCAGGATATTATAGGAGGTTTGTGAAAAACTTTTCACGGCTTTCTAATCCACTAACCAAGTTGACTCGAAAAGGGGTTAAGTTCATCTGGACAAAGGAATGTGAGGAAAGTTTCCAAGAGTTGAAGAAGAGATTGGTTACTGCGCCTGTGTTAACACTACCCTCTATCGGAGAAGGATTCGTTATTTTTAGCGATGCATCTCTGAAAGGGCTTGGGTGCGTCCTCATGCAAAATGACAAGGTAATTGCTTATGCATCTCAACAGTTGAAGATTCATGAGCAGAATTATCCTACACATGATCTAGAGCTGGCGGCAGTTGTTTTTGCTCTAAAGATATGGAGGCACTATCTTTATGGGGAGAAATGTGATATATACACTGACCACCAAAGTCTAAAGTATATTTTCACACAGAAAGAATTGAACATGAGACAAAGGAGATGGTTGGAGCTTATTAAAGACTATGATTGTTCAATTCATTATCACCCGGGAAGAGCAAACAAAGTCGCGGATGCATTAAGCAGGAAAGATTCTGTTGTTTTGGCAACAATGAGGATCTTAGGAGATCCCTTGATTAAAGATCTAGTAAAACTAGACATGGGAATTATAAGGAAAGGGACATCATCAACCCTATTCCAAATGATTTCTCAACCTTCATTACTAGAGAAGATCAAGAAGGCTCAAAAAGAAGATCCTTTGCTGCAGGAGAAGTTTGAGGCTGTAAAGGATGGGAAGTTCCCTGATTTCAATATTGATCAAGAAGGTGTATTGAAATTTCATACAAGACTATGTGTTCCATCTATTCCGGAGATAAAGAAAGAATTGATGGATGAAGCTCATAGCTCTACATTCTCTATACACCCGGGAAGCACTAAGATGTATAGAGACCTTCGTGATCATTATTGGTGGTATAACATGAAGAGGGAGATTGCTGATTAGACTACAAGGTGCCTGGTGTGTCAGCAAGTAAAGGCAGAAAGACAACTTCCTAAGGGGGTATTACAACCACTACCCATACCAGTATGGAAGTGGGATAATATCACTATGGACTTTGTAACTGGTCTCCCAAAAACATCCAAAGGAAACAATGCGATATGGGTTATTGTGGACCGTCTCACCAAGACAGCCCATTTTATCTCTATTCGGGAAGATTTCTCTCTGGATCAGCTTTCCAAGATATACGTGAAGGAAGTGGTAAGGCTGCATGGGGTACCACTATCCATCGTATCTGATCGTGACCCAAGATTCACATCAAAATTCTGGAGAAGTCTTCAACATGCTCTGAATACTGAATTGAATTTTAGTACGGCCTATAATCCTCAAACTGATGGCCAATCTGAAAGGACTATTCAGACACTCGAAGATATGTTGACATTATGCTCAATTGAATTTAAAGGTGTATGGGATCAACACCTCCCATTAGTTGAGTTCTCCTATAAAAACAGCTTCCATTCGAGTATTCAGATGTCACCCTATGAAGCTCTATATGGAAAGCGGTGTAGAACTCCTACTTGTTGGGATGAAACTGGTGAGAGGAAGCTTCTTGGGCCTGATCTCGTGCAAGAGATGACGGAAAAGGTTCATGCCATCCAACAACACATAAAGGCTGCTCAGAGTCGGCAGAAGAGCTATGCTGACAATCGTCGAAGGGACTTGGAGTTTGGTGTTGGTGACAAAGTCTTCCTTCGAATTTCTCCATGGAAGAGAGTCATGCGGTTTGGGAAGAAAGGGAAGCTCAGCCCTAGGTACATTGGCCCCTATGAAATCCTTGATCGCATAGGAGCAGTGGCCTATCGTCTATCACTTCCACCGAACCTAGCTCAAGTTCATGATGTCTTCCATGTATCTCTCTTGAGGAAGTACATACCCGACCCTTCACATGTACTGAACCCAGAGGTGGTACAACTGGAAAATGACCTCTCTTATGAGGAGCAGCCAGTGGAGATCTTGGACCGTAGAGACAAGGTCCTACGAAACAATACTACCCACCTTGTGAAAGTGTTTTGGAGGAATCATAAATATGAAGAGGTGACTTGGGAGCCAGAGGAAACAATGAAGCAAAAGTACCCTCACCTTTTCGACTAGGCCTCAAGTATAAATTTCGGGGACGAAATTTCTTAAGGGGGGAAGAATGTAACGACCCAAACTTTTTGAGTAGTATATTAACTTACTCTTATTGATTTAATAAGATGTTAATGGTTAATGCAGAAAGAGGAGTCGATAGCTTTATCCAGTAGACTCAACCCTTATGAAGCCCACTTATCAGAGCTTGGGAAGGAGGTAGCATCTGTGGGCTTCGCTTTGGACCAAGCCCAAGCCGAACTCTAGCGTGTCAAGCTTGAACGGAAATGCCTACGGGAGAAGTTCAAGTTAGTAGAGATTACTACTAGGGCAATGTTATCTGAGCCTCCCTCAGATTCTCTCACCATAGCACACCTTACACTTCGGTCGTATGCCGGTGTTATAAGGGGTTATGTGACGAGACCCTAGCTTCCTTGTGTAATCCTTTCGGGTGAATAAATTGAGACTTCTTCCTTTAGTGATGTTTGTGAAATTTCAAATGTCTAGATAATTTTAGAATGTATTTTATTGATGAATTTTGAAAAAGGGATATTTCGAAATATTTATGTAAACCCTAAATAACTAATGATGTGTAATGATTTTCAAAAAATGGTCTTCTACAAAAGTGTTCAGTAAGGAATTTGGAGTCTAATAAGATCAACTTAATTTTTGATGAATAGTAAATTATGAATAGTGATTTTACGCTTAGGATTAGTAATGTGACCAAATGGATTAGTAATCTCACTTAAAGAAAGTTTTAAAATAATCTAGGCACCTTGATTAAGTAATGTGATTCAATAAAATGGTTAAATAACGGTTTCATAAATTATTATTCAAGTATTAGTTTTTTCGGATGAATAGTGTTTTTTAATTAAAAATTTAATTAAAAATAATTAGAAAATTATTTTTATAAAAATGAATTTATTTTTGAACTCAGAGCATCGATATTATGTTATGGTAATTTTTGGGGATTTTTCTGAAAAAATGAATTTTCGGTGAATAGTGTATTTATTTAAAAATATAATTAAAAATATTTAGAAAATTATTTTTATAAAATGGAGTTCATTTTTGAAATCATAGCATTGATATTTGGTTAATGTGAAATTTTGGGATTATTCTGAGAAAGTTGAATTTTCAGTGAATAGTAAAATTACAGTTTTAGGGTTTCGGTATGTTTAATGACATCATAATGGTGTCATGATGATTTCATGAGATCTTTTGAGGGTTGGCCGGCCAAGGGTGATGAATTATTGTTTTGGGGGCCCCATGTGGCCTAACTCCATGATAAATGCCAAGGGAGAGCACATGAGTTTGAGAAAAGCACATGTGAGGTGTCCCTTGGCCATTAATGCCTTGTCCCCTCACTTTCCCTATAAATACCCACCCTTTCCTCCTTTGGTTTTCACTCAAAACTCTCCCCCAACGAAGTTATGGTCTTCTTACCTTCCAAGGAGTCCTCCCAAGGTGCCCCAAGCCCTCAAGGTCCAATCCTTTGAGTTTCAAGAGTCACGTTTTAAGGTAAGGGATCCGACCCCTCTCTTTCTTTTCATGTAACCTCTTTTATGTCATTCCTTTTATGCTCCATGTTTTTATGTGAGAGGATGTTCTTTTATATTCCTCTTACTGCCCTTTCATGTTTATATGATGATAGATCCCCTCTTAATCTCATCATTTCATTTTATGAAAGTTTAAGTGACGCCGTTAGGCTGCCGAATGTTTAAGTGATTCTTTCACCCTTCTCATTTCTCAAGTTCGATTTTCATGTCAAATCTTTCAAGTCCCTTTTTTTTATGTCGGGGTATGATATATATATCTATCATAATGATCTCTTATGATCATATGATGAGAGACCCTATTTTATTTGTTCAATTCATTTTTGTTGAAGTTAAAGTGACGTCGTTAGGCTGCCGAATTTTCATAAGAGAAATCAAATTTTTGTCTTCCTTCCATGTTTTTCATTTCAAATGGTATGTCCTTGAAATTGCATCACCATGTCCATATATCCTTCTTATTCTGTCCCTCTACTGTTTTATGGGTCAATTATGATTGATTCAACCCATGTTCCCTCTCTTTTCAAAGTTTTCTAAAACCTTGTAACATAGCCGTTATGCTGCAGAATTTTCGTCTCAAAATGCCTCTCTTTTCTCAAAATTATTTTATGTTATAAGGTGAATACTAAAAGCTCCTATTTCTACAGGGGTATTCACATATATATAAAAATGTTCTATTTTAAATTCTGGGATTTACATACATGATACCCGCTTTCCCTTTCCGTGGGTTTAAAGTAACGTAAAGATCATGTCTTTAAAGCAGTTTTTAAAATGTTATGATTATGAAATGAAACCCATTTATTTTATGCTATATGGGTTATTTATGAAATGTTTGATGATGATATATGTGGCTCACATGATAATAAAGGCAAATTTAAGGGTGCGCCCTGATAGCGCTCCAATGCATTGGGTAAAGACTTAATCTCTAGAGATGACCATTTTAACGACGCCTTGGTGAATAACCTTGGTAATTTTTAACGACACCTTGGGGATGGACCTTGGTGAAACGAAACGATTTTCAATATTAAATGTTGCAGCCACATCTTCAAGTTATGAAAAATGTTATTTTTATTATGATGTATCTCATGATTTCTTTCTCATTCCTTAAAGTTCTTTTTATGTCCTTATTGAAGTATCTCAAGTTCACTTGTAAAATGTTTCTCTTGTTTCCCTTACTGGGCCTTCTGCTCACCCTTTATTTTGATGTATGTCCCCAGGTTATGAGATGCATAATGAACATAGGATGAACTAAAGGAGAAGCCTTTCAAGTGTTTAAGAAGAATGTTTTATGTTTTTTTTATGTATTATGATCCTTGTTTCCAAGACACTAAACCTTAACGATCCCCGGTTTCGTGTAATGAAATGAAAGTTATGTTATAAAAAGACGGGATGCTATACTTCTACATTTAATGATATCTCTAAAGAGACTCTGCACATACAAACAGATCGCACCGTTGTAATCCTCATGAAAAAACACGCGAGATCGACTATTTACTTACCTCAAATGGACATCCGACGGAAAATTCATCCAACACCGCTTTACGCCCGAACGGTGTCCCGTGGTCTCGAGTCTCGGTCCTGAAAATAGTCAGGGAACATCACACCGTTGTGATCTCCTTGGAAAGACACGTCAAATTGACTGCTTACTTGCGTGGAACGGATATCCGAAGAAAAAGATGCATTTTGTCGTATCGCACACAAGCGGTGTTGGACCCTCATCGCGGTCCTGAAACGCAACAAACAGATCACACTGTTGCGACCCTCTCGGAAAAGTACACAAGATTGACTAACCACTTTTCCAAAACGGACACCCGGTGATAAAGATGGAAATCACCACCAACTCCCAAAATGGACCTCATGGGGCTCGCACCATCGTGCAGAATTAAAGCGGGTGGATTGCGCCATTGCAATGCCCTCAGAAAAACACTCAGAATCGACTGCTCGCACGCCCCGAACGGATGTATGATGAAAAATTTACAAAATGATGCTCCCAACTTAAAAGACAGGCCATGGGGCCCATGTATCAACTCTGGATTCGATGCTCGAAAACCCTCTGGAAATCTCCATCTTGATTCCAGGGTCGCAACGCCGCTGACGGTGATTAAATCGGACATCAGATGTGTCTGCACCGCTCAAAACAAGAACTCTTGGAAAAACACTAATCCACTTAACGACGTGTCACGCCTCCGAGGCCCCTCATTTTGGGAATTAAAAACCCTCGAAACCATCTCAAAAATTTTATCTCAATCTAAGGAACATGTCACCGTAGACGGTACGCGAATCCGACACCTGTACTACATTTTACGGGCATTTTAAGTTTTAACGGACGAAACGAGGTGGGTCGGGCTGGTTCGGCTGGCCCACCCTACCTGAATCGGCCCGCAGTTCACCACGCGGGCTGGTCCGCCTCACCCAGACCAGCTTGAGCCAGTCTGGCTCGCTTTCCATGGCGACCCGCCCTTTGTGGGTCGCGGTCTGCCAGTCGGGGTCGCTGACCCCGGTCTCCCCTCGTGCGTGCCGACCGGCAACGACTGGTCGGTCCTGGTCTCTGCCTTGCTGGCGCCCCCACAGGAAGGTGCCCTCACCAAATCCCGCTCACCCTCGCCGTCCGCGAGCCCTGGCCGCCTCCCCTGAAGACCCGCTGCGCCGCCTGGCCGGCTCGCGCAGCGGCTCGCCCGAACTGCCTCTCGCAGCCGGTCGCGCCGACGCTGCCTTGCCCGCACCCGGACGACCGCCCTGCTGCCGACCACCGAGGACCGCCGCCGTTGAAGACTGCCACCGCCCGAAAGGCCGCCGGACCGGCCATAACCGCCGAAAAACACCCTTAAACCCCCGAAACTTTTCTGGATGATAGCGGTTGCCTCATAACTCATATTTTCAATTCGAAACATGTGTTGGAAAGATCAGAAAATATGCTACGCAACCATAGTCTTCGCTCAAAAGTCAAACATCAATTTGATTTATTAATTCAAGTTCAAAGGAGAGGTTTTGAATTAAAACTTAAAACGAATAACTCCTACCTGCAGGGGCATAGCTCGACGCTTCACGGTCGATCCGCGCTCGTCATACTTCTTCCACCTTGTTCGGGAGGGATGGAGGAGGAGAGAACTTGAGCTTCCTCTTGGGAGGAGTTTCCGCTAGAGAACAAGGGGAGGGAGGAGAGGTGGAATTTGGTTTAAGTAGAAAACTTAATTAAAAAGTTTAATTAATTTAAACACCCCAAATTGACACACATCTGAAACCCTCGATGGGGTCGAGGTTAAGCCTACCCTAGGGTAAACACCACCTTCCGAGCACAATAGAAGTCTTCTAATTTTAATCCGAGCCTCCATTCGAAAGATATAAAATTTAATGACTGAGGCTGCTAAATTACGAAAACCCCCTAGTGGCATTTTCCACAGAAGGCCCACGCTCGTGAAACTTACACTCCTTCTAGGGTAAACGGAATGCTTTGGACTCAATGGTGCCCTTGGTTTTTCTATCTAATCAACCGTTTAAAATACACTTGAGTGTAACCATTAAATGAATAAATTAATTATTTTATTTATCTGTTTAATGTTCCGGTAACGGGCGAGGGGTCCCAACGTCCCGCGCCGACATGTTCTATGTCGTTACTAGGGTAAACACCCCATTTTGGACCCATCTGTACTCTCATATTTAGGATCTGAATTACCATTTAGGAGTTATCCCATTTATTTGGTGTACCTAGTGTGAACGCACTGAAAATTTAATTTCGGCCACACCGGGGCTCGGAATCGCATGCCATCTGAAGGCGCTGCTCTGGAATAACATCAAGAATATTCCAAAGTATTTTTTAGCAAAAACTGGGTTCTTACAGTTGGTTTTTGGTTTTGATTAGTTTAATGTGTGGTGTCCAAAACCTAAATAATAAAGGATTCCCTCTCTTTTCCTATATAAACCCACCCAAGATCCCACTTCTCTTCACTCAAAATCTTTGGATCACGTCCCTACTCTGCCTTCATCTCTATATTATCCTCTCAAGGTACCACAAGCTCCAAAAAACCCTCTCTCAAGCCTCTCCCAAGCCTTTGGATCACACTTCCAAGTAAGGGATTTCTTCTTTTCTCATTTTTCTCCAAGTTTTTTATATTTCTATTCCCTTGTATTTTTAATTAAAAATGTTAGGGTATGATTTTTAACCTCCCCCATACTTCCCTTCTTATGTATGAATTATTATATACCCCTTTATCTCTCATTAATTCCTCCCATGTACACCCATTACCATGCCGAAATTCCATAAGTTTTTTCTCTCTCCTCATTTATATTCAAGCAATTCTTTTGTTTTATGAATCTAAATTCCATTAAATATGTTGGGAAATGTATATACATGACCCCCTTACTGTAAATTTCATGTATATATTATTTTATACCCATTTATCTCTCATCAAACACTTTTTATGAATTCTTATGTCACACCGTTATGCTGCCGAAGATGTACTGTGATTTTCTAAGACAAAGTCATTGTGTAGTAAATAAAAAAGAACATTTCTCTATCAAGGGTATTCACCATTATTAATATTTAATTATTGATCATATATTTTAATTTATTAATTCCACATTCCTTTATCATGGGATAAATGATTATGTTTAATGAATCCATGTTATATGATCCATGTGGCACACTTATGCATGAAATTAAATGATTAAGAAGGGTGCGCCCTCATAGCGCTCCAATGCATTGGGTAAAGATTAGTATCATGATATGTCAAGTGAAATGAGTTTTTAATCATGATAATTCATGTTAAATGAGGGTTTAATTATGCTCCATGTGCAATGATCCTTGGATCCTGCTCATATCATGTTAAATATTGATACCACGTTTCCATGTTATGATAATCATGCTATATCATGCCTTTATGTTCATGTTTCTATTATGCTCAATTTTTATTAATATTTCCTAACATGTATTTTATTCTTAATTTTATTCCTTGTTTACTCATTTATGGGTCTTTATAGCTCACCCTTTTCTTATGCATGTCCTCAGATTATCCCATGTAATGCTACGTATGAAGGATCGTTGTGGTAATGTAAAAGAAGTTTTCAATAAAGATGTTGTGTTTTATGTTCTAAGTTGTTATGTAATGTTCTTAATTCCCCAAGACACTAGAACTCTCAATCCTCAGAGTTGTTTTAAGTGCAATTTTAAGTAATAAATCATGTTTAAGTGTATAATAAAGATGATAGTTGTTATAATTCATATTATATTTCTTGTATTTCTTGTTACCTACTTTATATGCATTGGTTGATATGATTGTGATTTTTAACATTACTTGGAAAAAATATTGGCTACATAAAGTGTCTGCATAAACCTAAATGGTGTTTTACTGCATAGATTGATGATGTAATTTTATTTAACAAATTTTAATATAAGAAAATATTTAAAATTTTGGATACCTAAGATGAAAATTTATGTTGGTTTTAGTTAAATAGAGTTACAATTGCAACTTATAAGGTGCATACTTCTATAAATTAGAAATTCAAATCCATATAAATGAACCATTATATATATAATTTATAAAATATAAATCCTCAAGTAGAAAAAGAAATGGTTGAAAATAGGTTTCCAAATGAAACTTAAAGAGTGTTTACCACTATTACATGGGAATGAAAACCTGTATAATAGAACCTTTGTGATAAGGACTTTAAAACATTACAATATAAAATGACCCTAGGAATGGGTAGTGGGAGTTAGTGTACTCACCTAAATTAAATATTTTTAATTGATTTAGGGTATCAATTATGGAGAGGCCTTGATCCTATTATTGTTTTCCCTATCTACAATGCTATATGTTGTAGTATTGTGTTTTGAGGTGTGTCCTTGGAATTATAGATATTTTAACCTACGACGTCCTCGAGTCAAGTACTCTAAAGGTGGTGAAGACCATGCTCTTGAGTTGGAGGGACCAAGACAAATAGTGGTTCCTCCTATAGTGAAGCCTACAAAAACTCCCATTGTACCACCTTTCATGCCTTTACTGGGCACTAATGATCAGCTTAGAGAGGGTTTTCTATGTCTAGTACAATCCATGGAGGGAACTCCACTATCATCTACAACCATGTACGAGTTGACTAGGGAGTTCCAACAATAACACCCATCTATTTTCTTAGGGGAAGTTGGTCCTCAGGATGTGGAGTATTGGATAGAGGTTATAGATATGATCTTTGATAATTTGGAGACACCTCCAGATATGAGGGTAAATTTAGAATCTTATATGATTCATGAATCTTCCAAGAAATGGTGAGATGTTATTACTCAATCATATCAGTATTGAGTAATAGTATTGAGGGATCTAAAATAGTTTCCTTAAATTATTTTACCTAAATACTCTAATGGATGATCTAGATAGGGGATTTTTTCATCTGGGGTTAGTTATATTTCTATCATGGATTAATCAGATCATTTCACTAAGATCCAATAATTTTTACCCACTCTTTTATATGATGAATTATCTAGTGAAAGACATTTTTAGGATCGTATCATGTATTCTATATTGGTTCCGGTGCAGCGGAATCATGTGTGGGTGAGTGATATATTAAAATTTCTTTTAATAATTATTTCCTAAAACCAAGATCCAAGATCTTACATGTTAAATTTATAATTAATTTATTTAATATTTGAATAAATAAATACATAGGCTTAGGAAATTTCTTCATTAGTGAATGTTAATCATTTGAAAAGACCCTTTTTGATTAACTTGGTTGCATTGTGAGTATCCAAGAGTGGTGATCCACATGTGCTCCTATGATCTCCGAGAAACACTATTTGATCTCTGGGTTATATTATGGTGAGTTGAATGTATTTCATTTTTCATTCTTGATAACTCATTCTTTGGTCTTGAAGAAATCTATCTTTCACTTCTCGTTCTTGATAGGGAGAGAGAAGGAGGAGTTGAGAGAGAATTTTTCGTGCGCAGTAATTATCTATTCTCAATTTTTGGATACTCTACACAATAGACATAGAGGTCTCTTTATATAGTTGGGATTTAAGTTAAAATATTACTTAATTGCATACAGGAAATTAAATAACATTTATTACCTTTAATAAACCCCATTCCACATAATAATAATTATATTATTATTATTTTGTGGCACACTCCAACTTGTATAATAAAAAATATCATGTAACGGTCTTGTTAATTAATATTCATCATCAGAATCAATATTTCTATGTTTGAACTCCTCTATCATTTATTGAACAACCGAATAGATATTTTATTCATAAATAAATATTTTATTGGATGGTTCTGGATGAGTTAAAAGAGTTGAAGGTTTAGTTATAGGATCTTGAGGGAAAAAGATTTATCTACCCCAGTATGTCACTCTAGTATTATCCAGTTCTATTTTCAAAGAATGAGGCCTCTAAATATCAATTCCAACAATCAATTATCTTTTTGATCAGCTCATAGGATCCTGTTTATTTTAAAATATCGATTTGAAATCCAAGTACCACCAGTTAAGGGTATGAAAAGAGGATGTTCCAAAGGCCACCTTTTGAAGTCAATATAGACATTTTTAGTATTTGGTTATGCCATTTTGTATTACCAATTATTTTTCAAACTTTATGGAATTGATGAACCATCTCTTCCATTTATTTTTGGAATCCTTCATGGTTGTGTTTGTGGACAAAATCTTGGTGTATTCCAAGATAGAGGAAGACCATGATGACTATATAGAAGTTTTTTTTGGATGTTTTTAGGTAGATACATCTATATAAAAAGTTTTCCAAGTACCAGTTTTAGATCTAGGAAGTGGGGTTTTTGTGCCACGTGATTTCCATGGTAGGATTTTTAGTGGATCCAGGGAAAGTTCAAGAATTCATGTCTTGGGAGTATCCCAAGAATATGTTTGAGATATGAATATTTATAGGAATATTTGGGTATTATAGAAGTTTCATATAGAACTTCTCTAGGATATATTATCCCTTGATGGACTTGAATTGTAAAAGGTTGAAGTTTGAGTTAGATGCGAAGGGCCAGAGTGCTTTTAAGTAGTTGCAAACCCATTTTTCATCAACAAAAATTTTAATTATTTATAATATTTAGTGATATTATCCTATGTATTGTGATTCTTTCAGTGTGTTTTTGGGTTGTGTGAAGATGCTATATTACCATGTGGTGGACTATGTCATGTGGTAGCTATGCCCACATGAGCAGAATTATCACACCCATGACCTAGAATTGGTATTCATAATGGATGCATTAAATATCTGGTGGAACTACCTCTTTAGGGAGCATTTTACAGTCTAATTTGATCATAAAATCCCAAAGTAGATTTTCACCCAGAGGGACTTGAACCTTAGATAGAGACACTGTGTCAAATATATTTAGACTTTTGATATTGATATTGCATACACACCTCAGAAGGTGAATGTGGTCACTAATTATTAGATCATGAATATTTTAGTGTAGGTCATTCAATAGTCAGAAAATGAGTGGGATTTAATGAGTTTGTTGGATAATCTGAGTCTGGATGTGCAGGAGGATAGAGAGTGGGTATTATTTCCAAGTATGTTGGTCACAACATCTCTTATCGATCATGTGAAGAGTGAGTAGGTATCCGAACTAAAGTGATAATATATTAGTAGTTCATTAAATGTTGGGAGACCTTGAGTGAGTTCTCTTGGTCTCCAGTTGGTTGTATCCTTTTTTAATGTTGGCTAGTAGTTCCTTTGAGTTTGAGACAGGAGGTGATTTATGTGGTGCATCATTACACTTGGTCCATTCACCTTAGGGAAACTAAGATGTTTCATACCTTGAGAGATCAGTATTAGTGTCTGAGGATGATACATGATGTGGTATATTCCATTTCCATATTTTTGACCTGTCAGAGGATTAAAGATGAGAATTAGAGAATAGTTGGGTTGTTGCAGCCACTTACTCTTCCAATGTGTAAGTGGGATGAGATATCTATGAATTTCATAATTGGACTACCTCATACTCTAAGTGGGAAAGATTCCATATGAGTTATTGTTGATTGTTTGAGGAAATAAACCCACTTTCTTCCCATAATGAAGTTAATAAAGAGAAAGTAACTTAGACTCCTATATGATCAAGAGATCATTAGGCTTCATGGAGTGCCCTCAGTGATAGTGTATATCCGGAACATTTCACTTCCTGATTCTAGAATGGATTTTAAGAGGCTTTGGGAACTGGGATGAGATTGATCACTCTGTATCACCTGTAGACAGATGGTTAGTCTGAGTGGACTATCCAAATTATTGAGGATATGTTGAGATAATATGTGCTTTATTTCAGGGATTCATGGGATAGGATCCCATTGTTGTCCAAGTTTTCTTACAATAATAGTTACCATGACTCGATCATGATGTCCCTATTTGAGGTGTTGTACGGGTAGCCTTTCCATTCTCCTTTGTGTCAGGATGAGTTTAAAAATTGTTCCTTAGTTGGACCAAGACTCATTTATGATATGACAGAGATAGTGAGGATGATTTAGAAATGTTTAAGAAAAACTTAGATTCACTAGAAGCCATATGTTGACAATCACCATCACCCGTTGGAGTTTTAGGTAATGATCAAGTGTTTCTTTAGGCATCAATTTTATTGGGACATTGTTTCTTGGGAATGAAAGTGAATCAAGTGTCATATTATTTTTGGTCATTTCATGTTGTGGAACATCATGGTAAGGTATCCTATCAGTTGAAGTTTCCACCATGGATTACCTTGATCCATGAAGTATTTTATGTTTCTCAATTGAAGATATCCCATCCGAACCCACCTAATATGTTAGAGAAAGAGGATTTAGAGCTTGAGCCTAATACCAATATTTTGGAGAATCTAGTTCTTATATTGAATTATCAGAACACAATTATCTAAGGTAAGTCAATCCCATTGGTCTATGTTCACTTGAAGTGTGGTGTTGATAGCCTTGAGACATGGGATTGAGAAGCTTTGGTTAGGGAGCAATGACCTCACCTATTTTCTTCTATGGATGCTTGGGAATTTTGAGTGGAATAAAGTGGAATAGTGGAGAGTTTTTTAAATCCTTAAGGTCACTAAAATGTATAATTTTTTGTTTTATTTACTTTTTGGAATGTTCTTGGAGTTCCCAAGTTCCAGGTTTGGAAATGGGAGTTTTTGGAAAAACTGATTGGGCACACGATTGTCACATAGTTTATTTAAGCATGAAGCTAACCATGTAAGGGTGTTAAAGGATGGGAAAGTGGTATTTTTCATGGTTTGAACATGGTTTTTAAAACCATACAACACCCATGAGTAACTGTGCAACTTGTATTTTGGGGAGACAATAGCTCCTACATGATTGGCGCACAGTTTACCTTAGTGTGCATCCAAATCACGTAGCCTGTCACTCTCACTTAAAAATTGGTATTTTACCATTTACCCTATCACTTTTTATAACTTTTATCCCTTATTTACTTTCCCCATCATCTGTATATCCTCCTTCTTGGTGTCAAAGTTTTCCCTCTTCATTTTGGTAGATTTTTCTTGGGTTTTTGGTGATTTGACTTAAGGTGAGTCCAAATCTTCTTGGTTTCTTATTCCACCCCCTTATTCATGATTGTTCTTCCTCTTTCTTGGAATTATGGAACTATAGATCGTGGGGTTGGACAAATATAGGGTTTTAATGGGATATTTGGTTTATTTTCTTTTGGTATAGGTGTGTGAGGCCTTCTCCTACCTCTTTCGAGTGGTTATCATCAGAGGTGATGAGGTTGGAACTGAACCTAAGGTAGCTGTCTCTATTTAAGATAATTTTCTATGTATTAACTTTAAATTGTAAATTGAATTTTCTTTTTTTTGTTTAAATGCAAAATAAATGATTTATGGTTGATGTTTATCCCATTTTTATGTTTTCTATGACTTGTTTTGTCAATTAGGTGTTTAAAGAGGGTTTTACAAATGGGGGTGGCATTTGTTCACCCCAAGTGCTTGATAAAATGGATAAAATGAATTTTATGGATTTAAATGGGTTTATAAAATGAATTTAGAAATTATTTTACCATGTGAGATGTGTTTTAATTAAATTGGTAATGTTTTTTATGAAATTTTCTTTTAAATGTATTTTTATAGATTCGTGCTTCTTTGTGATTATGTTGACATGAAGTAGCACATGGGTTAACCAGGGTGTGTCTGAGGGGTTTTCTGAGGGACCGTGTGAGACTTAGGGTAGTAATACTTTGAGATATTACATTTTTATTTCTATGGGCCTATGATATCCTTTGGGAAGGAATACCATGAGAGCATCCATTTGGTTTTTGAGAGACCATGATAGCTCTTTGAGTTGGGCCTGAGGAACAATGTGAGAGATTCTATTTTGCTTAACTAGATAGTATAATTTATTTAGAATCACTCAAATTTGACACTTATGGTTAGATCCCTAGTTTCACTTACTCATTACAGGTTGGTTTATATGCATTGTGCATTTTATTAGTGCTATGTTTAATGTGATAAGATATGTTCTACCCATTTTTGTTTACTTGGCTATATGATGATGCTGATATTTATCCTCACTTTTATCATGCCTTGTTAGATATTTTGAGCATGTCATGCCTCAAGCCTAACTTATTTAATTGATCTATGTGGGAATTTTTTGGTAAACATGTTTTATTTGAAATGGAAAACCAAAGGGATTTAGAAGGATTATTTGAAAGTAAAATGTTTTTAAAGTGGTCTAGTTTTGAAAAGTATTTTCAAACTAGTTTATTAGTTTGCATGGGAAAATAATTAAATAGATTCATAGTGGTATCCTATTGGGATTTTCTCCTTCCACCCTAAATATACCTTTGAACGTATATAGATTTTGTTTTGTAGGACACAGGTAAGTTGAAGGGTACCATGTACCTGGGTGGATCTTCTTGATTACCACCATCCGTTGTTTGATGGAGGAGACATGGTCTCTATAGGTTGTATCTTGAGGAGTCATTTTGGGATTTTATATCCATTTGGATGTATGTATAGGACTTGTTTGTTCCTATTCCCATTATTTTGAGTTTTTGGATTTGGACTTGAGATACCATGTGTAAGTCCTATTATGGCATGTTTTGTATATTATGTATATTGTTGCTTATGGTACATGCTTGTCTTATTCATGTACTATTGATATTGTATTATGTAATGTTGAATCTTATGTTGTTGGTGTGATACTCCCTTTTTATAGATGGTCTATACCAGGTTACCATGAGAGAAAACATTCCCAAGATATTTTTGGTTATGCTCGGTGCTTTTCTCCATCCCATGGCGATCAGGAATACGCTTCTAGATCTGTAACATGCCGACTTGGGTGACGGGTTGGGTCAACCTAGGTTGGCTCATTGCAGGTACTTATTTTTCGAGAATTATCTTGTTATAGGTGTTCTATTTTCACCTTTAGGCGACACACATGTTATGTGGTGTTATGTTTTATGCGATTCCGCCCTTGGGTCGGTACAGAAAGGGAGCATCAGCTCATGTATCATCATAGGAACGTAGGTATTTATATTCCATTTATATGTCATGCCATTCATATTTTATTTATTGTATTTCTTTTTACCTACATTATATGCATTGGTTGATATTATTTTGATTTTTGACATTACTTTGAAAAAAGATAGGCTACATAAAGTGTCTATATGTACTTAAATAGTGTTTTACCACATAGCTTGATGATGTAATTTTATTTAACCAATATTAATATAATCAAATATTTAAAATTTTGGATACCTAATATGAGAATTTATGTTGGTTTTAGTTAAATAGAGTTACAATTTCAACTTATAAGGTGTATACTTCTATAAATTAGGAATGGAAATCAGTATAAATGAACCGTTATATATATACTTTATAAAATATAAATCCTCAAGTAGAAAAATAAATATTTTAAAATGGGATACAAAATGAAACTTAAAGAGTGTTTACCACTATTACTTGGGAATGAAAACCTGTATAACTGAACCTTTGTGATAAGGACTTTAAAACATTAAAATATAACCTGAACCTAGGAATGGGTAGTGGGAGTTAGTATACTCAACTAAATTAAATTTTTTTAAT